>OX451735.1:368575277-369775277 GCA_948472305.1 Vicia faba
ACCTTGTATGAGGTGTACGGGATGGGACCAGGAACAATGATTATTAGCGGAGCAATTCTTTGAACAAGTGTAATCCTAACAGGTTTTCTCGAGGAAATCTTGGAAAGATTGGCGGAAATGGTTATAATGGCAACTTCTTCATTTGGAACCACAGGAATCATAGTCTTCTCAAACAAAATTTCTTTATTATTCATCAGGCGCTGAACACATGACTTCAACAAACGACAACCAGAAGGTATAATCGAACACATGTGGCAACCTTCACCACAACCCAGAAATAAACCGGCCAACAGCAAATTCTTCTTAACAGTCATAAGAGGAGTAGAAATTTCTTCAACAGAGGTCACAAACAAATCAGTGTCAACAGCATTAACTCCACGACCATGTTTGGGCATGGGAGCAGTTATAACATTCGGCTTTTCTTGAACATCAAACTTTATTTCCTTGGCTTCAAGCAAGTCTTGCACTTTGTTTCTCATAGCCCAGCAATCATCTTTATCGTGGCCTGGACTCTCAGAATGGTAGGTGCACCGCGCGTTGGGATTGTATCTGGGAGAAGTAGTGTTTGGATTCTTGGGAGCCTCTCTCAAGGTTGCCAAGTTGGATTTTAATAAATGAGGCAGAACTTTAGCCAAAGTCATGCTGATGCGGGTAAACTTCCGTTGTGGTCTTTCCACCTTTTGTTGATTGTTGCATTGTGGAGCAACGGTGGGTCTTAGTATCACTACAGCATTTACCGCTTGACGGTGTTCAGATCTGCTTTAGCCCTTCAGGCTATAGACTGCACTGGCTTCCTTCTTACCAGCGAAAGGCTTCTTTGCTGAACTTGAGGAGGTATCCTTTTGTATTTTACAACTCCAAATTCCAGCTTCTACTCTTTCTCCAGTTAAAATCAACTCGGTGAAACTAGATGACGTATTGCCGATCAAATGATTGAAGAACGGATCGGACAGCATACCAAGGAACATATCCACCAACTTGCTATCAGACAAAGGGGGTTGAACTCTCCCAGCCAAGTCTCTCCATTTTTGAACATAATCTTTAAAACCTTCACCTGCACCCACGGACATACTCTGGAGTTGAGTACAAGTAGGAGCAAGGTCGGCATTGTACTGATACTTCTTATAGAAAGCAGCAGCAAGATCTTCCCAATTTCGGACACTGGCTCCCTCCAACTGGTAGAACCATTCAATTTGAGTCCCTGAAACACTATCTTGAAAGAAGTGCACCCACAAATTTCTATCAGCTGTGTGGGGCTGGATCTTCCTGACATATGAGCGGAGATGGAGTTTTGGATAGGATACTCCATCGTACTTGGCAAAAACCGGAGCTTTGAACTTATGAGGGATGACCACTCCCGATACCAGTCCCAATTCTTTGAAATCCAACCCAGGTATCTTCTGAACTTCCATAGCACTCAAACGGTCTTCTAGCTGCTTGTATCTATCCTTAGTAGGAGGATATTGCTCATGATTGTAGTCAGTATCGTTGTCAGAAACTGCAGGACTAGGGTCCTTTTCCCTTTCTTGGTTCTCCCCTTACTTGGATGAAGAGGTCAGATCAGTTTGATGCTTCAACCTTTCTCCAAATCTTCTACCCATATTCATAATACCAGTCTTCTTCTTCTTCTTCATAATGAGGGTTTTCAAATCCTCCTGCCCCTTAGCCAGACTTATGAACATCTGTTGGAACTGGGCGTTCTGTGCTTGAAGATCTTTGATGGCTTGATCGGAAGACATTTTGTGCTGAAATAAACAGTGAAGAAGATGAGAAACATGTAGTGGTACTTGTAATGATGTGCATGATAATGGGATGCGCATGTAATGATTTCAAAGACTTTGGGGAATTTAATTTTGCAAACCAAAATAAACAAAAAACTTTATTAGCTTTAATTTGAAGGTTTAACATGCCTTTAAGGCATTACAAAATAAGTAAATAAAACGAATCTAAGACTAGAAAAGCAAAATCAAAAGTCCCATGGACGCTTTCTCTTTGTGCTGATGTAATCATTGATCACTCTTTCTTCCTCGAGCTGCCTGGTGAGCTTTAAAACCTTCCTCTCTTGCTCATGGAACTGCTCCCAGTAAGTATCCCGCTCATTCCTCAACTGAATCCAAGACCTTTGTATCTCCCCAAGATCAGTGGGCATGTAAGGATAGAGAACCGTGTAAGGAATACCTTCTTCATTAGTGGGCTCCACAATCACTGGTAATACAGCCGCATAAGGCATCATAAGCTTCCGGGCACGAGCTCGGACCCATTGGAGGTAAGGCTGCATAGGAAGGGAAGTCTTCGGTCCCAACTCTTTGGGGTCAGATCTGTTTACCATGCCCCAAGATCGTATGAACCTCCGGCGATGCTCCTTAACATCATCCTTATAATCGAATACAATGTCCTCGAGAAGTAGTTCATGGGGACCATCCCTTCGAGCACGACCAAATTATCGCAAGGCTAGACAAGGACTGTAAGTTATACCCCCTTTGATACCAAGTAGTGGGACATTAGAGTACCCCCCACAGCGGTCAATAACAGCAGTGTCTTCCATAGCCCGGGAACACCAAAGAATATCCGTATGAGAGAGTGACATTATTCTGTGTGACCAACCCAAACCTTCTTCGTTCTTCAGTACAGACTTAGGGAGGTGAGAAATAAACCACCTCGAAAACAACGGCATGCAGCACATAAGAGTCCCTCTTCTCTTCATAGTACGAGTATGGAGAGCATGCAAGATATCCCCAAGCAAGGTAGCCACTGGATTGCGAGAAAGGAAGGTCTTGATAGCATTTACATCTACGAAGGAGTCCGGATTAGGGACGAGAACTAAACCATGGATAAGAAGAGCCAAGACATCCTCTAAAGCCTGAAAATCCAAATCATCCCAAAATAGCTGAGCCTGTTCTATCAGAAATTTGGCTAGAAAACCCTCAACTCCGCTTCGAGTTTCCCAATTGGATACCACATCCCGTTTCAAATGCAAATCTAAGGCAATGACTTCTGGCTTAGGAAATTCTTTTATACCTGTGAAGGGTACATGTTCAAGAATGGATATGCCCAATAGATGAGAGAATTCTTCCAAGGTGGGTACCAACTGATAATCTGGAAAGGTGAAGCAGTGATGCTTGGGAATGAAGAACTGAAAAAGTACGCTCATCATCTATTCATCAGGGTTTGTAGTAACCAGGCTGAGAAGTTGACTGTGTCTCTTAATGAACATAGAAGTTTCAGAAATTCTTGATACTAGCTCTTTGAGTTGGGAAGGTATCTCCACAAAGCTAATTCAGATATGATTTCTATGCACGGAAGCCATGATCTGCAAAACAGAACAAAGATAAATTCCCTTGGTCTTTGAAATGATTAGTGTAATGAAGCATAAATGCCATGTTATGATGCAGGGTGTCATGATAAATCGCAGGTATAGCAAACACAAGTATTGCAAACACAGTCAAATCACACAAAGCCCTTAGGTTTAAGGCTTGTATGAGGTCAAAGGTAATACCCTCTTGAAGTTAAGTTGGTTTCAAACCTGTCTTATAAAAGTAATCGCGTTCTAGAGGATCTCAATATCACTGACCATCCTCCATCGGTCATGGTTTCAGCTCACGCAATCTTTTCTTGCGGTCGAAATTATTCCGAGAGTATGATCTCAATGAGTGTAGCATCGAGTATCAATCAGTTCTCAGCTCTACACCGAGGCCGGCTATCTCACTACTTTCTAATGGCCAAGTTGGGTGATTAAAGGTTCTAAGGTCAGTTGATGCTTAACGACACCATGCGGCAGCCCCGTATTCTCCTCATTTCTCCACAAGGGATACCGATACCAACTAAAGTGCCATACCAACGTAGCTACTGCTTCAACAGTATCGGTCTACACTGTACAGTTACCTCACAATCTATTGCTACTTACCTAAAAGGTATTCCACAGATCCGGGTGTAGGATCTATAGTAACCCCAAACAAAACCCTCAAAAGGAAAGCAAACAAAGAAACCACGAGAAGAAATTATGATGACCTGGATCCTAAGGTATACCCCACTTATATATCCCCAGCATAGTCGCCAGTTCTGTGATACAGTGGCAGAACCGACTGTTTAATACTGGTTTACGTTTTGAGCTTTTTGTTCTCAAAATATCGCGGTAAGCAAGAGTCGCCACCGACTTTTATTTTATCCAATTAGGAAAAGGAAAAAGAATAGAAAAAACCTTTTTCGAGAATATTTGAGTACGGGGGGTAGATTATAGAAAGGGAAGGTGTTAGCACCCTTTCTATCCATGGTTTTCCATAGGCTCTTAGGTACTTGCTCATCTTTTTAAAATTGCTTGTGTATATGCTTGCTTTGAAAAGTTTTGACTTCGTGATAACCCTTGTATCAGTCCTCAAAGGTGTGACGAAGTTGTTTTTGAAAATTTGTTTGAAAAGTGTAAGTGTGAAAAGTTTTTATTTGAGCAAGTACCTACTAGCATCTACCTACTCGAGAAAAGGTCGTTTCTATTCTTGTTTCCTTTAGACAGCGCTATCCTACTATTGAGAAATAGGTAGCACCGTCTTTGGAGTTGTAATGGTCAATTCGAAAGGGACGTACGGTCACTAAAGCAATATCAGGACACCTTAGTAATAATCCTAGAGTCTTAAGATCTTTTTTGAGGCAACATTTCTGAGGCAACATTTCCGAATGGGACGTTTGATCTTTTTTAGACAGGAGGATGACCACTAAGACACCCTATGCTTAATGATCATTTACCGAAGGCAACCAAAGTGAGGGCATACCTTAAGAGTGATATGTGCGAGTGATTTGTTTCAATTATTTATCTTTGCACATTAGGGTTTTCTAACCGTATTAATTTGTCATGCATTTTTGCCATACAATCCTATTAGCATACATCTAAACATTTAAATATTTGCAGGAATTAAAAATGCGAGAAAATAAATCTACGCTATTACAAGGCTTCGGGGAGGGGGATTAATTACATAGCCAAAAAACCCGGGGATTTAAACAGTAAATAAAACCCTAAATTAACTATTACAAATCATGAATAGTTACAAAAATATTGGCAAAATAATAATAAGCACGCGGTGGATTAAATGCAAGACGATTAGGGTTTTGACCCTTAACTAAACCTATTTGCGATTGATTAAAAAAAAGATGTTTTTGTCATGTTTTGTTATTTGAGAAAACAATGAAATAATTGGATAAAAAAAGAAAATCCTAAGTTCTAATTAATTTTAAATTAAGAAAAATAAATTAATTTATTCTAAAAACCTATTTTTGTATTTTTTTTTTCCATTTATTTGAGAAAGAAAGAAAAAATTAAGTCAAGAGTTAACCTAATTTTCTAATTGAATTTTAATTGTGAAAGAAATTAAAATTGCCCAAAATTAATTAAACTAATTAACTAAAAAAACATTTATTAATAAAATAAATCTTTTTTGTGTTTTTTGAATGGTTAATTTAAAATAAATTTTGTGTTGATAAAAAGCAAGATAATTAAAGAAAAGGAATTAAAGAAAAAATAGTAGAAATAACCAAATGGACCTGCTGTCAGCAGATCTGGCTGGAGACGGATCCAGAAGATGAGGTGCGCTGGATCTGGTTCTGGCTGATGGATCCAGAAGATGATGACCCTCAGAAGGTGAGGTGCGCTGGATCTAGTTCTGGCTGATGGGTCCAGAAGATGATGACCCTCAGAAGGTGTATGTGTTGGATCTGGTTCTGGCTGATGGATCCAGAAGATGATGACCCTCAGAAGGTGAGGTGTGTTGGATATGTTGAAAACAATGGAGAAAATTCCAAAAGCTCACGCCTGGGATCGAACCTAGAACATGAGTTTCAGATTTCCTTCCTCTGACCAATTGCGCTGGATGTTAACTTGTTACTATAATAAAAACAAATAATATATTGGAAAACAAGTTAGTGGCCAGAATAACGCGCCAGAATTTAAACGAGACAGTCAGGTTGTGGTACGCTGTTATCTTCTTCCCTGGAACCGTCGTTTTAGGCTCTGAACCTTTACCTACAGACGCAGGTCTGTTGCTGAAACCTGTGTCATTCAAAAATCAAGCACACGCAATATAAATTCAATTGGGGACCATGAATCAACTGAGTTTGAAGCTCTAATCATCATGGTACCCATTATCAAGCATATTTTTGCTTGAAACCCAAAACCCCAAATTGGAGCACGAAACCCTAACAATGGCAAAAGCTTATTCCTGTACTGTAACTTAAATTAAACTATCCAGAAACATTGCAAACACGATGATGAACACAAATATGTAACTTAAACATGCTAAAGATGCAAGAATTACAGTAATCGAATTTGAGTAATTTTGCAAACCGTGAGAGTGATAGGGAATGATTCTGGATGTTCTGACGCCTGCAAATGATTGGGAATGCTTCCTGAGATGCCAAGGAATTGATTTTTGGCTTTGAAACTCCATGAGGATGACTCTAAGATGGATTTCGATCTTTCACTTTTTGTCCAAAATTTCAGTTTTTCTCCTAATAGTTTCACGCCTTCTCCTCTTTTTTTTGCTTTGTTCTTGTTCATTATATATCCCTCAATAAATTAGGGTTGCAAAACAGATTGGTTCTTGAAGCTTTGATGAGATTTGATTTTCAATTTGTATGATATCCTTCCAAATTTGGCCTAATCATGCCAATCTCGTGCCAATCAGCCTTGATATGATCTGATTCTGATATGCCAGCATAATGAGCTTATGATTCTTGTAGGTGTTTAGGTATTGGCTTGCATTTTTGGTAAATCCCAAGTGTATGTGTGAATGGCATGACTGATGTCATAACATTCTAGTTCAGGTTGTACTAACTCATTAGGTACCTTTGCAGAAAAATATTGTAATTCAAATACTGATGCTTATAAGTGTGTATCTGAGCATTTTTGCAAAATGATCACATTTTGCTAAATCAGTAGACAGGTTTTCTCAGATGTCATAACAGATGTTATGACATCCTGTTCTGAACTAACAGGATTGCAGGATTGGATAAGTCTGAGTTTTTTCAGGAAATAACTCAGTCCTTTCTGAACAGAATCCTGCGTTTTCTGAGGGGTAACCTAGCTCAACTCTAACCTGGTTAATAAAGTCCTGTGACCTGGTCTTTAGGTCAAACGGAATTAACCCTAGGTTTTTGGAAACCCTAACTGAAGTTGCAGCTGCTATATATTCAACAGAGCTGCTGTTTTTCAAGTATCCCTGCTGATTGATTAGAAGATCAATTTGTAATCTGTATAGATTTGATTATTGTACTCCAAGCAATTATCATTGTGATAAGTGCCTTGGAATAGGTTTCTATTTGTAAGGGTTGTGTAGCACTCAAAGCTTTGAAGCAAGAGTGTTTGAATGTTCCTTGACTAAAGCTGTGAAGCAGAGTCAAGCTAGTTGTGTACATCACTCAAAGCTGTGAAGCACGAGTGATTGTGTTGCTTGATTAAAAAGCTGTGAAGCTTAATCAAGTGTGTGTGTTCGAAGAGTGTCTTCATCAATTCTTAAGTCAAAATTGGTTTATGTATCACTGCTGTGATTGAGGGGGAGTGAGTAGGAACTCAGGTTTAAGTTGTACTTAGATTAGAATTGCATTGGGTAGGTCTTAAGTGAAGGAGATAAACTGGTTGGTTTATTCCTGAATTAACATCTCTTATAGTGGATTCTCTCCCTGGCTTGGTAGCCCCCAGAGTAGGTGTTGTTGCATACTGAACTGGGTAAACAATTGACTGTGTTCTTTATTGCTTTTGTATTTACTGTCATATAGTAAGTCAGATACGGTGTCATAACATTGAACGTGACATTGAGTATCTGCAGCCAGAATTTTCAATTGGCATCAGAGCAGGCACCCTGCCTGTATTACTGGGTGAGATCTAGGGATATCACTTTCTGGCACTATGGACAAAGAAGGAGTTTTTGGAAATAGACCACCCATTCTGGATGGAACTAATTATGACTACTGGAAACCTCGTATGATTGTCTTCCTAAAATCTCTGGACAAAAAAGCTTGGAGAGCTGCTGACAAAGGATGGATTCATCCTACCATAACTGAGATAGATGGGACAATCAGTCTGAAGCCTGAGGAAGATTGGAGTAAAGAAGAAGATGAGTTAGCTCTGGGAAATTCAAAAGCTTTAAATGCCTTGTTCAATGGAATTGATAGAAACATTTTCAGACTAGTACATCAATATGAATTGGCCAAGGAAGTTTGGGACACTCTCAAAACTACTCATGAGGGAACTTCCAAAGTAAAAATGTCAAGGCTTCAGATGTTGACCACCAAATTTGAGAATCTAAAAATGATGGAAGATGAAACCATTCATGAGTTTCACATGAACATCTTGGAGATTGCCAACACCTCAGGAGCACTGGGAGAAAAAATGTCAGAAGAAAAACTAGTGAGGAAGATTCTCAGATCCTTGCCTAAAAGATTTGCAATGAAGGTAACTGCCATAGAGGAAGCCCAGGACATTAGCAAGTTGAAAGTGGATGAACTTATTGGGTCTCTTCAGACTTTTGAGATGGGAATCACTGATAATGGTGTCAAAAAGAACAAGAGCATAGCACTTGTGTCCAACACTGATGTTGAAGAAAACATTTCAGAAGCTGTAGCCATGCTTGGAAGACAGTTCAACAAACTCATCAAAAGAATAGACCCAAAGTCAAGGTCTAATGTCCATAACATTCCCTCTAACATTGACAGTTCCAGCAGAAGACCAAGGTCAGAAGAGAAGGGAGTTCAAGGCAGAGGAATTCAATGCCATGGTTGTGAAGGATATGGGCATATTCGAGCTGAATGTCCTACCTTTCTTAAGAAACAAAAAGGAATGACAGTTACTTGGTCTGACTGCGATTCAGAAAGTAATTCTGAAGAAGAGACTGCCAAACGAGTTACTGCTTTGACTGGTGTTTGTACCTCTGAAAGTGACATCAGTGATGAAGAGGTGACTTTTGAAGAACTTGCTGATACTTACAAGGAATTGTGTATCAGAAGTACTGAAGTCTGTGTGCAGAATGAGAAACAATCAAAACTCATCATAAAGATGGAGGCTGAAAAAAGGGCAAACCTTGAAACTATAAGTCAGCTAGAAGGGGAAGTTCAATTGCTGAACTCTCAACTAAGTCAAATGACCAAATCTGTCAAGATGTTGACAAATGGAACAGACAAATTGGAAGAGATCCTACAGGTTGGACAAAATGTGGGAAATAAATCTGGTCTAGGATTTATGGAAGCAACGAAATCTGGTTCTGGTAAGCAAATGTTAAAACAGATGTCTCAACACAACTCTCGACATCAGGAACAGAAACATATGAGGAAAAGGTACCAAAGATGGAAATGTCATTATTGTGGTAGATATGGCCACATAAAGCCCTTCTGCTTCAGATTACATGGATACCCTAATCAGAACTCAGGTGTCAAACCTAAGTCTAAAAAGGTACCACATGCTCCTCAATGGAAGAAAAAGACTACTGCACTGATAGCTCACACTTCCCTGAGGGTCTTTGCAAAGGAAGACTGGTACTTTGACAGTGGATGTTCCAGACATATGACTGGAATCAAGAACCTCCTCAATAATGTTAAGCCTCACACCACCAGTTTTGTGACCTTTGGAGATGGGGCTAAAGGTGAAATCAAAGGAGTTGGTGATTTGGACTGCCCTGGAGTTCCAAGTCTGAATGAAGTACTGCTGGTGAAAGGACTGACCGCTAATCTCATTAGTATCAGTCAACTGTGTGATCTAGGATTCAAGGTTAATTTCTCAAGATCTGAATGCCTTGTAATCAATGACAAACAAGAGATAGTAATGAAAGGAGTCAGATCCAAAGACAACTGTTACTTGTGGGAGGCTGAGAACACTAATTTCTCATCTGTGTTCCATTGCAAAAGAAGAAAAAGAGGTGAAACTGTGGCACCAAAAACTTGGCCATCTTCATCTAAGGGGTATGAAGAGGATTATCTCCTTGGAGGCAGTCAGAGGGATTCCAAAACTGCAAATTGATGAAGGAAGAGTTTGTGGTGAATGTCAGGTTGGTAAGCAGACTAGGATGTCACATCCAAAGTCAAGACATCTGACCACCTCTAAGGTTCTAGAACTCCTCCATATGGATCTGATGGGACCAATGCAAGTAGAGAGTCTTGGTGGTAAAAGATATGCCTATGTGGTTGTGGATGATTTTTCCAGATTCACCTGGATTAATTTCATTAGGGAAAAATCAGATGCATTTGAAGTTTTTAGAGAACTGTGCAAGAGAATTCAAAGAGAGAAGGAAGGATGTATTGTCAGAATCAGAAGTGATCATGGCAAGGAATTTGAAAATAGCAAGTTTGATGACTTCTGTGCCTCAGAAGGAATCAGTCATGAGTTTTCTTCTCCCATAACACCTCAGCAAAATGGAGTTGTGGAAAGAAAAAACAGGACCATACAAGAATCTGCCAGAGCAATGTTACATGCCAAAAGACTTCCTATGTATTTTTGGGCTGAAGCTATGAATACAGCTTGCTATGTTCATAACAGGGTCACCTTGAGAAAGGGAACCTCATCCACCATATATGAACTCTGGAAAGGAAGAAAACCAACTGTGAAGTACTTCCATGTGTTTGGCAGCAAATGTTATATCCTGTCTGATCGTGAACAAAGAAGAAAACTGGACTCCAAAAGTGATGAAGGCATATTTCTAGGATACTCCTCAAACAGCAGAGCTTATAGAGTATTCAACTCCAGAACCAAAACCATGATGGAATCAATAAATGTTGTAATTGATGACTATCATGAAGAAATAGATGTTCCTTGTATTGTTGAGACATTCTTTGAGACTTCAACCCAACAGGATGATCTACCCAACTCCACCACAACAGAATCTGAATCAAAGGAAGCTAGCAAGACTCCTTCCATCAGAATTCAGAAGGATCATCCAAAAGAGCTCATCATAGGAGATCCCAATAGTGGAGTCATCACAAGATCTAGAGAAATCATCTCAAACTCTTGTTTTGTGTCCAAAATGGAACCAAGAAATGTCAAGGAAGCCTTAACTGATGAATATTGGATTGGTGCAATGCAAGATGAACTGAACCAATTCAAGCAACATGAAGTTTGGGAACTGGTTCCTAGACCTGAAGGAACTAACATCATTGGGACAAAATGGATATTCAAGAACAAGTCAGATGCTGAAGGAGTTGTCACCAGAAATAAGGCAAGACTTGTTGCTCAAGGATACACCCAGGTTGAAGGGGTTGATTTTGATGAAACCTTTGCACCTGTAGCCAGATTGGAATCAATCAGACTCTTGTTGTCAATTGCTTGTCTTCTGAAGTTCAAGTTATTTCAGATGGATGTGAAAAGTGCCTTTCTAAATGGGTACTTAAATGAGGAAGCTTATGTGGAACAACCTAAAGGTTTTGTGGATCCAACCCATCCTGATCATGTCTACAAGCTGAGAAAAGCTCTATATGGCCTGAAACAAGCTCCTAGAGCATGGTATGACAGGTTAACAAAGTTTCTCTCAGACAAAGGCTACAGAAAAGGAGGCTTGGACAAAACTCTCTTTATCAAAACTGAAGGAGGGAAGTTGATGGTTGCCCAAATATATGTTGATGACATAGTGTTTGGAGGAATGTCAGAACATATGGTTAAACACTTTGCTGACCAGATGCAGGCTGAATTTGAAATGAGTCTCATGGGAGAACTAACTTATTTTCTTGGACTACAAATCTCACAGATGGAGGACTCAATCTTCTTATCTCAAAGCAAGTATGCTAAGAATATTGTAAAGAAGTTTGGTATGGAGAATGCAAGTCACAAAAGGACTCCTGCTCCTACTCATCTAAAGCTTTCCAAAGATTCAAGTGGGGTTAAGGTGGATCAAAGTCTGTACAGAAGCATGATAGGAAGCTTGTTGTACTTAACTGCCAGCAGACCTGATATTGCCTTTGCAGTTGGAGTTTGTGCTAGATACCAAGCTGATCCCAAAGTCAGTCATATCAATCAAGTGAAGAGAATTTTGAAGTATGTAAGTGGTACTTACAACTATGGATTGATGTATACTCATGGCTGTGAACCAACTCTGACTGGCTACTGTGATGCTGATTGGGCTGGTAGTGCTGATGATAGAAAAAGCACCTCTGGAGGATGTTTCTTCTTGGGAATTAATCTGGTTTCCTGGTTCAGCAAGAAACAGAATTGTGTGTCTCTTTCCACTGCTGAAGCTGAATACATTGCAGCTGGTAGTAGCTGCTCTCAAATGATATGGATGAAACAGATGCTCACTGAGTATAATGTCACACAAGATGTTATGACATTGTACTGTGACAATCTGAGTACAATCAACATATCCAAGAATCCCATTCAGCATAGCAGGACCAAACATATTGATAT
Source organism: Vicia faba (assembly GCA_948472305.1). Classification (NCBI taxonomy): domain Eukaryota; kingdom Viridiplantae; phylum Streptophyta; class Magnoliopsida; order Fabales; family Fabaceae; genus Vicia; species Vicia faba. The sequence goes on from OX451735.1 coordinate 368,587,642, forward strand.
ACGACATCACTTTATCAGAGACCTTGTAGAAGAGAAGACAATCAAATTGGAACATGTTACCACTGAGCTACAGCTGGCTGACATTTTTACCAAGGCTCTGGATGCAAATCAATTTGAAAACTTAAGGGGTAAGCTGGGTATTTGCCAACATGAGGAATTGTAGCAATTAATTTTGCTTAAAACAAGGATCAAAGGATTTATGTCTGTTCTGATTGGGTTAAAATTGTATTTTCTCATTTCCTATAATTCTTTTAAGAAGTTGAATAGACACTCCTTTGCTTCCTTCCTCTCTCGTCTCCTCATCAAAACCCAGTCTCTCAATCAGAAATCTCTCCTCATTTGCTGTTGGTCCTTCAAAACTGACAAAATGTCTCAAACACCATCATCATCCAATACGACCATCTCAACCTCTTCCTCTGATCAAGATTCTGGGACAATCTCTTCCTGTCTGGACTCTGACGTTCTGGAGATCTCTTCTCATAGAAAAGTGGGAACTAACCCCTCCAAGGTCAAAGAGTTGAGAACAAGACATGCAGGTAATCCATCTCATCCTTCCTCTTCAGTTCCCCCTGAAATTGCAAATAGGGAAGGGACAGCCTATGTTAATCAAGCAATAGCAAAAATTGTTTCAAGAATTCTGAACGAGAACCACTCAGTTCCTGGCATTTCTGTTTGGTGGTGTTGCTGGTTGGTGCTGAAGTGTATTCAATTGTTTGCTGCTGCTGCTCTTACTAGTTTGTTTTGGATAACTGTATAATTTTATGAACATGTATCTTTGGCCCATTTGTGGCTAAAGAGGGGGAGAATATTTTGGTACTTACTTAATTAGTACTTGACATTCTATTTTTCTGCTGTCACTTATTTCTGCTGCTATCTATCTCTGATTGTTTAGGGTCTTTAGCCAAAAATCTGCCAAAGGGGGAGTTTGTAGGTGTTTAGGTATTGGCTTGCATTTTTGGTAAATCCCAAGTGTATGTGTGAATGTCATGACTGATGTCATAACATTCTAGTTCAGGTTGTACTAACTCATTAGGTACCTTTGCAGAAAAATATTGTAATTCAAATACTGATGCTTATAAGTGTGTATCTGAGCATTTTTGCAAAATGATCACATTTTGCTAAATCAGTAGACAGGTTTTCTCAGATGTCATAACAGATGTTATGACATCCTGTTCTGAACTAACAGGATTGCAGGATTGGATAAGTCTGAGTTTTTTCAGCAAATAACTCAGTCCTTTCTGAATAGAATCCTGCGTTTTCTGAGGGGTAACCTAGCTCAACTCTAACCTGGTTAATAAAGTCCTGTGACCTGGTCTTTAGGTCAAACGGAATTAACTCTAGGTTTTTGGAAACCCTAACTGAAGTTGCAGCTGCTATATATTCAACAGAGCTGCTGTTTTTCAAGTATCCCTGCTGATTGATTAGAAGATCAATTTGTAATCTGTATAGATTTGATTATTGTACTCCAAGCAATTATCATTGTGATAAGTGCCTTGGAATAGGTTTCTATTTGTAAGGGTTGTGTAGCACTCAAAGCTTTGAAGCAAGAGTGTTTGAATGTTCCTTGACTAAAGCTGTGAAGCAGAGTCAAGCTAGTTGTGTACATCACTCAAAGCTGTGAAGCACGAGTGATTGTGTTGCTTGATTAAAAAGCTGTGAAGCTTAATCAAGTGTGTGTGTTTGAAGAGTGTCTTCATCAATTCTTAAGTCAAAATTGGTTTATGTATCACTGTTGTGATTGAGGGGGAGTGAGTAGGAACTCAGGTTTAAGTTGTACTTAGATTAGAATTGCATTGGGTAGGTCTTAAGTGAAGGAGATAAACTGGTTGGTTTATTCCTGAATTAACATCTCTTATAGTGGATTCTCTCCCTGGCTTGGTAGCCCCCAGAGTAGGTGTTGTTGCACACTGAACTGGGTAAACAATTGACTGTGTTCTTTATTGCTTTTGTATTTACTGTCATATAGTAAGTCAGATACGGTGTCATAACATTGAACGTGACATTGAGTATCTGCAGCCAGAATTTTCAATTATGTCCAAAAATCCAATCAAAATAAATCTTTGCTATTATTTACCAATTATTTGATTTAATTCAATTTTTAATAAATAAAAAATCAAAATAAAATAAATAATGAAGCAAATAACATGTGAGTGAGCATTTGGGTCGTGGACCATGTTATAAGTTAAGTGAAAGCATAAAAAGTTGGGCCCATTTAGCAAAAAATGCAAATTTGAGCACATTTGACTTTTGGCAATTTTGCAAAATGGTCAACTTGGCCAATGCATAACTCTCTTAATTTTGACCCTAGAGAGGTGTTCTTGGACTTTTTAGAAATATTAGGATGTCCTCTAAGCAACCCTTTTGGTCTCATCCCAATTGAGTCTTCCATGTTCATGTATGAAGCTTTGACTCAGAAGGTGTTTCTGTTGATTTTTCAAAAGGACCTATAATGTCCAAATTCATATCTTTTTGTGAGTGTATATTCTTAACTTGGGAGATGAAGATGAGTTGTAGGGAATTGCATCCTCTTCAAAATGAGATTTGTATGGGTCATTTCTGATAAAGTATGAGAAAGTTATGCTTGGTCAAAGTTGAGTTGACTTTTCCTACAAAACCCAAATTTAGCAACTTTTGGGTTTTGATGAATTGTGAGAAATCCTTGAGGAATCATGATCAACCCTTGATCAAATTATGGATAATACTTCAAAATTAGGATTTTGACTAAAAATATTTAAGTTTGACTGTATGTGGGTCATAGTTGACTTTTGACCTATTACAGTTGACTTTCAGGCATTTGAGCAATTGATTCAGAAAACTTCTTCTGCAAGGCTTGAAACTTGACATGGATGATCTTGAGAACATATTAGGACAATGGTGAGCATTTGAGTCCTTTGAGGTTCACACATCTTGATGAAGATGGCAACCCTAATTTGAGGTGTGTCGCCCTATGAGAGACTTTGCCTGGTTAACTCTTGAACTTCCTTGAGCAATTTAGGGACCTCACTTGACATTTGTTGAGAAATATGGGAGGGAAAATTTTGGGGTACAACACTAGCCCTAAGCCTCAAATCAGAAACTCTAATCCCCAATTTCAAATCAAAACAACAATTCAACATGCCAGAACAATAATTTAATATCAATTACCCTAAAAAAAGATAAGTTCTCAGGGTTACCTCGCCTTGCAGTTAATATGGTTGTAATTCGTTAATCCATATTCGTATGTTTCCTCTCCTTCCTCTAATCTCCTCTTTCTTTCTTCTTCACTAGTACGGATTACAAGGAGGCCAAGCTTTGAAGATCTTAGGGTTTCAGTTATGAAACCTAAGTCTTCACTAATGCAGAACTTTAATAAAGGGAAAGGTATGTGCATCAACAAGCAAAGGGTTTCTCCAAGATTTTTCTCCGTCTTCTCTTTTTTTCCCTCAATCCAATAGTTTAGGTCTTAATTTATAGTCTTAGGATTTAGGAGTTATAGGTTAGAATTAGGAAATATTGTAGTGATTTGCAGTTATATTTATGTGATTTATATTAGATTGATTTGATTTGTAAAATTTGATTTGATTAGGTTAGAGATTGATTATGATCTGATTTAGGAATTAGGGTTTTGCGTTATATCATTGTATCTGGACGATTCTGATGTATAAATTCCAATTCAATTATTTCTTCAATCAAAATCTGAAAAGATTTGATTTCCAATTCATGGAATTTCTGGGATTTAGGCTTAACTTGGGGACGAATAGTCCAAATATGGCGTAGCAAATAGATTGAGGGTTTACACCCTTTGTTGATTTAGTCAACTATTTAACAAAATAATAATAAAAATAAATAAAATAAAATGACAATAACTCCAATTTTTGTACGTTGACCTCAATCAACTGTAATAATAATAGAAAACTAATAATATGAATGATAACTAAAATGATAAAAAGGAGTAGTCAGATAATAATAATAATAATAATAATAGTTAAATTACAATAATAACAATATGTTGACTTCGGTCAACCTCAACAGCAAAACCCTAATGGACCTCCAAAAACTTAATGGGCTATTCAAAAAAGATTGAGATAATGAGCCCTTAAGAAAAATACACCCTCTTTTACCAATTTAACCCTATTGTACTTAATTACTAAATAAGATTAATATTATAATTTTAAACCAAAACATAATAACACCAAAATTAAATGGAAAAAATAACCAACTAAAATAAATTGACTATTAACACTAGTGGGATAATTTGGTGTATGACAGTACATAGCCCGACTGATGAGACTAACAGTCTCTCAGGCGAGGTGTTTGACCTGCTTGGGCGGGACTTCCATCGAGCCCTCATGCAAAACTTATTATCAAGTCTCTCAAGCTTGATATACATCGATCCCTTTAGGAATGATTCTTGAGCTCTTGTTGAAGGTGAGAAAAACAGAATAAGGGGGTGGGGGTTGAATTGTGTTGACTTTTTATACTTTTTCTTGAGATCTGTTATCAGATTTTGATGGATCAGCATAAAACTCAGAATCTGATGGATAGCAGTGAAATAACTTAAGCAGAAATAAAGAATATAACAAGACAACACAGAAGCAATTATCCAATTCCTCCTACAAATCAAGAGTAGTTTAGTCCCCTTGCACTTCCAAGAGATTTTCATTATAACCAAATTAGATTACAATTTGCTCAAGCACACAAGCAATATATTTCCAATGCCTAAACACACAAGTAATGGAATTTACAAATGCTCAAGCACATAAACAAAAGAGTTTTGATTGCTCAAGCACACAAGCAAGAGACTTTCACAAATGCTCAAGCACACAAGCAAGAGACTTTACAAATGATCAAGCATACAAGCAAGAGACTTTCACCAATGATCAAGCACAGAAGCAAAAGACTTATAAATGCTCAAGCATGCAGGCAAGAGAATTTCACCAATCTATCTAACATATAAATGATATTGATAGAGTGATAGTTACACTTGATATTCAATCAAAGGTTTAAATAGATTACAACACAGAAAACTCTAATACTTAAGAACTTCTAAGAATGTGAAATGGCGCAACGTTGTGTGTTTCTCCAACCTTTAGCTCCGTTTATAGAGTTTCGTGAAGGAGTCAATGGAGAGATCTTAAAGAACAGCAGAGATGTTGTATATAAGCATCAACAAATCTGTTGCAAAGCTTCCTAAAATGGATAATGTCGTTGTAAGATCATTTGAATTTACTTTTCTACATAAGGAATTATTAGTTGCAAACGATCAGGCTTCTGCAACTTTCTGCTGAGATATTACGAGACCAGAACATGAAAAATTGACCGTAGAGTCTGACAACGACGTGTCAAGACATTGTCGGTTCTTGAGTTTTGATTGGGTTAAGGTTCTGGTCCTTTAGAGTCCGAGTCTTGGCTTCTAAAGACTTAATACTTTGACTCTTCATAGGATGGATTATTTAGAGTTTAGAGAAATCATATTATGATCACCTTCATAATCTAATCCTTCATATAAGTGTTTATTGGCAGCAATTTTGGTAAAACAATGACTTGTTAATGTTTTGCTAAATGTCTTAACATTTGGAGCAAAACTATTTTGAATGATGTCAAAGCAGATGTCCTGACATCTGCCTACTGAACTGATCTCAGCCTAAAATCAGTTAAGTCTTTTATTTCCTGATTTCCAGCACTCTATAACTCAGGATTTGTGAACTATAGGTTTCAAAAAATATGGAGGAATATTTTTCAAATTGCATAATTATATCTTAGCCTGTTTTTATGGAAATATTCAAAAGATTTGATTATTTGTTTTCAAGCCCAAGCCCAAAGATGCGCATATATAAGGACTCACTTCCTTATTCAAAGATAAGCAATTTTTGAAGAAGAATACTTTCTTTATGATTAGATGTTTATGCTTTTTATTTGTAATACACTCTAAGTATTAGTTTAAGTACTTGAGTTGTTATTTGGGTTATTAATTGTGTATCATTCATAAGCTTTTAAGCATTGAATGATTGAAGTGTTTCAAACTTATTAATTTTATAAGTGATTGAAGGGATTTGAGGATGGCCTCATACCTAGGTGAGTCTTAGATAGATGTTTAGCTTGGGTAGTGATTAAGTGATTAGATTGTAAACTGGTTGTTTACTAAGGGTCTATGAATTAATATTATTTAGTGAACTTGTCCCAGGCTTGGTAGCCCCTAGAGTAGGTGTTTTTGTACACTGAACTGGGTGAACAATCTCTTGTGTTTTTATTGCTTTTGATTTTACTGCACCTTACTTGCAAACAAATATTTGTGTCGTGACATCTCTTTCGACATCACATATTTGATACCAGAATTTCAATTGGTATCAGAGCAGGCATCCTGCTCTTTATCTGGGTGAGATCCAAGGAAGATACTTTCTGGTACTATGGACAAGGAAGGAGGATTTGTGAATAGACCACCTATTATGTATGGAAGCGATTATGACTACTGAAAACCACGTATGGTTGCCTTTTTAAAGTCCTTAGACAGCAGGGCCTGGAAAGCTATTTTAAGAGGATGGAAACACACTGTCAAATTGGGAGAGAATGGAGAACCTACTACTGAACTAAAACCTGAAGAAGATTGGTCTAAGGAAGAAGATGAAATTGCTCTTGGAAATTCTAAATCCTTGAATGCTATATTCAATGGAATTGACAAGAATATTTTCATATTGGTGAATACTTGTGAAGTTTCTAAGGATGCATGGGGAATTCTTCAATCTACTCATGAAGGCTCATCCAAAGTTACGATGTCAAGACTACAGCTACTCACCACGAAATTTGAGAACTTAAGGATGAAAGATGATGAAAGATGATGAAAGTATAAATGACTTCCATATGAACATCCTTGAAATTGATAATGCCTTTAGTGCTTTAGGAGAGAAAATACCTGAAGACAAATTGGTGAGAAAGATGCTCAGGTCTCTTCCCAAGAGATTTGATATATAGGTAACTGCTATAGAAGAAGTCCAAGACATTGACAAAATGAAAGTGGATGAACTTGTTGAATCCCTTCTAACATTTGAATTGAGCATAAATGAAATATCTAAGAAGAAAAACAAAAGCATAGCCTTTGTATCCAATACTGAAGATGAAGAAGAGGACTGTGATCTGGATTCATATGGTGGAATATCAAATTCCCTAGCTATGCTTGGAAGACAATTTAATAAAGTGATAAAAAGAATGGACAGGAACCAAAGGTCAAATGTCAAGAACATCTCATCTGACATGGGAAGAAAAAGGGCTGAAGAAAAAACTTCTCAAGGGAAGGGAATACAATGTCATGAATGTGAAGGCTTTGGTCACATTAGAGCTGAATGTCCTACATATCTAAAGAAACAGAAGAAGAATCTATCTGTTACTTGGTCTGAAGAAGACTCAGAGAGTGATCTTGAAGAATCTACCAAATATGTGAAAGCATTGACAGGAAAATATGTATCTGATGAATAGTCTAGTGATGAGGAACTAACCTTTGATGAGTTAGTTGCTTCATACAAAGAATTATGTCTCAGAAGTGCAGAAGTATGTCTTGAAGGGGAGAAACAGAAAGCCCTTATAACTCAGCTAAAGGAGGAAAGGGAAGAGCGTCTTAAAACTATTTCTGATCTGGAAAGTGAAGTGTCCTCACTAAATTCAAATCTTGATAGAATGGTCAAATCTTAAGATGCTAAATAATGAGTCTGACATATTAGATGAAATTCTCCAAGCAGGAAGAGTGACAGGAGATAAGAGTGGTTTAGTTTCAATGAGAAAAAGGAACCTAACTCAGAAGATCCTTCATCTGTTTCCACTCATGCCAAGGCTAAACCAAAGATGTTGAATCAGATGTCTCAATATGTGGGAAAACATCATGATAAGAAAGAACGTCTTGGGAAACCTCATGTGAACAAAGGATATCATGGGAAGAAAAATATTAATCACACCAGAGAGAATTCTCAGCCCTTGAAATGTCATCATTGTGGAAGGCTTAGAGATATAAGGCCCTTTAGTTTCAAGCTGTATGGGTATCCTAAAAATTCTCCTTCTCCCAAAAATGATAAGATTCCCCAAAACAGCAAAAAGAAGAAAAAATGGGTTCCCAAGTCCAATGCTAGAAGTCTCATTGCCCACACCTCTCTTAGAGTATCAACCAAAGATGACTGGTACTTTGACAGTGGATATTCTAGACACATGACAGGTGTCAAGAATCTCATGGTGGATGTCAAATCTCATTCCACCAGTTATGTGACTTTTGGTGATGGAGCAAAAGGAGAAATCAAAGGTGTTGGCAAGCTTGACTGTTCAGGAGTTCCTAAACTTGATAATGTGTTACTTGTAAAATGTTTAACAACTAACCTGATAAGTATAAGCCAACTATGTGATCAAGGATTCAAAGTTAACTTCTCCAAAGAAGAATTTCTTGTGTGCAATGAAAAGAATGAAGTTGTCATGAAAGGAATCAGATCTAAAGATAAATGTTATCTATGGGTTCCTCAAGAGTTAAACCTCTCCTCAACATGTGTTTCATCTAAAGAGAATGAGGTTTAACTATGGCATCAAAATTGGGGCACTTGCATCTGAAAGGTATGAAGGGAATTATATCTAAAGAAGCAGTGAGAGGGATTCCTAAGCTCAAGATAGAAGAAGGAAGGGTATATGGTGACTGTCAAATTCGAAAGCTGACTAAGATGTCACATCAGAAGATTCAACATCTTAATACATCAAAAGTATTGGAACTTCTTCACATGGACTTGATGGGACCTATGCAAGTTGAAAGTCTTGGTGGTAAGAAGTATGCCTATGTTGTTGTAGATGACTTTTCTAGATACACATGGATAAGCTTTATTATAGAAAAATCAGAAACTTTTGAAGTGTTCAAAGATCTTTGTCAAATACTTAAAAGGGAAAAGGAAAGTTATGTCATAAGAATCAAGAGTGATCATGGAAAAGAATTTGAGAACAACAAATTTGCTGAGTTTTGCTCCTCTGAAGGAATCAGCCATGAATTATCTTCTCCCATTACTCCTTAACAGAATGGGATTGTAGAACGCAAGAATAGGACTCTCCAAGAATCTTCCAGAGCCATGATTCATGTTAAGAAGCTACCCTACCATTTCTGGATTGAAGCTATGAATATTGCATGTTATATTCATAACAGAGTCACTCTAAGGAAAGCCACTTCAACTACTTTGTATGAAATATGGAGGGGAAGAAAACCAATTGTAAAATACTTTCATGTTTTTGGATGTAAATGTTACATCTTATCTGATTGCGAACAAAGAAGGAAGATGGATCCCAAGAGTGATGAAGGAATATTCCTAGAATCTACAAACAGCAGAGCATACAAAGTGTTTAACTCCAAAACCAAAGTAATGATGGAGTCAATAAATGTTACTATTGATGATAGAGGATGGAATGTTAAAGAAGATGTCTGAGAAGATGTTAGAACATCTTTTCCTGATAGTCCAACTGAATCAAATGAAACAAGTATTGATTCTAATCCTCCTCAAAAAGATCCCCAGCTTATTCAGCTCAATAAAGGACCTTCAATCAGAACTCAGAAAGATCATCCTAAGAAGCTCATCATAGGAGATCCAAACAAGGGAGTTACTACCAGATCAAGAGAAGGGATTTCTAACTCTTTCTTTGTATCAAAACTTGAGCCTAAGAATGTCAAAGAGGCTCTAACTGATGAGTTTTGGATTAATGTTATGCAAGAAGAGCTGGAATAATTCAGTAGGAATGAAGTTTGGGATCTAGTCCCAAGACCTGAAGGGACAAATGTGATTGGCACTAAATGGGTATACAAGAATAAATATGATGAAAAAGGGGTGGTCAATAGAAATAAGGCAAGGTTAGTTTCTCAAGGATACACTCAAATTGAATGAGTGGACTTTGATGAAACATTTGCTCATGTGGCTAGACTTGAATCAATCAGACTTCTGTTAGGAGTTACATGCATTTTGATATTTAAATTGTTTCAAATGGATGTAAAAAGTGCCTTCTTGAATGGATACCTGAATGAAGAAGTTTTTGTTGAATAACCAAAAGGATTTGTTGATCTAAGTTGTCCTAAAAATGTCTATAAACTGGAGAAAGCTCTGTATAGATTGAAGCAAGCTCTAAGAGCTTGGTATGAGAGACTGGCAGTATTCCTTGGGGAAATGGATATAGGAAAGGGGGCATAGACAAGACTCTCTTTGTCAAAGAATAAGAAGGGAAGATTATGATTGCTCAAATCTATGTTGATGATATTGTATTTGGTGGGATGTCAAATGAGATGATTCAACATTTTGTCAAGTAGATGCAGTCTGAATTTGAGATGAGTCTTGTTGGTGAATTAACCTATTTTCTTGGTCTGCAAGTTAAACAAATGGAAGACTCCATATTTTTATCTCAGAGCAAGTATGCCAAGAATATAGTAAAGAAGTTTGGGATGGAGAATGCAAGTCACAAAAGAACCCCTGCTCCCACACATCTGAAGTTGACTAAAGATAAAAAAGGAGTGAGTGTAGATCAAAGTCTCTACAAAAGCATGATAGGCAGTCTTCTATATCTCACATACAGCATATCAGACATTGCCTTTGTTGTAGGAGTGTGTTCAAGATAACAGGCTGATCCCAAAGTTAGCCATGCCAACCATGTAAAGAATACTCTCAAATATGTGAATGGGACAAGTGACTATGGTATAATGTACTCTCATGGATCAAATTTTGCCTTAACTGGCTTTTATGATGTTGATTGGGAAAGGAGTGTTGATGATAGAAAGAGTACACCGGGAGAATGCTTCTTTCTGGGAAATAACCTCATATCTTGGTTCAGCAATAAGCAAAATTGTGTGTCTCTATCCACTGCTGAGACTGAGTACATTGTTGTAGGAAGTAATTGTCCTCAATTGGTTTGGATGAAACAAATGTTAACATAATACAATGTCAAACAAGATGTCATGATATTATTATGTGAAAATTTAAGCGCCATAAACATTTCAAAGAATCTTATTCAACATAGCAGGACCAAGCATATTGACATCCGTCATCACTTCATAAGAGAGCTTGTTGAAGAAAAGATTGTGGCCTTAGAACATGTAGCCATTGAATTGCAACTGGCTGACATCTTCACTAAGGCTTTGGATGTTAATCAATTTGAGAATTTAAGAGGAAAATTAGGGTGTTGTACCCCAAAATTTACCCTCCCATATTTCTCAATACATTTCAAGTGAGGTCCTCAAATTGCTCAAGGAAGTCCAAGGGTTGACCAGACAAACCCTCTCCTAAGGCAGTCTACCTCAAATTAGGGTTTCAGTTTGCATCAAGATGTTTGAGTCCAAAGGATCCCAAATTCTCACCATTGTCCTAATATGTTCTCAAGATCATCCATGTCAAGTTTCAAGCCTTGCAGAGGAAGTTTGCTCAGTCAATTGCTCAAAGGCCTAAAAATCGACTGTGCTAGGGCAAAAGTCAACTGTGGCCCACATACAGTCAAACTTCAAGATTTTTGGTCAACATCCTCATTTTGAAGTTTTATTCATAATTTGATCAAGGGTTGATCATGATTCCTCAAGAATTTCTCACAATTCATCAAAACCCAAAAGTTGCTAAATTAGGGTTTTGTAGGAAAAGCCAACTCAACTTTGACCAAGCATAACTTTCTCATACTTTATCAAAAATGACCCATCCAAAGCTCATTTTGAATATGATTCAATCCCCTACAATTCATATTCATCTCTAAAGTTCAAAATATGCACTCACAAGAAGATATAAATTTGGACATTATAGGTCATTTTGAAAAGGCAATAAAAACACCTTTTTTGTCAAAGCTTCATACATGAACATGGAAGACTCAATTGAGATTATACCAAAAGGGTTGCTTAGAGGATATCTTAAGCTTTCTAAAAAGTCCAAGAACACATCTCTAGGGTCAAAATTGAAGGAGTTATGCATTGGTGAAGTTGGCCCTTTTTGCAAAATTGCCAAAAGTCAAAAGTATCTCAAATTGCAATTCTTGTCAAATGGACCCAACCTTTTGTGCTTGTATTGAGTTTGTAACATGATCCACGACCCATGATCATTCCCACTTGTCTTTATTTTATTTTTATCATTTATTTTGATTTTTATTTCAATTAAATTAAATAAAATCAAAATAAAATCATGAAAATATTAAAACTAATCAAAGCTTGAGATTTTGTGCATGTTTATGTCTCTTATACAGCTAGAAAGAGAATCAAATCGGGCAAGCTTCATTTGGACACAAAAGGATTGGATTTGGCATGATTTGGAAAGATTTACATAAGAATCAAATCATGATTCAATCATCTTAATTGAGAAAGATTTGAAGCAAGTTTGTAACCTAATTCATTCTAGGGTACATATAGGACAAGTGCAGATCAAAAACGAAGGGATTGGAGACGTGCAAAGGTGAAAACAACTTTCAAAAAATCAAGAAAAAGTTGCAAACTGTTCTCTCAGTTCTAGGCTTCCTCAAGCCTTTCCAGCCACATAAATCACTTCCTGGACGTTCTAGGATTCCATTCCAATCATTAGCAAGCATTTTCGTGCCCAGATACACGCTGTAAGTATCCCACGGCCTCCATGCTTTTTGAAATCGTATATCATAATCCTGGCACTCTTAGCATGATTTGTTTATATATTATGAATCCTTGAAACATTTACAAGCTAATGGTAATACTTAATTGCATTTTTATTGGCTATACAGCAAGTTGCCATGTCTAGGGTTTTATATTCGTTTTTAGGGGTTTTGCTTGCAGGAACAATTAGCCATGGATAGTGGTACCATGATGCTCGTGAGGTTGCAACGAGTTGATTGGTACCACTGGTATTTATTTATCATGCGTGCATAGATTTTTGGAGGATCACATGGTTGTACCTACGCCCAGATAATTGTAGGTAAAAGTCAAAACTTTTACCAACAGAGAGAGGGAGAAGAATGGTGGCGTGGCACTCCCTGATTCGCCTATTCAAAATTCGCACATTTTGAAATATATTATTTTGTTTTTTCCAATATAATAATTGATTGTTGTTCCATATACAAGAAAGCGAGCTAGCTCAGATGGTCAGCGTACAAGGGAAATTGCCAAAGGGCATGGGTTCGATCCCCAGGTCCCCATATTTGTCAATATTATTTTCTTTTACATGATCAGGTATACATGCATGCAATGAGTCCACCATCTGCCATCATCCTTCAACAACCAGATCTCCAGCATGCCAGATCCAACGCATATCACATGGAGGTCCACCATAGGCCTAGTCAAGCTTGCAACATGGGATTTGGAAAAGTCAAGTGGGCTAGGCGTTTTGGGCTCAGAAATTGCAATTCAGACCCCCCTGTTTGCTAGCACAACCAGACCCATTTCTTTTTCTTTTATATTTTTCATTCTATTTAATTTCTTTATTTATTTATTTTCTAAACACAAAATTAAATTCTTTTTTTTACAACATCATAAAATCAATTTCATCAATTTAGATTTAGGTTTTAATTTTATCAAATTTAATTTAATAATTAGTTAAATTTAATTATAGGGTAACTCTAACCTTTTGTAAATAATTTAAAATAAAAGGTGCCTTCATGTGTAGTCTGGAGGAACACCCAACCTTCTTTGGCACTGGAGCAAGTATTTATGAGCCTGGAAATATTTTTTCAACCCCATTTTAAATGACATTGAGAGCACGGGAGTTGTCACGAGCTTCTTCATCTTCATCTTTTGACCATTAACTCTCAGGCTTCAGAGATTGGGTGCCATCTTTAGTTGTAACCTTTAGGGGTGTCCATCCTTTTATGACTTCCTTCCAAGTTTTACTATCCATAGACTTGAGAAAAGAAACCGTGTGAGGTATCCAATAATCATGGTTTATGTCATCTAGAACAGGTGGACAATTTACAAACCCTCCTTTTTAGCATTGTCCATTTTGAACATAACATATAGATCCCAGAGAGCTCACCTTACCAGAACATGATGTCTTCTCTAATACCAATTGAAATTTTGTTCGTTGGATACCAAGATGTCAAACACAATGTTGTAACAATGTGTGCGGAAAATGTAATGTGTAATATTAAAAATAAAGGCAGTAAATAAAATAACATAGGAATTGGTAATCTAGTTTGGTGCAATGCCACCTACGTTTGGAGAATATTAACCCAATAAAAAGAAATTCACTCTTAATAGTGAGAAGTACAAATTGATCTGATTTAAACTCTCCTACTTCAATGTCTCTTTTCTTAATATTACCAGTGGATTTCTATTTAGAAATTCTCCTGAATATGAGACATCTCTCACTTTCACTAAAACATTCTTCCTAGTGTTTGGATAGTTACAAGTGTTAATGAATGATGAAACAAAAAAACAATTCAAATACTTTATTCTCTTAATATATGAATAAGACTCAAGAGTAAAGTATTACAAAACAAAACAAAAAGAATCAAGACAAATAAACACGCCTAGCTTGATTGTGCAAGGTTTGAATCTTCACAATGGAGAATACCTCCTTAAATAAAAACAAGATCCAACTTAAAAGCCCATTAGGGTTTTGGTCTTATAAACGCGACTGGACTTCCCAAAAGCGCAGGCAGCCAATCTTCCATTATGTTGATTGAAAATATTTGATTGATTAAATCTTGATCATATCATAATTTTTCAAATTTAATCTTGTTGAAAATTATATTTGGAAAAAACTTCCTTATTCCAAAGCGCATAAGAGATTAAAACCTGATTAAATAAATATGGAAACTAATCCTCAAAAAGAGCTTTAATAACTCAGTTTGTCCTGCGCACGCAGGTACTATGGGTGAGAATGGATGTCTCATATAATGAGAAACATTATGATTAACAGGTTGCTTCCTAACTTGATCACAGAGAGACAAGATGTCTCACACCTTTTCATAACATCTTGCTTCACATGTTACCTACAAAATGACTCCAATCATATATAATAACATTTATGTTGTATTTTATAATTATATTCTACAATTTTAAAATTGTATTGTATTTATGAATTATTTTGATCGGTACTTACAATTTTTGATAATAATTTTCCATTTCATTCTCGAACAAACTTCAAGCTACTTGCTTCAACTGATTCAATCACCAGGCTCATAATAGTTGGTTTTGATTATTTTTATGTTTTTTTTAGAGAAATTTTACTTGTTGTTTATGATAGCCGATTCTAGGACACATGATCTAAAACAATGCTCTACATATCACATTATTAAATTGTCGCGTCTAATATATATGTTCTTTCTAAAAACACCTTTTGGATAACCTTCATGATACTAGTTAGGCGAGGTCACAAATATATGAAAGAGTGTTTGTTATGTGCTTATTATTAGTGTATTTTGTCCTTCGTTTTTAGGTACCTTCTTATTTGCTTTGGTGTCCTTTATATAGCCTACGTTTCAACCCTCTAGGCTATAATGAGTCTCCTCTTTGTCTCTCATACTTAAATGCTTGAGATAATGTTCGTTGTCACCATAATTTCCCCCAATCATGTTATATAATGGCTCCACCATCAATTCTGTAATATCTGTGCGAACCTGGGATTGCCTCTTAACCGCTACATTGGGCTACCACCTCGGTTATCCAGTGTCTAACAAGGGCCGAGCTATATATGTGTATCTCCAAAAACCTGAAGTCTGACCTCTATCAGGGACCGAGCTAAGTGTTCTACTCTGAGATCCTGCATGACTATGGCACACGGGAAATAACTTGAATCCTTGTTGGTTAAAGATATTCATGCACCTCCGGTTCACCATCTCGAATAACACTGAGAGAGATATCCCGGCTAAACTGAAATTTTTTGGATGTACATAAGCCCCCCGAACATAAAATCTGAAAGGATGAAGTGTTCGGACAAAGAATCCCATATTACACTCCGTCTTTGAGATTATGTCCTAGCTCGGACGTGATCCCTCCAGAGGTCGTCCATAGGCCTCGGCTTGATGACATATGATGGCGTGTTTGATAAACAATGATTGTGAATATCTTACAAGATTTCTTCTCTCTCTTTGCAATGATGACTTTTTATGGGAAAACTAATGGCATTATGACTCTGAACCGATACAACTTTACCTAGTCATTTCAAACTCTTGATTGGATAAAAATCCAATGATTCCTTCCCTATTCTTCATTCCTGAAAGTTTATCCTCTCTTCAAAGTTGCCCTTGAAGCTGTACGCTTTCACCAATTTTTCACAAATAACTTTTGGTATTCTTGTTATTATCTTACTTTCTTTTGACTTAAACTTTAGAATGATTATAATCCGTGAGTGTGGTGATCTGGGAAACATACTGATTCCTCAAAATGCCTATAAGAGAAGAGAAATTTGGGATTTATGCATGAGAGAGGGCAAATATCATTAGGGAAAAGTTGAATTAGATCAAATTATTAAGGAAGTTTATGGTGATATTTTTACATCTTTTAGAGAAACTGATTCAAAATCTTCATCGTCAGGTTATGTAGAAATGGTGATGGAGATGACTGGATCTTCTGTTGACCCAGAGGTTTTAAACTATGATCAAAGTTTAGTCGACGCCAAGTATATTTCCAAACTCTGATAAAAAAGAAGATATTTTCTATGGGAAATGATAAAGATGTTATATTGTAACCTTGTATTCAAGGTGAACATGTTTTCATAACTCGACCACGGGGAGTACCAGATGAATACTTCCATTTTTACTCTAGGGTGATTGAGGATTTCCAAATTCGTATCCCCTTTACTGATTTCAGCTTTGACCTTCTCAAAACTCTAAACATTGCACCATCTCAACTTCGCCATAATAGTCGGGGTTTTATAAATGCTTTTGAAATAGTGCGTGAGGCTATGAACATAGCCCTCACCTTAAGTTTGTTCTTTTCCTTTTTTGAGGCAAACGGAGTTGATAAGGGAGGGTGGATCTCCCTTGACAGTCTCCAAGTTTATACAACTAATTATAAAAGGTTCAAGGATAAGTTTCAACATGTTAGAGGTGGGAATAGATGTCCCCAAGTGATGTATGTGTTTAATGGGAACCATCACTTTCCTATTTACTGAACGGATAGCTCGGTACATGTGTTCGGTTTTGATTATGATAAATTAGATGTTGTGGAGGTCTAGGCCTTGGCCATATTAAATGGATTTCGGATGATAAGGGTTCGGGATTTACTAGGTCTGGCTGAAGATCCAAAACAAATCTCTGCCTTTATGGGTAATACTTATATGACTTAACACATTTTATTTATTACTTTATCTATCTATGCATACCGAACCTTTTTCTTATTTCCTTTTCATCCAAAATGACGAACCTAACATTGAAGGAACAAAAGAAATTAATTATTGAGGCGAGGACGAAACAAGGGGAACAATCCGAGGCTAAGACTGAATTGTCCAACATCCAAACCCAGGCTATAAATAAGAGAAAAGTAAACCCAGGGAAAGCAGCTCCAAGCATCTCTGATCCCCAAGACTCAATCCCTCTCTCTGGTGGCTCAAAATCGATCTCTCATAAGAAGATGAATACTTCAATGAGTGGCCCGATATGTGTTGGCGATTGGGAAGTCACTACTTTGATGCAGGAAGCCAGTGGCAATCAGAAACCTCACCCATCCAAAGAGTTAAATTTCTGGTCCAACAATTTTGATGGTCTGAAGTATCTCTATGACCACCTAAATGCTACTGAAGATGTTGAAAAGATGAAGATCATAGGAGCTCAAAAATTAACGCATAATATTAGGCCTTACTTGATGTGGTATGTCGTCATGATCTAAGGTATGTTAGATGTCGGTGATGCATATGAGCATAACGTAATAGGCCTTAACAAGGAAATAAATCAGCTAAAGAAAAACGTGAAGGTCCACACCAACAAGATAGAGGAACTAGACAAGCAATTGTTGGAGGTGGAAAAATAGAAAGAGACCTCAAAATAAAATGTTAGGATCTCGAAGCGACCATCGCCGGCTTTACCAAAGATGTGGAGTCAACCCGGGAGTTTAATGAAAAAATGCAAAAGTCTTTACATGAGGCTCGTGTGGATATCCTTTCAGCAGGCGATCAAGCCTTCGAAAGGACCAAAGCTCAGGCTCTATGCCTTCAGGCCAGACTTAATATGTTCGAGATGGATTTCATCAAGACGGTGGTGGATGGTCGTCTTGTAGACATGGAGGAGAAAGAGTCTTCTCCTGATGCCGAGGCTTCCGAGGACGACACGAATGGTGAAAGGACTCCTGATGTTCATGAATAAGAGAAGAATGAAGATTGATCATGTGTTGTTTTATGCTTTCATTATTAGTCATCCATGGGGATGCATTTTTTAATATTTTGGATAAACTCCTTTTCCTTCGCATATAATATTTAAGCTCGGTTGAGGCCTTTTGACCATATTATTCATGTCCAATAACAATGTCGTAGCCTTGATGTGTTTAATTTCTTTAATCAATGGTTTATTTGCTTGGTTTTGAATAAAAAATTTATGTCCATCCCCATGCAAATCTCAGTTTTGCTAAGGCTTATATCGTAGCAATTTGCACGCCATGGTGGACTATGCTTTAGTTCCAGGGGATCTTGAAGGATATCGGCTTATAAAATTCAACCCGTTCTAGTTTGGCTAAGTTAGACCCTGACGTATGGTCGAGAATAATTAAACCTCTTAGGGTCAGAGGCATTCTGGTCGGGATGTCTGTGTTGTAATAGCCCTTAACCGGTCAAGGGTTAACCTACTTAGGCTAGAGGAATATTGATTTAGCACAGGTTCCATAGGGATATTAACACGACTTATTTTAATGGTCAGAGGTATATTAACATGACCAGACCAGATGTATGTCAACATAGCCATTTTAATGGTCACGTGTATAATAACTTGATCGGGCTAGAGGTATGTTAACATAGCCGAGATGTCGGAGGTATATTAACATGGTTATTTTAATGGTCAGAGGTATATTAACTTGAGCGAGGCAGATGTATGTTAACATATCCGAGAGCCAGAGGTATATTAACATGGCTATTTTAATGGTTAGAGGTATATTAACTTGATCGGGCTTCCAGAGGTTCCTTGAGGACCTCGACATGATGAGGCCTAAAATATCGAGCATATTCCTGACATATGTGTTGAGACTAGCTTATTTTGTTCGCTTGTTCCTTTCTGTAAAACACATGAAAAAATTGTCACAAATTAATATGAACTATGGGTGTTATTATATCTCAAAATTTACCCCCAAAAATCCAAGAAAATTTGTGCATCAAATCAGAACCGTAAATGTCAAAAAAACGGTTAACTAATTAACTTGCTAACAGTGGCAAAACTAATTGAAAGTAGTTCACATAAACTAACTACTAATAAAATAACCTTATAACCGTTCAAACTAATTAACATTAACTAACTTCATTATTCATAATACTAACACTAAATCCCTAAGCAGACCCTAACAGAATTGCAACTCCTATAATTCTCACTTTCTCAGCTCAATCTTCATCATTCAAATTCCCTAACCAACTCTTCGATCCAACAACTAAGCTTCACTCTCCTCTAACAACTATCATCTCCAACTCCCTATATAAACACTACTACTCCTTCGACCTCGGGCCTCACTTATCTGCA
Organism: Vicia faba; assembly: GCA_948472305.1. NCBI lineage: Eukaryota > Viridiplantae > Streptophyta > Magnoliopsida > Fabales > Fabaceae > Vicia > Vicia faba. Next base: position 368,607,199 of record OX451735.1, read on the forward strand.
ACTTCAACCTTCACCTCATGGCAACTCTTATCATCTCCTTCAATAACTCACACAACGCTTAACTCTCTGAATCCTCACTCGCTCTCAACACAAAAACATAGAAGCAGGACAAAACAATTCAGAAGTTTAGAAGAAATATGAGAGGATAAGAAGAAGAAGAATTTAGAGAAGCAAAAAATGAAATACCAACTTGAGCACTGAAGCTTCCCACTCACACTTTCTGCAAATCATCATCGACCTTGAAGAGCTCTCAGAGCTTCTCCGAGAAGTAAGTATCCAAACCTTTCGTTTCTCCATCTTTTCCGCATGCCATGTGGTTGTACTTACAACATAGGCCCTCAATCCTCATCTAATCGTTGGTTTTCACGTGAATCAGAGTTTTTAATTTGTGATTTCTCAGATTTAGGGTATTATGTTTGAGCATAGATCTAGGTTTGTTTATTGAGAGTATGTGAAAACTAGGTTGGAATTTGAACAGAGGAAGAGTGGACGAAGCTGGTGGTGCATTTGGTTTTGATTACTGACCGGCTCCGTCGCTGGAGCGATTTTCGGCGCGGCCGACCCACCATGGCTTTTTGAGAGAACACATAGAGAGAGATGATTATAGAGAGATAATTGAACTTTGAGAGAGTAGAGTGTTAGTGTTTGTTTTATTAATTTTTCATGGCGTTCCTGGTGGTGACAAGTGGCTCCGGTGACCACTTGTAACCCAATAATAGGATTGAGTATTAGTTTTAAATCCCATGCAGGTCTCTCTCTTCCCCTACCATGCATCCTCAAGCATCTACCTTCAGATCTGTTGAGCAGATCCGATCTCATGATTGATGGTCCAAATCCATTTCCCAAGTCATCATGGTTGACTGGGGTGCATGGTAAGCTCCAAACGCATGGGCCTCTAATGAATGGGTCTGGATCTAATTTCCAATTCATACCCCCATCTTTTGCTTCTTTTTGTCCATTTTCTTATTTTCTTTTTATTTTCTTATTTTTGTTTTATATTTGATTCATGTATTTTGATCTAACTTTTCTAATTTATTTTTATTAATTTATTTATTTTCCTCATTGATCATTTGATTTCTTTATAGTATAAATTTAGATTTAATTTTGATTAGTTTTTACTTTTATTGATTTTGGTTAATTGGATGTTATTTTGTTATCGTGTTCATTTTGAATCAGGTTTCCTTAGCATTGCGTGACGATTTTGAAGTTTAATTTAATATTATTCTTCAAATTGTTTAGGACACATAAAGTCCATTTCTCAACATCAAATAGGGTTGATTCGTTCATGAATCTCCTTATGATTTCTTAACATAGCGTAATATTCAATATCTTTAATTTTTGTTTCTTGGCTTGTAGCTTTATTGATAGCTTTGCGTTGAGATTTCAAAATTTAATTCGATATTATCTTTCGAATTGTTTAAACACATATAGTTCATTACTCGGCCTCAGGTAAGATTGTTTCCTACATGAATCGTCTTATGATTGCTTAACATAGCGCTAAATTCGGTGGCTTTCGATCTCTTGGTTTACTCTTGGGCCTGCTTACAATGAGTTTTAATCAATTAAATCTTGTTTTAGTTGATTGATTTTGTTAATTATAATTAATTAGTTTTGCTAACTAATTTTTGTTAGCCTAATTAATTGATTCAATCAAGTTTTAATTAATCGATTAAATGATTTTGTTCACTTGTTTACTTGTTAATGGGCTTGTAATTTAATCGCATTATTCCATCCCCATTCTATATAAGTGTATCCCACTCCCCATGAAATGTAATAATTTTATCGCTTTCCATTTATCTTATTTTATTGCTTTATTCATCTGTTAATCAAGATAAACGATAAAATCAATCATTTCATAAAAAGATCAAAAACAAACTTGATCCAACATCGGGTCTTTTATCCAATCAAATCCAAATCAATTGCAACGTCAAAAATCTCTTCCACTTCACTTAAATACTTTCATAATTAATTCTTTAACACTCGATCCAACATCGAGTTCTCTTTCAAAAACCATTTTCATAAGTGTTGTACCCCAAAATTTGTTCTCTCATGTTTTCCAAGATTTTCTCTTACATGGGTGGCCACAAACACTTGATTAAAGAAAAATAAATTTTTTTGAAGATAAAGGAGTCTTCGATTGGCATTGGGACAAGGTGCCTTCAATTGGCATTTGGAAATGAGTCTTCGATTGGCATTTTAACAAGGTCCTTTAAACAAGATATCTTTTGATTGACATCTGGATAAGGAGTTTCGATTGGGCATCTAAAAAACCTTCGATCAAGATTTGGTCCCCCAACTTCGATTGAGCGTTGGACCCTCTCCGATACAAGCTTGAATCACTAGTCTTTGATTGGCCATTTGGAACTCTTTTATGCAATCTTGATTCACAAGCTTCGATTGGGCGTTGCCCCCTCCCCCCTCGATCAAAGAACGAGGAAAATAGGGACTCAATCGAAGGCCACAATGATGAGGCTTGGGGAAATTTGAGAGAAAGTAAGGAGGCTCCTACAAAGCCTTTGATTGATAGAGAGCTGAAGAAACCTTCGACCAGTTAGAAAGGGAGAGTTGATATTTTGATTGGTTTGAGTTGAAAGAAAGACATTCGAAGGAAGTAACAATAGGCCAATCGAAGAGCAATGCTGGAGGGCATTTGAAGGAGCCAAATGTGTCCAAGTTTATCCCAAGGCTCAAAGGTGCATGGATATTTCAAAAAAGGAAGTCTTTTAATGTGTCTGATTTTTGTCTCATGGCTTTCAAAGCCATGGTTAATGGTTTGTTTCTTGCCGTTACCATCACACTCCTATAAATAACAGGCCTAAGGCACATTGCAGAAGGCAGAGAAAACACACGAAAAAAGGCGAAAGAAAAAATCATACGAATATCAGAAACACTCTTGCCACACTCACTGGCCAAATATTACCTCACACGCACACGCTTCCTCATAAGCCACACCAAAATTATCAAAAAAACTCCTGAGTAATCCAAATCGAGGGAATCTTCAATAACATTCCACTCACTCCTTGAAGCTTGCAGGAGGCGTGCCCAAACACTTTCCAAGCCATTTCCATCGAAAGAAAAACATCTCATTGGTAACAAACCTTCGATCATAAGTTAATTTTGATTGTTGCATGACATATTAACATTTATAATTCAAGACTAAGGACCTGGGTTCGACACCCAGGTCTGCATTTGTTTTATTTCTAACACTTGTTGCAGATCCAGCCTGAACAGGCCAACGCACACAGGATCGAAAGACCTGGGTTTCGATACCCAGGTCCTGCATTTTTGTTTTACTAACATATCTTTGCAAATTCAGTGCTCTCGCAGGTGATCCATCAGGCCCTTCCAGCAACGCTCTCTAGATCGGAAGCCACATCCTGTCACTGGATCAAAGGGTAACACCCTTCACAGAATCGAAAGGCAACATCCCTCCTGGATCAAAAATCCCATCTTTCCCTAGATCAAAAGGCAGCTTCCCCTCTGGATCGTAAAAATCCCCCTTTTCTCTCTGGATCGAAGGATGCCCCCTTTGTATATTTATTTTTGTTTTCATTATTTCTCTTGTTAAACTAACCATTAAATCAAAATCATAAAAAACATTAGGCTAGTTTTTTATTAATCAAATTAAATTTTGTTAATTAACTAATTAATTATTTTAACCTTTTCCTTAATTTAAAATTAAATAGACTTAAGTTTTATTTTCTTTTATAAATAAATAAAAAACAAAAATATTTCTTTTCCTTAGGATTTAGACGTCCCTTTTAATTCGTTCGCGCATTTATTTATTTTTCGCATTTTTCATATTGTTGTAACTGCTTCCCAGTTTGTAATAATAACTAGGACTTTACTTTTCGCATCTCTATAATGTACCTCTCACAAAGCCATGTAATAGCGTAGGATTTATATTCCCGCACTTTACATTTCTGCCCTTTAAATTATTGTATATACTACTGCTAGTAATTAGGATTTCATGATGAGACTGAAAATCAAAATGTTAGCAAACCTAACACAAAAGATAAAAAAAATAACTGAATATAACACACATTGCACATATACACCTCTAGGGTACCCCATTTTGGTTTCCTTCGGAAATAAAGTAGTCAAGTCCCACGAAACGGGGATGCTTTAGCAAAGACCCATAAATCAAAAAGATCATAGTCCCTCGATGACCCTACAGTTGCCTCTCGGTAAATGATCTAGTCCCTAAACAAAATTGCTAAAGCGTCTCCACAAGTTACCTTCGTGACTGTAACGTCCCTTTTATTGTCCCTCATACATCCAACGATATGGCTACATACTCACTAATCGTGTGATAGTACTGTCTAAAGGATAGGAGGAAAAGAACAAACTTTTTCGAGTATAAGTAGATAAGTTCTTAGATGCTTGCTCAAAACAACCTTTTTTGCACCTACACAAAAACACATTTCAAAAACAACTTTCAAAAACATTTGATTTTTCAACACTCTTAAGGACTGATACAAGAGTCATCACAAAGCAAATCGTCGCATTAAGACATTTCAAAATACTTTTCAAAAACACACAAAAGCACAAGGTATTTTAAAAAATGAACTAGCATCTAAGAACCCGTAGATAACTACGGATGGAAAGGATGCTAACACCTTCCATTTCTATAATCTACCCCCCTTACTCAAAATTCTTGAAAAGGTCTTTTTCTATTCTTTTCACCATTTCCTTAATTTGGATAAAAGAAAAGTCGATGGCGACTCTTGCTTACCGCAACATTTGTGAACACAAATGTAAAACTAGTATTAAACAGTCGGTTCTTCCACCGTATGACAAAAAGAAAAATAGGGTTGGCATTAGGGTTAGATTTAAATCCATTCCTTTTCTGAATATTCAAACATTATTGTAGGGTTCACTAATTGAATATTCGTCTTCCTGACAAAAACACATTAAACAAACGAATATTAATTCGTCCCACATTTTCAAAAACAAATCTTTTGATGAAGAAAGGTTTGAATTTAGATCCATCCCCTTATTAGGTGTTTTGGATACTGCCATCGGGCTCCCTATCTAAAAATACCTGTCTACACATAAAAATAACTCAACTCATCAAACTTGTTTTTTCGCCCTTGCGCGATCACAAAACCTTTTCAAAATGAATGTGCCTTAGCCATTTTGATACGAAGCGAATACAAGACTCAAATCTTCACGAGCTAGCCAACAATTCAAAGTTCAAACATTCTAAATGTCTAACGCATTATTCTTCTAAAAATAAACCAACAAATCCATGGTTTTTTACCCTAAACTACGGAGCTCTGATTTCCTTATTGCACTATGAGAATACATAGGCACAGGATTGCAAAAATCTTGGTGAGCCCAATAAACTAAAAAAAAGCCTTTCTTTTTTCATTTATTGATTAATAAGTGGAGGATCATAAAAAATCACATTAACACTCTAACACACACTAACTAAATGGTTCCCATTGAGTACGATAGATGTGAGGGGTTTTAATGCCTTCCCCTTGCATAACCACTCCCAAACCATATCTTGGTTGCAACGACCATTTCTTTTCTTTCGATGGTTTTATTCAATATTTTTGCGTTCCTTTGGAATAAATAAAGATTAGTGGAAACTTCATTGTTATATTTCGAGTGTGCGATACACTCGGGTATTTTTTGTGCCGCGACAATTGGGGACCCATCTCCTAAGCGAGTCCACCCTAGTTTAGTTCGTTTATGTTTGAGTATTTATGTTTCCTTTTATGCTTTCTTCATTTATTATTTATTTTCTATGTGATTTATTCTTATATATTCCACCTTTTATTTCTGTGTGATACTATTGGAACTTTATGGTTATGAGCACATGGTAAGACAACTCTCTACCTGAGCTAAGGGGAAAAAACATAAGTTAGGACGCGGTTGAGTAGTATTGACCTACGAGACCTTGGACTCGTTGGGTTGGTGTGAGAACCCCACTCAAATGAGATCCTTTGAAAGTATTTTTGTCTTATGATTAGTCGTTCTGGCGGTGCCATTTTCGACCTCGATCTACAATTTTGAGGACCTTTTTAGAACCCTTATTAAATGGTTATTAAGTCCTTACTCAGAGGATGATACTTTTGAAGGTATTACTATCTTACGAGTTTTCGTTGAGATGGTAATATTTTCAAAATTGGATCTATATGTTTGAAAGTGTGTCTAAAACCTTGGATACCACCGTGATTTAGTGTTAACCTACAAGACCTTGGAGTTGTTGGGTTAATGCGTAGATCACACCCAGAGTAGGTCCTCTTGAAGGTATTACCATCTTGTGATTAGTCATTATGGCGATAATACTATCGAATGGGATTCGTCACTTTGGGAACATGATAAACCTGTAGAGCCTGCATTTGGGGGTTACCAAAACCATTCCTCCACGGACCTTTGATAACATTGTTCTAACGGTCACAAACCCAACAATTCATGCATAACATTTGAATTTCATTTTTTCATGCACCATTATGCATCTCATTTTCACCATAAAACTCATTTCATCTCTCATGTCCAGAAAAATCAAAAGCATTTCCTCGACACCCTTACGCTACCAGAGCTAACATTTGAAGATCCATGGAACACAATGAGCATGACCATGTTGTCTTGAGAGGAGAGATTGACACAATAAAAATCAAGATGGACCAGATCATGGAGATTATACTAGATAAGGTTAGAAAAGAAGATGAACTTCACGAGGATGCTGCCGTAGAGAAAGTTATGGCCTCTACTTCACACTAAAATCATGTTGTCACTAATAATCTAATTTGTGGTGTTTCTAAAGGATATTCTCCATCAGAAGAAACTCATGTACAACCTCAACCGATGAATATCTCTATGGTAGCTGTGATCGGTGGAAATAGAACTGACTGTTTTTTAAGCTGGTTCGCGAAATGTCGCGGTAAGCAAGAGTCGCCACCGTCTTTTATGTTCTCCAACATGGAAAGGACAAAAGCACAGCAAAATTCCTTATTCGAGATGTCTCTCGGTTCGGGAGGTAGATTTATAGAAAGGGAAGGTGTTAGCACCCTTTCTATCCGTGGTTATCCACGGGCTCTTAGGTACTTGCTCTTATGTTTTCAAAAATGTTTGCTTTTCAAATGTGTGTGGGTTTTTGTGATCGGTGGATCTGGAACTGACTGTTTAACGCCGGTTCGCGAAATGTCGCGGAAGCAAGAGTCGCCACCGTCTTTTATTTTCTCCAAATGGAAAGGACAAAAGCACAGAAAAATTCCTTAAAGAGATTGCTCTCGGTTCGGGAGGTAGGTTATAGAAAGGGAAGGTGTTAGCACCCTTTCTATCCATGGTTATCCATGGGCTCTTAGATACTTGCTCAATGTGTTTTCAAAAATGTTTGTTTGCTTTTCAATGTGGGTTTAAAAAGTTTCTTTGAAAAATTTCAGTTCGACTCGTACGTCAGAGTGTTTGAAAAGTTTGCTTTGAAAGCTTTTGAAAAATGTTGGTGTGAAAAGTCTTTTTGAGTTTGTTTTGAGATTAGAGCAAGTATCCTTGAGAACCTACCTACCCTAAGGAATTCGTCTGTGTAAATGTCCTTTAAAGTAGTGCCATCCCACCATTGAGCGGTAGGTAGCACCACCATTGGAGGTGTTCGGGTCAATTCGAGTTCGGGACATGGTGATCACCAGAGCAATGGGAAGACACCTTAGAAGCTACCCTCATGCCAGGTTCCCGGATCATGAGGACTTACTAAGACATCCTATACTCGACGACCACCTTTCGGAAGGCAACAGTGAGGCGTACCCTAGGGGTGGTGTGTGCGGTCCATGTGTCATGTTTCAATTATTTTGTCTTGTCATGTTTGTTGTGATCTACGCTTGATTTTATTTTTAAGTCCATACATTCTTTCATGCATATTTATTAACAGTTATATATTTGCGAGAAAATAAATCTAAACTATTACAAATGGCGCGGGTCCACATCGCCAAAATAAACCGAACCCGATTTGACTGAAAGTAAAGAAGCGATAAAATAAAATGCGAGAAATAAAGTAAAAAAAAAAATTGTTACAAGGCTTTGGGGCATATACATAATTATTTAAACAATATAAAATAAATGCGCAAATTAAATACATTATGAACACGGGCGTTGGACCCTTTTGCAATAAATCAAAATTAATGAAGAATTAAAATGAAAGTATTAAATGTTTTTGGTATTTTTGTGTTTTTAAGATTTAAAAGAAAAAAAGAATTTATTGAAATTAAAAATAAAATGCTAAGCCCTAGTTCTAATGTTTTTTAATTTTATTGTGAAAAATATTGAGTTTTAACCTAATTTAACTCTAAATTATATTTATGTACAATATAAATATGAAAATAAATAAATAATAGTTTTATGATAAAAAAGGAAAAATTAAAAGGATAACCAATTAACCTAAATTAACATCTTTGGATTTTTTGTTATGGAAAAATGTAAATTAAACCTAATTTGAAATTAATTTATTTACATGCTAAGAAAATAATAATAATAAAGTAAATATTATTTTTTTGGTCTTTTCTGAATTTTTGAATGTTTTTATGTTTTTATGAAAATAAATTAATTATGTTAAAACAAATAAAATAAATAAAATAGCAAGGATAAAATAAGAAGAAAAATAGAAAAATGCAAACCAAGGGGGGGGGGGGGGGGGGGGTAGCCCCAAATTGGAGGTACAGGCCTGGTGATTTCTGGCCCATTAGCTTTGAATTTGTTGATCTTTTGAATTAGGTATGATGCGTTGACTGGTACTTACAGTGGGCCTTCAATCTCAGCCCTTGATCTGTATCCATTAGGCATGTGTACGCTTGGATGAGGGGACATATGGTATGTCTGCATTACTGAAGCTGCATGGGATTTGTAAGTGAAAAATAATATTAAGATTGGCCAGACCTGGGACTTGAACCCAGGTCTTTGATGTTACCAACGCATGTCCCTGCCACTGAGCCGTTTCAATCACATTTAATATATAATATAATACAAATAATATAAAAGAAAAGTGGCCCAACGCTTGGAGTGCGCGCGAAATTCAAATGCCCCCAATCCCGGCATGCCACGAGTCCTTCTTCTTCGTCCCTGCAAAACAAAACTCAAAGGCGACGGTTTGGCAAACGTTGCCTAATACCATCTAACAGAAAATAGCGAATTGGCCTGTGTGGTTCATAAATTTGTCGCGACTAATGCTTCATCTTCGTCTAGATTTGCTGAGTACGACTACCATGGTCTGGAAGGCTGATTTTGCAGTACTGTAAAAGCCCTAAAATCAAAACCTGAAAACCCTAAAATGTGGACATGGTAGATTCGCGTATGATCAACAAAAATGCAATTAAACACAATGGATAGCTTAGAAACTTTGTAAGGAACAAGAATTCGTCAATAAAAATGCAAAAGGACGCATGAATTGTGATATGTAATCTCAAAAATTATGTGATACGGTTTGAGTTCTCCCTACCAATTCCTGGGGTTTTGAAAGATGTTTGGAGTTGGGATGCGTTCAGAATTTGTCCAGGATGCTATTAGAAAAAGAATTAAGGCTCCAAACTCACTCTAACCCTGATTTCAGATTTGTGTTTTTATGCCAAAATTTCAATGTTGCCACAAGCCTTTGAGCGCAGCATATGATGTCCTATGGTTAGGGTTTGACTCAGTGCTTATGATGGAAGAGAATTGGCTTGCTATTTGACCTTAATTCATGCTCATGAGAGAACAAGTCCTAGGGTTTTTACCATTAACCAAGTTTCCTTCTTTTTAGCCAAGACCTAGACCTAGTGTGCAATTTAACCCTAGCCTGAGTTCTTGAGTTGGCCCATGATACATGGAAGTTGTCCAAATTCACATGACACTATTCCATTGGTTTTTGAATTTTATTTGAATTTTTAAAGATTTAAAATGAATTAAATTATCAAAAATTAAATTAAATAAAAAAATCAATATTTGGTCTTGAAATTAATCATGGGACACGTGTGTGGCATGACAAGGATGAATCAAGTGGAAGAAAGTGGGCCCTTTTGTCAAAAATTGGAGTTTCAAGGATAGTTGACTTTTGCCATTTCACAAAAATTTCCCAACTTCTACAAGGCATAACTTGCTCAATTTTTAAGCTTTTCACATGTTCTTGGACATTTTGGAAAGGTCTTTGAGTCCTTTAACCAATGCCTTTGGTCCCATGTCATTTTGATTTTCCAATCTCAAGTTATGGCCTTTGACTTAAAGTCCCTTTTTGTTGACTTTTGAAAATGACCTATAATGTTGAAATTGATAACTTTTTGTGAGAGCATTTCTTGGACTTGAAGTATGAAGATGAGTTGTAGGAAATGTCTTTCTCTTCAAAATGAGCTTTGGATGGAATTTTTCTGATAATCCATGTGAAAGTTATGCCCTGGTCAATTTCAGTTGACTTTTTCAGCTGTCCAAATATAGCAACTTTTGCATCTTTGATGATTTCTGAGCCAAATTTTGAGAATCATGATCAAGCATTGATCAAATGATGTTTGTGGCTTCAAAATGATATGTTGACCAAAAATTTGAACTTTTGACTGCCAAATGACCATTTTGCCCCTACAGTTGACTGTAGTGCAATTTAGGGTTTTGACTGTGCAATCTTGAGCTGAATGCCTTGAAACTTGGTATGAGGATGTTTGACCATGTTTGTAAGCATATGAGACTTGATTGAGCCTTTGAACACTCCATTTTCTTGATCAGCACACAAACCCTAGTTTTGACTGTATAGGAGACAGTTGACCTGCACAACCCTTGGGGAATTTTGTGACTTGGCTTGGCAATTTCTTGAAGAATATGGGAGGGCAAATTTTGGGGTATAACAGTTGCCCCTGTTCAATCTTCTTAGACCTGAGGATGCAGATTGGCTGACGTGCCTTTCGTAATCCGAGGGTAAAAGATGATTGGACACTAGAGTGCCCGGAAATTTGCGCTCACATGTTAGCAATGATGGGAATGGGCTTATAGATGCCATCTGGATGTTTGATTGCGTAAGAGATTCCTTGGCGAGAACCTGCATACCTGCAAAAGAAAAATGAGTACCTGACACGTTGCAGGAGCTGATTTTTGAGAAAAATCTTGGTGACTTTAACTTCAACGACGCTCGTTGAGAAAAGATCTGGGGGATTTTAACTTCAACAACGCTCGTTGAGAAAAATCTGGGGTGTCTTCTACTGGGATAAGAATCAGGGAGATCTTAGGGTCGATCTGACTGAACCAGAGAGGCCTTTGACTGGGTAAGAATCAGGAAAACCTTAGGGTCGATTTAACTGAACCGGTCTAGGTCTTGAAATGTCTTCAACTGGATAAGCATCAGGGAGATCTTAGGGTCGATCTGACTGAACCAGAGAGGCCTTTGACTGGATAAGCATCAGGAAAATCTTGGGGTCGATTTAACTGAACCGGTCTAGGTCTTGAAATGTCTTCAACTGGATAAGCATCAGGGAGATCTTAGGGTCGATCTGACTGAACCAGAGAAGGCCTTTGACTGGATAAGCATCAGGAAAATCTTGGGATGATTTAACTGAACCGGTCTAGGTCTTGAAATGTCTTCAACTGGATAAGTATCAGGGAGATCTTAGGGTCGATCTGACTGAACCAGAGAGGCCTTTGACTGGATAAGCATCAGGAAAATCTTGGGGTCGATTTAACTGAACCGGTCTAGGTCTTGAAATGTCTTCAACTGGATAAGCATCAGGGAGATCTTAGGGTCGATCTGACTGAACCAGAGAGGCCTTTGACTGGATAAGCATCAGGAAAATCTTGGGGTCGATTTAACTGAACCGGTCTAGGTCTTGAAATGTAGCTTGAGAACTTAACTGGATCTTTCCTGAAAGATAAAAGTCAGTCATATGTAATGCATGATATGGATCAAGCAATGATATTCTCAACATAAATGAGATTTGTATGATGCAGTGCGTTATGCATGCTATAATGATGTATGTGATGTTTTATGTATGTTTTTGTCTAGGAGAGTAAATCCTTGACGGGTGCCGGGAAGTCGTATCCTGGGCTGATGTCGAAGAATAGATTTGCCTCCGCTGGGGATGATAACTGCAAGGATACCGGTAGGAGAAGATGACTCCGTTGCGGAATAAACTTGGCGAATGGAAGATTCTGCGGGGAGAAAAGATACTCTAGCGATCATGCTGGGAAGCAATGCTCTGTGGGAAGAGAGATGCCTTGCTGAGTGTTGATAACTTGCTGAGGATACCGTTGTTATATTGGAAGTATTGAGGGACTTCGCTGGGGATAGGAAAGAACCATATTGACGACGACCTTTCCGTGGCCTTTTGGCTGAGGATAACCCAGTTATATCCTGTTAAGGAAATAATTCTTTAAATGAAGCCGGACGACGCGTTCATGCTCTGCTAGGGGATGAGCTTCCAGAATATACTGGGGAGAAGCTTACTGCTTGGGGAGATGAATTCCATCTTTCCTGGGGAACTTGGATGGGACTCTCCTGGGGAAGTTTTGATATGCTGGGGAAGTGATTCCTTTGAATGTTGATGTATGCCGCCGGGGAACAATCTTTAGACCAAGACTGCCGGGGATGCTTGCTAAGAACATATGCTGCTGGGGAATATTGGGATCTACTGGAGGATACCCAATTTCCTTGAGACTTGTTAACTTTGTTTGGGGAAGAATGCACTGACTTGCTGTCTCACTCTCTGGGGAATTTAAGATGCCTGGTTAGGTTCTTTAGCTGAACCTACCTTGGTACCTTGGAGGATAGAACAATTAGACTGCTCAGACGACTCTTTATTGCCCCTGTTTCTAGTGTCACCTGCAATTAATTCTTTGTTTCGTATGCAAATATTTATGAGCTAGCAAATTATTGTCAATGCATATATCACAAATTGAACCTTGGACGTTCTTCGCAAAACAAAACAGAAAAAGAAGAACAGTTGGCACGTTTAACTGAAAAGTATATTTGTATTGATTTTGAATAGCCTGTGAATAGGCGTTTTGTGTACAAGAGGCTGACGTCCTAGTAAGCGGAACGTCACCGAATAAGAGAGTTTATACAAGTTTTGTACAAAAGAGAATAAACAGCTGTGTGAAATATGAATGATCCACTGGGTTTCAACTCTGCTATCGCCTTTATAACTCTGAGCGTCTCATCACTTGATGACCTTGGTTGAAGGTGAAGCTGACTGATCGATGCCGTCTGAGCTTGATGTAGATACCGGATTCTGGATGCAAAGTGATCCAATGAGACATAGTATTACGCTTTTATCCCTAATTTTTGCCTGGACTGCCCTTTCGGGTTTTCAGTCCACCGGGGTACCCATTCTTGCCCAAGCCGCCTTTTCAGGTTTTCGACTTGCCGGGTGTACAGATTTTTTCATTTTCATCCCTTCATTTTGCCCGAACCCTTTTGGTTCGACGGGAAGCCCTAACTTTTGCCTAGACATGTCAGCCTAGCGGGTCTTTTCTCATGCGTAGTATTTTTTAACTATGTCTGCATTGGCGGGGTGAGGAAGGTCGTCACCATCCATGTTGGTTAATATCATTGCTCCTCCTGAGAACACATGCTTAACCATAAATGGCCCTTCGTACGTAGGGGTCCATTTGCCCCTTGGATCACTCTGAGGAAGGATGATTCGCTTGATCACCAGATCCCCGACTTGATATTCCTGTGGTCTGACCTTTTTGTTAAATGCCCTGATCATTCGTTTCTGATACGTCTGACCATGGCAGATGGCAGCAAGTCTCTTTTCGTCAATAAGGTTGAGCTGATCAAGTCGTGTCTGGATCCAATCATCTTCGTTCAGATTTGCATCCTTCATTATCCGGAGAGAAGGAATTTGTACTTCGATCGGCAAGACTGCCTCCATGCCATAAACCAGAGAGAAAGGAGTTGCCCCGGTTGACGTCCTAGCTGAAGTACGATACCCATGCAGAGCGAACGGTAACATCTCGTGCCAATCTTTATATGTTACTGTCATCTTCTGCACGATCTTCTTGATGTTTTTATTAGCTGCTTCTACAGCCCCATTCATCTTCGGTCTGTAAGGAGAAGAATTGTGGTGCTGTATCTTGAACTGTTCGCAGAGCTCAGCGATCATCTTATTGTTCAGATTGGTACCATTATCTGTAATAATCCGCTCAGGGACACCGTACCGACAGATCAGATTGTGCCGAATGAACCGTGCCACAACGGTCTTGGTTACCGTAGCATAGGATGCTGCCTCAACCCACTTCGTAAAATAATCAATTGCCACTAGGATGAAGCGATGTCCATTAGATGCCGTAGGTTTAATCTCACCGATCATGTCTATGCCCCACATTGCAAATGGCCAAGGCGCAGTCAGAACATTCAGGGGAACCGGAGGAACATGCACCTTGTCTGCGTAGATCTGGCATTTATGGCATGTCCTAGAATGTTGGTAGCAATCAGCTTCCATGGTGGACCAGTAATACTCTGCCCGCAGAATCTTCTTTGCCATGGTATGTCCACTGGAGTGTGTACCAAAGGTCCCTTCATGTAGCTCTTCCATGATTCTATCTGCTTCAGTCTTATCTACACAACGCAGTAGGGTTGAATCCTGGTTTCGCTTGTACAAGATGCCGTTGCTAAGAAAGAACTTGGCTGCAAACCTCCTCAGGAATTTCTTATCATTGACAGATGCTCCTTCAGGGTATTCCTGTGCTTCCAGATATCTCTTCACTTCGTGGTACCAGGGCTTCTCAGTTACCAATTCAGTTTCGAGATCACAACAGTATGCCGGTTCGTCCAGTTTCCAGATGATGATCCGGGGAGCTTCATTATCCCATTTAACCTTGAACATTGAAGACATTGTAGCTAACGCGTCCGCCAGCTGATTCTCTTCTCTTGGAAAGTGCTCAAATGTTATCTCTGTGAAGTGGGGGATCAGGGCCAACACACATTCTCTGTAAGGAATCAAGTTTGGGTGTTTCGTATCCCACTCTCCTTTGATCTGATTGATCACGAGAGAGGAATCTCCGAAGACACTCAGAAATTTGATCCTCAGGTCTATCGCAGCTTGAAGACCCATAATACACGCTTCATACTCCACCATGTTGTTGGTACAGTTGAAACACAGCCGGGCGGTGAGTGGAGTATGAGTACCTTGTGGAGATACGATTATGGCGCCGATACCATTTCCCAAAGCATTGGAGGCTCCGTCAAAGTGCATAGACCATCGGGATCCTGGTTCAGGTCCTTCATCCGGCCCAGGTATTTCACAGTCAGTTACTATCATAATGCTTTCATCTGGAAACTCGAAGTTCATTGATTGGTAGTCATCCACAGCTTGATGTGCTAGGTGGTCTGCCAATACACTTCCCTTGATGGCTTTTTGGGTCGTGTACTGAATGTCGTATTCCGTCAAGATCATCTGCCATCTTGCAATTCTCCCAGACAGAGCAGGCTTTTCGAATATGTACTTTATAGGATCCATTTTTGAGATTAACAAAGTAGTGTGAGTCAGCATATACTGTCTCAGCCGGCGAGCAGCCCATACCAAAGCACAGCAAGTTTTCTCAAGCAGTGAGTATCGGGTCTCACAGTCGGTAAACTTTTTGCTAAGGTAATAAATGGCATGCTCTTTTCGGCCAGACTCGTCATGCTGCCCCAGAACACACCCCATTGCATTATCAAGCACTGTCAGGTAAAGTATCAAAGGTCTCCCTTCAACTGGTGGCATAAGGATGGGTGGTTCTTGGAGATATTCTTTGATTCTGTCAAAAGCAGCCTGACATTCATCATTCCAACGTACTACCTGATCTTTCTTCAGCAGCTTGAAGATTGGTTCACAGGTAGCAGTTAAGTGTGAGATGAACCCAGCAATGTAATTCAGACGTCCTAGAAAGCCTCTGACTTCCTTCTCTGTCTTGGGAACTGGCATCTCTTGAATGGCTTTTACCTTAGCTGGGTCCACTTGAATGCCTTTATCACTGACCACGAAGCCTAGCAACTTCCCAGATCTTACCCCGAAGGTGCACTTATTCGGATTCAATCTCAGCTTGTACAGTTTCAACCGGTCAAACAGTTTCTGTAGATGATCGAGGTGTTCTTCCTCAGTCTGGGACCTAGCAATCATGTCGTCAACATACACTTCTATCTCATGATGGATCATGTCATGAAATAAAGCAACCATGGCACGTTGGTAGGTTGCCCCAGCATTCTTTAGTCCAAAAGGCATGACTTTGTAGCAGAAGGTGCCCCACTGAGTAACAAATGTAGTCTTTTCCATGTCTTCAGGTGCCATCTTGATCTGATTGTAGCCTGAAAAACCATCCATGAAAGAGAACACTTTATGCTGAGCTGTATTATCAACAAGGACATCAATGTGGGGTAGAGGGAAGTCATCCTTGGGGCTGGCCCTGTTCAGATCCCTGTAATCAACACACATCCTGACCTTGCCGTCCTTCTTAGGTACCGGCACCACATTAGCAACCCACTGAGGGTAAGAAGTTACTGCAAGAAACCCGGCATCAAACTGCTTCATAACCTCGGCTTTAATCTTCTCAGACATCTCTGGACGCATACGGCGTACCTTTTGCTTAACCGGAGGGCAATCTTCTTTAGTTGGTAAGTGATGGACCACAATGTCGGTATCTAATCCGGGCATATCTTCGTAGGACCAGGCAAAGATTTCTTTATAGTCATGCAGCATCTGAGTCAACCGTTGCTTCACGCTGAGTTCTAGGTTGGCACCAATCTTCACCTCTTTCTTGTCTTCCTCAGTACCCAAGTTTATTATTTCCACCGGCTCTTCATGGGGTTGAATTGCCCTCTCCTCCTGTTGTAACAGTCTTGCAAGTTCACCAGGCACTTCGCAATCATCTTCACCTTCGTCTTCGGCTAAGTTGATCGGATTTTCGAAGTCATAACTGGCAGTAGCAGAGTCGTTACCAGTGAGATCCAGAGTGGATTGAAACCTGTATGAGTGAGTGTGTGTGTAAATACAGCTGTTTTGCAATATGTAAAGAAAGGAAAGAAAAGGAGCGCAAAATTTGAATTGTGAAAAACGTCCAATGCTTTTATTCATGATATATGACAGTGACAAACAAAAGCCCTCACAAATAAAACCACGGTGCCCCGGGTAAGACACCGGGCCATATAGTTTCAAATTATTGTTTATTACAAAAACAAAGAAATTCATTACTGGGGAACAAAAGTTATGGGTGTAAAATCTTTAGCAGTCCAATTGGTCAATCCACCGTCGGCCGTCGGGTAGATCCAGCTATCGAACTCTGACTCTTCCACTTTGACTTCCTCTCCAATAGCATTCACTTCTGAGTGGGTGATGAGCACAGGAGGTCTTCCAATTCTCGCCTTGCGCACCGCTTTCTGAGCTTCTGTGGTGAAACCCAGCCCAAACTTGTTAGTCTTAGGAGTAAGATCAGGGAGCTTGCCCCAGTTTGCACATTCACCTTTTTCGATCACAGCCCGGGCGTCCTTTAAGGAGGCCATCTTCATAGGAGAAACCTCTTCATCTGCTTCTGCTGCTGCCAAGGTTTGTGGTACTTCCTCAAAATGTTGAAAGGGGGTTTCAATGAACTCCCCATCCATTTCTACATATCTGAAGGAGTTGAGGTGGCTGACCATGTACTCCTCTTCCCCTTGCACTGTTACGATCTTCCCCCTGACCGGGTACTTGAGCTTCTGATGCAATGTGGAAGTCACAGCTCCAGCCTTGTGGATCCACGGGCGACCCAGCAAACAAGAATAGGACGGATGGATGTCCATCACATAGAATTTTGAATCGAATACCTGTGACCCAACCCTGATTGGGATGTCCACCTCACCATGCACCATTCTTTTGGACCCGTCAAAGGCCCGGACAACAATGTGAGTTGGTTTGAGCTCTAGACCCTCACAATCCAGCCTATCCAGAGCCTTCTTGGGTAGCACGTTTAATGAAGAACCTGTGTCAACCAGCACATGAGCAAGAGTAGTGCCCCTGCATTCAATGGAGACATGCAGAGCATCATTATGGTTCTTCCCCTTTGCTGTCAGATCGGCATCAGAGAAACCCAGGCCATTATCAGCAGTTAGGTTGGCCACACAGTCGGTGAACTGGTCAGCAGACGTCTCTTGGGGTACGTGGGCTGTCTTTAAGAAAGCAATCAGAGCCTTTGCATGGGCCTCTGAACACAGCAGCAGTGACAACATGGAGATTTTAGAGGGGGTGTGCCCCAGCTGTTCTACAACGTTGAAATCACTTTTCTTTATTATCTTGAGGATTTCTTCCATTTCCTGCTTGGAAGCCTCAACAATGGTCTTCGGCGCCTCCGTCCTGGCAGGCATATCAGCAGCAATTCCCTTGCCCCGAGTATCAGATGAATCAGTAGCAGGGGTGGATACTTGGTCAGGGGGAGAAACAGGCTCTCTGGCAGGTGTGAAGATCAAAGGCCTATGAATTGCCGGAGGAGCAATGTCTGGCGAGAACAGTCTTCCACTACGAGTGACCTTAGCAGGCCCGGTGATGTTGGAGACACCAGTATCAATGTTGCATTCTTGTTTCACACCCAGAACATAAACATCCGCCCCATAGTGCCATGGGACAGCCTTATCAGATTTGTAGGGTATAGGCCCCGGAACAGTAATGGTGACGGGAGCATTCTTGTGAACTGACAAAATTTGTATAGGCTTCTTTGAAGGAGCCTTGGAATGATTGTTGAAGATGGTAACGATCGACACTTCTTCAACAGGAGCAGCAGGAACAACAGTCTTTCTGAACAAAATCTCTCTACTATCTATCAGGTTTTGGACGCCTGACTTCAGCAGAGAACAACCAGCAGGGGAAGCAACACATAGAGGGCAACTTTCGCTACATCCCGGAAATAAACCGGCTAGCAACAGATTCCTCTTGACCATCAGCAATGGAGTAGCAACATCATCCACCGAAGCTACATACAAATCCTCCTCAACAGCATTCACTCCATGCTGGGGCATGGGAGTAGTTACAACATTCGGCCTCTCGGGCGCCTCAAACTGTATTTCCTTTGCATCAATGAGGTCTTGAACCTTATTCTTTAGGGCCCAACAGTCATCTGTGTTATGCCCCGGGCTATCAGAGTGATAAGCACAGCGAGCATTTGGATTGAACTTGGGGGATGCAGTATTGGGAAACTTTGGAGCCTCCTTGACAGTCACTAAATTGGTGGATAGCAACTGTGGCAGGATCTGTGATAAGGTCATGTTTAACCGGGTATACTCTCTCCGGGGTCTTTCAAACTTTTGAGGATTAGTTGGCCGAGGAGCGGCAGCAGGTTTGGCAATCATTACCGCACTGACAGATTGGCGGTGTTCAGGTCGCTCTGTTCTCCGGGAGCTATATACAGCACTAGCCTCCTTTTTGAAGGGTTTCTTCTCAGTACTGGAGGAGGCAACTTTCTGTATCTTCCCCGATTTTATACCGGCCTCGATCCTTTCACCAGTCAGGATCAGATCAGTAAACCCAGCAGAGGAATTACCAATGAGATGATTGAAAAATGGACCAGATAGGGTCCCCAAGAACATATCTACCAGTTCCCGATCCGTCAATGGTGGCTGCACCCTGCCAGCCAGGTCTCTCCATTTCTGAGCGTACTCCTTAAAACCTTCACCCGACCCTAGCGACATACCCTGGAGCTGGGTACGCGTAGGAGCGAGGTCGGCATTATACTGATACTGCTTGTAAAAAGCAGTGGCCAGATCCTCCCAGTTACGAATGCTGATTCCATCCAGCTGATAGAACCAGTCGAGGTGAGTCCCTGAAAGACTCTCCTGGAAGAAGTGGATCCAAAGGTTCTTGTCTGCTGTGTAAGGCTGGATCTTCCTTACATAAGAACGGAGGTGCATCTTGGGACAGGAAGCCCCATCATACTTCACGAAGGCAGGTGTTTTGAACTTGTGGGGGATCACCACCCCAGTAGATAACCCCAAGTCTCCGAAATCCAATCCAGGCACCCGCTGAACTTCCATAGCCTTTAATCTGTCTTCCAGCTGTTTGTACCGGTCTTCAGCAGGAGGGTACTGTTCGTCGTTGAAGTCTGTTTCAGTATCAGAGCCCACAGGAGTAGGGACCTCCCTTTCTTGGTGACTACCTTCCGTCACAGATGGAGGAGTCCTTTCAGCTTCAACCAAAGTGTTCCCGAGTCTGCGCCCAGTGTTAAATAGCACAGTCCTCCTCTTCTTCTTAGTCTTCTTCAGAAGCATGGTCTTCAACTCTTGTTGACCCTGAGCCAAGCCCTTGATCAGCTCCTGAAATTGGGCGTTCTGCGCCTGAAATTGGACGTTCTGCGCCTGAAGAGCCTTGATAGATGCCTCGGTTGATGATTCAGGGTTCATGATGCTGAAATAAACAGCGAAGAACAGTAAACAACCTGAAAAGAAGAGTACCTATGATGCACATGATGAATGATATGTGTTTATGCGATGCATTCAAGAGTTCGAAAATTCAAATTTGTTGTAGACCAAAAGGAACACACGTTATTATTAAGAAAATCATTGTTTGATACATCAAAGCCTCATGGGCAAAAGTACAAAAAGATCAAATCAATCCCAAAATATGTTGCGCATCTTCTTTGGAGCTATGTAAGTGTTGAGGTTCCTTTCCTCATGCAACAGGCGGGTGAGCTCCAAGACCTTCTTTTCACTAGCATGCAAACTAGTCTCAAGAGAATTCCGCTCTTCCTTAAGCTGGATCCAGCTTTTCTGCATCTCTTCCCAGGATGTGGGCATATTAGGGTGCTGAATAACGTGAGACACCTCTCCTTCCAAGGCAGGCTCTTTGATTACTGGAAGCATGTGAGGATAAGGCATTACTAACTTCTGAGAGCGGGCTCGTACCCATTTGAGGTAAGGCTCCAAAGGGATGGAGTTCCTGTGCCCCAGTGTCTTGCTGTCTATCCTACTAGGCATCCTCCAAGCTCTGATAAATCTCTGGCGAAGTCCTTGAGTATCGTTGTCGAAGTCAAAAACTATGTCAGGAATCAACATGTCATGAGGACCATCCCTCCGAGCATAACCAAATTGTCTCCAAGCCAGGCATGGACTATAAGTAATACCCCCTCTGATTCCAAGTAAAGGAACATTAGGATACTCCCCGCAACGATCAATGATAGTGACATCTTCTCTGGACCTAGGGCACCAATGTATATCTGCATGTGTAAGAGTCATCAATCGTTGTGACCATCTCAAACCCCGCTCGTTCTTCAGGACTGATTATGGAAGGTGCGAAATAAACCACTTTCCCAGGAGAGGAGTGCAACACATAAGGACACCTCTTTTTCTCATGGTTCGAGTGTAACATGAGTGAAGGAGGTCCCCCAGCAACGTAGGTATAGGATTCCTGGACATAAAGATCTGGACAGCACTGATATCAATGAGCTGATCTGGGTTAGGGAACAACACCAAACCATAAACAAGGAGGGCCACAACCTCTTCAAAAGCTTGCAAGTCAAGGGAGTTCCAACATTCATAGGCCTTTTCAAACAGAAACCTGGCTAAGAACCCTTTGATACCACTTCTAACTTCCCAATGTCCCTTGAGGTCAGATGACCGTAGGTGCAAGGCTTTAGCAATCTCTTCAAGCTTAGGTTCCTTTTCTGTACCGTTGAAGGGTAGCTGATCAAGAATAGGGATCTTCAGGAGTCGGGAGAACTCCTCCAATGTAGGTACCAACTGATAGTCCAAGAAGGTGAAACAGTGATGCAGAGGGTCAAAGAATTGGAACAGGACTTTTATCATATCTTCCTCAATGTTGGTGTTGACCAAGCTGATGAGGCTTCCATGCCTTTCACTGAATGAAGAGTTCTCGGGAATCCTGGATATAAGCTCCTTAAGCTGAGGAGGGATCCTTACAAGACTGATTTGAATTGTCTTTCTACGAACAGTTTCCATGTCCTACAAAACAAGAACAAAGATGAAAATTCGAACCCCTGAAATGGTTAGTTAATGCATATGATGCTGGATGATGTCATGATGTTATGATTAAACACACCACAGATATTTACAAAGACAAACATGTAAGGCACACAAGGCACACAAGACAGGCCCTTAAGGTTTAAGGCCAGCATGGGGTCTGGGTAGTACCCTCTTGAAGTTGGTGGGTTCAACCTGTCCTAATCAAAGTAACCGGGTTCTAAGGTTCCCAATATCACGGGATTGCTTTCATTGTTCATCGTTTCGATTTAGCCACTGAACTGGCGACCGAAATATTCCAGGAAAGCAACCCTCAATTGAGTGTAGTATCGAGTATCAACCAACCTCGGACTGCACCAAAGTCAGTTATCTCACTACCCTAAAGAGGCCAAGATGGTTCAATTAAGGTTCCTAAGGTCTGTTGATGCTTCACGACACCACGCGGAGGCCCCGTACTCTCCTTGACTGAACTCAAGGGTTACCGGTACACACCAAAGTGCCACATCAACGTAGCAGACTGTTTCAACCATGTCGGTATACCCCGCACAGTTCCCTCACAGCCTTGTTGCTACTTTCTAAGAAAGGTATCCCCCAGATCCGGGTTAGGATCTATAGAACTCCCGAGACAGTCCCACAATTTAAAGCAAACAAGGAAAGCAATTGAAAACACAGTTATGAACTAACCCTAAGGTACACCTCACTTTAAGATTATTCCCCAGCAGAGTCGCCAGTTCTGTGATCGGTGGATCTGGAACTGACTGTTTAGCGCCGGTTTGCGAAATGTCGCGGAAGCAAGAGTCGCCACCGTCTTTTATTTTCTCCAAATGGAAAGGACAAAAGCACAGAAAAATTCCTTAAAGAGATTGCTCTCGGTTCGGGAGGTAGGTTATAGAAAGGGAAGGTGTTAGCACCCTTTCTATCCATGGTTATCCATGGGCTCTTAGATACTTGCTCAATGTGTTTTCAAAAATGTTTGTTTGCTTTTCAATGTGGGTTTAAAAAGTTTCTTTGAAAAATTTCAGTTCGACTCGTACGTCAGAGTGTTTGAAAAGTTTGCTTTGAAAGCTTTTGAAAAATGTTGGTGTGAAAAGTCTTTTTGAGTTTGTTTTGAGATTAGAGCAAGTATCCTTGAGAACCTACCTACCCTAAGGAATTCGTCTGTGTAAATGTCCTTTAAAGTAGTGCCATCCCACCATTGAGAGGTAGGTAGCACCACCATTGGAGGTGTTCGGGTCAATTCGAGTTCGGGACATGGTGATCACCAGAGCAATGGGAAGACACCTTAGAAGCTACCCTCATGCCAGGTTCCCGGATCATGAGGACTTACTAAGACATCCTATACTCGACGACCACCTTTCGGAAGGCAACAGTGAGGCGTACCCTAGGGGTGGTGTGTGCGGTCCATGTGTCATGTTTCAATTATTTTGTCTTGTCATGTTTGTTGTGATCTACGCTTGATTTTATTTTTAAGTCCATACATTCTTTCATGCATATTTATTAACAGTTATATATTTGCGAGAAAATAAATCTAAACTATTACAAATGGCGCGGGTCCACATCGCCAAAATAAACCGAACCCGATTTGACTGAAAGTAAAGAAGCGATAAAATAAAATGCGAGAAATAAAGTAAAAAAAAAATTGTTACAAGGCTTTGGGGCATATACATAATTATTTAAACAATATAAAATAAATGCGCAAATTAAATACATTATGAACACGGGCGTTGGACCCTTTTGCAATAAATCAAAATTAATGAAGAATTAAAATGAAAGTATTAAATGTTTTTGGTATTTTTGTGTTTTTAAGATTTAAAAGAAAAAAAGAATTTATTGAAATTAAAAATAAAATGCTAAGCCCTAGTTCTAATGTTTTTTAATTTTATTGTGAAAAATATTGAGTTTTAACCTAATTTAACTCTAAATTATATTTATGTACAATATAAATATGAAAATAAATAAATAATAGTTTTATGATAAAAAAGGAAAAATTAAAAGGATAACCAATTAACCTAAATTAACATCTTTGGATTTTTTGTTATGGAAAAATGTAAATTAAACCTAATTTGAAATTAATTTATTTACATGCTAAGAAAATAATAATAATAAAGTAAATATTATTTTTTTGGTCTTTTCTGAATTTTTGAATGTTTTTATGTTTTTATGAAAATAAATTAATTATGTTAAAACAAATAAAATAAATAAAATAGCAAGGATAAAATAAGAAGAAAAATAGAAAAATGCAAACCAAGGGGGGGGGGGGGGGGTAGCCCCAAATTGGAGGTACAGGCCTGGTGATTTCTGGCCCATTAGCTTTGAATTTGTTGATCTTTTGAATTAGGTATGATGCGTTGACTGGTACTTACAGTGGGCCTTCAATCTCAGCCCTTGATCTGTATCCATTAGGCATGTGTACGCTTGGATGAGGGGACATATGGTATGTCTGCATTACTGAAGCTGCATGGGATTTGTAAGTGAAAAATAATATTAAGATTGGCCAGACCTGGGACTTGAACCCAGGTCTTTGATGTTACCAACGCATGTCCCTGCCACTGAGCCGTTTCAATCACATTTAATATATAATATAATACAAATAATATAAAAGAAAAGTGGCCCAACGCTTGGAGTGCGCGCGAAATTCAAATGCCCCCAATCCCGGCATGCCACGAGTCCTTCTTCTTCGTCCCTGCAAAACAAAACTCAAAGGCGACGGTTTGGCAAACGTTGCCTAATACCATCTAACAGAAAATAGCGAATTGGCCTGTGTGGTTCATAAATTTGTCGCGACTAATGCTTCATCTTCGTCTAGATTTGCTGAGTACGACTACCATGGTCTGGAAGGCTGATTTTGCAGTACTGTAAAAGCCCTAAAATCAAAACCTGAAAACCCTAAAATGTGGACATGGTAGATTCGCGTATGATCAACAAAAATGCAATTAAACACAATGGATAGCTTAGAAACTTTGTAAGGAACAAGAATTCGTCAATAAAAATGCAAAAGGACGCATGAATTGTGATATGTAATCTCAAAAATTATGTGATACGGTTTGAGTTCTCCCTACCAATTCCTGGGGTTTTGAAAGATGTTTGGAGTTGGGATGCGTTCAGAATTTGTCCAGGATGCTATTAGAAAAAGAATTAAGGCTCCAAACTCACTCTAACCCTGATTTCAGATTTGTGTTTTTATGCCAAAATTTCAATGTTGCCACAAGCCTTTGAGCGCAGCATATGATGTCCTATGGTTAGGGTTTGACTCAGTGCTTATGATGGAAGAGAATTGGCTTGCTATTTGACCTTAATTCATGCTCATGAGAGAACAAGTCCTAGGGTTTTTACCATTAACCAAGTTTCCTTCTT
The DNA here is from genome assembly GCA_948472305.1 of Vicia faba. Lineage (NCBI taxonomy): Eukaryota > Viridiplantae > Streptophyta > Magnoliopsida > Fabales > Fabaceae > Vicia > Vicia faba. The sequence continues at coordinate 368,632,421 of OX451735.1, forward strand.
TTTAGCCAAGACCTAGACCTAGTGTGCAATTTAACCCTAGCCTGAGTTCTTGAGTTGGCCCATGATACATGGAAGTTTTCCAAATTCACATGACACTATTCCATTGGTTTTTGAATTTTATTTGAATTTTTAAAGATTTAAAATGAATTAAATTATCAAAAATTAAATTAAATAAAAAAATCAATATTTGGTCTTGAAATTAATCATGGGACACGTGTGTGGCATGACAAGGATGAATCAAGTGGAAGAAAGTGGGCCCTTTTGTCAAAAATTGGAGTTTCAAGGATAGTTGACTTTTGCCATTTCACAAACATTTCCCAACTTCTACAAGGCATAACTTGCTCAATTTTTAAGCTTTTCACATGTTCTTGGACATTTTGGAAAGGTCTTTGAGTCCTTTAACCAATGCCTTTGGTCCCATGTCATTTTGATTTTCCAATCTCAAGTTATGGCCTTTGACTTAAAGTCCCTTTTTGTTGACTTTTGAAAATGACCTATAATGTTGAAATTGATAACTTTTTGTGAGAGCATTTCTTGGACTTGAAGTATGAAGATGAGTTGTAGGAAATGTCTTTCTCTTCAAAATGAGCTTTGGATGGAATTTTTCTGATAATCCATGTGAAAGTTATGCCCTGGTCAATTTCAGTTGACTTTTTCAGCTGTCCAAATATAGCAACTTTTGCATCTTTGATGATTTCTGAGCCAAATTTTGAGAATCATGATCAAGCATTGATCAAATGATGTTTGTGGCTTCAAAATGATATGTTGACCAAAAATTTGAACTTTTGACTGCCAAATGACCATTTTGCCCCTACAGTTGACTGTAGTGCAATTTAGGGTTTTGACTGTGCAATCTTGAGCTGAATGCCTTGAAACTTGGTATGAGGATGTTTGACCATGTTTGTAAGCATATGAGACTTGATTGAGCCTTTGAACACTCCATTTTCTTGATCAGCACACAAACCCTAGTTTTGACTGTATAGGAGACAGTTGACCTGCACAACCCTTGGGGAATTTTGTGACTTGGCTTGGCAATTTCTTGAAGAATATGGGAGGGCAAATTTTGGGGTATAACAGTTTTGAAAAAGTTTCGTTTGAAAAATTTCGAAGTAACTCTTGTATCTATCCTCAAGAGTGTATGAAATATTTGTTTGAAAACTTTTTTGAAAGTGTGGGTGTGAAAAGTATTTTGTTTGTTTTTTGAGAGAGCAAGTACCCAGGAGAAATCTACCTACTCTAAGGAATTAGGTTGTGTAAGAGTCCTTTAGATAGTGCTATCACACCATTGAGAGGCAGGTAGCACCATCGTTGGAGTTATTCGGGTCAATTCGATTATAGGGACAATGTGGTCACCAAAGCAATGGTAGGACATCTTAGTGGTAACCCTAACGTCCTAGATCCTTTTTATCCGAGGCAACCATTTCGAGGCAACTGGATCTTTTATACAGAAGGGCGACCTCTAAGACACCCTATACTTGATGACCACGTTCGAGGCAACCAATGAGGCATACCCTAGGAGTGGCATGTGCATGTGTGTTCAGTTTAGTTTATGTTTATCTTTGAACATGTTATTTGTGAGCTACGGATTGATTTTATTCTTCATACATTCTTGCAGGCATATTAACAGTTAAATGATTTGCAGGAAATAAAGCGCGGAAAGGTAAATCTAGCTATTACAAGGCGCGGGTCTATACATCGCCAAAAACAAAAACCCGTTTTGAAAATAAGAATGCGGGAAATAGTAAATAAAGAGATAAACCTAATTAACTATTACATTTTCTGAGCAGATACAAAATAATGAATTAAAAAAAATAAATACGCTCGAAAGATTGAATCGGGAACGTCCTAGGGTTTTGACCCTTTTTTTGAGAAAGAATGAGATTGTCCTTTTTTGCAATTAATTAAAAATTAAGCTAATTTACTAATTAATTAATTTATATAAAAAAAAAATGTTTTTGTATTTTTATTTTTTTAATGAAAATAAAAATAAGGATTTAAAAGTCAAAAGAAAAAAAAACCTAGTTCTAAATTTATTTTAGTTATTAAGAAAAAGATTAAAGTTGCCTATTTAAACTAATTAATTAATTATAATTTATTTACAAAAAATAATATGAAATTAATAAATAATAATATTAGTTTTTTTTTATTTTTATTGTGAAAAGGTTAAATAATTTGCTGATGAGTAATTAATTAAAAAAAACAATAGAAATAAATAAAGCAATTAAAAGAAAGAAAAGAAGAAAAAAATGCAAACCCAAAGGGGGGGTTTGGGCCAGATTTGAGGGTTTGTTTAGAAATCTGAGGCCCATTTGTTGCCAAGCACGTTTGACTTCTGGATCAGGTGTGGAAACGTTGACTGAGGGTCATGGTGGTTATCCTCTCTTGGGCTTCAGATATGTGGGAATGGCCACTTGGCGCGCTTGGATGTGAGATGCATGATGGAGTGCTTTTGGGAACCTGCACACAAGCACATAAGGAAAAATAATATGGGATTTTAGGGGACCTGGGAATCGAACCCAGGTCCCAATGGTGAACGTCCACCTCACTTTCCACTACGCCATAGTGCTGCATCTGTTAGTATAGTAATGGATAAATATTATATGGATTGATTAATGCTTATCCTGTAAACAAATCAAAAGCGCGCGTTTCTTTGAATTGGCCACCCCTGCGCTGACACCTCATCATCGTCTTCACTGAAATGCCTGTAAAACAAAACAATTAGCGGGGGTTTTTAACCCCCACAAAATAGGACAAGGGAAAATAGCGAATAGCTCCTTGCTGCTCATAAATATTTCGCGAGCATCGTGTTGGATTCGTCTGGCCTTGACGAATTCAACCATGGGCTTTAGAGTCTCTAATTTTTCCTATATGATAAACCCCCAATTCAAAAGCTTGAAAACCCTAACATTCATCCATGGTGGTTTGGGTTCCAGGGCGTTACAAGGCAATTGAACCATACCATTAGTTTCCTGTGGGCTCATACAACACAAAACAAGCAACAAATTATGTTAATAATGCATGAACAATGGATTTTGATTCCAAGAAAATTATGCAAACCGTGAGTTCGTGTGGGGCGATTCCTTAGGCCTGAGCGATTGGTTTTGATCTCTGCATGTTCCTGGGAATGCTGGCAATATGTTTGAATCCTCAAATTGGCTTGAAAGGGCCTTGAAGTGAGAAAACAGATTTAACTTTTTGCTTGGATTTTTTGAATGTGGTTTGGCCGTTTGTGTAGTACTCAGGTCGTGTATTAGGTCTGCAATGCTTGCTTATGTATGTGTGAATGGAATTAGGTCAGCAGCCAGGCTTGTATCCTTGTGCACTTAAGTTTTGAGATTTTGTTTTAACACCATTAAAGGCCTTTCCATACTTGAAGCAAAACCATGATTTTGTGCACAAAATAGCCTAGCACGATTTTGGTAGCTGGAATATGACACATGAAAGCCATTCAAACCAAAAGATGCCATTCCATTAAATTTTTAGATTTTATTTAAATTATTATGGATTTAAAATGAATTAAATCAATAAAAATTAAATAAAATGGAAAAATAAATGTTTGACCTTGAAATTAATCATGGGACACGTGTATGGCATGACAAGGCTGAATCAAGTGGAAGAAAGTGGGCCCTTTTGTCAAAAATTGAAGTTTTAAGGATAGTTGACTTTTGCCATTTCACAAAAATTTCCTAACTTCTCCAATGCATATCTTGCTCAATTTTGATCATATGAACATGTTCTTGGACATTTTGGAAAGGTCTTGAAGTCCTCTAACCAATGCCTTTGGTCCCATGTCATTTGGATTTACCAATCTCAAGTTATGGTCTTTTACTTAAAGTGCCTTTTTGTTGACTTTTGAAAATGACCTATAATGTAGAAATTGATAACTTTTTGTGAGAGCATTTCTTGGACTTGGAATGTGAAGATGAGTTGTAGGAAATATCATCCCCTTCAAAATGAGCATTGGATGGGATTTTTCTGATGAACCATGAAAAGGTTATGCCTTGGTCAAGTTCAGTTGACTTTTTAGTTGTCCAAAAATGGAAACTTTTGCATCTTGATGATTTTTGAGCCATTCTTGCAGAATCATGATCAAGACTTGATCAAATGATGATTATGGCTTCAAAATAAGATGTTGACCAAAAATTTCTGACTTTGACTGTAAAATGACCATTTTACCCCTGCAGTTGATTGTGGATCGACTAGGGCTTTTGATTGTGCAACTTGACCTTGTGAGCCTTGAAACTTGACATGTAGATGCTTGACAATGTATATAGGCATATGGGACTTGATTGGACCCTTGAAAACCTCAACTTCCTTGCAAGAATCAAAACCCTAATTTTGACTGGCTTAGGAGGATGTTAGGACTGTGCAACCCCTTGATCCATTTGAAGACTGATCTTGACAAATCTTGAAGAATATGGGAGGGAAAATTTTGGGGTACAACAGTTGCCCCTGTTCAATCTTCTTAGACCTGAGGATGTAGATTGGCTTGCGTGCCTTTTGTGATCCGAAGGTGGAAGATGATTGAACACTAAAGTGCCCAGAAATTTGCACTCACATAGTAGAATATCAGCAATGTGATGTCGGGAATGGGCTTACAGATGCCATTTGAAGATATGGTGGATAGGAGGATGGGCTTATAGATGCCATCTGTAGATGTGACAGAACCTTGTCGGGAATGGGCTTATAGATGCCATTTGGAAATGTGATGGATAATTGTGGAGATGGGCTTATAGATGCCATCGGGGGAGTCGATCGCGTAAGAGATTCCTTAGCGAGAACTTGCGTACTTTGAGAAAGGAAGATGGTTTCATGGCCTGTTACAGGGGTTGATCTTCAATCTCTTCATGCAGATATGCCCTGGCTAGATACAAGTGTCGAATCTACAATCAATCGCTCACAGATATGCCCTGGCTAAATACAGGAATCGAATCTGGAACTTCAAAAGGTTGTTTACAGATGTGCCCTGGCTGGATACAGGAATCGAATCTCTAATCAGTTACTCACAGATATGCCCTGGCTAGATACAGGAATCGAATCTGGAATTGGTCGTCTACAGATATGCCCTGGCTGGATACAGGAATCGAATCTCTAAACTCTTCACGCAGACATGCCCTGGCTAGATACAGGCGTCGAATCTACAATCAATCGCTCACAGATATGCCCTGGCTAGATACAGGAATCGAATCCGGAACTTCAAAAGGTTACTTATAGACGTGCCCTGGCTGGATACAGGTATCGAATCTACAAACAATCGCTCACAGATATGCCCTGGCTAGATACAGGAATCGAATATGGAATTAATCGTCTACAGATATGCCCTGGCTGGATACAGGTGTCGAATCTCTAAACTCTTCATGCAGATATGCCCTGGCTAGATACAGGTATCGAATCTACAATCAGTTACTCACAGATATGCCCTGGCTAGATACGGGAATCGAATCTGGAATTAGTCGTCTACAAATATGCCCTGGCTGGATACAGGTGTCGAATCTCTAAACTCTTCATGAAGATATGCCCTGGCTGGATACAGGTATTGAATCTACAATCAGTTACTCACAAATATGCCCTAGCTAGATACAGGAATCGAATCTGGAATTGGTCGTCTACAGATATGCCCTGGCTGGATACAGGAATCGAATCTCTAAACTCTTCATGCAGACATGCCCTGGCTGGATACAGGTATCGAATCTACAATCAGTTACTCACAGATATGCCCTGGCTGGATACAGGTATCGAATCTGGAATTGGTCGTCTACAGATATGCCCTGGCTGGATACAGGAATCGAATCTCTAAACTCTTCATGCAGACGTGCCCTGGCCAGATACAGGTGTCGAATCTACAATCAGTTACTCACAGATATGCCCTAGCTAGATACAGGAATCGAATATGGAATTGGTCATCTACAGATATGCCCTGGCTGGATACAGGAATCGAATCTCTAAAATCTTCATGCAGATATGCCCTGGCTGGATACAGGAATCGAATCTACAATCAGTTACTCACAGATATGCCCTGGCTAGATACAGGTATCGAATCTGGAACTGCGAAAGTTGATGATAATCGTCTTTTGATTGACCTTTTCCTGAAAAGGTAAAACATTAGTTGTATGCAATGTCATGATGTATGAAATGCATGGTGTCATGATGTTCTCAGGGAGAAATGAGATTGTGTTATATGCATTTTGTCATGTATGTAAGCAGGGTGTATAAAATGTGAAATGTTTATGAATGTTCGTCTAGGAAAATAAATCCTTGACGCATGCCGGGAAGTTAAATCCTGGGCTGATGTTGAAGAGTAGAGTTCTTCGTTTCCGCTGGGGATGAGGGTTGCAAGAGTAAACCGGTAGGAGAAGATGACTCCGTTGGGGAATAAACTTGGTGAAGAGATTATTCTGCGGGGAAATACTCTGTGGGGAGAGATACTTCGCTGAGACTTTGATGATAACTCCGCTGGGGATACCATTGATAAGTTTTGTTGGAGGATTTGATGAACTCTGCTGGGGGATAGGAAGAACTTTGCCGAGGACGATCTTTCCATGGTAATTAGCTGAGGATAACCCAATTATAAGCTCTGGTGGGGAATAACCTTTGAATATGACTCAGGAGATGTCCGTTCGTACTCTGCAGGGGACAAGCTTCCAGAATCTACTGGGGATAAGCTTTCAGAATCTACTGGAGAGATTGATTCAACTCTCCTGGGGAAGCTTTTGGACTGTACTGGGGAAAAGCTCCACTGGGGTGTCTGTATTCCATCGGGGAACAATCTTATATTAGGACTGTCGGGGATGCTTGCTTAGGAACATCTGTATACTCCGCTGGGGAATGTTGAGATTTTCTGGGGATACCCAACTTCCTTAAGGCTGACAGTAGACTAACTCTGCTTGGGGAGAGTATCGCTGACTTGCTGAGGATACTGTGCCTTTTCGGGGCTGATTGGAGACCAACTCTGCTTGGAGGAGAGTACTGTTGGACCTTGTCTTACTCTGCGGGGAGTGAAGGTATCTTGGTTACATTCTTCAGCCGAACCTACCTTGGTACCTTGGTGGACAGAGCAACTAGATCGCTTAGACAACTCATTATTGCCCCTATTTATGATGTCACTTGTAATTAATCCTTTGTTTCGCATGCAAATATTTATGAGTTAACAATTAATGTCAAATGCATATATCAAAAATGAACATTGGACGTTCTTCGCAAGACAAAACTGAAAAAGGAAAAACAATTGGCAATTTGCCTGAAAAAGTGGATTTGTATTGATTTTGAATTTGCCTGTAAATAGGCGTTTTGTGCACAAGAGGTTGACGTCCTAGTAAGAGAACGCCGTTGAACAACAAAGTTTATACAATTTGTGAAAAGGAAAACAAAACAGCTATATGAAAAATCCCACTGGGTTCCAACTCTACTATCGCCTTTATGTCTTCAAGCGTCTCATCGCTTTGCTGCTTTAGTTGAGGATGAAGCTGATTGATTGATGCCGTCTGAACCTGATAGTTGATACCGAATTCTGGATGCGAGGTGATCCAATGAGACATAGTATTATGCTTTAATCCCTAACTTTTGCCTGGACCGCCCTTTCGGGTTTTCAGTCCACCGGGATACCCATTTTTGCCCAAGCCGCCTTTTCAGGTTTTCGACTTGCTGGGTGTACAGATTTTTTTCATTTCATCCCTTATTTTTGCCCGAACCCTTTTGGTTCGCCGGGAAGCCCTTATTTTTGCCTAGGTGTGTCAACCTAGCGGATCTTTTGTTCATGCGTAGTATCTTTTTACTATGTCTGCATTGGCGGGGTGAGGAAGGTCGTCACCGTCCATGGTGGTTAGAATCATGGCTCCTCCCGAGAAGACATGTTTAACCACAAATGACCCTTCGTACGTAGGGGTCCATTTGCCCCTGGGATCACCTTGAGGAAGAATGATGCGCTTGATTACCAGGTCTCCGACTTGATACTCTTGTCGTCTGACTTTCTTGTTAAATGCCCTGATCATCCGTTTTTGGTACGTTTGACCATGACAAATAACAGTGAGTCTCTTTTCATCAATTAGATTTAATTGATCAAGTCGAGTATGGATCCAGTCATCTTTGTTCAAACCTGCATCCTTTATTATCCGGAGAGAGGGTATCTGGACTTCAATAGGCAAGACTGCCTCCATGCCATAGACCAAGGAAAAGGGTGTTGCCCATGTTGACGTCCGTGCTGAGGTACGGTACCCATGAAGAGAAAACGGTAACATCTCGTGCCAATCTTTGTAGGTCACTGTCATCTTCTGCACAATCTTCTTAATATTCTTATTAGCCGCTTCGACAGCCCCATTCATCTTCGGCCGGTAGGGAGAAGAATTGTGGTGCTGTATCTTGAATTGCTCGCAGAGCTCAGTGATCATCTTGTTATTAAGATTGGTACCATTGTCCGTAATGATCCTCTCAGGTACCCCGTAGCGACAGATCAGGTTATGCTGAATGAACCGTGCCACGACGTTCTTGGTTACGGTAGCATAGGAAGCTGCTTCAACCCACTTTGTGAAGTAATCAATCGCTACTAGGATGAAGCGATGCCCGTTGGATGCCGCAGGTCTGATCTCGCCGATCATATCAATGCCCCACATTACAAAAGGACAAGGTTCTGTCAATACATTCAGAGGTACTGGAGGAATATGCACCTTATCAGCATAGATTTGGCATTTGTGACATGTCCGGGAATGTTGGTAACAGTCGGCTTCCATTGTGGACCAGAAATATCCTGCCCGAAGAATTTTCTTTGCCATAGTATGCCCACTGGAATGTGTTCCGAAGGTACCTTCGTGCAGCTCTGCCATGATCCTTTTTGCTTCAGTCTTATCCACACAACGCAGTAAAGTTGAATCATGGTTTCGCTTGTAGAGAATGTCGTTACTGAGGAAGAACTTTGCAGCGAACCTTCTCAGGAACTTCTTGTCATTAACAGATGCACCCTCGGGGTATTCTTGAGCTTCCAAGTACCTCTTCACTTCATGATACCAAGGTTTTTCAGTTGCCTCTTCAGCCTCAAGATCACAGCAATATGCAGGTTCATCCAATTTCCAAATGATGATCCGGAGAGCCTCGTTGTCCCATTTGACTTTGAACATAGAAGACATCGTAGCCAGTGCGTCCGCCAACTGATTCTCCTCTCTTGGGAAGTGTTCAAAAGTTATCTCCTCGAAGTGGGGAATCAACGTCAACACACACTCTTTGTAAGGAATAACATTTGGGTGTTTCGTATCCCACTCGCCTTTGATCTGATTGATCACGAGAGCGGAATCTCCGAAGACACTCAAAAACTTGATCCTTAAGTCAATTGCAGCTTGAAGACCCATGATACATGCCTCATACTCGGCCATGTTGTTGGTGCAGTTGAAACATAGCCGGGCAGTGAGTGGAGTATGGGTGCCTTTAGGGGATATGATCACAGCGCCAATACCGTTACCCAAAGCGTTTGAGGCTCCGTCAAAGTGCATAGACCATCGAGATCCTTCCTCAGGTCCTTCATCCGGTCCAGGTGTTGTACCCCAAAATTTGCCCTCCCATATTCTTCAAGATTTGCCAAGTCAAAAGGTTCAAAATCTCCCCAAGGGTTGCACAGTTCAAGGGCCTCCTAACAGTCAAAAACTAGGGTTTTGGTTCTGGCAAAGAAAATGAAGTTTCCAAGGGTCCAATCAAGTCCCACATGCCTATAAACATGGTCAAGCATCCTCATACCAAGTTTCAAGACTTACAGCACAAAATTGCACAGTCAAAAACCCTAATTGCCCTACAGTCAACTGTAGGGGCTAAATGGTCATTTGACAGTCAAAAGTCCAAATTTTTGGTCAACATCTTATTTTGAAGCCACAAACATCATTTGATCAATTCTTGATCATGATTCTCAAAGCATGGCTCAAAAAGTCTCAAGATGCAAAAGTTTCCATATTTGGACAGTTGAAAAAGTCAACTGTAACTTGACCAAGGCATAACTTCCACATGGTTTATCAGAAAAATTCCATCCAAAGCTCATTTTGAAGAGAAAGACATTTCCTACAACTCCTCTTCACACTTCAAGTCCAAGAAATGCTCTCACAAAAAGGTATCAATTTCAACATTATAGGTCATTTTCAAAAGTCAACAAAAAGGGACTTTAAGTCAAAGGCCATAACTTGAGATTGGTAAATCAAAATGACATGGGACCAAAGGCATTGGTTAGAGGACTTCAATACCTTTCCAAAATGTCCAAGAACATGATCAAAGCTTAAAAATTGAGCAAGATATGCCTTGTGGAAGTTGGGAAATTTTTGGGAATTTTGAAAAGTCAACTTTACTTCAAATGCCTCAAAATTGCTAATGGGCCACATTTTCTTCCAAGATTCATCATCCAAAGTCTATGCACGACCATTTGGCCCAAAGGGGATTTATTTCATCATTTTTTATTATTTATTTGAATTTTTAATTACTATTAATTCATTTAATTAAATAAAATATGAAAAAAAAAATACTAAACAAATGTATTTGAATCTTTTATGCAGCATTTGCTCTCCTTAAAGACTCAAGATTCGTGCACAATAAAAAAGGAAAGGTTTGGCCATGATTGGTATCAAAATCACATGGAAAATATTTGAAAAAATATTCATGGAAAATTAAATATTTGATACATCAATGCATTGATCTTTTGGCTCAAAATTCAACCTTAATCCATCCCATACATAAGTCAGATGCAAAACCTAATGCAAAAGACCAGAAAGCTGCGCCTCATATCAAGAACACAATTTGCAAATTTTGTGAAAAAAGTCAAAACTGAAAACACCATTCCAAAGCGTTTCAAGGCAAGAGAACAATCCCATTACACTCCTGAGGCCTCAAGGAACGTTTCTGGATCAAAACCACTGCTTCTAACGCAAGGAATTGGTAGAACGAACCCGTCCTGTTCATAACTTTTTTCATATTCATGTCTCATGATTCATGCGTTATTATCACTTTCTAATGATTTATTTGTGTTAATTTATTCATTCTAAGGCTAACCATGTACTTTAATTGAGTTTTCGTGCCCTATCTGCAAAGCTACCATTGAAGCTTGCTAGGGTTTCATGACTGTAAATTTGGGGCTTCTTTGTTCTGGAAAAATTATGACACGAGACCAGGGCCATTAGAACGGGACGCTTCACACGAATTCAATCCATAGGTCGCGCTCAATTTATGAGCAACCAGGGCCTATTCGCTATTTTTAGGCTTATCACTTAGTGGGGGTTTAAAACCCCCGCTATTCAGTTTGTTTTTTTTTTCAGGCAAAGCAAACAATTGGAGAAGAAGGTGATGTGTAAGCCAGCGGTTGGTGCGTTTGAATTTCGCGCGAAAAAACATCACTAACCATCGTTTTTCCTGATATTGTTTATTTGTTATATTATAAACAAAGCGCGTAAGTGGTTCAGCAGGAAAAGTGTTAGCATGGTAAGTATTGGGACCTGGGTTCGATTCCCATGTCCCCCCATCCCTTCAACATTATTTTTCCTAATATCTTCCCATGCAGCGCATTACCTGAAGACCATCATGGACGCCTATGCTTGAGCTCACCACATGTCCTTGAAGATCCACTCAATGGCCAGGATCTGGAGTCCAGGGAATGTCCCATTCAACGCATGTGCACGTGGCCAGGAAAGTCAACTGAAGGCCTTAAAACATTGGGCCTAATTACTGGCCAAATACCTCCAAACTGGGGTCAACACCCCCAAGGGTTTGCATTTCTTTTCTTTTTTTCCTATTTTATTTTTATTTGCTTTAATTTGATTATTTCCTTTAATTCATAAATTAATATTTTCATAACATAAAAAATAATAAAAAAATCAGAAAAGACAAAAAATAAAACATATTTTATTTAAATGTATTAATTAATTTAGTTAATTCTAGGGTTGAATTTTAATACTTTTTGTAATAAATTAAAAAAATGTAGAATTAGGGTTTTAATTACTTTTATCTTTTTTTCTTTTCTTTTATCATTATTAATAATTAATTAATTATTTTTGTAAATAAAATTGTATTAATTAATTAGGTTAACTTTAGGTTTAATTTTCACATTTTTTTAAATAAATTAAAAATAGCTAGAATTAGGTTTTAATTCCATTAATTCCCATTAAAATCCATAAACACAAAAAACTCAAAAAAATAACTTCTCCTTTCTCATTTAATTTAATTAATTTCATAATCGTAATTTAATTTCCTTAAAAGGGTCCAACGCCCTCGCATTCCCGACTTTAATTCTCTTCGCATTTTTATTTCTTTTTGTAAATATTCATGTAATTCTCCCAAAGCCATGTAATAGCTTAATTAGACGTTTACCTTTTCCGCATTTTTATTTTATTTCAAATCTGGTCTTGGATTAATTTGGCGATGCAGACCCGCGCCTTTGTAATAGCGTATGACTTTTAATTTCCGCATACTTTAAACTGTTAATTAATTTGCATGAAAGAATGAATGTCAAAAATAAAAACAACGCGTAGATCACCAATGCATGAACAAGACAAAAATAAATGAAAACGACACACAAATCACACACCACCCCTAGGGTACGCCTCATTGTTGCCTTGCCCCTCGAAAGGTGATCGTCGAGTAGAGGACGTTTTAGTAAGTCCTCATGTCCATGAACATGGCATGAGGGTAGCTTCTAAGGTGTCTTCCTATTGCTCCGGTGATCACCATGTCCCGAATCCTCGAATTGACCCGAACACCTCCAATGGTGGTGCTACCTACCTCTCAATGATGGGATGGCACTACTTTAAGGACATTTACACAGACGAATTCCTTAGGGTAGGTAGACGACTCTAGATACTTGCTCTAATTTCAAAACAAATTCAAAAATACTTTTCACACCGACACCTTTTAAAAAAGCTTTCGAAAGCAACTTTTCAAACACTCTTGAGGACCGATACAAGAGTCGAACTGAAATTTTCAAAGAAACTTTTTAAAACCCACGGTTGAAAAGAAAACAAACCATTTTTGAAAACACAATGAGCAAGTATCTAAGAGCCCATGGATAACCATGGATAGAAAGGATGCTAACACCTTCCCTTTCTATAATCTACCTCCCGAACCGAGAGCAATCTCTATAAGGAATTTTTCTGTGCTTTTGTCCTTTCCATTTGGAGAAAATAAAAGACGGTGGCGACTCTTGCTTACCGCGACATTTCGCGAACCAGCGTTAAACAGTCAGTTCCAGATCCACCGATCACAGAACTGGCGACTCTGCTGGGGACTCTTTTAAAGTAAGGTGTACCTTAGGACTAAGATCACTGTGTTTTCAATTGCTTTGACTTGTTTGCTTTAAATTGTGGGACTGTCTTGGGAGTTCTATAGATCCTAACCCGGATCTGGGGGATACCTTCTTAGAAAGTAGCAACAAGACTGTGAGGGAACTGTGCGGGGTATACCGACATGGTTGAAACAGTCTGCTACGTTGATGTGTCACTTTGGTGTGTACCGGTAACCCTTGAGTTCAGTCAAGGAGAGTACGGGGCCTCCGCGTGGTGTCGTGAAGCATCAACTGACCTTAGGAACCTTAATTGAACTATCTTGGCCTCTTTAGGGTAGTGAGATAACTGACTTTGGTGCAGTCCGAGGTTGGTTGATACTCGATACTACACTCAATTGAGGGTTGCTTTCCTGGAATATTTCGGTCGCCAGTTCAGTGGCTAAATCGAAACGATGAACAATGAAAGCAATCCAGTGATATTGGGACCCTTAGAACCCGGTTACTTCTGATAGGACAGGTTGAGCCCACCAACTTCAAGAGGGTAATATCCAGACCCCATGTTGGCCTAAACTCTAAGGGCTTGTCTTGTGTGACTTGTGTGCCTTACATGTGTGCCTTTGTAAATATTTGTGGTGTGTTCAATCATAGCATCATGACATCATCCAGCATCATATGCATTGACTAACCATTTCAGGGGTTCGAATCTTCATCTTTGTTCTTGTTTTGTAGGACATGGAAACTGTTCGTAGAAAGACAATTCAAATCAACCTTGTAAGGATCCTTCCTCAGCTTAAGGAGCTTATATCCAGGATTCCCGAGAGCTCTTCATTCAGTGAAAGACATGGAAGACTCATCAGCTTGGTCAATACCAACATTGAGGAAGATATGATAAAGGTCCTATTCCAGTTCTTTGACCCTCTGCATCACTGTTTCACTTTCCTGGATTATCAGCTGGTACCTACATTGGAGGAGTTCTCCCGGCTTCTGAAGATCCCTATCCTTGATCAACTACCCTGCAACGGTACGGAAAAGGAACCCAAGCTTGAAGAGATTGCTAAAGCCTTACACCTACAATCATCTGACCTCAAGGGACATTGGGAAGTTAGAAGTGGTATCAAAGGGTTCTTAGCCAGGTTTCTGTTTGAAAAGGCCCATGAATGTTGGAACTCCCTTGACTTACAAGTTTTTGAAGAAGTTGTGGCCCTCCTTGTCTATGGTTTGGTGTTGTTCCCTAACCCAGATCAACTTATAGATATCAGTGCTGTCCAGATCTTCATATCCAGGAATCCTATACCTACGTTGCTGGGGGACATCCTTCACTCATGTTACACTCGAACCATGAGAAAAAGAGGTGTCCTTATGTGTTGCACTCCTCTCCTGGGAAGGTGGTTTATTTCGTACCTTCCACAATCAGTTTTGAAGAGCGAGCGGGGTTTGAGATGGTCACAACGGTTGATGACTCTTACACATGCAGATATACATTGGTGCCCTCGGTCCAGAGAGAATGTCACTATCATTGATCGTTGCGGGGAGTACCCTAATGTTCCTTTACTTGGAATCAGAGGAGGTATTACTTACAACCCATGCCTGGCTTGGAGACAGTTTGGTTATGCTCGGAGGGATGGTCCTTATGACATGTTAATTCCTGACATAGTTTTTGACTTCGACAACGATGCACAAGGACTTCGCCAGAGATTTATCAGAGCCTGGAGGATGCCAAGTAGGATAGACGGTAAGACACTGGGGCACAAGAATTCCATCCCATTGGAACCTTATCTCAAGTGGGTACGAGCCCACTCCCAGAAGTTAATAATGCCATATGTTGTACCCCAAAATTTTCCCTCCCATATTCTTTAAGAAATTGCCAAGTCAAGCTTCAAAATTCCCCAAGGGTTGTACAGTGCAAAGGTCTCCTATACAGTCAAGATTAGGGTTTTTGTTCTGATCAAGAAAATGAAGTTTCCAAAGGTCCAATCAAGTCTCACATGCCTACAAATATGGTCAAGTATCCTCATATCAAGTTTCAAGACTTTCAGCACAAAATTGCACAGTCAAAAACCCTAATTACACTACAGTCAACTGTAGGGGCAAAATGGTCATTTGACAGTCAAAAGTTCAAATTTTTGGTCAACATATCATTTTGAAGCCACAAACATCATTTGATCAATTCTTGATCATGATTCTCAAATCTTGGCTCAAAAATCATCAAGATGCAAAAGTTTCCTTATTTGGACAGTTGAAAAAGTCAACTGTAAATTGACCAGGGCATAACTTTCACATGGATTATCAGAAAAATTCCATCCAAAGCTCATTTTGAAGAGAAAGACATTTCCTACAACTCATCTTCATACTTCAAGTCCAAGAAATGCTCTCACAAAAAGTTATCAATTTCAACATTATAGGTCATTTTCAAAAGTCAACAAAAAGGGACTTTAAGTCAAAGGCCATAACTTGAGATTGGTAAATCAAAATGACATGGGACCAAAGGCATTGGTTAGAGGACTCAAAGACCTTTCCAAAATGTCCAAGAACATGAGAAAAGCTTAAATATTGAGCAAGTTATGCCTTGTGGAAGTTGGGAAATTTTTGGATATTTTGAAAAGTCAACATTGGTTCAAATGACCTAAAATTACTAATGGGCCCATTTTTCTTCCACAATTCATCACCCAAGGCATATGCACGACCACTTGGCCCAAAGGGAAGTTTTTATTCATTTTTTATTTATTTATTTGGATTTTTACTAATAATAATTCATTTAAATTAAAATAAATATATGAAAAATGCTTAACCTAATTTTTTCAATCTTTTTGTGCACATTATATCATCAATATTTCGTGCTTGGCTAAATAAGGAAAGGTTTGGATTGATTAGATCATAATTGATACAAAATTGCATGAAAAATATTTGAAAAAGGATCTTGAAAATCAAATTTCCAAAATCATGAATGCAAGAGATTTTGAGTGGTTTCTTTAACCTAATTCGTTCAGTACATAAGCAAAAAGATAAACCTAATCTCAGGGACCCTGGAAGCTGCGCAGAAATCAATTGACAAACTTGAATTTTTTGGCAAAAAACTCAAAACTGAAAACCCTTTTACAGGTTGATTCAAGGCATAATTTTTATCTCATTAGCTTCCTCAAGCATTATAGGACGTATCCCAATCAAGAACATTCATCAAAACGCCCGGAATTGGTACAGTGGAGTCCAACTGTTTCAAATAAAATTCACAATCGTGCATCTTCATTCATGCGTTTATTGCAAGTTTTAATTGTTGATTTACATTCCTCATGCTATTCTGAAGCTAACCCATGTGTTTAATTGTGTTTTCATGCCTTGTATACGATTTCGCCATTGTCAATTTTTAGGGTTTACAGGACTTGGAATTAGGGCTTTTGAAACAAAGAAAAATTGGCCTTCAAGACCCATACCATTAGAATCAGTGTGTCTGGGCGGAGAAGAAGCCATGGTCGCGCTCAATTTATGAGTGTTCCTGGGCTAATCGCTATTTTCCCATAGCTGGCCTAAGAGAACACATCAAAAACCGTTGCCATGTTTTATTATGTTTCAGGAAAATAAAGTCCCATGAAGAAGATGAATTCGTGGCAAGCGGTGATTGATCAGTTTGAAAACTCGCGCGCAAAGTCCACTAACACCTTTGTTTTCTTTTATATTATTCGTTTGATATTATATATTAACATGCGTTGGTTGGATCAGATGGCAAGCGAAGTTGTTGGCAAAGCATATGACCTGGGTTCGAACCCCAGGTCTTCACTATCTCAATATTGTTTTTCAATTGTTAATCATATGCAGAGCCAACGCTGGATACCACCATACTCCTTCATGATCAGATGGCCACGCGTCCCAGTAAGACAATCAGAAGGCCAAGAACTGCGCAATACCATAAACTCTGGTCAACGCTTCAGCAAGCTACCTGGCAAAAGTCCAAAAAGGCCAAAGTTAATGGGCCAGATTCCTAAGAATTCACCTCCATGTTGGGGACTATAACCCCCCTTGGTTTGCAATTTTTTCACTTTCTTTATGTTTTCTTATTTTTTTATTTTCTTTTGATTATTGTCTTTAATTAATTCCTTATTTTCACAAAAAATATAAAAAACACCTAAAAATCAGAAAAGAGAAAAAAACAATAAATATTTTTATATTTTAATATTTTCCATAAATAAATTGTGTATAATTATTTAGTTTTAAATTAGGTTGTAATTTTAATTCTTTTCATAATAAAAATCTAAAAAAACATAGAATTAGGTTTAATTAATAATTTTTATCCTTTTTATTTTTCTTTCATAAATAATATTATTTATTTTATTTATTTTCATAATTTAATTTGTATATAAAAATTAGGGTTAATTTAGGTTTTAATTCAATATTTTCATAATAAATTTAAAAGCCACTAGAATTAGGGTTTGCATTTAAGTTTAATTTTAATTAATTCTCTTTTTTATATAAATCCTAAAATACTAAAAAATACCAAAAAACAAGTTCTTTTTTAATTAATTAATCCCTCATTAGTTTAATTTTGCAAAAGGGTCCAACGCCCTCGTTCTTAATTTCTTATTCGCATATTTATTTATTTCGTTTAAATATTCTTGTATCTCTCCCAAGGCCTTGTAACATTTTAATTACTTCTCGCACTTTTAATTTCTTTATCTTTTCTGTCAAATCGGGTCCTGGTTAATTTTGGCGATGTGGACCCGCGCCTTTTGTAATAGCTTTAGACTTTTACTTTTCCCGCAAATATTTTAACT
Source organism: Vicia faba (assembly GCA_948472305.1). Taxonomy (NCBI): domain Eukaryota; kingdom Viridiplantae; phylum Streptophyta; class Magnoliopsida; order Fabales; family Fabaceae; genus Vicia; species Vicia faba. The sequence goes on from OX451735.1 coordinate 368,650,415, forward strand.
GTTAACAAATAGCATGAAAGAATGTATGGACAAAATAAAAACAAGCGTAGAACACCAATGACATGACAAGATAAATACAAATGAAAACGACACACAAATCGCACACACCACCCCTAGGGTACGCCTCACTGTTGCCTTGCCTCGAAAGGTGATCGTCGAGTAGAGGATGTCTTAGTAAGTCCTCATGATCCGGGAACCTGGCATGAGGGTAGCTTCTAAGGTGTCTTCCCATTGCTCTGGTGATCACCACGTCCCGAACCTCGAATTAACCCGAACACCTCCAACGGTGGTGCTACCTACCTCTCAATGGTGGGATGGCACTACTTTAAAGGACATTTACACAGACGAATTCCTTAGGGTAGGTAGACGACTCTAGATACTTGCTCTAATTTCAAAAACAAATCAAAAAATACTTTTCACACCGACACCTTTTCAAAAAGCTTTCGAAAGCAATTTTTCAAACACTCTTGAGGACCGATACAAGAGTCGAACTGAAATTTTCAAAGAAACTTTTTAAAACCCACAGTTGAAAAGCAAACAAACCATTTTTGAAAACACAATGAGCAAGTATCTAAGAGCCCATGGATAACCATGGATAGAAAGGGTGCTAACACCTTCCCTTTCTATAATCTACCTCCCGAACCGAGAGCAATCTCTTTAAGGAATTTTTCTGTGCTTTTGTCCTTTCCATTTGGAGAAAATAAAAGACGGTGGCGACTCTTGCTTACCGCGACATTTCGCGAACCAGCGTTAAACAGTCAGTTCCAGATCCACCGATCACAGAACTGGCGACTCTGCTGGGGACCAAACTTAAAGTGAGGTGTACCTTAGGGTTAGTTCATAACTGTGTTTTCAATTGTATTGATTTGCTTGCTTTACTATTGTGGGTTGCATCGGAGTTACAAAGATCCTAACCCGGATCTGGGGATACCCTGTTTAGGTAGCATAAGCTGTGAGGGACCTGTCCGGCGTAGACCGACACGGGTGAAGCAGTGGCTACGTTGGTGTGGCACCTTGGTCTGTACCGATATCCCTTGTGTTGCAACGAGGAGAACATGGGTCTTCCAAGGAGTCATTAAGCACCAACAACCTTAGAACCTTAAATGACCCAACTTGGCCATTAGAACAGTAGCAGTATGCTACGCTCGTTGAGGCTAAACTCTCGTGATGGTTCTGGCCGCAAGAAAAGATTGTGATGCTGGAGTTATGACCGATTGAGGGTAGTCAATGATATTGGGATCCTCTAAGAACCCGGTTACTTTGATAGGACAGGTATGAACCAACCAACTGAAAGAGGGTAACACCTAGACCTCATGCTGGCCTGAACTCTAAGGGCTTTCTCTTGTGTGACTTGTGTGCCTTCGTACTTGACTACTTGCATGCTTGTTATCTGACACATGAACTACTTGCAGGTTTTGTTTTTAGTCCTTAATTGGGACTCATAACAGGGCTTACTAAGTTTCTTGCAGGTTTTGTTTTTAGTCCTTAATTAGGACTTATAACAGGGTTTATTGAGTTCCTTGCAGGTTTTGTTTCTAGTCCTTAACTAGGACTCATAACAGAGTGTACTGATTTTCTTGCAGGTTTTAGTCCTTAATTGGGACTCATGACAAGGGTTACCTACATTACCCCACGCATAGGATGACATCATACCATTGCATACATCCTGCATAAAAAACTAATCCATTTCAAGGATCTCAAAGGCTTGTGATGCAGGTCATGATGAATCAAACACCCAGCAAGGGGCAAAAAGGATTTATTTTCCTCTAGATAAGGTTGTCAGGGGCTATGACCCACTGGATATGGTGAGCCTTTGACCCTTCAAGAAGAATCCTCTACAGCATGGGTTTCCTTCAATCAAAGCTACCAATTCCGATGCTAACAATTTTCTTGTTTACCCTGCGAGATCCTTGAAATCATTGCATGCATATCATACATATCATTGCATAACAGGTACCCTTTCTCTGCAGGCTACTTACCTTCTTCGCTGTTTATTTCAGCAGTCTCGTCATGAATCCTGAATCCTCAACCGAGCACACTATCAAGGCCCTCCAGGCTCAGAACGCCCAGTTCCAAGGGCTGATCATGAATTTGACCCAGGGGCAACAAGATCTGAAGGCTCTGCTCTTGAAGAAGGAAAAGAAGAAGAGGAGGACTGTTTTGTTCAGCCCTAGACGCAGATCTGGGAACACACTGCAGGATGAAGCTGAAAGGACAACTCCCTCTGTGGGGAAAGACAGTCCCCAAGAAAGGGTTCACAGTCCAGTGGTCTCCGACAATGAGACAGATTTCAACAACGAACAGTACCCTCCGGCTGAGGATAGGTACAAACAGTTGGAAGACCGACTAAGTGCTATGGAGATACAAAAAGTTCCTGGCCTGGACTTCGAGGATCTAGGTCTGTCTTCTGGGGTGGTAATCCCACACAAATTCAAGGCACCTGCCTTTGCAAAGTACGACGGGGCATCCTGTCCAAAGCTACATCTCAGGTCATACATGAGGAGGATCCAGCCCTACACGGCCGACAGGAACTTATGGATCCACTTTTTCCAGGAGAGTCTTTCAGAGACTCAGCTCGACTGGTTCTATCAACTGAATGGAGCCAACATCCGTACCTGGGAAGACTTAGCCACTGCATTCTACAAGCAGTACCAGTACAATGCCGACCTCGCTCCCACGCGCACTCAGCTTCAGGGGATGTCTATGGGTACGGGTGAAGGTTTCAAAGAATATGCTCAAAAATGGAGGGACCTTGCTGGAAGGGTACAACCACCTCTGACTGACCGCGAGCTCGTCGACATGTTCTTGGGGACCCTGTCTGGTCCATTCTTCAACCATCTGATTGGGAATTCTGCTGCTGGGTTTATAGATCTGATCTTGACCGGGGAAAGAATAGAAGTTGGCATCAAGTCAGGGGAAATACAGAATGGTGACTCCTCGAACACTGAGAAGAAACCATCCAAGAGAGAATCTAGTGTTGTCAACGCAGTAACTATTGAAAAGCCGGCCGGTGCTCCTCAGCGTCACCATCAGCAAAGGGAAGAGAGACCTAAAAGGCAATTTACTCCCCTCGGCATGACCTTGTCACAGATATTGCCACAGCTACTGGAAACCAAGTTGGTAACTCTCATGGATCCCCCGAAGAATCCTAACAGGACGCCTTCAAGGTACAATCCCAATGCTCGCTGCGCCTATCATTCCGACAGCCTGGGGCATGCTACAGATGACTGTTGGACTTTGAGAAACAGGGTTCAAGATCTGATTGACGCAAAGGAAGTCCAGCTCGACTCTCCAGAGACTCCGAATGTGACAACTGCTCCCTTGCCAAGACATGGCTAGGATTGGATTTTTTTTGTTCATTCGAATGTTCAATTTGTAATCTTTTTTCAATTGTTCAAACATTTTGTTTCATGTCAAACATTGTTATTTCATTAATGCACTACACGTGTCTGTTTTGAAGTAATTATTTCATATTCACTATGTGCAAATTATTTTCATATTTTTTCTGACGTCAACTCTCGATTAATAATTCTAAGCCTCTTGAGGGAGGATGACGAAAACGATACCGCAATCATTACAGTTTGCTTTTGAACAGACCCCGCTGAGGAGGTACAGGCATTGTTTCAATCCCTAGACACTGGAGTTATAAGGATGATAATCCCTCGTCAACCCATCTGAGCCAAAGAAGTAGGAGTTTTTTTGTTCAAAATTTAAAACCCTTAATCATAACCTGGGGCAGGGTAGTTTTCTCAGTTGATCCAAGTGCATAACGAATGGCACCAAAAGAGGTCCTTACAAAAAAGAAGACAGTGATGGTTCCGAATAATCAACGAAGAAAGGCAGTCATTATCTTTCAAAATGAAAACCCAATAAGTCAAAGCCCATGAGGGAGACTTACAAAACTGGGGCATCCCGCTGACTGTAATTCCAAAAAAGGAAACAGTTCAGGCAAAAAAGAAAGGGATAATAAAAATCAAAAAAGAAAGAGGTCATATAAACCCTAACAAAAAAGGAATGGCTGCCTGTTCAGAATAAATCACCCATATCTGAATCGTCACCGGAAAATCAGAGCAAAGACTCGAACAAGGTCTAACGCATGATCAACTGAGTTTAGGTTTGGAGAACATCACGAAGAGCGGGTGGGTACAAATAAAATTTGAGCCTTTATCCTTTGTTTCTTAAACCGTGAACCAGGCCACGTTATAACCCTTAAAAGTCCTAGCTGAAGCATGGGTTAGTTCGAAAGCATACTGTTACGAAAGGTATCCTGACTCCTTAAGGCCTACGGTAAAATACGGAGTTGACATCACGTTTTACAAACATTCATTTGTTTTATGAAAAAAGAATGCATTTTCAAAATCTTCAAGACAGACATAAGCTTTGCATTTTTAACATAACTTTGTTTGCATACGACTATTTGTTTGAACAGCATAGAAGCTCGCACGACGAATATCAGATAAACAAAAGCACTCCCAAACAAGGGGCATGACATGATCATTGTCCGTCATCTGGGGCAATCCAATCAAGATTCGGAGAATCTCTCAAAGGCCAAATAGCCTGGGGCAAATCTCCGCCTGAGTCACTTGGGGCATTTCAACAACGAATCTGGCCTGATCAAACACCTTCTGGTGGCATGACAAAACACTTCTGACAGGGGCAACTCCCTACATTCTGAGAGCGTGGACATAGTCGGAAAAAAATACTATGCAAAATCAAAGACCCGCTAGGTTGACACACCTAGGCAAAAATAAGGGCTTCCCGGCGAACCAAAAGGGTTCGGGCAAAAATAAGGGACGAAAATAAAAAAATCTGTACACCCGGCATGTCGAAAACCTGAAAAGGCGGCTTGGGCAAAAATGGGTATCCCGATGGACTGAAAACCCGAAAGGGCGGTCCAGGCAAAAGTTAGGGATTAAAGCGTACGACTATGTCCTGTCATCTCATCACTTGTCTACCAGAAGAAGATTTGTTAATCGGTAGTCATCAAACACCTTCACAGGTCTTCCTCTCCAATATCAGAAACTGGGGCATTAATGAGTTGTCTAAATGATCCGGTTGCTCTGTCCACCGAAGGGCCAAGGTGAGTTCAGTTGAAGAATGCAACCAAGAGCGAACGCGTCTCCCGGCTTTATTCAAAGAGTTATTTCCTTAACAGGATATAACTGGGTTATCCTCAGCCGAAAGCCACGGAAAGATCGTCGTCGACACAGTCTTCTTATCCCCAGCGAAGTCTATCAACACCTCCAACACAGCAAAGATATCCCCAGCAAGGTATTATCAACAACTCAGCAAAGCATCTCTCTCCCCACAGAGTATCACTCCCCAGCATGGTCGCTAGAGTACTTTTCTCCCCGCAGAGTAATTCATTCGCCAAGTTTATTCCCCAACGTAGTCATCTTCTCCTACCGGTGTTCGTGCAACTATCATCTCCAGTGGAAGCAAAAGCTTATTCTTCAACATCAGCCCAGGAGTGACTTCCCGGCACCCGTCAAGGATCTATTTTCCCAAACGAAGATACATTCATAAACATCACATTTTCATACATCATGATACATGCATATACGTATCATGCCATACAATCTCATTTATGTCGTTGCTTGATCCATATCATGCACTGCATATGACTGACCTTTATCTTTCAGGAAGAATTCAGTCAAAGTAGACAAATCCAGTCAGAGAAGACAAATTCAGTCAAAGTAGACAAATTCAGTCAAAGTAGACAAATCCAGTCAAAAGAATACAAATCCAGTTAAATCAATTCCTACAGATCTTTCCAATAAAACACTCGTCGTTATAGACACTCGTCATGATAGACACTCGTCGTTATAGACACTCGTCGTGATAGACACTCATCGTGATAGACACTCGTCGTGATAGACACTCGTCGTTATAGACACTCGTCGTGATAGACACTCGTCGTGATAGACACTCGTCGTGATAGACACTCGCCGTGATAGACACTCGTCGTTATAGACACTCGTCGTTATAGACACTCGTCGTGATAGACACTCGTCGTTATAGACACTCGTCGTGATAGACACTCGTCGTGATAGACACTCGTCGTGATAGACACTCGTCGTTATAGACACTCGTCGTGATAGACACTCGTCGTGATAGACACTCGTCGTGATAGACACTCGTCGTTATAGACACTCGTCGTGATAGACACTCGTCGTGATAGACACTCGTCGTTATAGACACTCGTCGTTATAGACGCTCGTCGTGATAGACACTCGTCGTGATAGACACTCGTCGTGATAGACACTCGTCGTTATAGACACTCGTCGTGATAGACACTCGTCGTGATAGACACTCGTCGTTATAGACACTCGTCGTTATAGACACTCGTCATGATAGACACTCGTCGTGATAGACACTCGTCGTTATAGACACTCGTCGTGATAGACACTCGTCGTTATAGACACTCGTCGTGATAGACACTCGTCGTGATAGACACTCGTCGTGATAAACACTCGTCGTTATAGACACTCGTCGTTATAGACGCTCGTCGTGATAAGACACTCGTCGTTATAGACACTCGTCGTTATAGACCACCCGTCCATGGAAATAACCTGTCAGTAGAGACAACTCACCAACCTTTCTGAATTCTAGACTCGACTCCTATATCCTTCCAGGGCATGTCTGAAGAGTACGAAGATCCGATTCCTGTATCTTGCCAGGGTGTGTCTGAAGAGTTCGAGGATCCGATACCTAAATCTTGCCAGGGTGTATCCGTTGAAGCCTAACATTACCAGACTCGATTCTTGTATCTCGCCAGGGCACGTCTGAAGAATTCGAAGATCCGATTCCTGTAACCAGTCAGGACATATCTGCACAAAAGCATCTGAAAATCAGCTCCTGCAACATGTCAGGTACTCATTTTTCTTTTGCAGGTATACAGGTTTTCGCTAAAGAATCTCTTACGCAATCAACATCCAGATGGCATCTATAAGCCCATCATCCTATCCATCAATCTCCAAATGGCATCTGTAAGCCCATTCCCATCATCACTGCCACTATGTGAGCGCAAATTTCTGGGCACTCTAGTGTTCAATCATCTTCTACCCTCGGACTACGAAAGGCACGTCAGCCAATCTGCATCCTCAGGTCTAAGAAGATTGAACAGGGGCAACTTTTGTACCCCAAAATTTGCCCTCCCATATTCTTTAAGAAATTGCCAAGTCAAGCTTCAAAATTCCCCAAGGGTTGTACAGTGCAAAGGTCTCCTATACAGTCAAGATTAGGGTTTTTGTTCTGATCAAGAAAATGAAGTTTCCAAAGGTCCAATCAAGTCTCACATGCCTACAAATATGGTCAAGTATCCTCATATCAAGTTTCAAGACTTTCAGCACAAAATTGCACAGTCAAAAACCCTAATTGCACTACAGTCAACTGTAGGGGCAAAATGGTCATTTGACAGTCAAAAGTTCAAATTTTTGGTCAACATATCATTTTGAAGCCACAAACATCATTTGATCAATGCTTGATCATGATTCTCAAAGCTTGGCTCAAAAATCATCAAGATGCAAAAGTTTCCTTATTTGGACAGCTGAAAAAGTCAACTGTAAATTGACCAGGGCATAACTTTCACATGGATTATCAGAAAAATTCCATCCAAAGCTCATTTTGAATAGAAAGACATTTCCTACAACTCATCTTCATACTTCAAGTCCATGAAATGCTCTCACAAAAAGTTATCAATTTCAACATTATAGGTCATTTTCAAAAGTCAACAAAAAGGGACTTTAAGTCAAAGGCCATAACTTGAGATTGGTAAATCAAAATGACATGGGACCAAAGGCATTGGTTAGAGGACTCAAATACCTTTCCACAATGTCCAAGAACATGAGAAAAGCTTAAAAATTGAGCAAGTTATGCCTTGTGGAAGTTGGGAAATTTTTGGATATTTTGAAAAGTCAACATTGGTTCAAATGACCTAAAATTACTAATGGGCCCATTTTTCTTCCACAATTCATCACCCAAGGCATATGCACGACCACTTGGCCCAAAGGGAAGTTTTTATTCATTTTTTATTTATTTATTTGGATTTTTATTAATAATAATTCATTTAAATTAAAATAAATATATGAAAAATGCTTAACCTAATTTTTTCAATCTTTTTGTGCACATTATATCATCAATATTTCGTGCTTGGCTAAATAAGGAAAGGTTTGGATTGATTAGATCATAATTGATACAAAATTGCATGAAAAATATTTGAAAAAGGATCTTGAAAATCAAATTTCCAAAATCATGAATGCAAGAGATTTGGAGTGGTTTCTTTAACCTAATTCGTTCAGTACATAAGCAAAAAGATAAACCTAATCTCAGGGACCCTGGAAGCTGCGCAGAAATCAATTGACAAACTTGAATTTTTTGGCAAAAAACTCAAAACTGAAAACCCTTTTGCAGATTGATTCAAGGCATAATTTTTATCTCATTAGCTTCCTCAAGCATTATAGGACGTATCCCAATCAAGAACATTCATCAAAACGCCCGGAATTGGTACAGTGGAGTCCAACTGTTTCAAATAAAATTCACAATCGTGCATCTTCATCCATGCGTTTATTGCAAGTTTTAATTGTTGATTTACATTCCTCATGCTATTCTGAAGCTAACCCATGTGTTTAATTGTGTTTTCATGCCTTGTATACGATTTCGCCATTGTCAATTTTTAGGGTTTACAGGACTTGGAATTAGGGCTTTTGAAACAAAGAAAAATTGGCCTTCAAGACCCATACCATTAGAATCAGTGTGTCTGGGCGGAGAAGAAGCCATGCTCGCGCTCAATTTATGAGTGTTCCTGGGCTAATCGCTATTTTCCCATAGTTGGCCTAAGAGAACACATCAAAAACCGTTTCCATGTTTTATTATGTTTCAGGAAAATAAAGTCCCATGAAGAAGATGAATTCGTGGCAAGCGGTGATTGATCAGTTTGAAAACTCGCGCGCAAAGTCCACTAACACCTTTGTTTTCTTTTATATTATTCGTTTGATATTATATATTAACATGCGTTGGTTGGATCAGATGGCAAGCGAAGTTGTTGGCAAAGCATATGACCTGGGTTCGAACCCCAGGTCTTCACTATCTCAATATTGTTTTTCAATTGTTAATCATATGCAGAGCCAACGCTGGATACCACCATACTCCTTCATGATCAGATGGCCACGCGTCCCAGTAAGACAATCAGAAGGCCAAGAACTGCGCAATACCATAAACCCTGGTCAACGCTTCAGCAAGCTACCTGGCAAAAGTCCAAAAAGGCCAAAGTTAATGGGCCAGATTCCTAAGGATTCACCTCCATGTTGGGGACTATAACCCCCCTTGGTTTGCAATTTTTTCACTTTCTTTATGTTTTCTTATTTTTTTATTTTCTTTTGATTATTGTCTTTAATTAATTCCTTATTTTCACAAAAAATATAAAAAACACCTAAAAATCAGAAAAGAGAAAAAAACAATAAATATTTTTATATTTTAATATTTTCCATAAATAAATTGTGTATAATTATTTAGTTTTAAATTAGGTTGTAATTTTAATTCTTTTCATAATAAAAATCTAAAAAAAACATAGAATTAGGTTTAATTAATAATTTTTATCCTTTTTATTTTTATTTCATAAATAATATTATTTATTTTATTTATTTTCATAATTTAATTTGTATATAAAAATTAGGGTTAATTTAGGTTTTAATTCAATATTTTCATAATAAATTTAAAAGCCACTAGAATTAGGGTTTGCATTTAAGTTTAATTTTAATTAATTCTCTTTTTTATATAAATCCTAAAATACTAAAAAATACCAAAAAACAAGTTCTTTTTTAATTAATTAATCCCTCATTAGTTTAATTTTGCAAAAGGGTCCAACGCCCTCGTTCTTAATTTCTTATTCGCATATTTATTTATTTCGTTTAAATATTCTTGTATCTCTCCCAAGGCCTTGTAACATTTTAATTACTTCTCGCACTTTTAATTTCTTTATCTTTTCTGTCAAATCGGGTCCTGGTTAATTTTGGCGATGTGGACCCGCGCCTTTTGTAATAGCTTTAGACTTTTACTTTTCCCGCAAATATTTTAACTGTTAACAAATAGCATGAAAGAATGTATGGACAAAATAAAAACAAGCGTAGAACACCAATGACATGACAAGATAAATACAAATGAAAACTACACACAAATCGCACACACCACCCCTAGGGTACGCCTCACTGTTGCCTTGCCTCGAAAGGTGATCGTCGAGTAGAGGATGTCTTAGTAAGTCCTCATGATCCGGGAACCTGGCATGAGGGTAGCTTCTAAGGTGTCTTCCCATTGCTCTGGTGATCACCACGTCCCGAACCTCGAATTGACCCAAACACCTCCAACGGTGGTGCTACCTACCTCTCAATGGTGGGATGGCACTACTTTAAAGGACATTTACACAGACGAATTCCTTAGGGTAGGTAGACGACTCTAGATACTTGCTCTAATTTCAAAAACAAATCAAAAAATACTTTTCACACCGACACCTTTTCAAAAAGCTTTCGAAAGCAATTTTTCAAACACTCTTGAGGACCGATACAAGAGTCGAACTGAAATTTTCAAAGAAACTTTTTAAAACCCACAGTTGAAAAGCAAACAAACCATTTTTGAAAACACAATGAGCAAGTATCTAAGAGCCCATGGATAACCATGGATAGAAAGGGTGCTAACACCTTCCCTTTCTATAATCTACCTCCCGAACCGAGAGCAATCTCTTTAAGGAATTTTTCTGTGCTTTTGTCCTTTCCATTTGGAGAAAATAAAAGACGGTGGCGACTCTTGCTTACCGCGACATTTCGCGAACCAGCGTTAAACAGTCAGTTCCAGATCCACCGATCACACCATATCCTCATGTGCTCCCTGTGATCAAAGAGCCAGTCTTGGAAGGAGAGGTGTCCTACACCATTCAACATCCTGACATGCCCACATCCTGGGAAGAGATGCAGAAGAGCTGGATCCAGCTTAAGGAAGAACGGAATTCCCTCGAGACCAATCTACATGCTAGTGAAAAGAAGGTCTTGGAGCTCACCCGCCTATTGCACGAGCAGAGGAATCTCAACACCTACATAGCTCCAAAGAGGATGCGTAGTGTCTTTTGGGATTGATTTGCTTTGTAATATGTGCCCATGAGGCTTTGATGTACTGAACAATTATTTCCTTAATGATCACGTGTGTTCCTTTTTTGTCTACAACAAATTTGAACTTTCGAACCCTTGAATGCATTGCATAAACACATATCATTCATCATGTGCATAACAGGTTTTCTTCTTTTCAGGTTGCTTACTGTTCTTCGCTGTTTATTTCAGCATCATGAATCCTGACTCATCATCAACCGAGATGTCTATCAAGGCTCTTCAGGCGAAGAATACGCAATTTCAGGAACTAATCATGGGTTTGGCTCAAGGCCAAGAAGAGCTGAAGGCTTTACTCCTGAAGAAGGAGAAGAAGAAGAAGAAGAGAACTGTTCTTTTCAACTCGGGCCGAAGGTTTGACAACACTCTGCAGAACGAAGAGGCTGGTTCTTCTATAGGCAAGAGCAGTCCCCAAGGGGGAAAAGGTCCTAGTCCGGTAGTCTCTAACAACGAGACTGACTTTAATGAGGAACAGTATCCTCCGGCTGAAGACCGGTATAAGCAGTTGGAAGACAGACTGAATGCAATGGAGATCCAACAAGTGCCTGGGCTGGATTTCGGAGACTTGGGCTTATCTACTGGTGTGATCATTCCTCACAAGTTTAAGGCACCATCTTTCACCAAGTATGATGGGGCGTCTTGTCCCAAGCTACACCTCAGATCTTATGTGCGGAAGATTCAACCGTACTCAGTGGACAAGAACTTGTGGATCCACTTCTTCTAGGAGAGTCTTTCAGGGACTCATCTCGAATGGTTCTATCAGCTGGATGGGACCAAAGTTCGTAACTGGGAGGAGTTGGCTACTGCTTTTTATAAGCAATATCAATATAATGCCGACCTTGCCCCTACACGTACCCAACTCCAGGGTATGTCGCTAGGGTCAAGCGAAGGTTTCAAAGAGTACGCACATAAGTGGAGGGATCTGGCTGGCAGGGTGCAGCCTCCGTTAACTGACCGGGAATTGGTAGACATGTTCTTGGGGACCCTATATGGGCCATTTTTCAATCATCTTATCGGTAACTCATCTGTAGGGTTCACTGATCTTATTCTGACTGGAGAGAGAATAGAGGCTGGGATGAAGTCCGGCAAAATTCAGAAGGGTGCATCTGCAAGTTCTGAAAAGAAGCCTTTTAAGAAGGAGGCCAGTGCTGTATATGGGTCTAGAAGACAAGAGAAGCCTGAGCACCGCCAATCTGTCAACGCGGTGATGATTTCCAAGCCTGCTGCCGCTCCTCGGCAAACCAATCCTCAAAGGGCTGAAAGACCCAGAAGAGAGTTTACCCGGCTAAGTATGACTCTGTCACAAATCTTGCCGCAGTTGCTATCCACCAACTTAGTGACTGTCAGGGAGGCCCCGAAAGTTGTGAACACTGCCTCTCCGAAATACAACCCAAATGCCCGTTGTGCTTATCACTCCGATAGCCCGGGGCATTCCACTGATGACTGCTGGGCCTTAAGGAATAAGGTGCAAGACCTTATTGACGCAAAAGAGATACAGTTTGAAGCGCCTGAAAGGCCAAATGTGGTGATTGCTCCTATGCCCCAGCATGGAGTGAATGCCGTTGATGAAGATATGTATGTTGTTTCTGTGAATGACGTAGCTACTCCCTTGATGACTGTTAAGAGGAACCTACTGCTGGCCGGTTTATTTCCGGGTTGTAGTGAGGGTTGCCTTTTCTGTGCTGTTTCCCTTTCTGGTTGTCCTTTGCTGAAGTTGGGCATCCAAAGCCTAATGGACAACAAAGAGATTCTGTTCAAGAAGACTGCTGTTTAGTTTGTTCCGGTGGAAGAAGTTTCTGTTGTTACAATCTTTAATAATCTGATCAAGGCTCTCCCAAGGAAGCCGGTTAAAATCATGACTGTCACACCCGTTGTTATTACTGTTCCGAGGCCTCTCCCCTATGAATCTGATAAGGCTGTCCCCTGGCACTATGGGGCAGATGTGTATGTACATGGAATCAAGCAAGAGTTCAACGCTGACACCAGCATCAGCAATATCACTGGTCCAGCAAAAGTTACCCGCAGTGGCAGGCTCTTCTCGCCTGACATTGCACCACCAACTATTCGAAAACCCCTCACTATAACACCTACAAGTGAACCTGTTCCCAGTTCTGATCAAGTTGTTTCCCCTGCTGCCGAGTCATCTAATGCTCGGGGTAAAGGGATTGAAGATGAGCCTGCCCGGATGGAGGCGCCAAGATCTGTGAATGCTGAGGCCTCCCAACAAGAGATGGAGGAAATTCTGAAAATAATCAAGAAGAGTGACTTTAATGTTGTCGAGCAGCTGGGGCATACACCCTCTAAAATCTCCATGCTCTCCTTGCTACTGTGCTCAGAGGCCCATGCTAAGGCCCTGATTTCATTCCTCAAGACGGCCCATGTGCCACAGGAGACATCTGCAGTCCAGTTTACTGATTGCGTAGCCAATCTGACAGCGGACAATGGTTTGGGTTTCTCGGATGCTGACCTTACTGCTAAGGGAAAGGACCACAATGACGCCCTGCATGTCTCTATTGAATGCAGGGGCACTACTCTTGCGCACGTGTTGGTGGACACTGGTTCTTCCCTGAATGTGCTACCCAAAAAGGCCTTAGACCGGTTGGATTGTGAGGGCCTGGAGCTGAAACCTAGCAACATCATCGTCAGAGCCTTTGACGGTTCTAAGAGGATGGTTCATGGAGAAGTAGACATTCCTATCCGGGTGGATTCTCAAGTATTCGACTCTACTTTCTATGTGATGGATATCCGTCCATCGTATTCTTGTCTACTGGGTCGACCTTGGATCCACAAAGCTGGGGCAGTGACCTCTACCTTGCACCAGAAGCTCAAGTACCCCGTCAGAGGGAAGATTGTCACTGTGCAGGGAGAGGAGGAGTATATGGTGAGCCATTTGAATTCCTTCAGGTATATTGAGATGGACGGGGAGTTTATTGAAACCCCCTTTCAGCATTTCGAGGAGGTACCTCCAACATTGGCAGCAGCGGAAACAGTGGTTGAAGAGGATGTTCCCTTGAAGATGGCTTCCTTGAAGGATGCCCGGGCTGTGGTCAAGAAAGGTGAATGTGCTAACTGGGGCAGGCTCCCTGATTTTACACCTAAAACTGACAAGTTTGGACTGGGTTTTACTGCAGAGGGTCAGAAGGCTGTGCGCAAGGCCAAGATCAGAAGACCTCCCGTGCTCATTACCAATCCAGGAGTGAATGCGGTTAGGGACGAAGATGAAGTGGAAGAGTCAGAGTTTGAAAGCTGGATCTACCCGACGACTGATGGGGGATTGACCAACTGGATTGCTAAGGATCATACTCCTGTTACTTTTGTTACACAGTAATAAACTCCTTTGTTTTGTTATTTGTAATAAACATTGATTTGAAACTCTATGGCCCGGTGTCTTACCCGAGGCACCGTTGGCTTCATTTGTGAGGGTATATTAATTGTCATTTCATATATCATGAATAAAGGTCTTGGACGTTTTCTCGCATTTCAAATCTTATGCTCCTTTTCTTTCTTTCCTTTCTTTATATACTGCAAAAACAGCTGTATTTACACACACTCACTCATACAGGTTTCAATCCACTCTGGATCTCACTGGTAACGACTCTGCTACTGCCAGTTATGACTTCGAAAATCCGATCAACTTAGCCGAAGACGAAGGTGAAGATGATTGCGAAGTGCCTGGCGAGCTTGCAAGACTGTTACTCCAGGAAGAGAGGGCAATTCAACCACATGAAGAGCCGGTGGAAACAATAAATCTGGGTACTGAGGCGGACAGGAAGGAAGTTAAGATTGGTGCCAACCTAGAGCTCAGCGTGAAGCAACGGTTGACTCAGATGCTACATGATTATGTGGAGATCTTTGCCTGGTCCTATGAAGACATGCCCGGGTTGGATACTGATATTGTGGTCCATCATTTGCCTACCAAGGAAGACTGCCGTCCGGTTAAGCAAAAGGTCCGCCGTATGCGTCCAGAGATGTCTGAGAAGATCAAAGCCGAGGTTATGAAACAGTTTGATGCCGGGTTCCTTGCAGTGACTTCTTACCCTCAGTGGGTTGCTAATGTGGTGCCGGTACCTAAGAAAGACGGTAAGGTCAGAATGTGTGTCGACTACAGGGATCTGAACAGGGCCAGCCCCAAGGATGACTTCCCCCTACCTCACATTGATGTCCTTGTTGACAATACTGCTCAGCACAAGGTGTTCTCTTTCATGGATGGTTTTTCAGGTTATAATCAGATCAAGATGGCTCCTGAAGACATGGAAAAGACTACTTTTGTTACTCAGTGGGGCACCTTCTGCTACAAGGTCATGCCATTCGGACTGAAGAACGCTGGGGCAACCTACCAACGTGCCATGGTTGCTTTATTTCATGACATGATCCATCATGAGATAGAGGTATATGTTGACGACATGATTGCAAGGTCCCAAACTGAGGAATAACACCTTGATCATCTGCAGAAATTGTTTGACCGTCTGAAGTTGTACAAGCTGAGGTTGAACCCGAACAAGTGCACCTTCGGGGTAAGATCTGGGAAATTGCTGGGCTTCGTTGTAAGTGATAAAGGTATTCAAGTGGACCCTGCCAAGGTCAAAGCTATTCAAGAGATGCCAGTTCCTAAGACAGAGAAAAAGGTCAGAGGCTTTCTAGGACGCCTGAATTATATTGCTCGGTTCATCTCACACCTAACTGCTACCTGTGAGACAATCGTCAAGCTGCTGAAGAAAGATCAGGTAGTACGTTGGAATGATGAATGTCAGGCTGCTTTTGACAGAATCAAAGAGTATCTCCAAGAACCACCCATTCTTATGCCACCGGTTGAGGGGAGACCTCTGATACTATACCTGACAGTACTCAACAACTCAATGGGGTGTGTGCTGGGGCAGCATGACGAGTCTGGCCGAAAAGAGCATGCCATTTATTACCTTAGCAAAAAGTTTACCGACTGTGAGACCCGATACTCACTGCTTGAGAAAACTTGCTGCGCTTTGGTATGGGCTGCTCGCCGGCTGAGACAGTATATGCTGACTCACACTACCTTGTTGATCTCAAAGATGGATCCGATAAAGTACATATTTGAAAAGCCTGCTCTGTCGGGGAGAATAGCAAGATGGAAAATGATCTTGACAGAATACGACATTCAGTACACAACCCAGAAAGCCATCAAAGGAAGTGTATTGGCAGACCACTTGGCACATCAGGCAGTAGACGACTATCAGTCAATGAACTTCGAGTTTCCAGACGAGAGCATCATGATTGTGACTGATTGTGAAGTACCTGGACCGGATGAAGGACCTGAGGAAGGATCCCGATGGTCTATGCACTTTGACGGAGCCTCCAACGCTTTGGGTAACGGTATCGGCGCTGTAATCATATCCCCTCAAGGCACTCATACTCCACTTACTGCCCGGCTATGTTTCAACTGCACCAACAACATGGTGGAGTATGAGGCATGCATCATGGTACTTCAAGCTGCGATCGACTTAAGGATCAAGTTTCTGAGTGTCTTCGGAGATTCCGCTCTCGTGATCAATCAGATCAAAGGAGAGTGGGATACGAAACATCCGAATCTTATTCCTTACAGAGAATGTGTGTTGACATTGATCCCCCACTTCACAGAGATAACCTCTGAACACTTTCCAAGAGAGGAGAATCAGTTGGCGGACGCGTTAGCTACGATGTCTTCTATGTTCAAGGTCAAATGGGACAATGAGGCTCCCCGGATCATTATCTGGAAACTGGATGAACTGGCATACTGTTGTGACCTCGAGACTGAATTGGTGACTGAGAAGCCTTGGTACCATGAGGTGAAGAGATACTTGGAAGCTCAGGAATACCCTGAAGGGGCATCTGTCAAGGATAAGAAGTTTCTGAGAAGGTTCGCATCGAAGTTCTTCCTTAGCAATGGCATCCTGTATAAGCGAAACCATGATTCGACCTTACTGCGTTGTGTGGACAAGACAGAAGCAGAAAGGATCATGGAAGAGCTACATGAAGGGACCTTCGGAACACATTCCAGTGGACACACTATGGCAAAGAAAATCCTTCGGGCAGGGTATTTCTGGTCCACAATGGAAGCCGATTGTTACCAACACTCTCGGATATGCCATAAATGCCAGATATATGCAGACAAGGTGCATGTTCCTCCAGTTCCTCTAAATGTCTTAACTGCACCTTGGCCTTTTGCAATGTGGGGCATATATATGATCGATGAGATTAAACCTACGGCATCCAATGGGCATCGCTTCATCCTGTTAGCGATTGATTACTTCACGAAGTGGGTTGAAGCAGCTTCCTACGCTACAGTAACCAAGAACGTTGTGGCACGGTTCATTCGGCATAACCTGATCTGTCGATACGGGGTCCCTGAAAGAATCATTACAGACAACGGTACCAATCTCAATAACAAGATGATCACTGAGCTCTGCGAGCAGTTTAAGATACCGCACCATAACTCTTCTCCTTATCGAACGAAGATGAATGGGGCTGTAGAAGCAGCGAATAAGAATATTAAGAAAATTGTGCAGAAGATGACAGTGACTTATAAAGATTGGCACGAGATGTTACCGTTCGCTCTACACGGGTACCGTACCTCAGCCAGGACGTCAACCGGGGCAACTCCTTTCTCCTTGGTCTACGGCATGGAGGCAGTCTTACCGATCAAGGTGCAGATACCCTCTCTCCGGATAATGAAGGATGCAGACCTGAGTGAAGATGATTGGATCCAGACACGACTTGATCAGCTAAACTTAATTGACGAAAAAAGACTTGCTGCTATCTGCCATGGTCAGACGTACCAAAAACGGATGATCAGGGCATTTAACAAAAAGGTCAGACCACAAGAATATCAAGTTGGGGATCTGGTAATCAAGCGAATCATCCTTCCTCAGAGTGATCCAAGGGGCAAATGGACCCCTACGTACGAAGGGCCATTTGTGGTTAAACATGTGTTCTCAGGAGGAGCCATGATTCTAACCAACATGGATGGTGACGACCTTCCTCACCCTGCCAATGCAGACATAGTAAAAAGATACTACGCATGATAAAGACCCGCTAGGTTGACATACCTAGGCAAAAATTAGGGCTTCCCGGCGAACCAAAAGGGTTCAGGCAAAATGAAGGAATGAAATGAAAAAATCTGTACACCCGGCAAGTCGAAAACCTGAAAAGGCGGCTTGGGCAAAAATGGGTATCCCGGTGGACTGAAAGCCTGAAAAGGCGGTCCAGGCAAAAGTTAGGGATAAAGCGTAATACTATGCCTCATTGGATCATTTTGCATCCAGAATCCGGTATCTACATCAAGTTCATACGGCATCGATTGATCAGCTTCATCCTCGACTAGGTCATCAAGTGATGAGACGCTCGGAGATATAAAGGCGATAGCAGAGTTGAAACCCAGTGGATCATTCATTTCACACAACTGTTTTATTTTCTTTTGTACAAATTTGTATGAACTCTTTTGTTCGGCGGCGTTCTCTTACTAAGACGTCAGCCTCTTGTACATAAACGCCTATTTTCAGGCAAATTCAAAAAAAATCAATACAAAAATCATTTTTCAGACAAATTGCCTTTTGTTTTTTCCTTTTCTGTTTTGTTTTACGAAGAACGTCCAAGGTTCAATTTGTGATATATGCATTGATAATAACTTGCTCACTCATGAATATTTGCATACGAAACAAAGGATTAATTACAGGTAACATTAGAAACAGGGACAATAAAGAGTTGCCTAAGCAATCTAATTGTTCTGTCCTCTAAGGTATCTAGGTAGGTTCAATTGAAGAACATAACCAGATATCTTAATTCCCCAGAGAGTGAGCCAGCAAGTCCATGCACTCTCCCCGAGCAAAGCTATTATCAACCTTAAGGAAGTTGGGTATCCTCCAGCAGATCTCAACATTCCCCAGCACAATATGCGGATATTCTTAACAAGCATCCCCGACAGTCTTGGTCTAAAGATTGTTCCCCGACGGCATATCAAATTAACTTCCCCAGGAGAGTCCAATCCAGTTTCCCCAGGAAAGTTGGAATCCATCTCCCCAAGCAGTAAGCTTATCCCCAGTAGATTCTGGAAGCTTATCCTCGCAGAGCACGAACGCGTCCCCCGACTTTATTCAAAGAGTTATTTCCCTACCGGGATATAACTGGGTTATCCTCAGCCAAAAGCCACAGAAAGATTGTCCTCGACGCAGTCTTCTTATCCCCAGCGAAGTCTATTAACACTTCCAATATAACAATGGTATCCCCAGCGAAGTTACCATCAACATCTCAGCAAAGTACCTCTCTCCCCACAGAGTATTGCTCCCCAGCAAGATCGCTAGAGTAATTTTCTTCCCGCAAAGTAATCTATTCGCCAAGTTTAGTCCCCAACGGAGTTATCTTCTCCTACCGGTATTCTTGCAACTATCATCCCCAGCGGAAGCAAAGCATTGTTCTTCAACATCAGCCCAGGAATGACTTCCCGACACTCGTCAAGGATTTACTTTCCTAGACAAAAACACACATTCATAAACATCACATACATCATTATAGCATGCATATACACATCATATCTTACAAATCTTATTCATGTTGGGAACATCATTGCTTGATCCATATCATGCATGGTATATGACTGACCTTTACCTTTCAGGAAAGACCCAGCTAGGTTCCCAGCTATGTTCAAGATCCTTGACCGGTTCAGTTAAATCGACCCTAAGATTTTCCTGTTTCTTATCCAGTCAAAGGCCTTCTCTGGTTCAGTCAGATCGACCCTAAGATCTCCCTGATTCTTATCCAGTTGAAGATTTCAAGACCTAGACCGGTTCAGTTAAATCGACCCTAAGATTTTTCCTATTTCTTATCCAGTCAAAGGCCTTCTCTGGTTCAGTCAGATCGACCCTAAGATCTCCCTGATTCTTATCCAGTTGAAGATTTCAAGACCTAGACCGGTTCAGTTAAATCGACCCTAAGATTTTCCTGTTTCTTATCTAGTTGAAGACTTCAAGACCTTGTCCGGTTCAGTTAAATCGACCCTAAGATTTTCCTGTTTCTTATCCAGTCAAAGGCCTTCTCTGGTTCAGTCAGATCGACCCTAAGATCTCCCTGTTTCTTATCCAGTTGAAGATTCCAAGACCTAGACCGGTTCAGTTAAATCGATCCTAAGATTTTCCTGTTTCTTATCCAGTCAAAGGCCTTCTCTAGTCCAGTTAAATCGATCCCTAAAAGATTTCCCTGATAAAGACTCAGTAGAAGACATCCAAGATTCCCTCAGTGTTACTGTTGAGGTTGAAGTCGCCTATGATTCTCTCAGCGTTACTGTTGAGGTAGTAATCGTCCCCAGATTCTCTCAGCGTCCCTGTTGAGGTAGTAATCATCCAAGGTTCTCTCAGCGTTCCTGTTGAGGTAGTAATCATCCAAGGTTCTCTCACTGTCCCGTTGAGATAGTAACCATCCCTGGTTCATTCATCACCTTTTTTGAAGCTCCAGATTCAATTCCTGTAACCAGTCAGGGCGCATCTATACGAAGAGTTTGAAGACCAGCTCCTGTAACAGGTCAGGTAATCATTTTCTTTTTCAGGTACGCAAGTTCTCGCTAAGGAATCTCTTATGCGACCGACGCCCAGATGGCATCTATAAGCCCATCCACCTGCCCATCATCTCTTAGCATGGCATCTATAAGCCCATCATCCTATCCATCAATCTCTAAATGGCATCTATAAGCCCATTCCCACCATCACACTACTATGTGAGCGCAAATTTCTGGGCACTCTAGTGTTCAATCATCTTCCACCTTCGGATTACGAAAGGCACGTCAGCCAATCTGCATCCTCAGGTCTAAGAAGATTGAACAGGGGCAACTGTTGTACCCCAAAATTTGCCCTCCCATATTCTTCAAGATTTTCCAAGTCAAAAGGTTCAAAATCTCCCCAAGGGTTGCACAGTTCAAGGGCCTCCTAACAGTCAAAAACTAGGGTTTTGGTTCTGGCAAAGAAAATGAAGTTTCCAAGGGTCCAATCAAGTCCCACATGCCTATAAACATGGTCAAGCATCCTCATACCAAGTTTCAAGACTTACAGCACAAAATTGCACAATCAAAAACCCTAATTGCCCTACAGTCAACTGCTGGGGCAAAATGGTCATTTGACAGTCAAAAGTCCAAATTTTTGGTCAACATCTTATTTTGAAGACACAAACATCATTTGATCAATTCTTGATCATGATTCTCAAAGCATGGCTCAAAAAGTCTCAAGATGCAAAAGTTTCCATATTTGGATAGTTGAAAAAGTCAACTGTAACTTGACCAAGGCATAACTTCCACATGGTTTATCAGAAAAATTCCATCCAAAGCTCATTTTGAAGAGAAAGACATTTCCTACAACTCCTCTTCACACTTCAAGTCCAAGAAATGCTCTCACAAAAAGTTATCAATTTCAACATTATAGGTCATTTTCAAAAGTCAACAAAAAGAGACTTTAAGTAAAAGGCCATAACTTGAGATTGGTAAATCAAAATGACATGGGACCAAAGGCATTGGTTATAGAACTTCAATACCTTTCCAAAATGTCAAAGAACATGATCAAAGCTTAAAAATTGAGCAAGATATGCCTTGTGGAAGTTGGGAAATTTTTGGGAATTTTGAAAAGTCAACTTTACTTCAAATGCCTCAAAATTGCTAATGGGCCACATTTTCTTCCAAGATTCATCATCCAAAGGCTATGCACGACCATTTGGCCCAAAGGGGATTTATTTCATCATTTTTTATTATTTATTTGAATTTTTAATTACTATTAATTCATTTAATTAAATAAAATATGAAAAAAAAAATACTAAACAAATGTATTTGAATCTTTTATGCAGCATTTGCTCTCCTTAAAGACTCAAGATTCGTGCACAACAAAAAAGGAAAGGTTTGGCCATGATTGGTATCAAAATCACATGGAAAAGATTTGAAAAAATATTCATGGAAAATCAAATATTTGATACATCAATGCATTGATCTTTTGGGTCAAAATTCAACCCTAATCCATCCCATACATAAGTCAGATGCAAAACCTAATGCAAAAGATCAGAAAGCTACGCCTCATATCAAGAACATAATTTGCAAATTTTGTGAAAAAAGTCAAAACTGAAAACACCATTCCAAAGCGTTTCAAGGAAAGAGAACAATCCCATTACACTCCTGAGGCCTCAAGGAACGTTTCTGGATCAAAACCACTGCTTCTAACGCAAGGAATTGGTAGAACGAACCCGTCCTGTTCATAACTTTTTTCATATTCATGTCTCATGATTCATGCGTTATTATCACTTTCTAATGATTGATTTGTGTTAATTTATTCATTCTAAAGCTAACCATGTACTTTAATTGAGTTTTCGTGCCCTATATGCAAAGCTACCATTGAAGCTTGCTAGGGTTTCATGACTGTAAATTTAGGGCTTCTTTGTTCTGGAAAAATTGTGACACGAGACCAGGGCCATTAGAACGGGACGCTTCACACAAATTCAATCCATAGGTCGCGCTCAATTTATGAGCAACCAGGGCCTATTCGCTATTTTTAGGCTTATCACTTAGTGGGGGTTTAAAACCCCCGCTATTCAGTTTGTTTTTTTCCAGGCAAAGCAAACAATTGGAGAAGAAGGTGATGTGTAAGCCAGCGGTTGGTGCGTTTGAATTTCGCGCGAAAAAACATCACTAACCATCGTTTTTCCTGATATTGTTTATTTGTTATATTATAAACAAAGCGCGTAAGTGGTTCAGCTGGCAAAGCGTTAGCATGGTAAGTATTGGGACCTGGGTTCGATTCCCAGGTCCCCCCATCCCTTCAATATTATTTTTCCTAATATCTTCCCATGCAGCGCATTACCTGAAGACCATCATGGACGCCTATGCTTGAGCTCACCACATGTCCTTGAAGATCCACTCAATGGCCAGGATCTGGAGTCCAGGGAATGTCCCATTCAACGCATGTGCACGTGGCCAGGAAAGTCAACTGAAGGCCTTAAAACATTGGGCCTAATTACTGGCCAAATACCTCCAAACTGGGGTCAACACCCCCAAGGGTTTGCATTTCTTTTCTTTTTTTCCTATTTTATTTTTATTTGCTTTAATTTGATTATTTCCTTTAATTCATAAATTAATATTTTCATAACATAAAAAATAAAAAAAAATCAGAAAAGACAAAAAATAAAACATATTTTATTTAAATGTATTAATTAATTTAGTTAATTCTAGGGTTGAATTTTAATACTTTTTGTAATAAATTAAAAAAAATGTAGAATTAGGGTTTTAATTACTTTTATCTTTTTTTCTTTTCTTTTATCATTATTAATAATTAATTAATTATTTTTGTAAATAAAATTGTATTAATTAATTAGGTTAACTTTAGGTTTAATTTTCACATTTTTTTAAATAAATTAAAAATAGCTAGAATTAGGTTTTAATTCCATTAATTCCCATTAAAATCCATAAACACAAAAAACTCAAAAAAATAACTTCTCCTTTCTCATTTAATTTAATTAATTTCATAATCGTAATTTAATTTCCTTAAAAGGGTCCAACGCCCTCGCATTCCCGACTTTAATTCTCTTCGCATTTTTATTTCTTTTTGTAAATATTCATGTAATTCTTCCAAAGCCATGTAATAGCTTAATTAGACGTTTACCTTTTCCGCATTTTTATTTTATTTCAAATCGGGTCTTGGATTAATTTGGCGATGTAGACCCGCGCCTTTGTAATAGCGTAGGACTTTTAATTTCCGCATACTTTAAACTGTTAATTAATTTGCATGAAAGAATGAATGTCAAAAATAAAAACAACGCGTAGATCACCAATGCATGAACAAGACAAAAATAAATGAAAACGACACACAAATCACACACCACCCCTAGGGTACGCCTCATTGTTGCCTTGCCCCTCGAAAGGTGATCGTCGAGTAGAGGACGTTTTAGTAAGTCCTCATGTCCATGAACATGGCATGAGGGTAGCTTCTAAGGTGTCTTCCTATTGCTCCGGTGATCACCATGTCCCGAACCCTCGAATTGACCCGAACACCTCCAATGGTGGTGCTACCTACCTCTCAATGGTGGGATGGCACTACTTTAAGGACATTTACACAGACGAATTCCTTAGGGTAGGTAGACGACTCTAGATACTTGCTCTAATTTCAAAACAAATTCAAAAATACTTTTCACACCGACACCTTTTCAAAAAGCTTTCAAAAGCAACTTTTCAAACACTCTTGAGGACCGATACAAGAGTCGAACTGAAATTTTCAAAGAAACTTTTTAAAACCCACAGTTGAAAAGCAAACAAACCATTTTTGAAAACACAATGAGCAAGTATCTAAGAGCCCATGGATAACCATGGATAGAAAGGGTGCTAACACATTCCCTTTCTATAATCTACCTTCCGAACCGAGAGCAATCTCTATAAGGAATTTTTCTGTGCTTTTGTCCTTCCCATTTGGAGAAAATAAAAGACAGTGGCGACTCTTGCTTACCGCGACATTTCGCGAACCAGCGTTAAACAGTCAGTTCCAGATCCACCGATCACACCAGGTACTTCACAATCCGTCACTACCATGATATTCTCGTCTGGAAATTCAAAGTTCATAGATTGGTAGTCATCCATTGCCTGGTGTGCCAAATGGTCTGCCACTACAATTCCCTTGATTTCTTTCTGAGTCGTGTACTGGATGTCATATTCTGTCAAGATCATCTGCCATCTTGCTATTCTTCCGGACAGAGCAGGCTTTTCGAATATGTACTTGATCGGATCCATTTTTGAAATCAAGAGAGTAGTGTGAGTCAACATATACTGTCTCAGCCGGCGAGTGGCCCATACCAAAGCGCAGCAAGTTTTCTCGAGCAGTGAGTATCGGGTCTCACAGTCGGTAAACTTTTTGCTAAGGTAATAAATGGCGTGCTCTTTTCCGCCAGACTCGTCATGCTGCCCCAGCACACACCCCATTGAGCTGTCAAGTACTGTCAAGTATAAGATTAGAGGTCTCCCTTCAACCGGTGGCATAAGAATGGGTGGTTCTTGGAGATACTCTTTGATTCTGTCGAAAGCGGCCTGACATTCATCATTCCAACGTACTACTTGATCTTTCTTCAGTAGCTTGAAGATTGGTTCACAGGTAGCAGTTAGGTGCGAGATGAATCAGGCCATGTAGTTCAGCCGTCCTAGAAAGCCTCCGACTTCTTTTTCTGTCTTGGGAGTTGGCATCTCTTGTATGGATTTTACCTTGGCAGGGTCCACTTGAATACCTTTGTCACTTACGACGAAGCCTGGCAATTTTCCAGATCTTACCCCAAAGGTGCACTTGTTTGGGTTCAATCTCAGCTTGTACAACTTCAGACAGTCAAACAGCTTCTGTAGATGGTCAAGGTGTTCCTCCTCAGTTTGGGACCTTGCAATCATGTCTTCGACGTATACTTCGATCTCGTGATGGATCATGTCATGAAACAAAGCAACTATGGCACGTTGGTAGGTTGCCCCAACATTTTTCAACCCAAATGGCATGACCTTGTAGCAAAAGGTGCCCCACTGAGTAACAAAAGTGGTCTTCTCCATGTCTTCGGGAGCCATCTTGATTTGATTATAACCTGAGAACCCATCCATGAAGGAGAATACCTTATGCTGAGCAGTGTTGTCAACCAGAACGTCGATATGAGGCAGAGGGAAGTCATCCTTGGGGCTCGCCCTGTCCAAATCCCTGTAATCAACACACATTCGGACCTTACCATCCTTCTTTGGTACTGGAACCACGTTGGAAACCCACTGAGGGTAAGAAGTTACTGCAAGAAAACCGGCGTCAAATTGTTTCATAACCTCAGCTTTTATTTTCTCGGACATCTCTGGACGCATACGGTGGACTTTCTGTTTTACCGGAGGGCAGTCTTCCTTGGTAGGTAGGTGATGAACCACAATGTCAGTATTCAACCCAGGCATGTCTTCGTAAGACAAGGCAAAGATTTCCATATAATCATGCAACATCTGAATCAACCGTTGTTTCACGCTGAGCTCCAGATTGGCACCAATCTTGACTTCCTTTCTGTCTGTCTCAGTACCCAGATTTACCGTTTCCACTGGCTCTTCATGTGGCTGAATGGCCCTCTCTTTCTGGAGTAACAGTCTTGCAAGCTCACAAGGCACTTCGCAATCATCTTCACTTTCGTCTTCGGCTAAGTTGATCGTATTTTCGAAGTCATAACTGGCAGTAGCAGAGTCGTTACCAGTGAGATCCAGAGTGGATTGGAACCTGTATAAGTGAGTGTGTGTAAATATAGCTGTTTTGCAATATATAAAGAAAGAAAGGGAGCGCAAGATTTGAAATGTGAAAAACGTCCAATGCTTTTATTAATAATATATGAGAGTGACACACAAAAGCCCTCACAAATGAAGCCACGGTGCCCCGGGTAAGACACCGGGCCATAAAGTTTCAATATTATTGTTCGTTACAACTTTAAAACAAAGGAGTTCATTACTGAGTGACAAAAGTAATAGGTACGAAGTCTTTCATAGTCCAGTTGCTTGGTCCACCGTTGGTTGTTGGGTAGATCCAGCTGTCAAATTCAGATTCTTCCACGTCGTCATCATCCCCAATAGCATTTACTCCATGGTTGGGCATGGGAGCTGTCATCACATTAGGCCTCTCGGGCGCCTCGAACTGGACCTCTTTAGCATCAATAAGGTCTTGAACCTTATTCCTCAGAGCCCAACAATCATTTGTGTTATGCCCCGGGCTGTCAGAGTGATAAGCGCAGCGGGCGTTGGGATTGTATTTTGGAGAGGTTGTGTTTACAACCTTCGGAGCTTCCTTGACAGTTACCAGATTGGTTGACAGCAGTTGCAGCAATATCTGAGAGAGGATCATACTGAGCCGAGTGTACTGCCTTTTGGGTCTCTCACCCCTTGGTTGGTTGTACTGCTGGGGAGCAGCAGCAGGATTTGAAATTACCACCGCGTTGACAGCTTGGCGACGTTCCGGTTTGTTCTGTCTCCTTGGACCATACACAGCACTAGCTTCCTTCTTGAAGGGCTTCTTTTCAGTACTCGAGGAGACACCTTTCTGTATCTTCCCCGACTTGATACCAGCTTCGATCCTCTCACCAGTCAGGATCAGGTCTGTAAACCCAGCAGAGGAATTACCAATCAGGTGATTAAAGAATGGACCAGACAGGGTCCCCAAGAACATGTCCACGAGTTCACGATCAGTCAACGGTGGCTGCACCCTGCCAGCCAGGTCTCTCCACTTCTGCGCGTACTCCTTAAAACCTTCACCCGTTCCTAGTGACATACCCTGGAGTTGGATACGCGTAGGAGCGAGGTCGGAATTATACTGATACTGCTTATAAAAAAAGTAGTCAAGTCCTCCCAGTTACGAATATTGGTTCCATCCAGCTGATAGAACCATTCGAGTTGAGTCCCTGAAAGACTCTCCTGGAAGAAATGGATCCATAGGTTCTTGTCTGCAGTGTAAGGTTGGATCTTCCTTACATAAGAACGGAGGTGCAGTTTAGGACAGGAAGTCCCGTCGTACTTCGCAAAGGCAGGTGCCTTGAACTTGTGTGGGATCACCACCCCAGAAGATAAACCTAGATCTCCAAAATCTAACCCAGGCACACGTTGAATCTCCATAGCATTTAACCGGTCCTCCAGCTGTTTGTACCTGTCCTCAGCAGGAGGGTACTGTTCATCGTTGAAATCTGTCTCGGTGTCAGAGACCACGGGACTAGGAACCTCTCTCCCTTGTGGGCTGTCCTTCTCTGCAAAGGAAGTAGCCTGATCAGCCTCATTCTGCAGTGTATTCCCAAATCTACGCCCGGTGTTAAACAGCACAGTCCTCCTCTTCTTCTTCTTCTTTTCCTTCAAGAGCAGAGTCTTCAACTCCTGTTGCCCCTGGGCTAAGCTCATGACCAGCTCTTGAAACTGGGCGTTCTGGGCCTGAAGGGCCTTGATAGCTTGTTCGGTAGTAGGCTCGGAAGACATGATGATTGAGTGAGTGCTGAAATAAACAGCGAAGAAGATTAAGCAACCTGTAGAAAAAGAGTACATGTTATGCACATGATGCATGATATGCTATTTATGCAATGCATTCAAGGGTTCGAAGGTTCAAATTCGTTGTAGACCAAGAAGGAACACACATTATATTAAGAAATAATTTGTTCAGTACATCAGGGCCTCATGGGCAAAACATTACAAAAATAATTAATCCCAAAAGACACTGCGCATCCTCTTTGGAGCGATGTAGGTGTTGAGAGTCTTTTCCTCATGAAGTAGACGGGTGAGCTCCAAGACCTTCTTCTCACTGGCATGTAGACTGGTTTCAAGAGAATTTCGTTCTTCCTTGAGTTGGATCCAGCTTTTTTGCATTTCTTCCCAAGATGTTGGCATGTCAGGATGTTGAATGGTGTAGGGCACCTCTCCTTCCACAACAGGTTCTTTGATCACGGGGAGAACATGAGGATATGGCATCACCAGCTTCTGGGAGCGGGCTCGTACCCACTTGAGATAAGGCTCCAGGGGGATGGAGTTCTTGTGCCCCAGTGTCTTGCTATCTACCCTGTTGGGCATCCTCCAAGCTCTGATGAATCTCTGGCGAAGTCCTTGTGCATCGTTGTCGAAGTCAAAAACTATGTTAGGAATCAACATGTCACGAGGGCCATCCCTCCGAGCATATCCAAACTGTCTCAAAGCCAGGCATGGGTTGTAAGTAATGCCTCCTCTGATTCCAAGTAAAGGAACATTAGGAAACTCTCCGCAACGATCAATGATAGTGACATTTTCTCTGGACCGAGAACACCAATGTATATCAGCATGTGTAAGAGTCATCAATCGTTGTGACCATCTCAAACCCCGCTCGTTCTTCAAAACTGATTTTGGAAGGTGCGAAATAAACCACCTTGCCAGGAGAGGAGTGCAGCACATGAGAAAACCTCTTTTTCTCATGGTTCGAGTGTAACATGAGTGAAGGATGTCCCCAAGCAACGTAGGTATAGGATTCCTGGACATGAAGATCTTGACAACATTGATATCTATAAGCTGATCTGGATTCGGGAACAACACCAACCCATAGACAAGGAGTGCCACAACTTCTTCAAAGGCTTGTAGGTCAAGGGAGTTCCAACATTCTTGGGCCTTCTCAAACATGAACTTTGCCAAGAATCTTTTGATACCACTTCTAAATTCCCCATGTCCCTTGATGTCAGATGGTTGTAGGTGTAATGCTTTAGCAACCTCTTCAAGTTTTGGTTCCTTTTCCGTACCGTTGTAGGGTAGTTGATTAAGGATAGGAATCTTCAGAAGCTGGGAAAACTCTTCCAAGGTAGGTACTAACTGGTAATCCGGGAAAGTAAAACAGTGGTGCAAAGGGTAAAAGAACTGGAACAACACTTTCACCATATCTTCTTCAATGTTGGTGTTGACCAAGCTGATGAGTCTACCATGCCTTTCACTGAAGGAAGAGTTCTCGGGAATCCTGGATGTAAGCTCCTTAAGCTGAGGAGGGATCCTTACAAGGTTGATCTGAATTGTCTTTCTGCGGATAGTTTCCATGTCCTACAAAACAAGAACAAAGATGAAGATTCGAACCCTTGAAGTGGTTAGTGGATGCATATGATGCTGTATGATGCTATGATGTTATGATAAGGACATACCACAAGTATTCACAAACAGCAAACATGATAAGGCACACAAGTCACACCAGACAACCCTTAGAGTTTAGGCCAACATGAAGTTTGGGGTACCACCCTCTTAAAGTTGGTGGGCTCAAAAACCTGTCCTATCAAAAGTAACCGGGTTCTAAGGAGCTCAATATCATTGGGTTGTTTTCTGTGTTCATTGTTTTGATTTAGCCACTGAACTGGCGATCAAAATATTCCAAGAAAGCAACCCTCAATGAGTGTAGTATTGAGTATCTACCAACTTCGAACTGCACCAAAGTCGGTCATCTCACTACCCCTAAAGAGGCCAGGATGGTCAAGTAAGGTTCCTAAGATCAGTTGATGCTTCACGACACCACGCGGCGGCCCCGTATTCTCCTTGACTTGACTCAAGGGTTATCGGTACTCACCAAAGTGCCACATCAACGTAGCAAACTGTTTCAACCGAGTCGGTATACCCCACACAGTTCCGTCACAGTTTGTTGCTACTTTCTAAAAGGTATCCCCCAGATCCGGGTTAGGATCTATGAAACTCCAAGACATACCCACAATATTAAATCAAGCAAAGCAAGCAATTGAAAACATAAGAGTGGTCTAATCCTAAGGTACACCTCACTTATAAGTTTCCCCAGCAGAGTCGCCAGTTCTGTGATCGGTGGAAATAGAACTGACTGTTTTTTAAGTTGGTTCGCGAAATGTCGCGGTAAGCAAGAGTCGCCACTGTCTTTTATGTTCTCCAACATGGAAAGGACAAAAGCACAGCAAAACTCCTTATTCGAGATGTCTCTCGGTTCGGGAGGTAGATTTATAGAAAGGGAAGGTGTTAGCACCCTTTCTATCCGTGGTTATCCACGGGCTCTTAGGTACTTGCTCTTATGTTTTCAAAAATGTTTGCTTTTCAAATGTGTGTGGGTTTTGAAAAAGTTTCGTTTGAAAAATTTCTAAGTAACTCTTGTATCTTTCCTCAAGAGTGTATGAAATATTTGTTTGAAAACTTTTTTGAAAGTGTGGGTGTGAAAAGTATTTTGTTTGTTTTTTGATAGAGCAAGTACCCAGGAGAAATCTACCTACTCTAAGGAATTAGGCTGTGTAAGAGTCCTTTAGATAGTGCTATCCCACCATTGAGAGGTAGGTAGCACCATCGTTGGAGTTATTCGGGTCAATTCGATTATAGGGATAATGTGGTCACCAAAGCAATGGTAGGACATCTTAGTGGTAACCCTAACGTCCTAGATCCTTTTTATCTGAGGCAACCATTTCGAGGCAACTGGATCTTTTAGACAGAAGGGCGACCTCTAAGACACCCTATACTTGATGACCACGTTCGAGGCAACCAATGAGGCGTACCCTAGGAGTGGCATGTGCATGTGTGTTCAGTTTAGTTTATGTTTATCTTTGAACATGTTATTTGTGAGCTACGGATTGATTTTATTCTTCATACATTCTTGCAGGCATATTAACAGTTAAATGATTTGCAGGAAATAAAGCGCGGAAAGGTAAATCTAGCTATTACAAGGTGCGGGTCTATACATCGCCAAAAACAAAAACCCGTTTTGAAAATAAGAATGCGGGAAATAGTAAATAAAGAGATAAACCTAATTAACTATTACATTTTCTGAGCAGATACAAAATAATGAATTTAAAAAAATAAATACGCTCGAAAGATTGAATCGGGAACGTCGTAGGGTTTTGACCCTTTTTTTGAGAAAGAATGAGATTGTCCTTTTTTGCAATTAATTAAAAATTAAGATAATTTACTAATTAATTAATTTATATAAAAAAATGTTTTTTGTATTTTTATGTTTTTAATGAAAATAAAAATAAGGATTTAAAAGTCAAAAGAAAAAAAAACCTAGTTCTAAATTTATTTTAGTTATTAAGAAAAAGATTAAAGTTGCCTATTTAAACTAATTAATTAATTATAATTTATTTACAAAAAATAATATGAAATTAATAAATAATAATATTAGTTTATTTTTATTTTTATTGTGAAAAGGTTAAATAATTTGCTGATGAGTAATTAATTAAAAAAAACAATAGAAATAAATAAAGCAATTAAAAGAAAGAAAAATAAATATAAAAAATGCAAACCCAAAGGGGGGGGGGGGTTTGGGCCAGATTTGAGGGTTTGTTTAGAAATCTGAGGCCCATTTGTTTCCAAGCACGTTTGACTTCTGGATCAGGTGTGGAAACGTTGACTGAGGGTCATGGTGGTTATCCTCTCTTGGCCTTCAGATCTGTGGGAATGGCCACTTGGCGCGCTTGGATGTGAGATGCATGATGGAGTGCTTTTAGGAACCTGCACACAAGCACATAAGGAAAAATAATATGGGATTTTGGGGGACCTGGGAATCGAACCCAGGTCCCAATGGTGAACGTCCACCTCACTTTCCACTATGCCATGGTGCTGCATCTGTTAGTATATTAATGGATAAATATTATATGGATTGATTAATGCTTATCCTGTAAACAAATCAAAAGCGCGCATTTCTTTGAATTGGTCACCCCTGTGCTGACACCTCATTATCGTCTTCACTGAAATGCCTGCAAAACAAAACAATTAGCGGGGGTTTTTAACCCCCACAAAATAGGACAAGGGAAAATAGAGAATAGCTCCTTGCTGCTCATAAATATTTCGCGAGCATCGTGTTGGATTCGTCTGGCCTTGATGAATTCAACCATGGGCTTTAGAGTCTCTAATTTTTCCTATATGATAAACCCCCAATTCAAAAGCTTGAAAACCCTAACATTCATCCATGGTGGTTTGGGTTCCAGGGCGTTTCAAGGCAATTGAACCATACCATTAGTTTCCTGTGGGCTCATACAACACAAAACAAGCAACAAATTATGTTAATAATGCATGAACAATGGATTTCGATTCCAAGAAAATTATGCAAACTGTGAGTTCGTGTGGGGCGATTCCTTAGGCCTGAGCGCTTGGTTTTGATCTCTGCACGTTCCTGGGAATGCTGGCAATATGTTTGAATCCTCAAATTGGCTTGAAAGGGCCTTGAAGTGAGAAAACAAATTTGACTTTTTGCTTGGATTTTTTGAATGTGGTTTGGCCGTTTGTGCAGTGCTCAGGTCGTGTATTAGGTCTGCAATGCTTGCTTATGTATGTGTGAATGGAATTAGGTCAGCAGCCAGGCTTGTATCCTTGTGCACTTAAGTTTTGAGATTTTGTTTTAACACCATTAAAGGCCTTTCCATACTTGAAGCAAAACCATGATTTTGTGCACAAAATAGCCTAGCACGATTTTGGTAGCTCGAATATGACACATGAAAGCCATTCAAACCAAAAGATGTCATTCCATTAAATTTTTAGATTTTATTTAAATTATTATGGATTTAAAATGAATTAAATCAATAAAAATTAAATAAAATGGAAAAATAAATGTTTGACCTTGAAATTAATCATGGGACACGTGTATGGCATGACAAGGCTGAATCAAGTGGAAGAAAGTGGGCCCTTTTGTCAAAAATTGAAGTTTTAAGGATAGTTGACTTTTGCCATTTCACAAAAATTTCCCAACTTCTCCAATGCATATCTTGCTCAATTTTGATCATATGAACATGTTCTTGGACATTTTGGAAAGGTCTTGAAGTCCTCTAACCAATGCCTTTGGTCCCATGTCATTTGGATTTAACAATCTCAAGTTATGGTCTTTGAATTAAAGTGCCTTTTTGTTGACTTTTGAAAATGACCTACAATGTAGAAATTGATAACTTTTTGTGAGAGCATTTCTTGGACTTGGAATGTGAAAATGAGTTGTAGGAAATGTCATCCCCTTCAAAATGAGCATTGGATGGGATTTTTCTGATGAACTATGAAAAAGTTATGCCTTGGTCAAGTTCAGTTGACTTTTCAGTTGTCCAAAAATGGAAACTTTTGCATCTTGATGATTTTTGAGCCATTCTTGCAGAATCATGATCAAGACTTGATCAAATGATGATTGTGGCTTCAAAATAAGATGTTGACCAAAAATTTATGACTTTGACTGTAAAATGACCATTTTACCCCTGCAATTGATTGTGGATCAACTTGGGCTTTTGACTGTGCAACTTGACCTTGTGAGCCTTGAAACTTGACATGTAGATGCTTGACAATGTATATAGGCATATGGGAATTGATTGGAACCTTGAAAACCTCAACTTCCTTGCAAGAATCAAAACCCTAATTTTGACTGGCTTAGGAGGATGTTAGGACTGTGCAACCCCTTGATCCATTTGAAGATTGATCTTGACAAATCTTGAAGAATATGGGAGGGCAAATTTTGGGGTACAACAGTAGCTAATGGACTTACTTCTCAAGAACGTCTTGTAGCTCAAGCTAATAATTTCCCACCTCATCGACTGATGAGGAACTGCAAAATGAATATGAGATGCAGAATTATCATGAGACCATCCTTGTGGGAAATCATGTTGTTGTTCAGGAGTCAGAAGCTATAAAGATGTGTTGTGAATTGTCTGAACAATTGAATACTCTACGAGAATAAAATCCCACTAGCATGAGTGCTTTAGAAATGTGCATAGTGCCTGATGTGGTGATCTCTCAGAAGTTTAAAGTACCTGACTTTGAAAAGTATACATGACTCAATTTCCCTATGAGTCACCTGAAGATGTTTTGTCGCAAAATGGGGGCACATGTCTGAGATGACAAGATGATGATTCATTATTTTCAGGACAACCTTACTGGGGAAGCACTCGACTGGTATATGCAGTTAGAAAGGAGCGATGTAAGTTCATGGATAGACTTGGCTGATGCTTTCACTAAGTAGTATAAGTACAATACTTATATGGCGCCAAATCACACTCAACGACATGGCCTATCTAAGAAAGCTGATGAGTCTGTCAAAGAGTATTCTCAGAGATGGAGAGATTTGGCAGCTCGGGTTCAACCACCTCTTGTGGATCGAGAATTTGTTGACCTCTTCACGGGTACCTTGCAAGGGCAGTATTATGAGCTTTTGGTTAATATAGTGTCTTCTAGCTTCTCTAACTTGGTGATAGTTGGAGAAAAGGTTAAAGAAGGCATAAAGATTAGTAAAATCCAATGTTCTTCTAGAATTTAGGTCGAGGCAAAGAAGTTCCCCAATAACTTTTAGAAGAAGAAGGAGGGGGATGAAACCAATGTTGTCACCATTGGTCATCAGGCTTATCCAATATTTCCTTACATGACAGATGTTCAATACCAGCCACAAGCTTCTCAACAATACCAATAACACGTACCTCATCAATACTAACAAGGTCAGAACCAGAATCAGAATCACAATTAGACAGGTCCCCGAAAGCAACCTCAGTTTGATCCAATTCTGATGACGTAAATTGAATTACTTCTTCAGTTGATTTAGAAATATCTAGTGTTCCCTAAGAAGCTTAAGCCATTGAAAAAGTACCCACCTAACTTCAACCACAATGTAGCATATGAGTACCATGATGGGACATCAAGACATACCATTGAGAACTCCAAATCCTTCAAGTACAAGATGCAAGAGATGATTGATCAAAAGATTTTGTCATTTTTAGATATTCCAGATGGTGAGAACTACCCCTCGACCGGATAAGTGTGAAGACTGCAAGAAACATCTCCTCAAAGCCAATGGATCAGGCATGATAGCTCACCCTCAAAGAAGACCATTCGACCACTTTATCATTTGCATTTGTAGTTTTTAACTTGTTTTCTAAGTGTTTATTTGCTTTTAAACATTGTTAATTTTAATGGTAATATTAATGAAATGAGCATGCATTGATTTGAATCAATCCTTTTGTGTTCACTCATTTTCCCTTTTCTATCACTGTAAATTAAAAATATATATCATTGTTTATCCTATTCCCTTTTCTTTATCAAACTTCTATTTAGGCAAATATTGGAGGGAGAATGATGAGAACGAAATACCCATAATTGTTGACTATATGCTTTCGAATAAAAATTTGTTGATTATGTACATGTGTTGCTTCAAATCCCCAAACAATGGAAATATAAGGAAGATAATCCCTCATCAAACCCTTTGATCCTAAAATTTGGTGTTTGTTTTGCATGAAAATGAAGCCCTTAATCTTAACCTGGGGCAGGGTAGTTTTCAATTAATTCGGCTACGCACTCTAAATTTAAGAGAATCATTTTGAATTCCTAACTGACTTAACCATATGCTCTTCTTCACAAACATCTAGAAGTGTTGAAGTAATCATGGAAAATCCAAAGGTATAGTGGTTATTCCTCAATAACTAATGATGGAAGTCACCATCTTGTTCAAACCAAAGGAATAAATGTCTTACACATTCTTCTAAAAATGCAAAAAAAAAATGATGAAAAAGAAAGAGTCTGCTAAATCGAACACCAAAAAGGTGATAGGCAAAAATTAGGGTATCCCGTTGGACTGAGAGTTCAAAAGAAACAGTCCAGGAAAAAGTTAGGGAAAAATAAAAAAGAGAGTCAAAGAAAAAGTTCAAATAAGTGATCATCATATCAAGAATCAGAAGTTAACCTAACAAAATTAAAACTTTTGTGACTACCAAATAAAGACAAGTGACTGCCACCTCAAGTGAAAAAACTCATTGCTTCTCGAACTGTCATGCTTACACCTTCAAATTTCTCTTCGAAATTGAATGTGTGTTACGAATTAACTAAATATAGGACTGAAGAACATCAAAGAGATTGGGGTAGGTTAAAATTAAAACTTTGAGCCTATGTCATTTTCTTTCAAAACCATGAACCAAACTACATTACAACCCTCAAAAGACCTAATTGAAGCAAGGTTTTTTTGAAAGTATACTCAACAAGGTTGCGTTAACCTGACTCCTAAATATTCGCTAATCATATGTAATAGTATGATATCCCATTGTCTTTCACACCTTGAATAAACCAGTGACCCATTCATTGTACCCCAAATATCATCTCAAAAATGATTTCAAAACTTGTATGAACACTGCATTAAAATTACCGTTTTAAGAAACAACTTTATTTGGAAATCTTCATTTCGTATCAAGGAAGTTCCAACAAAAGAGCAATCGAAAAGGAACTTGATATTTTCAATAAGAGGTAAGTCCTTCTAAAGAGAATTAAGCCTGAGGCGAGTTGTTTCCAGATTCAGTCAATCTGGGGCAATCACTTCGAGACATTGAAGCCTCTCCAAGGCTCATACTATGGCATGCTATTCCCAAAGCAACGGAGCTAGAAACTCCAAGGTTCAATCAATCTGGGGAAATTAATTCGAGACACTAAGGTCTCTCTAAGGCTTATAATGGGGCATGTTATTCTTATAGTAGTGAAGCCCGCCACTCCATAAGTCAGTCAATTAGAGGGAATACTGTTGTAGAATTCAGAATGCTGGAGAAAGTTATCTTAAAGTCATATTTTGGACAACATTTGTCAACTTCCTCTCCAGGGAACTTCTTCGAAGGCTCAACAGACTGGGGCACGATAAGATATGGAGTTTAGATCTTTCCACCTTCATAGATGTTTAAGCACAAAGCCCAATGCATCCGACTGACAAGACATTGGGTGTCTTAGTAGTCATCATTTGAGCAAGTCAGAAGTTGTTATTTTTCCCGAAGCAAGAATCAACACGAAGACCTTCAAGCGGCACAACAGAAATCAGGGTTTTGCAAACCATCTTTATGGTGCCATACCTATTCAAGACCAACAGTTCCATGGAATTAGTTTGATACCCACCCTATGCATAAACAAGTAAATTCATGAATTCATTTTCTTCTTTCATATCATACATGCGTAAGCATCATCCATGTTTTAGTGACCTCAAGATGAAGTCCAGTGCAATCCTCAGCAAGATCAAGTTTTGAAGGATATTTCTCAAAAGTAGACTTAGCTCTTTTCCCACTGCAAGGATCTATTTGTATTAGATCCAAACATCCTTTTTCAATAGTGTGTTAATCTTTGTGTGTTAGATCGAAGCATATTTATCAATGACGAAAGGGTCTCTTTCTGTTAGATCCAAGCATCTTTTTTCTTCTAGAAAAGCTATAATCTTTTTATGTTAGATTGGCATTTTCTTATCAGCAAGGACGGTGATCTCTTTGTGTTAATTCATAGTTTCTTCTCAACCATTGGTATAATCTATTTGTGTTATATTAGAGTTTCTTCTCAAATGTGCAAGGATCTCTTTATGTTAGATTTGAGCATCATTTTTCAACCATGTGAAGATCTATTTGTGTTAAATCGAAGCATTTTACCTTAGGGAAGCAAGGATCTCTTTGTGTTAGATCCGAGCACCAAAATTCCATGAAGGTTATTGAGATCTCTATGTGTCAAACCTGAACATCCCGTTTTCAACAAGGGTGACGATCTCTTTATGTTAGACCAGAGTTTCTTACTAGCAGTACTTAGATCTCTTTGTTTTAGATTCAAGTATCTTCATCAAATGTCAAAGATCTCTTTGTGTTAGATCCAAGTATCGTATCCAACAATGTAATGATCTCTGTATGTTCGATTGGAGCATTGTCAACTAAATGACAGTCTCTTTATGTTAGATAAGATATTTTCTCAACATGTGAATGTCTCTTTGTGTTAGATATGAGCATCAAGCTATTTCAAGGGCTACGATCGCTTTGTGTTAGATCAGAGTTTCTTCTCAACTCAACAACGATCTCTTTGTGTTAGATAGAAATTTCTTAAATCTGAGCTATGATCTCTTTGTGTTAGATCAAAGTTTCTTTTCGATAGTGCGGCCGTCTCTTTGTGTTAGATCCGCACATCCTTGTTAGCAGTGCAAAGATCTCTTTATGTTAGATCTTAGCATCATTTTCGATAATATGAAGATCTCTTTGTGTTAGATCGAAACATTTTATCTCTAGTATAAGGATCTCTTTATGCTAGATCCGAGTATCCTTTTTAGTAGTGTGAATATCTCTTTGTGTTAGATCTAAGCATCATTTCAATAATGAGACGATATTTATATGTTAGATTTGAGCATCATTCCAACCATGTGATGATCTCTTTGTGTTAGATCGAAACATTTTCTCTCTAGTATGTGAAGATCTCTTTGTGTTAGATGCGAACAATAAATGACAATAGAAGGCGAAGATCTCTTTGTGTTAGATTCAAGCACTTAAAAATCAACAGTACGAGGATCTCTTTGTGTTAGATCCGAGTATCAGTTTTTAGCAATGTGAAGATGTCTTTGTGTTAGATCCGAGCAGTAAGAAGCAACTTTCCTTACCCAAATTCTTAATAAGAAGATAATCTTTTCAGCCAAGAGTAATTGAACACGATTTTTCGTCTCCAATGGAGTCTACTTTCTGTCACAAGCTACTGAAACTTTTCTACTTGCATTCATTCCATTACATAATTGAGAAATCAGAGTATTTCTTAATTCATTACATCTTTTGCTTAAGAGGTTCAGATACTTATTAAATTCCATTCATTCTAGATATCTCTTCTTTAATCATGTGTCATAACTGTTCCTTACTCCCATCTTATTTCATTTCATTCACCTCATACCCATGGCACGAGGGCAAAATTTGGGTTTGTGGTATTTAAACTATCTTTCACCATGACGATCAAAGACAGTTTCTTTAAATCATCCAAGTTAAAGATGTTTAAATAGGGACAACTGTCGTACCCAAAAATTTGTCATCCCAATTCTACTTGCACTTGGCTTAGGTTTCTCATTCATTTTCATATCTCTCCATTAGGCCATTACACATCATGCATTCATTGAATAAATAATCTGAGGTTTATTGGATCAGTGTTCATGTGACGTCTAGAGCTTCATGTGGATCAGGTTTTCTTTACTTCTAAGGGTTAGTTTTCAACATGTGTTCTCATTATTCATGGATGGAAATTCATTTCTTAATGCTTGTGGTTGTCAGATAAATCTTAAAGTTTTGGTTTCATGATCATCATGGGCTATTTCTCAACATATGGGCTTATTCATCAGACAAAGATTAGTTCATTTTGTTACTTTTGTTACAAATGGATTTGTATGTGATTATGGTGTTTGAATTGGATCATTTTTGGAGTTTGAGATGCATTGGCAAGAACTTTTACTTTTGGTTAAAGTCAACATTGAGAGGTTGACCTGAGGTTGACCTTTTGACCAATGTCATGTTTGGGCCTCATTATTATTTCCACTCCAATTATGTTACTCATTTAAGATTTTAATATTTGTTCAAATTTGAATTTATTCAAGGTTACTTCAAGTGCAAGAAATACAATAGTCGACACATTTCAAATCCAAGGTAACATTGCATTACCAAAGGGTTAATTACATTACAAAATACCATTGCACATTACATTTTCCATTACAACATTCAATCGAAACATTTGACCCTACTAGACCTATGACACTTCAAAGTCCTCCCAACATTTCTTTGTGACCAGGTTAATCCCATTTGCCTCCATGTGCAAAATCTTCACGTTGAAACCATGTAAATTACCATGATCAACCTGCAAATAGAACCATGAGTCAAGTCAAGATGTACATCATGTCCCCGAACCCAAATAATCTACAAACACAATTCAACCAAATTCAATCTATAACTCAAAAGCCATGAAAACTAGTTATTCATCCCATACAGTTTTACAAACCCGGCTCAATTTAAATGAAACCAAAATCCAAGCAAATTTGTGCATCAAATCAGAACTGAAAATGTTTAAAAAATGGTTAACTAAACTAACTTGCAAACAATGGAAAACTAATTGAATGCAGTTCAGATAAACTAACTGCTAACAAAATAACCTTCTAACACTTCAAACTAATTAACATTAACTAACTTCCTTATGCATAATACTAACACTAAATCCCTAAGTAGACCCTACCATATTTGCAGCTCCTATAATTCTCACTTTCTCAGCTCAATCTTCATCATTCAAATCCTCTAACCAACTCTTTGATCCAACAATTGAGCTTCACTCTCCTCTAACAACTCTCATCTTCAACTCCCTATATAAACACCACTGCTCATTCAACCTCGAGGGTCTGACCTCACTTCTCCACAACTCTTGTCATCATCACCTTCAGCAACTCACACAACTCTCAATTCTTGGAATCCTCACTCGCTCTCAACACAACAACATAGAAGCAGGACAAAGCAATTCATAAGTTTAAAAGAAATAGAAGAGGAGAAGAAGAATAAGAATTCAGAGAAGCATCAAATACCAACCTGAGCACTGAAGTTTCCCTCTCTGAGTTTCTATAGAAGTAAGTCTCCAAACCTTTCGTTTCTCCATCTTTTCCGCCGCTGGAGTGATTTCTGGCATGGCGGAGCCACCATGGTTTTTTGAGAGAACAAATAGAGATAGAGAGAGATGATCGTAGAGAGAGAAGAGAACTTTGAGAGAGTCAGAGTATTAGACTATCTACAATGGAAAAATTATTTAACACCCACTTTTCTCATTTTTTACACTCCACATCATCTTCTCTCTCTTCCACCTAATAATTCAACACCCATTCAACTTTTACTCACTACAATGGTTTTGTTTAATAAAATTCAACACTTTACCCCACCACTTTTATTTCATATTTTTATTTTCTTTTTTA
The DNA here is from genome assembly GCA_948472305.1 of Vicia faba. NCBI lineage: Eukaryota > Viridiplantae > Streptophyta > Magnoliopsida > Fabales > Fabaceae > Vicia > Vicia faba. The sequence continues at coordinate 368,691,696 of OX451735.1, forward strand.
TGTTTTTTTCCGATTATATATTAATAATAATTATCAATTGAAATTAAATCAAAATTGTTTAGAGCTACAAACAATAATTTATTAGAGGCTAAATAGAAAAATTAGAGAGAAAAAATAGATTTTTTTTCTTTGTCCAAATCAAATGAACCAAGGCTCTATTTATAGACAAAAAAATTATGAATTTTGGTGAAAATAAAAATAAATAAATAATTGATTTTCTATAAAATAAGTGACTCCAAATAATTTAGGTGAGATAAGAATATAAACAATCACAGCAACGAATTATATTTTGCAAAATATTATAAGTAACCTTCACTCATTTCTCATTCAACATGTTGAATGTTTTCAACAAAAATTAATCCATGTCACCTTCAACACCTTATTCAACAATTCGTTGGAGCAATTCAACTATTGAAAAATTTATTCAACACCCCCATTACAAGTAGTCTTAGTGTTTATTTTATTACTTTTCCATGGAGTTTCATGTGGTGACAAGTGACTCTGGTGACCACTTGTCACCCAATAATCGGGATGACCATTAGTTTTAGATTCCATACAGGTCTCTCTCTTTCCTCACTATGCACCCTCATGCATCTACCTTCAGATTTGTTGACCAGATCAAATCGGATAATCTGATGGTCCAGGTCTATTTCCCCAAGTCAATATGGTTGACTGGGGTGCATGGTGAGCTCCCAACGCATGGGCCTCTAATGAGTGGAGCTAAATTTGATTTCCAGTTCACACCTACACCTTTTGCTTCTTTTTAGCGCATTTTCTTATTTTCTTTTTATGTTCTTATTTTTGTTTTATATTGATTTATATATTTTAGCTAACTTTTCTAATTTGTTTTTATTAATTCATTTATTTTCCTCATTGATAATTTGATTTCTTTGTAGTTTAAATTTAGATTTAATTTAGATTAATTTTGCTTTTATTGATTTTGGTTAATTGGATATTATTTTATTATCGTGTTTGTTTTGAATCGGGTTGCCTTAGCATTGCGAGACGATTTTGAAGTTTAATTCAATATTATTCTTCAAATCATTTAGGACACATAAAATCCATTGCTCGACCTTAGATAAGGTTGATTCCTTCATGAATCTCCATACAATTGTTTAACATAGCGCAATATTCAATATTTTTAATTTTTGTTTCTTGGCTTGTAGCTTTATTGATAACTTTGTGTTGAGATTTAAAATTTTAATTCAATATTATTTTTTGAATCATTTAAACGCATAAAGTTCTTTGCCCGATCTAGAAAAAAGTGGATTCCTACTTGAATAGTCTTACGATTACTTAGCATATCGCTAAATATGGGGGCTTTGGATCCTTTGGCTTACTCTTGGGCCTTCTTACAATGAGTTTTAATCATTTAAATCTTGGTTTAATAAGTTGATTTTGTTAATTAAAATTAAATAGTTTTGTTAATTAATTTTTGTTAGCCTAATTAATTGATACAATCAAGTTTTAATTAACTGATTAAATAATTTTGTTCACTTGTTTACTTTTTAATGGGCTTGTAATTTAATCACATTATTCTATATCCATTCGATAAAAGTGTATCCCACTCCCCATGAAGTATAATAATTTTATCGTTTTCCATTTATCTTGTTTTATTGCTTTATTCAACTGTTAATCAAGATAAACGATATAATCAATCATTTCATAAAAAATATCAAAAACAAACTCGATCCAACATCGGGTCTTTTCCCAAATCAGATCCAAATCAATTGCAATGTCAAGCATCTCTTCCACTTAACTTAAATACTTTCATAATTAATTCTTAAACACTCGATCCAACGTCGAGTTCTTTTTCAAAAAACAATTTTCATAAGCAAAATATGATTGTCATTAGGGTTAGATTTAGATCCATTCCTTTTTCTGAATATTCAAACATTGTTGTAGGGCTCACTGATTGAATATTCGTCTTCCTGACAAAAACACATCAAATAAAAAAATCTTGTTTCGTCTCACACTTTCAAAAACAAATCTTTTGGATGAAAAAGGGTTAGACTTAGATCCATTCCCTTATCAGGTAACTTGGATACTGTCGTGGGACTCCCTGTCTAAAAATACATGTCTCCACATAAAAACAACTCAACTCATCAAACTTATTTTTTCGCCCTTGCACGACCTCGAAAACCTTTTCAAAATGAATGTGCCTTAACCATTTAGATACAAAACGAATAAAAGACTTAAATCTCCACGAGCGAGCCAAAAAGTCAAAGTTCAAAAGTTCGAACTGTCTAACGCATCATTCTTCTAAAAATAAACCGATAAATCTGTGGTTTTCACCTAACTACGAATCTTTGATTTCCTTATTGCACTATGAGGATACGTAGGCATAAGATTATGATTAGTGCAAATTGTAGTTATTTTTGTATATACTTTTTGTTGCACTTATCGACTCTTTGTTCTTAATATAAAATGAATAACCCAACTTTATGTATAAATACGTTAAGTTTGTGTATAATGCGTTTTCGTGTATAAAGTGTATCATTTGGTAGTTTTATATCTATTTTGTAGGAATTTATGTTTGTTTGGAGAATTGGGGAATAAGTGTCCAATTGGAAGCTCCAAAGATGCAAGATTGAAGCAATAAAGCCATTGTTGTGCACCAAGAAAATAAATAAAGAAGTGTTGTTTGTCAAGCCTCATCGAGCGAAGCCTAGGCGAGGAGCTTGCGCTTCTGTGTCGCGGGCGACGAAGGGGCGAGAGGACTAGATCATTTTTCCAGTAGCCACTGACTTGGGCTCGCCAGCAGCTCGTTGAGCGAGGACACATTGTGTCACCAGGAAAAGCTTCCCTTTGCCAGGAGAGGGTGAATATTTTTGGCCAACTGCATATGTGGTGCAACCTAGGCCTTGTATTTAATGACCATCGTCGAGCGAAGCTTTTATTTCGTCGGGCGACGCGTGCGGACCAAATTTTTATATATAATTTCTTTTCATTTCATTTTGTTAGGTTATGGTTTTGGGTGTGGCTTTTAATCTCCCAACTCCATCAACCTCATTTTTTTAGTGGATTAGCTTAGATAACAACTATGGAGCTTGCATACAGATGATCTAGGGTGAATTACTCTTCGATCAACATTGACAAACCGATAGATTTATGGTTTATTTCTCTTTTTCTTTGTGTATTCTCTTTTAGTTGGGTTTTTATATATATTTACTTTGAACTCATGTATATTTGTCGCCCATGGTATTATATAAAACTTGCTTTACATATATTTGTCGATTATTGTCCTAGATTTTTGCTCTCTGCTCGAGATTTGGATTGTTATAAACATATACTACTCAGATTCTTATCTAGGATGATAGTCTTTTAGTTTCTAGATTCTAGAGATAGATTTAGAGTTGGCATTCACTTGGGTGTCTGATTAATGCCTTTGTGTTGGTTGTGTCTCTCTGAGAAATCGTTGATGCGATTAACATGGTTGACTTCTGTGTTATTAAGGTGGTTGAGAGATTGCTAACAAAGTGATACAGTAGGCCTCTCAATTTGGGTTAAAAATGACTTAAGTTGTGAGTGATACATGGTGACATTTATGAGTATTGTAGATTGAATATAATTGGTCGATATACTTAATTCTGTGAGGAGTAGTATATATGTACTCTTGATAAGTTATTCCTTTTTCTTTTTTTTTGTTTACATTTATTTTCTGTTGATAACTTTTTCCCTTTCCATTCCCCCAAACTCATTAACGAATGATTTCTCGAATGGAAACTCGATAACCAATCTCTTTAGACATGATACAATATAACCTAAATATCACCCGATTTTGCTTGCTGCTTTACTGCTTCAGTAGATTGCGAAATCTTGTCGAGCCCAATAAACTAAAAAACAAAAACCCTTTCTCTTCTCATTTCTCAATTAATAAGTGGAAGATCGAAAACAATTACGCTAACACTCAAACACACACATACACACACACACACACACACTAACTAAATGGTTCCCATCGAGTATAATGAATATGAGGGGTGCTAATATCTTCCCCTTGCATAACCGACTCCCGAACCCTCTCTTGGTTGCGATGACCATTTCTTTTCTTTCGTGGGTTTTGTTTTATATTTTCCCTTTCCTTTGGAATAAATAAATATTAGTGGCGACTTCATTTTTATATTTTGAGTGTGCGATGCACTCATATATTTTTCGCTCCGTGACATGTGCCTCATTAAAAACCTTTTCTATTTCAAGGGAAAAGAATGTTACCCCATTATTTTAATCAATAATGTCATTACATAATTTTAATTGTAATAAAATCTCAGGATGGCAACATTCCAATCCCTAGGTATTTCAACTCCTTTTAAGCTCTCAAGTTTATAAGCTCTATTATTTAGCCTTTGTAGAATTCGGAAGGGTCCTTCCCAGTTAGGGGAAAGATTTCCCTTCTTTTTTAGATCTGTAATCCTCTTCAAGACCAGATCACCTTCTCGGAAATTTCTTGGACGTAATTTGGTGTTAAATCTCCTAGCCATTATTTTCTTAACAGTGAAATCTCTAACATGGGCCATCTCTCTGATTTCTTCCACAAGGTCAACCGAGCTATCCAATCCTTCATGCTTGAGAACATCGTCAAAACTTATACGTCGCTAGGTGGGAGTGTTAACTTCTAACAGTATCATTGCATCATCCCCATACACCATTACGAAAGGGATTTCCTTAGTGGTTGAATAAGGTGTAGTATGATAGTACCATAAGAACTCATGTAAGTATTCAACCCATAACCCATTTGCTTCTTCCAACTTTTTGTTCATTCCTAAAAGGATAATTTTGTTAGCCGATTCTTCCTGTCCATTAGCCTAAGGATGTTCAACTGAGATAAATTGATTTTGTATACTGAGGTGTTTGTAAAATTCCACGACCAATGAGCTTGCAAATTGCATGTCATTATCCGACACGATGATCTCGGGAAAGCTGAAATGAAAAATTATGTTCCTCTATTAGAAACATCGCACCCTTTCCGCTATGATACGAGGTTCAGCCTCGACTTCCACCTACTTAGTAAAATAGTCAATTGCAACTATGGGAAATTTCAGTTGCCCTGCAGCCAAAGGAAAAGGGCCCATAATTTCATATACTCATTGATAAAATGGTCATTGAGAGATTATTGAATGCATCAACTCGGCGTGAGAATGGATGAATGAGGCAAAAATTTGACACTTCTCGTAATGATTTACAAACCAAGCACAATCTCGCAACATGCTCTGCCAATAGTACTCGACTCTAAGTATTTTTCCAAACAAGAACAATCCCCCAATACGACTCCCACATATTCCTCTGTATACCTCTTTCATTACAAGTCCTACCTCTTCCTCAGAAACACATCGCAGCATAGGGGAGGATTTTCCCATCTTATAAAGTTGGCCAGTTATCATAAGGTATCAAGAAGATATCCTTTTCATACGTCGGGCTTCAGTTTCTTCATTTGGACTCTTGTCTTGGGTTAAGTATTGAATGATATTTGACATCCAGCCTCGTGCATTTTCCAGCATCATAACCTCTTCAGCTTCCGTGCTTGGTACTTCTAGGGTCTCTTTTCTCACTATTTGATTCAGCCCGATACCTTTCGTGATGGTTAATCAGAATAAAAGACTCTAATATTTTCCTCTATGGGAATATGCATTATTTCAAACTCCGTGAATTCTTTGGCAATTTACAGAGCCTATTGAAGATATTTGGCTAACAATGGGTCCTTTGTTTAATACTCCCATTTGATATGACTAGAAATTAGTTGTGAACCAGTAAATGAGTGACTCCGACTTCCTTAGCTAATCTCATACATACAATCAAGTCCTCATATTCCGATTGATTATAACTGGCCTAAAAATTAAAACCTAGAGAATGCTCTAACACCAGCTCTCTCAGACCTTCCAAAACTATTCCTGCTCCTCTACCCTTAAGGTTAGAAGAACCTTCCATTGATAGAATCCATTGACAAGGTGATTCTTCAGAAAAAAGGTGTTCTTAGCTCTATCAAAAAATTTGCCAATACTTGTGATTTGATGTTACTCCTTGGTGTGAACATGACATCGTATTCTGATAACTCCACAACCCAAGCTACCATCCTGCCCAACAGATCCAGTTTCTTCAGTATTTTTTTACAGGATAATTCATCCTCATAATAATAAGGTGTCCCTAAAAATAGTTCCTCAAATTTCTGGCGGTGATAACTACTACAAGAGCCAAGTGTTTAATTTTCTAGTTAAGAAGCTCCGCTCCCTTGAGAACTTTGCTGACAAAGTAAATTGGCCTCTCCACTTTATCATTGTCTTGAACTAACATATAACTTATAGCTTTATCTGATACTTCTAGATATAGAATGTGGGAGGAGTTCTCCTTAGGAAGAACTGGGATTGGTGGTTCCAACAAGAAACATTTCAAATCTGTGAACACCTTCTCACATTCTTCTGTCCATTGAAAACTTGATGACTTTTTTAAAGCTGCCAAAAAATGGATAGACTTATCACTTGCGCAAGACAAAAACCAAGACAAGGTAGTCAATCTTCCAGTTAGCTACTAAACTTCTTTCACTGATGTCAAACTTCTCATATCAATAATTTCCTGGAACTTGTCAGAATTTGCCTCTGTTCCTCGGATTTTCTGCATGAAGCCAAGGAATTTTTCGGCATGTACCCAGAAAGTACATTTATCTGGGTTAAGGCTTATGTTGAAGCTTCTTATTGATGCAAATGTATCTTCCAAGTATTTTACATGGTCCCTCTTCTTAGTGGTTTTGACCATCATATCATCAATGTATACCTCCATATTTATTCCTATTTGTGAAGAAAACACCATATCCATTAATCTCTGATAAGTAGCCCCTGCATGAGATCGATGGCATCACCTCATAGTAATAATTATTTCTATTCCTCATGAATGTTATTTTGGGTGCATCCAATGGGTTCATACGTATCTAGTTATAGCCATAGTAGGCTTCCATGAAACCTAGCAGGCAAAACCCAGATGCACCGTTAATGAGCGGTAATAGATAAGGATCATTTGGATATGCCTTATTGAGGTTGCTGAAATCTATGCACAAGCACCATTTCCAGGATTTTTCTTAACCATGCCAATGTTGGTTAACCAATTCGAGTATTTTATCTCCTAAATAATCCCAACTTTTAGGAGCCTGCCCATATCTTCTGCTACTTCCTTTCTTTTCTCTTCACCATCTTTTTTCTTTCTTTGCAACACCGGCTTTAAGGACGGATCTAAAGAAAGTTGATGATATATAATACCTGATTAATCCTGGGCATTTTGTAAGGCTTCCAAGAAAAAATGTTTACATTTTCCCTTAATATTTTTATGATTCCAGACTCTTCTTCTTGAGATAAGCCTGGGTTGAACTGTATGGTCTAAAAATACTTGGATTCAATCTGCACCTTTTTTAACTCCGCCATGGGGGTTAGGCTATCTTCGCCCAGGTCCTCCTGAGGGTCAAGGTTGACTAGGTTCACCTTTAGGGTATTCTCATTTAGGGGAGAATTTGTTGGACTTGAGACTTCACACACAAGATGGGGGGTGTATTGTATGGTTTGGGAAAACATGGTTTTGAAGAACTTTTCAAGATTAACATCAGAGTTTGAAAAAAATTTCTAAAACTTGTCATAATTGATAGCTTCCATTATATACTTGATAGATTTTAGTAGGTGAATCTCACTAACCCCCTTATATAAGGAAATGGTGGTTGTCCTATAACCATAGTAATATAAGATAGATGATATGATCATTTGCGTCTTCTCTATTACGGAGACTGAAGTGTCCAAACTTCCTTACCAATTTTAGATTGAAGTTATTAAGCTTCTCTCTATGAAATATATAAGCTCAATATGGTTTAATAGGATAACCATTAACCTCTTGAGATTTTAACAGACTGATCTTCTAACCTATGGTTTTATACAGGCTAACCATGAACCTAATGGTAAGTTCATCAATACTGAAGAAATTCATCCTTCAAATGAACAAGGATTTATAGTAGCCTTAAGGGAAGTTCAATGATATTAACAATCTTGAACCTAACTAAATATCAGGAACTAATCACGCACAATCCCTAACCAAAGCTTTTAACGGGTTTAGCTTCCAACCATATATTTTTTTCCCTAAAATGGACTTTGTTTATCCAAAGTGCATAAACAACAACCTTGAAGAACTTTATACATTGCTACCCATCCAGAATTACAACAACATCTCACTCACAAAAGATCTTTCCTCACAAAAGCATTTGACTTTAAGAATTAGTGAGAGAAAGTGAATATGAAAACCTAGAGATAGATATATAGATAGATAGATAGATAGATAGATAGAGAGAGATATTGTGTGTGTGTGTGTCAATACACATTTCATATTCTGGATGATTTGAACCGAGGAATACGGCCTCTATTTATAGGGTTCAAATCCTCCAAAAGAGGAAACATCATTAATTCAAAAATGACTGTTGCTAATCGATTAAACCAATTGGTTAGTTCATTTATAAAATAATGGCTATTATTTCCAAAATAAGTAAGAATTAATATGTAGTCGTTCCTAAATGTGCTAATCTAATCGATTGACACTTGTCTTAATCGATTAGATTCAACTTTAAAAAAATTTCTTTATTTTTGACTATTTCCATCACTTCCTAAGAAAATTATATATATTTCTACAAAGCATTTTATTTTTAGAAACATTTTATAAAAAGTTTTTAAGTGTGTGTGTGTGTGTGTGTGTGTGCTTATATCCAACTACTTCTATAAAGACAAAATTTTTTCTTTTACAAAAGTTTCCCTCACTTACTAACTTGGGATAACTTCCCTAAGCCTTTGTATGATATATTCATTGGGTTGACACTTAGCTTGAGATCTCTTTTTTAGGATTGTGATGTAATCTTTGTTTGTTTGCCTTTGTTTGGGACTTTGTTGATGAAGATTTGTCTATGTCTGAACCATTTTCAATCCTTATCAAACTCATGGCTTGCATCTTTGACTGATTAAGTACATTGGTTGACTTTCTTAATGGTCACATCTTTATTATACAAAATGTTATCTTTTATGATCTTTCTAAGTTTGTCATCATGTTGACTCTATATCATGATGATTATCTATTTTTTTTCTTCACAATTGTCATGATCATGTTGCATCTTTATCATGTTGAATATTTGTTTTGTTCTTCACAGTTGTCACCGTCAACAATTGTCATCATCAAAAGAAAACATGTTACCTACAAAACAATGTTCGACATGATCTTGCTGCATTTTCTTCTTTAATTTTAGGCTATCTTGATAGCATTTCCTTGCCAGCCCTTGATCACCCTTTAACACTCACACGCCCATCATCTAAGGGATATTTTATAGTGAGATAAAGAGTTAATAGTGCTTCTTCGAGGTAATTGAATGAAGGTCCTCTAATAATAATGTTGTAAGGAGAAGATGCATTTGCGATCAAATATTTTACCTTGACGCCCTTTGTGCTATCTTACTGCTAAAGATAGTCATGTCAGAAATATAACCTAACACTTGAACTTGTTCACCAGAGAGACCGACCAGAGTGCCCTTCAAAGGTAATAACTCGAATGTATCCATATTCATGCCTTTGAATGCATTCCAATACAGAATGTCCATGGAACTACCCTGATCAATTAGTACCCTCTTTACACTCCAATCATGGATTTGCAACTTTATTACCATATAATCATTCTCGTGTTCCATCTGTAACGTCCCGAATTTTCATCCAAGACATGCCTCATATATTATTAAAATACTTGTTTAAACAAAAATAAAAGGTTTTGAAATCAAGCAAACTCTCTGACAATTCAAATTCCTAAGTGGTAAATCACCGCATTTTAAATTCATTGGAAGGAAAATAAATAAATAAAACTATAAAGTATTTAACTTATAAACTACTGAAACATTTTTATTTCAAAACCCCTTCTCCCTCGTAACCACGCATAGATAAAATCATCAATCACTTTGGAAACTCTCTCTACGTCCCTTTTGGAAAAACTGATAGTGGCTGGCCTTTCTTCTGATTCTGAAAGCAACTTATGAGAAATGTGCATCACTGATTGAGCATATCTCTTTCCGCCAGCGAACCCGTATAAGGTAGTGTTGAGCATATCGCATGTCACTTAGGTTTCTCGACCTCTTCAATGCTCTTGACCTTTTTAGGATATGGATTCTCCAAGCTAGGGTCTCTCTATGGAGGGCTTCTCTTTCCTGATGTCCATCCAGCATACGTAAGACAACAAATAGCCTCTTTGGATCAAATTAAAACAACTTAAAGACACAGTATTTTTATCCTAGTTCGTTTGATCTCAAACTACTCCAGTCCACCCGTCAAGGTGATTTCGCCTCTCTCCAACGAGGTCTTAATTCACTATTCTTAAAGGATTACAACAGCTACTTTAACAACTGTTAAAGTCTACTTGAGTACAACCACAAGCCGGTTAATCTCAAGGAAATCTTTTACAAATAATTGAACAAGAGTGTGTTGTTGTTTTCTAACAAAACAGTATATCACAACTGTGATAATTACACAAATTAATCTTGGAGTAAAATGAATTTGCTAAAGCTTTGAATATGTATGGTTTGGAAGGCTTGGCAAATTTTTGTGTGCGTACTTGCGTGCTTCTTGGCAAGCAAACTTGTTTATATAGGAAAGGCAAGAATGTTGTCCATAAAGCAATTTTAATGATAATAACACACTTTCCTTTTGAAGAAGATCTTATCTGAAGAAAGTCGTTAGCATTTAATTTTGTCTTGAATAATTAATAACGCTTCAGAGTCTTCTTTGCTTTAACTGCTGATGACGCTTCAGAGTGTTGATGAATTGGTAAAGATGTCTTTGATCAGATTCAGAGTGTACTTGTTTAGGCGCAAATTCTGGTCATCAAACTTCAGCGTATAATTTGGTAGCTTCAGCGTGTAGCATATATTGCTAATCTTCTGATGCTGATTCCACCAGAACTTCTGCATATACAAAACATAATTTTAAGTACCATTTTTGTTCTTTGTATATATCTTTGGATTTATTTATTCTTTGTATTTTTTTATCATCAAAACTCTAATCAAGGGGTGTAGAATCAAACTTTGTTCTAACAATCTCCCCCTTTTTGATGATGACAAAAACCAGATTTTTCAATTAAAAATAAAGAATAAAAAGTATAGAATTTAAGAAGAAAAACCCCCCCTGAGTTGATTACTTCCCTTAAATTCTTTGAGTCCTTGAGCATCAGAATTTGACTACGTCTTTCATCAGAGTTTTGTACTTGTTCAAGCTTTTCAGAAGAAAGAAATTAAGTTGATCAGAATGTTTGAGACTTATGTCTCAACAATCCGTTATTGAAAATATCTTATTCTTTCTCCCCCTTTTTGTCAGTTATCAAAAAGAACATATAATCAGAGCTAAAAAGGATTTATATTTAAAATAAGAAGCAGTGATAAGAAGTTCAGAACAACAGTAATGTAGAACAAATATTACAGATAAGCAGATTTTAAAAACAAAGAAAAAATCTAAGATGGAGGAGGAAGGCGCGTGAACAAAGCTTCCAACAAGCCCTTGATCTGGATGTTGGTTTCCTCTTGTTTGCTTAACATGCTCTTGATTTCCGAAATTTTATCATCCTGTTTATCCATCCTTTCCTGCATAACAATATTCGCTCTTTTTAGTTCTTCCAGAGTCTGCCTTTTATAGGAGGAAGCTAGAGAATCTTCAGTAACTGGATGTGTGATCGGTGGAAATAGAACTGACTGTTTTTTAGCTGGTTTTGCGAAATGTCGCGGTAAGCAAGAGTCGCCACCGTCTTTTATGTTCTCCAATATGGAAAGGACAAAAGCACAACAAAATTCCTTATTCGAGATGTTTCTCGGTTCGGGGGGTAGATTTATAGAAAGGGAAGGTGTTAGCACCCTTTCTATCCGTGGTTATCCACGGGCTCTTAGGTACTTGCTCTTATGTTTTCAAAAATTGTTTGCTTTTCAAATGTGTTTGGGTTTTGAAAAAAAGTTCGTTTGAAAACTTCTAGGTAACTCTTGTATCAGTCCTCAAGAGTGTATGAAGTATTGTTTGAAAACTTTTTGAAAGTGTAATGTGTGAAAAGTATTTTGTTTGTTTTTGAAAAGAGCAAGTACCCATGAGTTATCTACCCACCCTAAGGAATTAAGCTGTGTAAGAGTCCTTTAGATAGTGCTATCCCACCATTGAGAGGTAGGCAACACCATTATTGGAGGTATTCGGGTCAATTCGATTATCAGGACAGTGTGGTCACCGAAGCAATGGTAGGACACCTTAGAAGTAACCCTAATGTCCTAGATCCTTTGTATCCGAGGCAACCGTTTCGAGGCAACTGGATCTTTTGGACAAAAAGGGCAACCTCTAAGACGTCCTATACTTGATGACCACGTTTCGAGGCAACGAGTGAAGCGTACCCTAGGAGTGGCATGTGCTTTGTGTGTCATTTTTCAGTTAATGTTTTTGTACATGTTATTTGTGAGCTACGAGTTGTTTTTATTTACCATACATTCTTTCATGCATTTAACAGTTAGGGGGTGCGGAAAGTAAATTGCGGAAATATAAATTCTACGCTATTACAAGGCACGGGTCTATACATCGCCAAAAATACAAAGACCCGTTTTGATAAATAAGTACGAGAAATTAAATAAAGCGGTAAACCTAATTACTATTACATTCTTGAAAGCAATTACATAATGATCAAAATAAAGTAAATGTGCGCGAATAAAAATTAATCGGGAACGTTCTAAGGGTTTTGACCCTCTTAGGAAAAGAAATTTAATTTTTTGTCTTTTTTGTGATTAAATGAAATTAATAACTAATAATTAAACTAATTAATTAATTTATTAAAAGAAAATATTTTTTGTGTTTTTTATGTTTTTATGAAATAAAATAAAAGAATTAAAATTCTAAGTTAACCTAATTCTAAATTATTTTAGTTATTTAAAAAAGGTTAAAATGGCCTAATTAAACTATTTTATTTGTTAATATTTATTTTACAAAAATAAAAATACAAATGAAATTAATAATGTTGGTTCTTTTTTTGATTTTTTTTATGAAAACATTAATTGGTTAATTGTTAATAAAAGGGAAAAATAAAATAAGAGAAATAAAATATAAAAAAGAAAAATTGCAAACCCAATGGGGGGGGGGGGGGGGGGGGGGGGGTTGGGCCAAATAGGAGGTGTATTGTTGAATTCTGGCCCATTAAGAAGCCACGTTTGACTTTCCTTGATTGTCCAGAGCGCGTTTGACTTGGAACATGGTATTCCTCCCTCTCCTGGCCTTTGGATGGCTGTCTGAGGACACATGGCACGTTGGATGTGTGAGTCTATGGTGGAAGCTGTTTGAGAAACTGCACAGGAACGTATTGAAAAAAATAATATTGGAATTATGGGGGGGCCTGGGAATCGAACCCAGGTCCCAGAGATTACCAAATACACTGCCAACCACTACACCACTCATGCGCATCTGTAAGTAAAGTGAGAAACAAACATTATATCAAGTAAACACGTCATATGCTGGAAAATAAAAAAGAGCGCGCGTGGTTTGAATCAACCACACACGCATAGACACCTCATCATCGTCTTCCTCTTTTCTGCAAAATAAAAACAAGATAGCGGGGGTTTTTAACCCCCACTAACTACTATGACAGAAAATAGCGAATAGAATTAGGGATAACATAAAAAGGGCGCGAGGGTTCCATTCAATTCGTCTTGTTGCAACGAATCCAGTCATATGCATCACTAGTCCTAATTGTTCTGGGTTTAGAAAGCCCCAAATTTGAAACTGAAGAACCCTAGAATTTGTTCATGGTGATTTTGGATTCAACGCGTTTCAGTTCAATTAAACTGTTTCACTAGCTTCAGAAGGTCCCTAACAACACAAACCAATCAAAAAAATGGATTAAAAGCGCATGAAATATGATATACAGATTTGAGAAATAAGGCAAACCGAGTGACTCGTGTTCTTTGATTCTTTGCGTATTTGGACTTGTTCTTGATGGCAATGGCTTCCTGGAGACTCAGGCAATATGTTTGAATCACTTTTGGGCTTTGAATTCACCTGCAAATAAGAATTCAGTTTCACAATATTTCTTGAATTTTTTGAAATTTGTTTGGCTGCCTCTGAGTTTTCTAGGCCGTGAATCAAGTATGGAAGGCTTGCATATAAGTTTCTGAATGAGTATCAATCAATATCATGAGCCTTAAACCAATGCAATAATGTTTTTTATTTTGCCATAAACTCCATTGAAGAAACTTGCCTTTCTTGTCAAAATTTGAATTTTTATGCTTGAAATAGGTCTTACACGAATTTGGCATGTGAATTATGGTGTATCAAAGCTATTCAAACCACAAAATATCCCTTAATTAATTTTTTTGATTTTTATTTGAATTTTAAAGATTTAAAATGAATTAAATCAAATAAAATTAAATAAAAATGGAAAAATTAATTTTTAATCTTGAAATAAATTGTGGGACACGTGGGAGGCCTGACAAGGATGAATTAAGTGGAAAAAGTGGGCTCTTTTGTCAAAAAATGAAGTTTCAAGGATAGTTGACTTTGGCCATTTCACAAAAATTTCCCAACTTCTCCAATGCATATCTTGCTCAATTTTGATCATATGAACATGTTCTTGGACATTTTGGAAAAGTCTTGAAGTCCTCTAACCAATGCATTTGGTCCCATGTCATTTTGATTTACCAATCTCAAGTTATGGTCTTTGACTTAAAGTGCCTTTTTGTTGACTTTTGAAAATGACTTATAATGTTGAAATTGATAACTTTTTGTGAGAGCATTTCTTGGACTTGGAATATGAAGATGAATTGTAGGAAATGTCCCCCCCTTAAAAATGAGCATTGGATGGGATTTTTCTGATGAACCATGAAAAAGTTATGCCTTGGTCAAGTTACAGTTGACTTTTCAGCTGTCCAAAAATAGAAACTTTTGACACCTTGATGAATTTTTAGCCATTCTTGTGAAATCATGATCAAGACTTGATCAAATTATGATTGTGGCTTCAAAATAAGATGTTGACAATTTTTTTTGACTTTTGACTGCCAAATGACCATTTTGCCCCTACAGTTGACTGTGGAGCAATTAGGGTTTTTGACTGTGCAACTTGACCTTGTGAGCCTTGAAACTTGTCATGTAGGTGCTTGACAATATATATGAGCATACGGGACTTGATTGAGCCCTTGAAAACCTTAACTTCCTTGCAGGAACCACAACCCTAATTTGACTGGCTTGGGAGGATGGTTGACTGTGTTGCCCTTGAGTAGACTTGAGCAATTTGAGGTGATGCTTGTCAAAACTTTGAAGAATATGGGAGGGAAAATTTTGGGGTACAACAGGATGCTTCTTAGAGCATTCTGCAACGTCATCTTTTTGAACCATTTCCTCTGCAGGAATCATCTGCTCTGGAGTATCAGTCAGAATGAGACCTTCTGACTCTTGTTGAACTTTGTCTGCTGGACGATGTTCTGACCAGGGAGCATTGTCCAAAGAGAGAACTTCTTCCTTGAGCAGTTAGCTCAGAACTTGATCTTTAATTACCTTTAGCAGATTACTGAAATTCTGTTGAACTTGTCCTTAGCTCTATTCTTGCATCTTATGAGTTTCAGAACTTATCCATTTTCTGAAACTTGTCCAAAGATAATCTGAAGTAGCAGGATTAATCATCTCAAGACTAGCTTGCTTCAGGGAAGTTATCCACTTCTACATTTTTGTTTCAAACATCAATAAACTAGTACCAACATCTGGTGTGGGTTCATATGGTTTTGGTTTTGGAATGGTTGTTTTGTGGGTTATAGCAGCAAGACATTCAAAAATAGTTAAATTAATGACAGTTTTGGCGTTGTCATCTGGATGGTTCTTTGGTGAGGGAGTGGGAGAGTCTGGTATAATTATTGGACTAGTTGGGGAATTTGGTGGAGTTGATTCTAGTGAAGAGGGAATTTGGGGAATATCCAGAATGGTCAGGGGCATACGGATGGCCAGAGGTTCAGTGATTCCAGGAATGGGAATGGTATCAGAATCATCAGTTTGATTGGATTGAACGTTATGAGGTTCTGGTTCACAGGATTAAGAAGGTTGGACCTCAGAAGTTTGAACTTCTGGTTGTGATTGTTCAGGTTGTGGAGAAGGTGGATGAATTTATGGTTGAGGAGATGGAGGTAGTGGTATTTCTGGTTGTGGTGCTTCTGAAGTGGTTTCAGAGTTTGGATTTTCTGGTATGGGAGCAGAAATATTTTGGTCAAAAGTTTCAATATCTGACAGAACTTTTGCAAGTTCTGGTTGAGTTGTTTCAGTATTTGGATTGATAGGTAGGGAATGAGTTTCTCTAAGAGTTAAAGTTTCTGAGGGGTCAAACCCTATGTCAAAATCTTCAAACGTTTGAGGGGTAGGAATTTCTGAATGGGTAGGTAAGGGGTCAGATGTAAAGATACTGAATCTAAAACATTAACAGTAGAAGGATTACCTTTCCTTTTAGCAGCTTTGGGAGTCCGCTGGGATGATCCTTCTGCTGCTGCCTTCCTTTTCTTGTTCTTCTTCAGCACAACTTCTGGAGCCGCTTGTTGCAAGTCCTGGATGTTTAACCCTGGTGCAGTGCCATCTACTTTGCATGCATCCAAGTATCTGACGATAATCTCAGGCTTGGAATCAATTTCTGAGAACATAGGAAAATCATCTAGAGGAATCCTTCTGCTGGTGATTGTTGCAAAAGAAGTAACACTGGGTTCCTTCTTGATGTTCTCAATAATCTTCATCTTTTTCAGATTCTTCGCATTCAAAGGCTTCCTAGCAGTTGCCTCTAAAGAGATGATTTCCTGTCCTTCTGTTAGATGCTCTATCAGCCTATTCTCTGTCAGAATATCTGATATGAGCCTTCCAAGGGGTATCCAGTCCCTTTTGGTGCGCTCATCTTCTCTAGTCTCCTTAACACTGGTCCTCAGATGATTGAATAGCAAGTGAGCCAGATTCACCTTAGTCTTCTGGGAGATTAAGTAGATCAGAAACTGCTGATCAATGTTTATGTAGTCAGGAGAGCTGGTTGGCTTCCTGTGGTTGATGCAACCCAGAATAAAACTTAGCCCATATTCTGTGATGATCCTTCAGATCCCTTATCTTGCTGGAGGGAAGACCCAGAGTGAAAATTTCTCTAGCAATTGAAGCAACATCAGCACATCTTTCAGCCATGTCTATACACCTTACGCCACCACCATTGTAACCTATCAATCTTGCAATAAGGTCTTCAGTTATGACTATCTTCTTCCCCATTACATACGAAGTGACTTGATGGTTGGAGGATGAAGCATGAATCCAAAATTCCTTCACAAGGATTGGAAACGTTGGACCTAGAAGACGGTCAAAATACCTGTTTCGTCCTTGAGCCTCTACCTCTTCAGAAAGATTGAATCCATTTTCTTGAAGACTTTCAAAATCCACAATCAATTCTGAAAGCACTTCTAAGTTGTCAATGGGCGTGAGGAGAGTTATGAATGGTTCTTCATATTGTTCTGTGGATTCTGTTCTCTGAGTACTGGTATTTGGGATGCTTGAGGAAGCCATGTTCACACAGAAAAATTTGAGAAGAAAATGAAGGGGTTTTGAAAGTACAAGCAGAAAACAATTAGATTGAGAGAAAGTGAAAGTGAAAGAGTGTAAAGAGTGAGAAATGCGTTTAAATAGATTTTGAAAACATAAACTACAAGAGAGAGAAATAAATTGTAATGATTATAAGCATTAATGACAGCTAACTTTAGGGGATTCAGAAAGATATTGGAACAGTTACCCATGACATGTGTCTCAATGCATCCAATCGGCGCTTTTGACCTTTCAGAAAAATGAATGTGTGTTCAGCCTCAGAAGGTAGCTGATGAATGGATGACAATTGTTTGCTTACGTGAACAACACACTTCTATCCTTGAAATGAAACGCTCAGATCTTCATGGATAGATTCTGATACAATCTGTACTTCTAAAATTCTGAAGGCAGGTTGATCAGCAGTTCACAGAAAATAATAAAAATTCTGAAGGTTAAGATATGTAAATAAAACAGTTTATTCTGGGCAAAGCTTCATGCTGAGATGTTTCAGAATGAAGTTAAACCTATCTTCAAAAAGAGGTTTTGTAAAGACATCAGCCCGTTGATGGTCTGTGTCAATGAATTTTAAATTGAGAATCCCTTTCTGAATATAGTCCCTAATAAAATGATGTTTTATTTCTATATGCTTAGCCCTAGAATGCAAAATAGGATTTTTACTGAGACAAATAGCAGAATTATTGTCACAGAGGATAGGGATGTTACTCTCAAAAATATTGAAGTCCTCAAGTTGACTTTTCATCCAGAGCATTTGCGTGCTACATCCAGCTGCTGCTATGTATTCAGCTTCTGCTGTTGATAGAGCTATTGTGGATTGTCTTTTGCTGGACCATGAGATTAGATTTTCTCCCAGAAACTGGCAGCTTCCAGAAGTGCTTTTACATTCTACTCTGTCTCCAGCAAAATCAACATCACAGTATCCTACTAGGCTGTAATCACTTGATTTTCTATAAAACAAACCCAGATTAGCAGTACCATTCAGATACTTGAAAATTCGCTTAACTGCTGTTAAGTGAGATTCTCTAGGATCTGATTGGAATCTAGCACAAATGCAAACACTGAATAGAATGTCAGGCCTTGAAGCCGTCAGATAGAGAAGAGAATCAATCATACCTCTGTAGACCTTCTGTTCTACCTTTTTACTTACCTCTTCTTTTTCCAGAATGCACGTGGGATGCATTGGAATCCTTGATGGCTTACATTGTGAGAGATCAAATTTCTTCAGAAGTTCTCTGACATATTTGCTCTGATGAATGTAGGTTCCTTCAGGAGTTTGATTAATCTGAATGCCCAGAAAGAATTTTAGTTCCCCCATTAGGCTCATCTCAAACTTTGCCTGCATACATTTAGCAAACTCTGTTCCCAGAGAGGGTTTAGTGGATCCAAATATGATGTCATCAACATAAATATGACATACTAAGATGTCATTCTTGACTGTCTTACAGAACACGGTTGTGTCCACTTTCCCTCTGGTGAATTCCTTTTCCAACAGGAAGTTACTTAGTCTTTCCTACCAAGCTCTGGGAGCTTGTTTCAGACCATAGAGTGACTTCTTTAGTTTGAAAAAATATTCTGGATTTTTGGAGTTTTCAAAACCAGGGGGTTGGTGCACATATACATCTTCTTCTATATAGCCATTTAAGAATGCACTCTTTACATCCATCTAATACAGAGTGATGCCTTTATTTACAGTAAATGATATTAAAAGTCTTATAGATTCTAACCTGACGACTGGAGAAAAGGTTTCTGTATAGTCTATCCCCTCTTGCTGACTATAACCTTATGCTACCAGTCGTGCTTTGTTTCTGATGACTTCACCTTGTTCGTTCAGTTTGTTTCTGAACACCCATTTTGTACCAATAACATTGAATCCTTTTGGTTCGGGAACCAGATCCCATACGTCATTTCTGGTGAATTTATTTAGCTCCTCTTGCATTGCCAGAATCCAGTCATTGTCCAGAAGTGCTTCATTAATTGTTGTTAGTTCAATCAGAGAAACCAGTCCCATGAGAGACTCTTCAGAATTTCTGAAAGTAGATCTTGTTCTGATTGGATCTTCCTTCCTTCCTAAAATTGTTTCTTTTGGGTGATCAATGCTGCTTCTGGATGGTCTTTTCTGGAGTTGATAAACAGAAGGTGCTGGATTGTTTGCAGCGACTCTTTCTGATGTTGAGGGAGTGTCTCTATTGGGAGCCTATGATGAGTTGTCTTCAGTACCTGTGAGTTCAACTTCCATACCTGCAAGGAATTCATTCTTCTTTGACTTTTGAGAGTCAAGCTTATCATCAAACCGAACACTGATTGACTCTTCAACAATCTGTGTTTCTGTATTGTATACTCTGTACCATCTTGAGCGTTCAGAGTATCCTAACATAATACACTTTTGTGCTTTAGAGTCAAACTTGTTCAAATAATTTTTTGTATTCAAAATAAAACATGTACATCCAAAAGGATGGAAATAAGAAATGTTGGGCTTTCTGTTCTTCCACAATTCATATGGAGTATTTTCCAGAATAATTCTTATAGAGATTCTATTCTGAATGTAACACGTTGTGTTTATTTCCTCTGCCCAGAAGATCTTAGCAACGTTAGTCTCGTTGATCACGGTTCTGGCCATTTCTTGCAATGTTCTGTTCTTTCGTTCTACAAATTCATTTTGCTGGGGAGTTCTAGGACAAGAGAAGTCATGCAGAATGCCCTTTTCATTAAAAAATAATTCAAAATCTTTATTTTCAAATTCACCACCATGATCACTTCTGACTGACGATTCTAAGATCTTTTTCATTCTGAACTTGGTTGCAGAAGGTAACAAACACAGAGTGTGACTCGTCCTTGTGCCTTAAGAACTTTACCCATGTCCATCTGCTATAGTCATCTACGATTACTAACCCATACTTCTTGCCACTGACTGAAGCAGTTTTTACTGGTCCAAATAAGTCAATGTGCAGAAGTTCTAATCGATTAGAGGTGGAAACAACATTTTTGGATTTGAAAGCAGGTTTTGCAAACTTGCCTTTCTGACATGCTTCACACAGAGCATCTGAATTGAACTTCAAGTTAGGAAGTCCTCTGACCAGATTGAGTTTGTTAATATGAGATATTCTTCTCATAATAACATGTCCCAATCTTCTGTGCCAAATCCATTGCTCGTTGTTAACAGACATAAGACATTTTACATTCTGACTTTTCAGTTCATAAAGTTTGATTTTATAAATGTTGTTTTTCCTCTTTCCATTAAATAGGATAGTCCCATCTTTCTGACTAACAGCTTTGCATGAATTTTTATTGAATATTATATCATAACCGTTATCACTTAATTGACTTATGGATAACAGGTTATGCATTAATCCATCAACTAATAAAACATTACTTATAGAGGGAAGATTTCCATTACCTACTGTTCCAGAGCCAGTGATCCTGATTGCCTCCAAAGCCTACATGGCCTCCAGGCTTAAGTTCTAGGCTTTGGAACATATGCCTTCTTCTCGTCATGTGTCGTGAGCAGCCAGAGTCCAGGTACCATGATTGGTGTCTTTGCTTTGCTGCTAAAGATATCTGCCACATGTATTATTTTATCCTTAGGTACCCACATTTTCTTGGGTCCTGATTTGTTAGTTTTACCAAAACTCTGATTGAATTTTGGTTTGACAGAGTAATCACTACTTGTATATTTTATGCCATGTGTGTGCCCATATATAAAGTGTGAATCAAGTGGAGTACGTTTTATAACTAAATCCATGGAATTTTTTGGTGTAGGTACCTTACCTTGATATCCTATCCCTTTTCTGCCATTTTTGCTAACTCCATAGATCATTGAAGCCATTTTGCTTCTGTCTATGTTTTTAGCTAGAAACTTCTGAAAGCTGTGATCATACTCTTTAATGATCTCATCAGTATTGCTGGGAGTTTCAGGGATTGTTTCCTTCTGAGAGTTTTTCAATTGGTTTTCTAATTTTGAAATTTTATCTTTTAAATCAGAATTCTCCAATCTGAGACTCTCAGTCTTATCAGAGTCAGAAGTAAGATTCCTTTTTAGGTTTCTGAATTTGACTCTGATCTGCTGATACCTTTCCAGAATTTCATTAAGGCTTTCAGCTAGTTCAGCCTTAGTAAAGTTTATAGTGAAGTCAGGGAATACCTCTTTTGTATCTGATTCTGAGTCTGAACCAGAAGCTTCACTATCTTCAGATACGTTTGCCATGAGAGCTATGTTTGCTCTTTCATCATCTAATTATGAGTCAACTTCAGATGTGTCAGAATCATCCCATGTAGCCATGAGGCTTTTCTTCTTTTCTTTGATAAACTTCTTCTTGGGCTTCTCCTTCTGATGCTTTGGGCAATCACTTTTGTAGTGCCCTTGCTCGTTACATTCATAGCATATGATGTCTTTGTTGTTTGGCTTTCTGTATCCTAAAGAACCTTCAGATCTTGTGTCTAGAGGAGGATTCTGACCTTCTGTATCTGGAGGAAGATTCATTCTGATTTTCTGATCTTCTGGGATTCCTGAACTTCCTTTGCCTCTGCTTCTATAGTTGGTTCACCCTTCTGGAGAGGAGAGACAGTTCATCTTCTTCTGATGAGGATCCATCAGAGGTTTCTTCTACAGCCTGCAAAACTTTAGAGTCAGATTTTCTGTTAGATTTTAAAGCTAATGGCTTACCTTGCTTTTGAGGTTCATCTGCTTCTAGCTCTATCTCGTGACTTCTGAGGGAGCTGACAAGTTCCTCCAGAGATATTTTTTTGAGATCCTTGGCTAGCTTAAGTGCTGTGACCATAGGCCTCCACTATTTTGGCAAGCTTCTGATGATCTTCTTAATGTGATCAGCAGTGGAATATCCTTTGTCAAGAACTTTTAGACCAGCAACAAGAATTTGGAATCTTGAAAACATAGTTTCTATTGATTCACTATCTTCCATCTTAAATGCCTCATACTTCTGAATGAGCGCAAGGGCTTTGGTTTCTTTGACTTGAATGTTGCCTTCATGCGTCATTCTCAGAGAATCAAACATATTCTTGGCAGTTTTTCTGTTTGATATTTTCTCATATTCTGAATATGAGATAGCACTGAGAAGAATTGTTCTGGCCTTGTGATCATTTCTGAACTCACGCTTTTGCTGATCAGACATCATTTTCCTGTCAATCTTCTGACCACGTCCATCCACTGGGTGCGTGTATCCATCAGTCACCATGTCCCACAGATCAACATCATGGGCCAAAAAGAAACTCTCAATTCTGTCTTTCCAGTAGTCAAAGTTCTCTCCATCAAAGACTGGAGGTCTCCTCATTGAATCGTTCCATATATTCTTGGAGTGACTCAGAATTTCCTTGACGGACGTTGAATAAGCTCGTTGTTGACACCTTTCTATGCTTGCTAGTAGAAAAGTGTTATGCCATCTTCCTGGTCAAATCTTGGTAACTGGTGACTGAGAACCAGAGAAAACTCATATACCAATACATGGCCACGTCCTTGAATGTTTCCTCCATGAGATTTAATTTTAGTTATTTATTGCTATGATGTGCTCTTGGGGATCACTCTTTCCATCGAATGATGCCAAGGGCGGTGGTTTGAAGTTTTCTGGAACTTGATCTCCCCATATTACTTTCAAAAGAGGTTAGGGATCCAAAAGATCCTCTTATGCTTCCATATCTTGTTGACTCTAAGTATGCTGAAGTGTATGAATGCTCTTCTGCAGTAACTCATTCTGTTGTCGTAGAGCTTCAACGATTATCAGTAATTGTGGCATATCTGGTGGTGTGCGAGGTTCACTCCTATTGGGAGATGATCTATACATCTAGTTGTTGTGAGATTAATGATTTTTTGATGATTTTTATGTGACCTAGTAAAGTTTTACCGAGGCCCCATGCTATACAACAAATATTTTTGCTAAAAACACCTTTTAGATAACCTCCCTGATGCTAGTTAGAAGAGGTCCCAAATGTATGGAAGTGTGTTTGTTATGTGCTTATTATAATTGTATTTTGTCCTCCATTTTTAGGTACCTTCCTATTTGCTTTGATATCCTTTATATAGCCTGTGTTTCAACCCTCAGGGACATAATGAGTCGCCCATTCGTCTCTAATGCTTAAATAATTGAGATAACGTCTGCCTTCACCATAATTGCCACCAATCATGTTCTATAATGGATCCACCATCAATTTTGTAACCTCCGTACGACCCCCGGGACTACCTCTTAATCGTTACGCTGGGCTACCAACTCGGCTATCAAGTGTCTAACAAGGGCCGAGTTATATATGTGTGGCTCCGGGAACCTGACGTATGGCCTCTGTCAGGGACCGAGCTAGGTGTTCTACTCTGGAATCACGCACGACTATGGCACACGGGCAACAACTCGGCTCCTTGTTGGTTAAGGATATTCCTGCACCTCTGGTTCATCGTCTCGACTAACACTGAGAGAGATATCCCAGCTGAATATATATATATATATATATATATATATATATATATATATATATATATATATATATATATATATATATATATATATATATATATATATATATATATATATATATATATATATATATATATATATATATATATATATATATATATATATATATATATATATATATATATATATATATATATATAGGTAAAAGATTTTGTTATACGGATATGAGGTAAAGAGTTATCAGAGATGTTATGTTATTAAGTCTGACACATTTGTGTCATTTGATTCTAACCCTATATATAAAAAAAGAGTTCTTACATTTCATATTCCCAACCCTTACTAAAAAAGAGCAAACGGAAATTTCGGTAGTACAATTGAAAAATCCTGTATGAATAGAAAAATATGGTAGTATTTTTTAAAATCTCGTATAGTTTAGAATTTTTGAAAACACTAATAGTTCATTTTCGTTGGGCAAAAAATCGAAATTAATTTTATCAATTTTTTTTTGAAAAACTCATAGTTTTTTAAAAAATCGATAGTATATATTGAGAAATCCGGTAAAAACTCATAGTTTTTTGAACAATCCAGTACAAAACTTAGTTTTTTGGAAAAATTCAGTAAAACTCATAGTTTTTTTTAATCTCATAGTGTATTTTGAATAATTCGATAAAAACAGTTTTTTTAAAAATCGGGTAAAAACTCATATTTTTTTGAAAAGTCTGGTAAAAACTAAGTTTTTAGAAAAATTCAGAGATTTCATGAAAAATCCGATAAAAACTTAGACTTTTTGAAAAATCTAGTAAAAACTCATTCTTTTGAAAAAGCCAATAAAAATTCATAGAATTTTAAAAAATCTGATAGCATATTTTAAAAAATACAATAGTATAAAATTCGGTTATTTTTAAAAAATCCGATAAAAACTCACTAATCCTTTAAAATTTCGATAAAACTAATGAAATTCCTCAAAAATTTGATCAACTTAAAAAAAATTTAAAAAAAAACACATAATTTTTCAAAAACGTAAAAAGTCACAAAAAAAAAATTAGGGTAAAAACATTATAATTGAGAGGATATATATATATATATATATATATATATATATATATATATATATATATATATATATATATATATATATATATATATATATATATATATATATATATATATATATATATATATATATATATATATATATGGCAAGAAAAAACCTCGCTTGAATGGCAAAGTGATATCTTGAAATTCGTCCAACAAATTTAGCCATAGGCCCAAGCTTATCTCATAACTAAAGAAATCTCGTATATATTTAAGGGTGGTAAAACGGGTCAGGTTTGTCGGGTCAGTCCGTTTGATCCATCATTTTTTATAGGTTAGGCTGAGGTTTTCGACTTGGTACCTTAAGTTGGCCCGCCTCGCCTAATCTGCTTTAAAAAGCGGGTTTAGGCGGGGCGAATTTTGTCAGCAGACTTTTTGTTACAACGGTTTACTTTTTACTTAGAATTAAGACAATTTTAACTATAAAAACAACAATATTCTCATTGGGTTATGGTGATTGAATTACATTCTAAATTATTATACAGAGAAATCGAATTATAATTGTAAGTTTCTTTATATAACTTTCTAATACATGTATTGGTTGGAAAAACTTGAAATACAAGAGCAATTGTATGGCATCAAGAATTATTAAGTTGTCAATACATTAGTTCACATGTTTTCTTTAGAAACAAATGTTAATTTTAAGAAAAAGAAGAATTCAATTAGAGTATACGTGTGACAAATTTAAGATATAACTATTAAGGAATAAGTCAATATAATAGTCTATATGACGTAAACAATGAGAAAGTCAGGTATTAATATTTTATACACTACTATTTTATGTACCGTAATATTATCATTATTTGTCTTGTGCAAATTATTAATTGAATTATTTTAATAATTAATTTTAAAATAGAATCATGATGATATGTGTTGTTTATTTATTTATTTCGTATATTTTTTATCGTGCTAGTGTCTATTTCGATATGTTTTTCCTTGAAATTGGTCTTTATCTATTTTATTTTTTTAAGTGTTTAGACTTAAGACATATTGAAGTTATATTATGCATTGTTAAAAAATTATTTTTTACCGGCTTCTTTAGTAATGATTAAAATTTTTGTAAATTATGTAATAGATTAAATTTTAAAATAAAAAAAAAACTAAAAAAATTAATGGCTCAATCAGCCAACTCGTTAGTAAATAGGACGGACTTGACTTTTAAGCTCAAATATCTAAATTTATCTGTCCCGCTCCATTTTTATACGGACTTAAACGGACAAACGTAAACGGAACATGCCGCTCACTTTCCCACTCCTATATATACTTCCACAGACTTTCAAATATAAATTTATTTTGATTTAAGACATTCGCACATTTAACATTTTATTGAGTTCATAAAAAATTTATGCATTTTTCAACAATCAACATAACTACAAATATGAACAATTTTATCGAAAATATTTTCTATTTTCTATAATTATGTTTAACACTTTTTAAATTTACTGGTGAATATTTTTCTACTTCCATAATAATTTATACAAAAGTTTTAATTTATGTTCTACTATACGGTAATCATTTTAAATAAAACACATTATTTATTTTTCACCTATATTTTTTTTATTAAAAATATTGAACAATCTAAACTTACAAGCTATATTTTAATTTGGTTGATTTTTTATTTGCATGTTCCGAAATTTTTATTCTTACAAATTCTACTATTGTGACAATTTCAAATAAAAACTCATTATTGATTTATCATCTATATTTTTATGCAAAAATAAAAATTTTATAAACTTTTAATTTTTTTTCCAAAACTTTCAATATTTTTAATCAAATAAAAAATAGGTGATAAATTGACAAATTTCTAAACTTTCAAATAAATAATAATTTTACATTTTTAAATATTTTTAAATAAATTAAAATATAGGCGATAAACCAATAAATTTCTAAACTTTTAAATAAATAATAATTTCACGTTATTCAATATTTTAATCAAATGTAAATATAAGTGATAGATTAATACGTTTTTAAATTTTCAAATAAATAATAATTTCATACTCTTCAATATTTTTAGTCAAATAAAAATATAGGTTATAAATCAATAAATTTCAAAACTTTCAAATAAATAATAGTTTCACATTGTTAGAAAAAAATTCAAATAAAAATATATGTGATACATCAATACTGTGTTTTTATTAAAAATAGTCATAATAGTATAACTTGTAAAAATAAAAAATTATTATGAATAATTGGATGATCATTTTCCATTAATTGTATTTCTTATTTATAATAATTTATATTATTACATTGTCTGTTTGTTGTCCTATAAATAGGACCAATCTCATTATAGAAAAATACACCAATGAAATAATACAAAGTTATTCTCATCTTTCCCTCTTCACATCTTTCTCCTTATGAAATAAGATGTTATCAACACAAAGATTAAATAAGATGTTAACAACACAAATATAATAATGAAAGCCCCAAGACTTGTAAAACATTTTGAGTTCCTCAAGAATTTGTAGAACATCCTTGAAGGATAATAATGAGTATATTATATAGTTTCTGAAGAACTTATCAGATATCCCTGAAGGATAATATTGAGTTTGATATATAGTTCCTAAAGAACTTATTAATTATCTCTTAAAGATAATATTGGGTTTGATATATAATTTTTGAAGAATTTATCAAATATCTCTGAAGGATAATATTGAGTTTGATATATAGTTCCTGAAGAACTTATCAAATATCTCTAAAGGATAATATTGAGTTTGTTATATAGTTCCTGGATAATTTATCAAGCAGCATCCTGAAGGATTATAAATATTATTATTTTTATTAATAAAAGATTTGTGATTAAGTTTCCGAAAAAATACAACAAAAAATTGATTGAGTTTTCGAAGAACTGCAAAAAAAAAAAAAACTCTCTTAAATTCCTTTTGTGGTATTTAAGAATGTATTTTTTTTCATCATTTGTTATATCGTTCGCTAAGAATCATATATTTCACTAAATGATTGACCATCTAATTTTTTTATCATCTATGATGATTGAGCCATTATTCTTGAAGAACTAATATTTTAATATCATGATCGTTTGAAGGACTGTAATATTTTATCATAGAGAATTAGCTTTATAAGATTGTAAAATATATATTTTATAACTATATATTATTAATTTGTTATAAATTATTAATTGACAAAATTAATTTGATTAATTTAAAATTTACTTTATAATATAATGTTATAGTTTTGTGACTAATTTATTAAAATTGACAAGTATTTATTTGATAATGAAATGTTACCAATTTGTTATTAATTTATGTTATTGTAGTTAGTGTATTTTATAAAAAATAAAAATAAAATGAATCGCCCAAATATAAAGTGTTAAGTCTTAATGGTGATTTGATTGACTAAATTATTATTTTGTAAAATATTGTATTTTATAGTATACATATTTTTTTTTGTTTAATTTTCTAATGAACAAATATTTATTTTCTTTTATTTCAATTTGTTTATCAAATTATAATTCTTGTCTAAAATCTTTAGAGTTATTTATATTTATTGAATAATTTTTGTACTCTATATTATATATACATAAAGCGTAAGAAAATATAATAATGTATTTTATGTGTTGTGATTATTAGTAAAATTCTATCCAAAATTTGATTTAGATGTGAAAATTGTAATTAAATTGTATGTCATCGGTTTTTATGAATATATTTTATATTAATTATTTTATTATTTATTATGGATTGAAACAAAATAGATGAATATAATCATATATATTATTGTAAATCAGAAGTTTACAAATCACACTTAATGTGTTGTTGGCAAAATTAGTTAGATCATCTCAAGTATATTATGATGCAAAACTAGTTTTGAAGAACCTGAAGTTTCTTCAATCAAATAAAATTTGTGTGTTTCTATATGAAAATTTGAGAAATTGAGTTTTTATGACATTAATTGTTATATCGACTAAAAGATCATGCATATGTCTACTAAAAATCAGAAGTTTGTGAAATTGTTTTCTCAAATAATTAGACTAAGATTTTATTTTCTAGATTTTTCAGAAATTTCTTGATAAGCATCGCATATATTATTAAAATTGATATTGAACGTCATGTAGCATATGTTCATAAAAATGGACTTGAAGATCTATTCTTTAGACGTTTAAAGTTAATTATATGAATACTTGCGAGATCATTATTCTAAATTAGATCTTCGAAACACACAAAGTATAATATTAATTAAGACATTTATTCTCATTAAGCCAACATCTTAATATATGTTAATTCTCTCCAATTAACTTATAAATTATTTTAGGTTAATAATCTAATACTTCTCATCTAAGTAAATTTTTGAATGTGTTGTGTATAATTCAATTGCTCCAATATATAGTACGCTAAGATGAGCTTTGAAAGAATGTTGAGAGAATATATTTTATATGAATATCATATTTAAGGTTTTATCTTGGTCCGATAATTCGATATGTGTTTGAAACCTAATTTTTCCAATATTAGAGGGAGAGAATAAACAGCTCAAAGTGTGAACCAGAAGTTAAAATGAACAATTTTGTTTTAAAATATTATTATGTTATTTTGATCTTGGAATTCAAAACACAATTCATTTGCAAAGTCTATGAAATAATTATCAACTGCTAATACTCCACTCAAAGTGGATTTTCCTACTGTACAATCTAATTTTGTAAATGAGTTGTATCCGCGCCTGAAGCGTAGTATGAAAGTAAGTTCCAATGTTACAAGTCCTCTATCAAGAAAAGAAACTAAAGTTAAAGATGACCCAAGTGAGGATATAAAAATTCTAAGAGAACATTGACATAATTTATTTTCAGTTTTAGAAGAACTAATCAAGTACTTGAAATATGAAATAAGGAGATCTCGATAAATTATGTCATGTATGAAATAGAATGAAACCGAAATTAAGATAACCAAAATAAAATCAATATTGACAATGTCTTTTTATACAATATAGTCCTAAAAATGATCAATGTTAACGAGAATCATGAGTCAAAGTCTATTAAAGATTATAGACAAAGTGAGAATTGACCAAAATGAATATATTCAATTGAAGAAGAATTAAACGCACTTTACAAGTGATTTAATTTTGGACCTGTAGTCCGAATATGGTAGATACGGTAACAATTTATCAACATGGCTTACTTGATAGTGACATTTAGAAACTCCATAAAGGGTTTAATATATCAGAGATACTTAATTTTGGATCTCGAGAAAGTTAGTTCATGAAGAAGTATCTTTATGGGTTAAAACACACATGTGGTATAATTGTCTCTATGAATATTTGCTAAGGGAGAGATATACAAATAAATCCATATGTCTATGTTTTTTATGAAAAGATCTAAAAAATAATTTTCTATAATAGTTGTTTACGTGGATGACATAAAATTATTGGAACTTTTGAAGAGATTCCAAAAGCTATAAATCTCTTAAAGAAATAGTTTAAGATAAATGACATTGAAAAGATAGAGTTATGTCTAAATTTATATATTGAGCATTTAGAAAATAGAAAAGACAAAGGTGTTCAAATGTTCATATATGGATAAATCTTGTAAGTCGTGTACCCCAATGATGTTAGATCATTGAATGTGTAGAAGATTCTTTTAGACCTCGAGAAGAGGATAAAAACTAATTGGTTATGAAGTCTCATATCGCAGTGTCATTCAAGCACGGATCTATCTTGCTAATTATACAAAACACAATATATCAATTTCTATTAATCATTATCAAGATATAATTCTTCACCTACACGAAGACATTGCAACAGAGTCAAACATATACTTCGTTACCTTATAGGTACAATAGACATGAGTTTGTTATATACCAAAGTATCTAAAAATTAACAAGTTATGCAGATGCAGGTTACTTGTCAGATCCTGACAATGGTAGATCACAAATAGGTTATTTGTTTATATGTGGTGGTACAACTATTTCACAGAGATTGGTGAAACATACAATACCAGCAACTTCATATAATCATGCATAACTTTTAGCACTACATGAGGCAAGTAGAGAATGCGTTTGGTTGAGATCTTTAATCCAACACATACAAAATATTTGTGGTTTGTCTTCTAGAAAACAAATACAATGACCATATATGAAGAAAATACTGCATGCATCACTCAATTGAAAGATGGTTACATTAAAGGAGACCGAACAAAACACATATCTCCAAAGTTCTTTTTCACTCATGATCTTCAGAAGAATGATAATATAAACACCCAACAAATTCGTTCATGTGATAATCTTGCAGACTTTTTCACAAAATCACTCCCAAGTAGAAATTTTAATCAACTAGTTCAAAAGATTGATCGTGGAAGAAATGATCGTCCAATTGAGGGGGGGAAATGAATATATTTTAAAAGGATATTTTACTCTTTTTCCTTCACTAGATTTTTTTTCCACAGGGTTTTTTCTAGTAAGGTTTTAACGAGGTATATCCAAAACAAGCATCCAAGGGAGAGTGTGTTTACTGTGGAAAATGGTAAACAACTGATGGTCCTCCCAAAGTCCTAAAACTAAGGGTAACCCACAAGATCGACCAGTTGATCTTAAGACATGTGCTAAGAATTTTATTACTATACTTATTCTATCGAAATCCTTATCAAAAGAAACGGTTTTCTGTGACTAAGGGAACGAGTATAATAGCTTTCCACATTTATGAATCGATCGGCTTACTAGTGAATTGTGACCGATAGAAGGTATTCATATGAAAGTAAGATTCAATAAACTAACTGACTGGTGACTCGTGACCGACAGAGAGCATTTAATTGTTTACGCGAAGTAGAAAATAACTTAAAGACTTTGTTCAACAGTACAAATAAAGCAAATAAAGTATTCAAAAGAGATAATTGAAAAATAAAGGATTTGTATTGAAATAAAAGTGGTGATTCGCGTACGTCAAGCACTTCTTCACTCTTTGTTTTTTAACACTCGGAATGACAGAGTTTTGACAAGTGATTTGAGCATACAAGTGAACACACCAAAAAATTATACTAAATCTGCTTATTTATAATATTTACAATGTAAATGCCTAGATGAAATCTAGGGACAATATTAAAATCTTGAGACAACCGCTTCATTGGATGGCGCCACTTATTTGGCGCTTAAACAAAGTGTAAACCACTGACAACTGCTGATGACTTTGAAATTTAAATTTTCCTGCTCCTAGCTTCTAAAATTAAACCGCTTCTGACTCGCTTCGACACTTTCCCTTTGACAATATTTAAAATCAACAACAATTCCTCTAAGTCCAGAAACCCTTTTGGTTGACAAAAAACAATTTTGACCATTTTCCTTATATTTCACCCTTTGGTCGACTAAACCAATTTCGACCAATTCTTAACATATATTCTTTTATTTCCTTTTGGTCGACCTGGCTCAGTTTCGACAGTTTGTCGTGACATTCCTTTTAAACATTAAATCTAGTTTAATAAAACCAAATTTTCAAATACTTTGGCTCCAATTTCCCAAAAACCCCTACTTTAGAGGATGACCCTTAGCTTATGAGAATATCCTCATTTAATACATGTGCTTGAATACCTTAAGATTTTTCAAGTTAACAAAATGCCCCCCAGAGATGTCATTTTCGAATTTCAACTCATATGAGATAATGGCATCTTTTAAGCGTCGGTTTTACAATTTGACTAAACTGTTTCCATTCCTCTAAAAGTGAACGTTATTGTTCCTCCTTTTTCGTGACGTCATGTAATCATGGTAATGTATCACGCTTTTCAGCTTCGAGACGTGTGACATTTAATTTTTGCCATCATTTCACTTTTAGTGGGAGATGTAACCCATTAACTCACATTGATTTTGCAGCACGTGTCCCTCAAATGGCACGATTTAAACTTAGGAAATCACAAATATTTTCCCCATTATTTCTTCCTTCCTTTCAGAGTCTATAAATACCCTTATTTCTCTTTTTTTCTACTTTTCTTTGCTTCTTCACACCCTTGCTTCAGAGAAACACAAAACCTGCAAATTTCATCATTATTCCCCATCTTCATCCTCCTTCAAACTTCTTACAATGGCGAATGTTGATAATCAAACTTCTTCTCCAGCAATCTCTCTTCAACTACGCCTCATCGACGGTAAAGCTTATGTGCCGGAACCTCCATTTGCTGAGGAGAAAGCCAAAATCTGGCAATCTCAGGTACTTATCCCTTTTTCTATTGAAGAAAAACCCCTAGCTTTTTTAGGCCACTTCCTGCAGATGCACCCTCCGAAATCTATGTAGACGATAAGGAGGCATTTTTTCCTACTAGCATTGTTAACAAACCCATA
This sequence comes from Vicia faba, assembly GCA_948472305.1. Lineage (NCBI taxonomy): Eukaryota > Viridiplantae > Streptophyta > Magnoliopsida > Fabales > Fabaceae > Vicia > Vicia faba. Next base: position 368,725,059 of record OX451735.1, read on the forward strand.
ATTTCTTCTCCAAACCCTATTTCGCTCAAGTACATTGACAGGAACTTTAGAACTGCTTCACCTCTGCATTGCCCTAAGTTTCATGCTTGGATGGCACGTTTAGAAATCGATAAAGGAGATCAATGGAAAAGAATGGGAATTTGCACATTGTTAGAACTTTCTAGATGTGGCCAGCCTTACTCTAGTGGCATGCTCCTAGCTGCCATACATTTTTGGGAAGGGTCGACCAACACTTTTCATACTAAGTATGGTATGATTACTCCTACCCTGTTCGACGTTGTTTCCATCACAGGGTTCAAAACCATCTGGCATAGTTTTTAACTATAGAGATGTTGAACCTGTGCCACTAAAGTTCTACGTTGGTGAAGCTGGTAAGCCAACATACAACAACTTCATCGACCATCATGCTCAAACTTCTGGCTCCATAACTGACGAAGAGCATGTAGAATTTTTAACCTTATGGTTGTCTCGCTTTGTTTTTTGCTCCAGGTCGATGCAGGTGGCCAAACAGTTTACTTATCTGGCTACCCAATTGCACATGGGTGAGAATGTTGCTTTAGGCCAACTGATTTTGGCCTCTCTTTACGCATCTTTGACTAACGCTGCTAATCAAATCAAGCGTTTCGACCCTACTAATCCAAAGAAAAAGAATGTCTTGGTTCATGGTCCTTTTTTTCTCTTACAATTATGATTGAATGCCACTTTTTATGAGGAGATCAAGCCCTTCAAAAATAGAAAAGTAGCATTCCTTCCATCTCAAAACCATATCGTTTAGCGACGCCTTCTTCCTTTGACTCCTATTGAAAAGGATTCCCCAAATCTTGAAGTTTTCAAACTGCTGTTCAACATCATGTTGACAAGAGTCAATTTCACACCCTCTATGGCCCTGTTTCATGATAGACAAGATGGCCCAGAGTGGTTTACTAGGGCTTTCCCACCTGCAAGAGAAGAAGACAGGAAAAATCCCCTAATCCTATGGAGACGTTACTTAACTCCCTAATTTCGGTCTTCTGTAATTGTCGGCGTGAATCTAGGCTTGGTTTCTTATCCGCCTAACTTGGTGGCTCGATAATTTGGACTTTGTCAACTTGTCCCCAAGTTATTGTTCAATTCTCATGAGCTGCTGATAGACATCATATCTGACCAACCTTTCGAAACTATCAAAGAAGATATCAGAAACGTATGGGCACAAAGGCCTACACTTACTCTCACTCATTTCCAACCATATTTCTACTACACCCAAGAATTTGAGACTTGGTGGTAGTCATATTTTGTCACATTCATTGGTGATTCGATGCAAAGTTGGCTGAACTAACTACCGCTTTTTCCAATTTGCAGGTGAAATTGACCAAGTGTAAGGTTACTCATGTTAAACAAATTCGAGCTTTCCAGAATTACTTCTGAGTTGTGTATCGACCTAATAATCTTCGTCGGACCATTTTTGAGGCCGCTGTCGAATTAAAGGAGAAGGTAACCGATAGGATCTCGACACTTAAAATCCCTGGTTATGCAAAAGAAAAATATCTTTACGCTCTTCACTTTAGAAACATCAAATTTCCTCCTTTTCCATCTAGCCCTTTGGCTTTGGACTTTGGCCCACCTATTCCTGACTGGTGGTATTTCTCTTTATTGGATATGCAAAATGCCTATAAGAAAAAGGATGACAGAGTGGTACCGACGAAGTATTATCTACCTAACTATTCAGAACATCTTCATTATGATCTCCGATATGTTAGAGTACTTTCGACCATACAAATTGGTAATGATTTCTGGAAAGCTTACCCCCCTTCTTATTTTGATTTGGTTGCTTATTTAATTGTTTTATACTTGCCTTACAGCTATCCCAATAGATCAGGCGGGCGTTGTTTCTGTCGGAAAACCGAAACCTTCAATGAATCAGGTTTGAACTCAACCTTATGTCAATTATCATTCCTGATTTGGCATATCTGACTTAGCCAATCTCTTGTAGATTATCCCTGACCATACACCCTCCGGTGATGAACCTATTTCTTCTTCACTCAAGAAGGTTTCCTCTATAGGTGTACTTATATACTTCTTGTTTCCATGTCTTTTATGCCTTAAACTGTACTAATATTTTCCTTGTTTGCCAGAGTCGAAAATGCTCAGCGGATTTGACTGCTCTCTTTGACGAATCCAAACGGTCCAAGAAGGACATACATCATAATTCTGAGAGGGCTGAGGTATATTTTGTCGATTCAACTCTCCATTCTCGACTAACATAATTGCTTCTACTTATATATTTTTCTGATACTAAGCCATCACCTAATGTTCAGTCCCCTCAACGCTCCCATAAATCCAAAAGCCACAAGAGGAAAAAAGACTCTTCTACTGAAAACAAGATAGCGAAAAAGAAGAAGAAGATGAAGGTATATGTGTCCCAGAACCCTAAAGCAAAGGTTGGCTTAAATCTTGTTGATGAAATAGAAGAACCACATGATGTCTAAGTCCCTCTTGTTATAAGAAGGAGACATAAAGTGATCTGTTCTGAAAATCCTAAAGCTACCTTAGATTTAGGTGCTGACAATATAGTGGTCGACACAGCCATTGTCCCTCCGACTCGTGCTCCCAGAATTGATAAAGCTCCAAACCCAATGGGAGACATTGTTGATACTTCGGCTAAGGATGAGTCTGTCGATCTTTATTCGTCGACACAAGTACTAGCTGATTATTTTTTAATTTCTTTTCCTTTCTGTTTGTTGAATTTGTTTGGCTGATATCTTTTCTTGCTTTCTTTAGGTTAATGTCTTTGGCCCACAACTAAGTGTTCCTAAATATACTCCTTTGTCAGAAGCTTCTTCCCCTCATCATCATGAGAATCCCGACATTGCTGATGGTGAGTTTATTGACCTAACTATTCTGGCTACTCTTAATGACTCTAACTAAGTCACTAGTCCTGCCAAACATAAGGGTTATAGTTCGACTAGCTATGACTCTAGCCTCTCATATTTCCTACAGGGTTCAGAAGAAAATAAAAATGTTACCACCTCCCAAATTCTGCCCGCTCTTGAAGGCACACAAGGCACACCTCTCACTTCTTCTGGGAAAGCAAAGGTCGACTCACCAACTACACCAAAACACATGGGAGTCAAGCCTTCTGCTCTAGAAGCAATTGCTAGGTTACGTCGCTTCGTGAGTTCTCGCACTCTTTCTTCTGACTCTGACCAATCTCAAGCACACAATGACAATATAAGTCCTAAAGCAATCAAAGCCAAAAATATAATGACTAAAATTCAGACTCATGCTTTGAATCCTGATTTTCCTCATCTACTTCATTCTGATCCAACTCTTGGCCCAAAACTTTCAGACGTTCTCACTCAAATGAAAGAGCTCAACACTTATGAATCAACCACGTTTATGATAATAACATTTGAGAAATTCTTTATTCCGCTACTCCAAAATGTCGATAGTATTAGGGCAAATGAGGAAGCGGTCGAGTCGAAGAAAGCTTTTGTGAAAGAGAATTTGGATATGGTGGTACAAGCCACTGAAGAAATCACTGATTTATTAGCAATGATTGGAAAGAAAAAACAGGAACTGGCTCCCAAACAAAAAAGATCTGCTGAAATACGTGACCAGATTTCTGCTCTCAACAAGGAATTAGAATCGATTGTCAAGCAAGAGGAAGAGATCAACAACGTTATTAATCTAGCTCAAGCAAAGGCTGACCAAATAGTCGTGGATGTTGTGGCCGTAAGTGAAGTAATTTCTTCTGTAGAAACGAAGCTTGAAACACTTAGGACTCAAGAAGAAGATTTTGAATATCAGGCCGCAAACCTCCATGGTAAACTGCGATCATTCCAAAACAAATTTAAACACTTTTAATCATTGTATCAACGATCTTGTGATTTCTTAATGGCTTTAAGCCAAATTTTAATGGCACCTTTCTTTATCTATCTTATACATATCCTCCTCTATTATGCACATTTTATGCATGTTTTGAATTTGCTGGTTTCGAACATAATTTTACCAGCTTGTTGATTCGACGAATATTCTTTCTGTCGAAATTATGACTTCTTGAAGAATGGGCTTATACTTTTTTAAGTACTTACCATTTACCCTTAAGATCCATCGATCTGGGGCTAACTCCTCAAGTTCATAGGCATCATTTGAAAAAACTTGCATCACCTTAAAAGGCCCTTCCCAATTTGGGGACCATTTCCCTAAGACTCTATCATTTTAGTCCATAGGTAATATTACTTTCCATACTAAATCATCGACAACAAATACTTTATCTTTTACTTTTTTATTATAAGCTTTGGCCACTCTTTCTTTCTGTCTTATTAACGAATCCAGGGCCAACATCCTTTCTTCATCTAAGTCGACAAGCTCCTCCGCCATCATATTCCAGTAATCCTCATATATTATTTCATGTTGTCTTTGTTTTCTTATTGATTGAACATGTATCTCCACTGGTAACATTGCATCATGCCCATATGCAAGTCGAAATGGAGTAGTTCATGTTGCTTCCTTAGGGGAAGTTCTACATGCCCATAAGGCTTGATCTAATGTTTAATTCCAATACCTTGGATTCTTTCCTACATGCTTCTTAATTAGGCTAATTATTACTTTATTGGCAGCTTCGACTTGGCCATTTGCCTTAGCATAGTAAGGAGTAGACGTTAACAATTTAATTCCAACTTCTTGCGTAAATTCTTGCATTTTTCGTCTAGTAAACACTGATCTTTGGTCGGTTGTGATTGTTTCTGGAATCCCAAACCGACATATGATGTGATTTTTTATAAAATCAATAACAGCTTCTTGATCGACATTTGTTAAGGCTACTGCCTCAATCCATTTTGTAAAATAATCAATACCAACTAAAATATGAACTTGTTGTTTTGATGACGCTGGTTTTATTTCTCCAATCACATCTAAAGCCCATCCTTTGAATGGTCAGGGTTTTATAATTACATGTAATTCACTTGCAGGAACATGTTGTATGCCTCCATGCACTTGGCATTCTTGACAACCTTTAGCAAATTCGATGCAATCTTTTAGCATTGAAGGCCAATAGACACCTGAACACACCAAAAGGAATTTCATTTTGTGTCCTGCTTGATGTGCGCCACATGTTCCACTATGCACATTTGACACTGGTACACATGCCTCACTTTCTCCAAGGCATTTAAGCAATATTCCTTCAATAGTTTTCTTAAATAATTCATTTTCTATCAAAACATAACTGAGGGCGCGATACTTGATCTTATGATCTGTCGACCCCGTAGGGATGCACAGATAGTCGGCCAATGGCTTTCGCAAATCATTTTCTTGCCCATTGTCAATAATTAAAATCTGAAATTTTTTGGCATCTATAGCCCCTAACTTTATTATTGACAAATCTGAAGGAGATAACCAAGTTGCTCGAACTTTCTCTCTTACCTGAATAAGTTCTTCATTTTGGTCTTTATTGTATCCTGAAGCTTCTTGTGCTAGGTCATTAGCCTCTTCATTCTCTCGTCGAGGTATGTGTCGAATACTCACTTGTTCAAATTGCTTTAACAATCTAATAGTAATCACAAAATACATGATTAAATTTTCTTTAACACATATGTATTCCTTTGATACTTGTTTAATTACTAATTCAGAGTCTCCCATAATTTCGATGTTCCTTGCCCCCAATTCTAGTAGTAGTTCAAGTCCTGTTATTAAAGACTCGTATTCTTATTCATTATTTGTACATATACCGTCGATTCTATACTTGAACTCTGCTGGAATTCCACTGGGGAAAAATTATAATTCCTCCTATTCCAACTCCATTTTTATGGCTAGAACCATCAAAGTATAATTTCCATGGCGCTAGATCTACATAATTATGAGGCATGCCAACCATTAAATTGTCGACCAAGAAATCTTCCACCACTTGTCCCTTCATTGCTTTTAAGGACACATGAGTCAGAGAATACTCTGTTAATGCTAAATCCCATTTACCGATTCGACTATGTAAAATCGGTTTGGACAACATGTGCTTAATAATATCGAAATGAGAAGATACATACACATCAACGGAATTTATATATATATATATATATATATATATATATATATATATATATATATATATATATATATATATATATATATATATATATATATATATATATATATATATATATATATATATATATATATATATATATATATATATATTGCTTTAATTTAATACAAGAGAAATACAAGCAAAGGCATAGTTTTTCTATATCACTATACATAGTTTCAGGATCATTAAGCATTCAACTAAGATAATATATAGGTCTCTCGACACCTTTTTCGTCCTGTTGGACTAACATACTTCCTATAGTCGAATCTGAGGTTCCAATATTGGAGGCTTCACTAAGTATTCTTTGATTTTGTCGAAAGCCTCTTGATGCTCTTCTTGCCAAATGAAATCCTCATTCTTCAGTCGAAGTAGTGGTGAAAATACTTTGGTTTTTCCACTTAAGTTGGATATGAACCTCCTTAGGAAATTTATCTTTCCCAACAAAGACTGAAGTTTCTTTTTGGTCGACGGAGGTTTGATGTCCATGATGGCTTTGGTCTTGCTTTGATTCACTTCTATTCCTTTTTTATGCACCACAAAGCCAAGAAAATCACCTGCCTACACACAAAAAGCACATTTTAGTGGATTCATTTTTAATCCATATTTCCTCATCCTTTCAAAAGAGTCTCGAAGGTGTTGCAAATGAATCAATTTATTGTTCGACTTTATTACAATATCATCAATATAAACTTGCATGAAATCTTCAATAAAATCATGGAAAATAGAATTCATTACCCTTTGATATGTCGCTCCGACATTTTTCAAACCGAATAACATGACAACCCATTCATAGGTTCCTAGTGCCCCTGGGCAGCGAAACACCGTCTTCGGCACATCTTCATTTGCAATCAAAATTTGGTTATAACCAGAATAACCATCAAGCATACTTAAATATTCAACACCGGCAACAGAGTCAACAAACATTTCTTCCACAGGCATAGCATATTCAGCTTTAGGAGTGGCAGCAATTAAATCTCTAAAATCGATGCACACTCTTAATTTTCCATTTTTCTTAATTACTGGCACTATGTTTGCCAACCAGTCGACATACCTTGCAGTTCTTATGAATCTGCTTTTGAGGAGTCTTTCTATCTCCTCTTTGATTTTTGACATTATTGTTGGAGCGAAGTGTCTGGGAGTCTACTTCACTGGTTCCTTTCCAGCTTTTATTGGTAACTTTAGTTCGACCAAATCCCTGCTTAAACCTGGCATTTCGTTATAGTCCTAAGCAAAACAATCTTTAAATTCTTTTAATAAAGATATTACCTCAGACTTTAACTTTTGGTCGATGTTGGCGCTGATATAAGTTGGTCTTTTATCCCCCTTTTCGCCAAGATCTATTTCTTCTAAAGGGTCTTGTGGCTGCATTCTTTCTGGTGCCATCAGATCCTTTTCGAAGCCTAAGGGTTCTTCGTCATATATGCAGTCTAGATGCTGCTTATTGACGTTTTCTTAGACCACTTCTTTTTTATCTGGTGGCTCTGGCTCAATATCCAAAGTAGATCCTTCATTCATAATTTGTGTCTTATTGGCTTCGATAGCCATATTTTCTTTAGCCTCTAGCGCCGAATTTATTTTGCTTTCGGTAATATATGCCAAAATCCTTTTCAGAACATCTAGCTCAGACATCATCACTGATGTCTCCCCAGTATGTCATCTAGTAGTCACAGTATGGATCCTCAAGACGTTCCACATCCCATATAAAACTATGGGTCTCATGTAACTTCAACAAAGCAAATGCCTCATCAAGGTTGGCATACACATCTTCAGCAGGTTGACATGGGGAAATGTTAGCTAATTTCTTGTCAAATTTCTTATTGCCGACATTTTTCACGTCTACCCTGAAATATCCTTGATCGGCTTCAATGTTCTCGATAATACCATCTTCCCTCCAAATCACCAAACGCCGGTGCATAGAAGATGGTACAACCCCTACACCGTGCAACCATTCCCTCCCTACTAAAAGGTTGTAACTTGGATTTCCTTGAATCACCATAAATATAGCTGGCCTAGTAACGGAGCTGACAGTAATATCAACTTGGATCACATCCATAGTGTTTCTAGTCCTTCCTTCGTAGTCTGATAAGACCAAGTTATGAGAATTAACATCGGTGTCATATTTACCAATTTTATGTAATAGGTGGTGTGGTATAATGTTTACCATAGCACCATAGTCTACCAACACCTTGTTGATAGCCACCCCTTCAAGCTTAGCCATTATTAAAAGAGGCTTCAAATGGCTCCGCATGGCCATATCTGGTTTTTCAAAGAACGCATCTTGGTTTTCAACCGAACCATTATTCATCACAAAGTAACATGTTAACTTGTGTAAAGCCATCTCCTCAGCATCAACGTCTACTGAATCTTCCACTTCAGTTACGCAATCATATTCTGCTGGCAGAATTGATACCACATTAACTAAGATATTCAAACTCTCTTTAGAGTCGGACTCAAAATTGTCAGTAGCTTCTTCATAACACTTAGCAACTGGTCGACTCACGAACTCTTTGATTTGTTCTTTTGCAGAGGAATCGACCTTCACTTTATACTGCTTCTGATTTCCAGCTTTGTTTGCAGCAATCTGGACAGCAGGTACTTGCCTCTCATTCTGCTTTCGATGCTGGAAGCGTCTCCATTGGGTTCGAGTCATGGGGCTCTTCCCCATGTAATTTTCAGAAATATGACTTTTCCTCTCAAACTTAAACTCATTTCGATAGTTAATCGCCGACTTTCCTTTGTTTGGGTCTCTAGCAATAGCACCATCAATTGGTGCCCCCTTCTCCCTTGAGGCTTAATCCAAGTACCGTTAGGAGCTTTTACTGAACAAATATAACTTCTTGGTTTGGCATGGGAGTTTCCCACAGTTCTTCTTGGGTCCCTTGGTGTAGGGAACCTTTGATTGTACAGCTTGCCCTTGTTCTTTTCTAACTGTAACTTTTGGAAATTTTCAGCAACTATTTTGTCAGTCAAGGCGCCACACCTAGGACACAGGCAAGCTTGGGAACCTTTGTTCTTACTGCGGTAAAGGAAGTCTAGCAAGTCCTTCTCGGGCCTTGGGTACACATCATCTAAGTCGACATCAGGACTTTCTCTAGTACCCTCTTCGGCCATATCATTATCAAGAAACTCAGTAATTTCTACCATGTTGATGTCAACAGGGTGTTACCTTGAAAAATCTTAAGGTATTTAAGCACGTGTATTAAATGAGGATATTCTCATAAGCTAAGGGTCATCCTCTAAAGTGGGAGTTTTTGAAAATTGGAGCCAAAGTGTTTGAAATTTTGGTTTTATTATACTATATTTAATGTTTAAATGGAATGTCACGATAAACTGTCGAAACTGAGCCAGGTCGACCAAAAGGAAATAAAAGAATATATGTTAAGAAATGGTCAAAATTGGTTTAGTCGACCAAAGGGTGAAAGACAAGGAAAATGGTCGAAATTGGTTTTTGTCAACCAAAAGGGTTTCTGGACTTAGAGGAATTATTGTTGATTTTAAATCTTGCCAAAGAGAAACTGTCGAAGCGAGTCAAAAGCAGTTTACTTTCAAAAGCTAGGAGCGGGAAGATTTAAATTTCAAAGTCATCAGCAGTTACCAACGGTTTACACTTTGTTTAAGCTCCAAATAGGTGGCGACATCCAATGAAGCGGTTGTCTCAAGATTTTAATATTATCCGTAGATTTCATCTAGGCAGTTACATTGTAAATATTATAAATAAGCAGATTTAGTGTAATTTTTTGGTGTGTTCACTTGTATGCTCAAATCACTTGTCAAAACTCTGTCATTCCAAGCGTTAGTAAACAAAGAGTGAAGAAGTGTTTGACGTACATAAATCACCACTTTTATTTCAATACAAATCCTTTATTTTTCAATTATATCTTTTGAATACTTTATTTGCTTACTTTGTATTATCGAGCAAAGTCTTTATGTTATTTTCTACTTCACGTAAACAATTCAATGCACTCTGTCGGTCACGAGTCACTAGTCAGTTAGTTTATTGAATCTTATTTTCATATGAATACTTTCTGTCGATCACGAGTCACCAGTCAATTGATCAATTCATAAATGTGGAAATCCGTTATACTTGTTGCCTTAGTCACAGAAAATTATTTCTCTTGATAAGGATTTCGATAGAATAAGTATAGTAATAAAATTCTTAGCACATGTCTTAAGATCAACCGGTTGATCTTGCGAGTTACCCTTAGTTTTAGGACTTTGTGAGGACCAGCAGTTGTTTACCATTTTTCATAGTAAACAAATTGGCACACCTAGTGGGACACAGTTCTAAGAATTTGTCTTAAGTGTATGCAGCTTAGAAATGGAAAGTTAACCAAAGAGTATAATAAACCATCAACTAGGAAGCATATATCAAGAATGACAATTCCTGATAATCCAAATGTAGACGAATTACAGTCATGAAATTTAACTAGTATTGATCCAGTAGTTTCTCAAATTGCACCTTTTCCTCCAGTCGGGTCAACTGCAACAGGTTCTGCACAAATTTCTCAGGCTCCACTGGGAAGCCCAAGTCATGTAATGACTACGACTACCATACCTAATGTGCCTTATTTTGGTAATGTCGATCCTGTTTATGGAATTTCATATTCCATGATGCCAGGATACCAGTCAACGTCGAATGCAAGAGTGGTGTCAGATAATGTTCAAAATTTGAACTCCCCTTTACAAGGATCTGCACCAGGAGGAAATAATAGAGGCAACAAAATTAGAGGAATGCCTTCTCAACCAATAGTATCGCCTCTCACTAACACTTCAATAGCAGTGTTAAGGCAACAAATGGATGATAGTACCCATTAGTTGGTTAATACGTTAACTAACAAAATGGGTAATGTATTTAACCATATAGTACAAGAGTCGGCTGAGACTAATAGGCAGTCCGCTGAAACCAATCGATAGGTGATTGCCCAATTAACACGTTTGTTTAATTTTTTTAGGTGCTCCCTTAACACCTATTCGATAGGAGCCACTTGTTCGACTAGATGCCCCTGGTCAAATGGACATGGGGGCAATACATGATGAAACTGTCCATCAGGGACAAGTGTTAGTACCTCCAAGGAATTTGATTGTCGATCCACCTAGGGCATTAGTACATCGACATCAAGAGGCTGATCAAATTGTTGAACAAATTCGATAAGAGGATTTAGCCGTAGAAAATAATCTAACCACCATTATCGAAAGAATTATGGCTAGGAATGGTATGAATACCACACTTCAGAGTCCAACATATTCTTCCCCTTTGTCTCAATATATCTTACAGACTAAAAACCCTAGAGGATGGAAAATTCCTAAGTATACAAAATTCAGGGGAGAATCTGGAGAGTCGGCAGAGGAACATATTGCTAGGTGTTTGACTGAATTTGGGGATATGTCGAATAATGGAAACTTAAGGGTAAAATATTTTCCTTCTTCCCTTACTAAGGTAGCTTTCACGTGGTTTACCACTTTGCCTCAAAATTCGATTGACTCATGGACTAAGTTAGAAAAAAATTTCCATGAATAATTTTATGAGGGTCATTCGAAAATTAGTTTGGTTGAATTGTCAAACATTAAAAGAAGGTTTGCTGAAACCATTGATGATTATCTAAATAGATTTAGGTCATTTAAAGCAAGATGCTTTACTCAAGTACCAGAACATGAGCTTGTTCAAATGGATGTTAGAGGTTTATATTATTCCATTAGAAAGAAAATAGATCTGACCTTCGTGAAGAGTATGTCACAGTTAGCTGATAGAGTTCGACATCTAGAGCGTCTGCGACTAGAAAAGGTCAGACATACTAAGGCTAGGACTAAGAAAGAAAAAGTAACCTTCATAGATTATGATGACACAGATCCCATTTTTGAGGCCGACTATACCTCACCAACAGAGGCAGAGGTCGACGTGGCTGAAATGAAGCCGGGGCCAGCATATGAATGTAAATCACTATTTCCTGCCAAAGGAAAAAATACGATCGAAAACAATCTAAAATTTCCAGCGAAAACTTATACGTTTGATGTCACTAAATGTGAAGAAATTTTTGATTTGTTAGTTAAAGATGGTCAAATTTTAGTACCCCCAGGTGCTAAGTTACCACCATTAGAACAACGACAGAAAAGAGGTTTTTGTAAATTTCATAATTATCTTGGTCACACAACCTCTCAATGTTATCTTTTCAGGGATCTCATACAAAAATCGTTGCAGGAGGGTAGATTGAAATTTGCTGCACGAAAAATGAAGATTGATATTGATCCTCTTAGGCAAGAGAAGGCTTTGTTTCTTGACCCTGTTGACATCAATATGGTAGAAATTACTTAGTTTCCTGATGATGATATGGTCGAAGAGGGTACTAGAGAAAGTCCTGATGTCGACTTAGCTGTTGTGTACCCAAGGCCTGAGGAGGACTTGCTAGACTTGCTTTACCGTTGTAAGAATAAAGGTTCGCAAGGTTACCTGTGTCCTAGGTGTGGCGCCTTGACTGACAAAATAGCTGCTGAAAATTTCAAAAAGCTGCAGTTAGAAAAGAACAAGGGCAAGCCATACAATAAAAGGTTCCCTACACCAAGGGACCCAAGAAGAATTGTGGGAAACTCCCAAGCCAAACCAAGAAGTTATATTCCTTCAGCAAAAGCTCCTAACGGTACTTGGATTAAGCCTTAAGGGAGAAGGGGGGACCAATTGATTGTGCTATTGCTAGAGACCCAAACAAAGGAAATTCGGCCATTAACTACTGACATGAGTTTAAGTTTTGAGAGGAAAAGTCATTTTTCTGAAAACTACATAGGGAAGAACCCCATGACTCGAACCCAATGGAGACGCTTCCAGCGTCGAACGCAGGCTGAGAGGCAAGCATCTGCTGGCCAGATTGCTGCAAACAAAGCTGGCAATCAGATTCAGTATAAAGTGAAGGTCGATCCCTCTACAAAAGAACGAATCAAAGAGTTTGTGAGTCGACCAGTTACTAAGTGTTATGAAGAAGCTACTGACAATTTTGAGTCCGACTCTGAAGAGAGTTTGAATATCTTAGTTAATAAGGTATCAATTCTTCCAGCAGAATATGATTGCTTAACTGAAGTAGAAGATTCAGCAGACGTTGATGCCGAGGAGATGGATTTACACAAGCCAACGTGTTACTTTGTGATGAATAATGGTTCGATGGAGAACCAAGATGTGTTCTTTGAAAAACCAGATATGGCCACGAGGAGCCATTTGAAGCCTCTTTTAATAATGGATAAGCTTGAAGGAGTGGCTATCAACAAGGTGTTGGTAGACTATGGTGCTACGGTAAACATTATACCACACCACCTATTACATAAAATTGGTAAATGTGACACAAATGTTAAATCTCATAACGTGGTCTTATCAGACTACGAAGGAAGGACTAGAAACACTATGGGTGTGATCCAAGTTGATATTATTGTTGGCTCCGTTACTAGGCCGAATATATTCATAGTGATTCAAGGCAAGCCAAGTTACAACCTCTTAGTAAGGAGGGAATGGTTGCATGGTGTAGGGGTTGTACCATCTTCTATGCACCAGTGTTTGGTGATTTGGAGGGAAGATGGTATTGTCGAGAACATTGAAGCTGATCAAGGATATTTCAGGTCAGACGTGAACAATGTTGGCAAAAAGAAATTTGACAGGAAATTAGCTAACATTTCCCCATGGCAACCTGTTGAAGATGTGTATTCCAACCTTGATGAGGCATTTGTTTCTTTGAAGTTACATGAGACCCATGGTTTTATGTGGGATGGGGAACGTCTTAAGGATCCATACTATGACAACCGGCCGACAGGCTAGGGAGACATCAGTGATGATGTTTGAGCTAGATGCTCTGAAAAGGGTTTCGGCATATATTACCGAAAGTAAAATAAATTTAACGCTAAAGGATGAAGAAAATATGGCTATTGAATCCAATAAGACACAAATTATGAATGAATGAGCTACTTTGGCTATTGAGACAAAGCCACCAGATAAAAAAGAAGTGGTCGAAGAAAACGTCGATAAGCAGCATCTGGACTGCATATATGACGAAGAACCCTTAGGTTTAGAAAAGGATTTGATGGCACCAGAAAGAATGCAGCCACAAGACCCTTTAGAAGAAATAGATCTTGGCGAAAAGGGGGATAAAAGACCAACTTATATCAGCGCTAACATCGACCAAAAGTTAAAGTCTGAGGTAATATCTTTATTAAAAGAATATAAAGATTATTTTTCTTGGGACTATAACGAAATGCCAGGTTTAAGCAGGGATTTGGTCGAACTAAAGTTACCAATAAAAGCTGGAAAGAAACCAGTGAAGCAGACTCACAGACGCTTTGCTCCAGCAATAATGTTGAAAATCAAAGAGGAGATAGAAAGACTCCTCAAAAGTAGATTCATAAGAATTTCAAGGTATGTCGACTGGTTGGCAAACATAGTGCCAGTAATTAAGAAAAATGGAAAATTAAGAGCGTGCATCAATTTTAGAGATTTAAATGTTGCCACTCTTAAAGATGAATATGTTATGCATGTGGCAGAAATGTTGGTCGACTCTGCTGTTGCTTTTGAATATTTAAGTATGCTTGATGGTTATTCTGGTTATAACCAAATTTTGATTGTATATGAAGATGTGCGAAGACGGCGCTTCGCTGCCCAGGGACACTAGGAACCTATGAATGGGTTGTCATGCCATTTGATTTGAAAAATGCTGAAGCGACATATCAAAGGTTAATGAATTTTATGTTCCATGATTTTATTGAAGATTTCATGCAAGTTTATATTGATGATATTGTAATAAAGTCGAACAGTAAATCGATTCATCTGCAACACCTTCAAGAGTCTTTTGAAAGGATGAGGAAATATGGATTAAGAATGAATCCATTAAAATGTGCTTTTTGTGTGCAGGCAGGTGATTTTCTTGGCTTTTGGGTGCATAAAAAAGGCATAGAATTGAATCAAAGCAAGACCAAAGCCATCATGGACGTCAAACCTCCGTCGACCAAAAAAGAACTTCTGTCTTTATTGGGCAAGATAAATTTCCTAAGGAGGTTCATATCTAACTTAAGTGGAAAAACCAAAGTATTTTCACCACTACTTCGACTGAAGAATGAGGATTTCATTTGGCAAGAGGAGCATCAAGAGGCTTTCGACAAAATTAAAGACTACTTAGTGAAGCCTCCAATATCATCACCTCCTGTTAAACATAGGCTTATAAGGTTATATATTGCAGCCTCAGATTCGACTATAGGAAGTATGTTAGTCCAAACGGACGAAAAAGGGGTTGAGAGACCTATATATTATCTTAGTTGAATGCTTAATGATCCTGAAACTAGGTATAGTGATATAGAAAAACTATTCCTTTGCTTGTATTTCTCTTGTATTAAATTAAAGCAATATATATAAAGCTTGTTGACGTGTATGTATCTTCTCATTTTGATATTATGAATCAAATGTTGTCCAAACCGATTTTACATAGTTGAATTGGTAAATGGGCTTTAGCATTAACAGAGTATTCTCTGACTTATGTGCCCTTAAAAGCAATGAAGGGACAAGTGGTGGCAGATTTCTTGGTCGACCATTCAATGGTTGGTATGCCTCAGAATTATGTAGATCTAGCGCCATGGAAATTATACTTTGATGGTTCTAGCCATAAAAATGGAGTTGTAATAGGAGGAATTATAATTTCCCCTAGTGGAATTCCAGCAGAGTTCAAGTATAGAATCAACGGTATATGTACAAATAATAAAGCAGAATACGAGTCTTTAATAACAGGACTTGAATTACTGCTAGAATTGGGGGCAAGGAACATCGAAATTATGGGAGACTCTGAATTAGTAATTAAACAGGTATCAAAGGAATACAACTATGTTAAAGAAAATTTAATCATGTATTTTGTGATTACTATTAGATTGTTAAAGCAATTTGAACAAGTGAGTATTCGACACATACCTCGGCGAGAGAATGAAGAGGCTAATGACCTAGCACAAGAAGCTTCAGGATAGAAGAGAGACCAAAATGAATAACTTATTCAGGTAAGAGAGAAAGTTCAAGCAACTTGGTTATCTCCTTCAGATTTGTCAATAATAAAGTTAGGGGTTGTAGATGCCGAAAATTTTCAGATTTTAATTGTTTACAATGGGCAAGAAAATGATTGGCGAAAGCCATTGGCCGACTATCTGCGCATCCCTACTGGGTCGATAGATCGTAAGATCAAGTATCGCGCCCTCAATTATGTTTTGATAGAAAATGAATTATTTAAGAAAATTGCTGAAGGAATATTGCTTAAATGCCTTGGAGAAAGTGAGGCATATGTAACAGTGTCAAATGTGCATAGTGGAGCATGTGGCACACATCAAGCAGGACACAAAATGAAATGGATTTTGGTGCGTTCAGGTGTCTATTGGCCTTCAATGCTAAAAGATTGTATCGAATTTTATAAAGGTTGTCAAGAATGCCAAGTGCATGGGGGCATACAACATGTTCCTGCAAGTGAATTACATGCAATTATAAAACCATGCCCAATCAGAGGACGGGCTTTAGATGTGATTGGAGAAATAAAACCAGCGTCATCAAAATAGAAAAGGTATACTTTAGTTGGTATTGATTATTTTACAAAATGGGTCTAGGCAGTAGCCTTAACAAATGTCGATCAAGAAGTTGTTATTGATTTTATAAAAAATCACATCATATGTCGGTTTGGGATTCCAGAAACAATTACAACCGACCAAGGATCAGTGTTTACTGGACGAAAAATGAAAGAATTTATGCAAGAAGTTGGAATTAAATTGTTAACGTCCACTCCTTACTATGCTCAGGAAAATGGCCAAGTCGAAGCTACCAATAAAGTAATAATTAGCTTAATTAAGAAGCATGTAGGAAAGAAGCCAAGGAATTGACATAAAACACTAGATCAAGCCTTATGGGCATGTAGAAATTCCCCTAAGGAAGCAACAGAAACTACTCCATTTTGACTTGCATATGGGCATGATGCAATGTTACCAGTGGAGATACATGTTCAATCAATAAGAATCCAAAGACAACATAAAATACCATCTGAGGATTACTGGAATGTGATGGTGGACGAGCTTGTCGACTTAGATGAATAAAGGATGCTGGCCCTTGATTTGTTAATAAGATAAAAAGAAAGGGTTGCCACAGCTTATAATAAAAAAATTAAAAGATAAAGTATTTGCTGTCGACGATTTAGTATGGAAAGTAATATCACCTATGGATAAAAATGATAGAGTCTTAGGGAAATGGTCCCCAAATTGGGAAGGGTCTTTTAAGGTGATGCAAGTTTTTTTAAATAATGCCTATGAACTTGAGGAGTTAGCCCCAAATCGACGGATCTTAAGGGTAAATGGTAAGTACTTAAAAAGTATAAGCCCATTCTTTAAGAAGTTAGAATTTCGACAGAATGGATATTCGTCCAATCAACAAGCTGGTAAAATTATGTTCGAAACTAATAAATTCAAAACATGCATAAAATGTGTACAATAGTGGAAGATATATATAAGACAGATAAAGAAAGGTGCCATTAAAATTTGGCTTAAATCTATAAAGAAATCACAAGATTGTTGATACAATGATTAAAAGTGTTTAAATCTGTTTTGGAATGACCAAAGTTCACCATGGAGGTTTGTAGCCTGATATTCAAAATCTTCTGCTTGAGTCCTAAGTGTTTCAAGCTTCGTTTCAACAGAAGAAATTGCTTCACTTACGGCTACAGAATCCAAGGCTACTTGGTCAGCCTTTGCTTGAGTTGGATTAATAACGTTGTTGATCTCTTCCTCTTGCTTGGAAATCTATTCTAATTCCTTGTTGAGAGCATAAATCTGGTCACGTATTTCATCAACTCTTTTCTGTTTGGGACCCAGTTACTATTTTTTCTTTCCAATCATTGCTAATAAATCAGTGATTTCTTCAGTGGCTTGTACCACCATATTTAAATTCTCTTTCACAAAAGCTTTCTTCGACTCGACCGTTTCATCATTTTCCCTAATACTTTCGACATTTTGGAGTAGAGGAATAAATAATATCTCAAATGTTGTTATCATAAACGTGGCTGATTCAGAAGTTTTGAGCTCTTTCATTTGAGTGAGAGCGTCTGAAAGTTCTTTGCCAATAGTTGGATTAGAATGAAGCAGATGAGGAAAATCAGGATTCAAAGCATGAGTTTGACTTTTAGTCAGATTTTTGGCTTTGATTGCTTCAAGACTTATCTTGTCATTGTATGCTTGAGTTTGGTCAGAGTCAGAAGAAAGAGTGCGAGAACTCATAAAGCGATGCAACCTAGCAATTTCTTCTAGAGCAGAAGGCTTGACTCCCATATGTTTTGGTGTAGTAGTTGATTCGACCTTTGCTTTCCCAGAAGAAGTGAGAGAAGTGCCTTGTATGCCTTCAGGAGGGGGTAGGATTTGGGAGGTGGTAACATTTTTATTTGCTTCTAAACCCTGTAGGGAATCTGAGAGGCTAGAGTCAGAGCTACTCAAACTATAACCCTTATGTTTGGAAGGACTAGTGACTAAGTCAGATTCACTAAGAGTAGCCAGAATAGTCAGGTTAATAAACTCATCATCAGCAATGCTGGGATTCTCATGATGATGAGGGGAAGAAGCTTCTGACAAAGGAGTGTAGTTAGGCACGCTTAGTTGTGGGCCAGAGACATTAACCTAAATAAAGCAAGAAAAGATATCAGCCAAACAAATTCAACAAACAGAAAAGAAAAAGAAACTAAAAAATAACCAGGTAGTACTTGTGTCGAGGGATCTAGATCGATAGACTCATCCTTAGCTGAAGCATCAACAACGTCTCCCATTGGGTTTGGAGCTTTATCAATTCAGGAAGCACGAGTCGGAGTGACAACGGTTGTGTCAACCACTATAGTGTCAGCATCTAAATCTAAGGTAGCTTTAGGATTTTTAGCCAAGATCTCTTTACATCTCCTTCTTGTACCAAGGGGGACTTCGACATCATCTGGTTCTTCTATTTCATCAACATGATTTAAGCTAACCTTTGCTTCAGCATTCTGGGACACATGTACCTTCATCTTCTTCTTCTTTTTCACCACCTTGTTTTCAGTAGAAGAGTCTTTTTTCCTCTTGTGGCTTTTCGATTTGTGGGATCATTGAGGGGACTGAACAGTAGGTGATGGCTTAGTATCAGAAAAAGATATAAGTTGAAGCAATTGTGTTAGTCGAGAATGGAGAGTTGAATCAACAAAATATACCCCAGCCCTCTCAGAAGTATGTTATATGTCCTTCTTGGACGGTTTGCATTCGTCAGAGGGAGCAGTCAAATCCGCTGAGTGTTTTCGACTCAGGCAAACAAGGAAAATATTAGTACAGTTCAAGGTATAAAAGACATGGAAACAAGAAGTATATAAGTACACCTACAGAGGAATCCTTCTTGAGTGAAGAAGAAATGGATTCATCGTCGGAGGGTGTATGGTCAGGGATAATCTACAAGAGATTGGCTAAGTCAGATATGCCAAATTAAGAATGATAATTGAAAGAATGTTGAGTTTAAACCTGGTTCGTTGAAGGTTTCGGTTTGCCGACAGAAACGGCGCCCACCTGATCTACTGGGATAGCTGTAAGGCAAGTATAAAACAATTAAATAAGCAACCAAATGAAAATGAGCAGGGGGTAATCTTTCCAGAAAACGTTACCGATTTGTCTGGTCGAAAGTACTCTAACATATCGTAGATCATAATGAAGATGACCTAAATAGTTAGGTAGATAATACCTCATCGGTACCACTTTGTCGGCCTTTTTCTTATAGGCATTTTGCATATCCGATAAAGAGAAATACCACCAGTCAGGAATAGGTGGGCCAAAGGCCAAAGCCAAAGGGCTAGATGGAAAAAGATGAAATTTGATGTTTCCAAAGTGAAGAGCGTAAAGATATTTGTCTTTCGCATAACCAGGGATTTTAAGAGTCGAGATCCTACCAGTTACCTTCTCCTTTAATTCGACAGCGGACTCAAAAATGGTTCGACGAAGATTATTAGGTCGATACACAACTCGGAAGTAATTCTGGAAAGCTTTAATTTGTTTAACATGAGTAACCTTACACTTGGTCGATTTTGCCTGCAAATTGGAAAAAGTTGTAGTTAGTTCAGCCAACTTTGCATTAGGATCACCAATGAATGTGACAAAATATGACTACCACCAAGTCTCAAATTCTTTGGTGTAGTAGAAAGATGGTTGGAAAGGTGTGAGAGTAAGTGTAGGCCTTCGTGCCCGTATGTTTCTGATATCTTCTTTGATAATTTCAAAAGGTTGGTCAGATATGATGTCTATCAACATCTCGTGAGAATTGAACAAGGACTTGGGGATAAGTATACAGAGTCCAAATTTTCGAGCCACCAAGTTAGGCTGATAAGCGACCAAGCCTGGATTCACACTAACAATCAAAGAAGACAGAAATTGGGGAGTTAAGTAACGTCTCCAGAGGATTAGGGAATTTTTCCTGTCTTCTTCTCTTACAGGTGGGAAACCCTAGTAAACCACTCGGCGCCATCTTGTCTATCATGAAACGGGGCCATAGAGGGTGTGAAATCGACTCTTGGCAACATGATGTTGAACAACAATTTGAAAACTTCAGGATTTGGGGAACCCTTGTCAATAGGAGTCAAAGGAAGAAGGCGTTTCCCAATGATATGGTTATGAGATGGAAGGCATGCTACTTTTCTATTTCTGAAGGGCTTGATCTCCTCAGAAAAAGTTGCATTCAACCATAATTGTAAGAGCCAAAAAGGACCATGGACCAAGACATTCTTTTTCTTTGGATTAGTAGGGTCGAAACGCTTGATTTAATTAGCAGGATCAGTCAAGGATGCATAAAGAGGGGATAAAATCAGCTGGCCTAAAGCAACATTCTCACCCATGTGCAACTGGGTAGCCAAATAAGAAAACTGTTTGGCCACCGGCATCGACCTGGAGCAAAAAATAAAGCGAGACAGCCATAAGGATAAAAATGCTACATACTCTTCGTCAGCTATGGGGCCAGAAGTTTGAGCATGATGGTCGATGAAGTTTTTGTATGTTGGTTTATCAGCTTCACCAACATCAAACTTTAGTGGCACAAGTTCAACATCTCTATAGTTAAAAACTTTTCCAGATGGTTTTAACCCTGTGATGACAACAACGTCGAACATGGTAGGAGTAATCATACCACACTTAGTATGAAAAGTGTTGGTCGACCCTTCACAAAAATGTATGGTAGCTAGGAGCATGCCACTAGAGTAAGGCTGGCCATATCGAGAAAGTTCTAATATGTAAATGCCCATTCTTTTCCATTGATCTCCTTTGCCGATTTCTAAACGTGCCATCCAAGCACAAAACATAGGGCAATGTAGAAGTGGAGCAGTTATAAAGTTCCTATCAATGTACTTGAGCGAAATAGGGTTTGGAGAAGAAATTATGGGTTTGGTAATAGTGCTAGTAGGAAAAAATGCTTCCTTATCGTGTACATAGATTTCGGAGGGTGCATCTGCAGGAAGTGGCCCTAAAAAAGCTAGGGGGTTTTATTCAAGAGAAAAAGGGATAAGTACCTGAGATTGCCAGATTTTGGCTTTCTCCTCAGCAAATAGAGGTTCCGACACATGAGCTTTGTAGTCGACGAGGCATAGTTGAAGAGCGATTGCTGGAGAAGAAGTTTGTTTATCAACATTCTCCATTGTAAGTTTGAAGGAGGATGAAGATGGGGAACAGTGATGAAATTTGCAGGTTCTAAAGAAAAGTAGAAAAATGAGAAATAAGGGTATTTATGGACTCTGAAAGGAAGGAAGAAATAATGGGGAAAATCTTTGTGATTTCCTAACTTTAAATCGTGCCATTTAAGGGACACGTGCTGCAAAATCAACGCGAGTTAATGGGCTGCATCTCCCACTAAAAGTGCAATGATGGCAAAAATTAAATGTCACACGTCTCGAAGCTGAAAAGCATGATACGTTACCATGATTACATGACGCCACAAAAAAGGCAGAATAGTGACATTCATTTTTGGAGGAATGGAAATGGTTTGGTCAAATGGTAACACCGAAGCTTCAAAGATGCCATTATCTCAAATGAGTCAAAATTCGAAAATGGCATCTCGGGGGGGGGGGGGGGGGGGGATTTTGTTACCTTGAAAAATCTTAAGGTATTCAAGCACGTGTATTAAATGAGGATATTCTCATAAGTTAAGGGTCATCCTCTAAAGTATGGGTTTTTGGGAAATTGGAGCCAAAGTGTTTGAAAATTTGGTTTTATTAAACTAGATTTAATGTTTAAGTGGAATGTAATGACAAATTATCAAAATTGAGCCAGGTCGACCAAAAGGAAATAGAATAATATATGTTAAGAAATGGTCGAAATTGGTTTAAACGATCAAAGGGTGAAAGACAAGGAAAATGGTCGAAATTGATTTTTGTCAACCAAAAGGGTTTCTGGACTTAGAAGAATTATTGTTGATTTTAAATTGCCAAAGGGAAAGTGTCGAAGCGAGTCAGAAGCGGTTTACTTTTAGAAGCTAGGAGCGGGAAGATTTAAATTTCAAAGTCATCAGCAGTTGCCAGCGGTTTACACTTTGTTTAAGCACCAAATAGGTGGCGACATCCAATGAAGCGGCTGTCTCAAGATTTTAATATTTTCCGTAGATTTCATCTAGGCAGTTACATTGTAAATATTATAAATAAGCAAATTTATTGTAATTTTTGGTGTGTTCACTTGTATGCTCAAATCACTTGTCAAAATTTTGTCATTCCGAGCGTTAAGAAACAAAGAGTGAAGAAGTGCTTGACGTACGTGAATCACCACTTTTATTTCAATGCAAATCCTTTATTTTTCAATTATCTCTTTTGAATACTTTATTTTCTTTCTGTGTATTGTCGAACAAAGTCTTTACATTATTTTCTACTTCACGTAAACAATTCAATGCTCTCTGTCAGTCACGAGTCACCAGTCAGTTAGTTTATTGAATCTTATTTTCATATGAATACCTTATGTCGGTCATGAGTCACCAGTCAGTCGATCGATTCATAAATATGGAAAGCCGTTATACTTGTTCCCTTAGTCACAGAAAACCGTTTCTCTTGATAAGGATTTTGATAGAATAAGTATAGTAATAAAATTCTTAGCATATGTCTTAAGATCAACTGGTCGATCTTGCGAGTTACCCTTAGTTTTAGGACTTTGGGAGGACCAACGGTTGTTTACCATTTTCCACAGTAAACATAAGGTTAAGAAACAAGGCCTCATATTGCCTAAGAGGATCACTATCAATCTTCATTTTTCGTACAGAAAATTTCAATCTACCCTCCTGCAGTGATTTTTGTACGAGATCCATGAAAAGATAATATTGAGAGGTTGTGTGACCAAGATAATTATGAAATTTACAAAAACCTCTTTTTTGTCGTTGTTCTAATGGCGGTAACTTAGCACCTAGGGATACTAAAATTTGACCATCTTTAACTAACAAATCAAAAAAATCTTCACATTTAGTGACATCAAACGTATAAGTTTTCGCTGGAAATTTTGGATTGTTTTCGACCGTATTTTTTCCTTTGCCAGAAAATAGTGATTTACACTCATATGTTGGCCCTAGCTTCATTTCAGCCACGTCGACCTCTGTCTCTTTTGGTGAGGTATAGTTGGCCTCACAAATGGGATATGTGTCATCATAATCTATGAAGGCTAATTTTTTTCTTAGTCCTAGCCTTATTATGTCTGACCTTTTCTAGTCGCAGACGCTCTAGATGTCAAACTATATCAGCTAACTGTGACATACTCTTCACAAAGGTCGGATCTATTTTCTTCCTAATGGAATAATCTAAACCTCTAGCAGCCATTTGAACAAGCTCGTGTTCTAGTACTTGAGTAAAGCATCTTGGTTTCAATGACCTAAATCTATTTAGATAATCATCAATGGTTTCAGCAAACCTTCTTTTAATGTTTGACAATTCAACCAAACTAATTTTCAAATGACCCTCATAAAATTGTTCATGGAAAAGTTTTTCCAACTTAGTCCATGAGTCAATCGAATTTTGAGGCAAAGTGGTAAACCACGTGAAAGTTGCCTTAGTAAGGGAAGAAAGAAAATGTTTTACCCTTAAGTTTTCATTATTCGACATATCCCCAGATTCATTCAAATACCTAGCAATATGTTCCACTGTCGACTCTCCAGATTCTCCCCTGAATTTTGTATACTTAGGAATTTTCGATCCTCTAGGGTTTTCAGTCTGTAAGATATATTCAGACAAAGGAGAAGAATATGTTGGCCTCTGAAGTGTGGTATTCATGCCATTCCTAGCCATAATTTTTTTGACAATGGTGGTTAGATTATTTTCTACGGCTAAATCCTCTTGTCGAATTTGTTCAACAATTTGATCAGCCTCTTGATGTCGATGTACTAATGCCCTAGGTGGATCGACAATCAAATTCCTTGGAGGTACTAGCACTTGTCCCTGATGGACAGTTTCATCTTGTATTGCCCCCATGTCCATTTGACCAGGGGCATCTAGTCAAACAAGTGGCGCCTGTCGAATAGGTACTGGGGGAGCACCTAAAAAATTACACAAACGCGTTAGTTGGGTAATCACCTGTCGATTTGTTTCAGCGGACTTCCTATTAGTCTCAGCCGACTCTTGTACTGTAGGGTTAAATACATTACCCATTTGGTTAGTTAACATATTAACCAACTCATGGTTACTATCATCTATTTGTTGCCTTAACACTGCTACTAAAGTGTTAGTGAGAGGCGGTACTATTGGTTGAGAAGGCATTCCTCTAATTTGGTTGCCTCTATTATTTCCTCCTGGTGCAGATCCTTGTAAAGGGGAGTTCAAATTTTGAACATTATCTGACACCACTTTTTCATTTGACGTTGACTGGAATCCTGGCATCATGGAATACAACATTCCATAAACAAGGCCCACCTTACCAAAACGAGGCTCATTAGGTATGGTGGTCGTAGTCATTACAGGCCTTGGGCTTCCCGGTGGAGCCTGAGAAATTTGTGTGGAACCTGCTGCAGTTGACCCGATTGGAGGAAAAGGTGCAACTTGAGAAACTACTGGATCAATAGTAGTTAAAGTTCGTGACGGTATTTCATCTACGTTTGGATTATCAGGAATTATCATTCTTGATATATGCTTCCTAGATGATGGTTTATTATACTCTTTGGTTAACTTTCCATTTCTAAGTTGCATACACTTAAGACAAATTCTTAGCACTGTGTCTCACCAGGTGTGCCAATTTGTTTACTGTAGAAAATGGTAAACAACCGCTGGTCCTCCCAAAGTCCTAAAACTAAGGGTAACTCGCAAGATCGATCAATTGATCTTAAGACATGTGCTAAGAATTTTATTATTATACTTATTCTATCGAAATCCTTATCAAGAGAAACGATTTTCTGTGACTAAGGGAACAAGTATAACGATTTTCCATATTTATGAATCGATCGACTGACTGGTGACTCGTGACCGACAGAAGGTATTCATATGAAAATAAGATTCAATAAACTAACTGACTGGTGGCTCGTGACCGGCAGAGAGCATTGAATTGTTTACGTGAAGTAGAAAATAACGTAAAGACTTTATTCGACGGTACAAAGAAAGCAAATAAAGTATTCAAAAGAGATAATGGAAAAATAAAGGATTTGCATTGAAATAAAAGTGGTGATTCACGTACGTTAAGAACTTCTTCACTCTTTGTTTCCTAACGCTCGAAATGACAAAGTTTTGACAAGTGATTTGAGCATACAAGTGAACACACCAAAAAATTACACTAAATTTGTTTATTTATAATATTTACAATGTAACTTCCTAGATGAAATCTACAGACAATATTAAAATCATGAGACAACCGCTTCATTGGATGTCGTCACCTATTTGGCGCTTAAACAAAGTGTAAACCGCTGACAACTGCTGATGACTTTGAAATTTAAATCTTCCCGCTCCTAGCTTTTGAAAGTAAATTGCTTCTGACTCGCTTCGACACTTTTCCTTTGGCAAGATTTAAAATCAACAACAATTCCTCTAAGTCCATAAACTCTTTTGGTTGACAAAAACCAATTTCGACCATTTTCCTTGTCTTTCACCCTTTGGTCGACAAAACCAATTTTGACTATTTCTTAACATATATTCTTTTATTTCCTTTTGGTCGACCTGACTCAGTTTTGACAGTTTGTCGTGACATTCCCTTTAATCATTAAATCTAGTTTAATAAAACCAAATTTTCAAATACTTTGGCTCCAATTTCCCAAAAACCCCCCTACTTTAGAGGATGACCCTTAGCTTATGAGAATATCCTCATTTAATACACGTGCTTGAATACCTTAAGATTTTTCAAGGTAACATAGTGTAATGAATAATTGAATGATTGCCTCTTAATGATTTTATTCCTTATTACAATAATTTGTATTTATTCCATTGTCTTTATGTGTCTTATAAATTGGATCAATCTCATTGTAGAAAGACACGTCAATGAAATAATACAAAATTATTCTTATCTTTCTCTCTTCACTTTTATCTTTTTTCTCTTTATTTTATAACAAAATTTTCTAAATTGCTAATAAATAAATCAACCAAATAAAAATATATATTCTTCAATATATTTAATCAAATGAAAATATATGTGATAAATCAATAATATAGTTTTTCTAAATAAAAAAAAAATCAACAACGTGTTTTATTTTAAATGTTCACAACTTTTATAAATAATTATGAAAGTAGAAAAATATCCAATAATAACTTTAGAAAATACTCCTTAATGAAAATTATTCTAAATATTGTAATTGTTTTTTACATCAATAAAGACTTAGAGGTGTTGAGAGAAGAATTATATGCCATATAGGAGAAATAAGCGAGTTTATAAAAGAAAAGTGAGGTTCTGTTTGGTAATATCAGAAAAAGAGCTTTTAATTTTTAATTTTTAGTTTTTCAACTCCTATAAACAAAAAGTTATATTTGGTAACTGTCATTTAATTTTTAGTTTGTAGTATTTTTATTAGTTTTTTTTTCTCAAAAGCTATTTAAAATAGCTTTTGAATATATAACTTTTAGTTTGTGATTTTCTCTTCCATCTATATCTTTATCATTTTAAAAAATATATATTTAAAATAGTTTTAGCGTTGTACAATTATATTCGTATCGATTAACAAAAAAATACAATATTTAATATTTTGTAACAACATTCAAATTACATACCTTATAATGAATTTAGAGATAGTGTTGTTAATTCCTAAATTTGTGAAACATTAGAAGATTATCAAGACGACGAAGATTCATAATAATATTGAAGTTTTATTGTAAAATAGACAATAAACTTATTTTTATTATTATTTTAGATTAATATAATTCAATTTAAATCATAATGATGTTATTTTATATATCTCATTAAATTTATACATAAATATTATTATATAAGTTCATTTAAAAATGTATGTATAATTGTTCGATATATTTTGTTGTTATTTTTAATTTTAAAATATATTAATTTTTTTTGCATGTGCTTGCTAATATATTTATTTTTATTTTATAAAACTTAATTTAGTTATATAATACAATAATATAATGAGACTATCAATTTTTTAATTAAGAATGTTATTTTATTTCATTTTATATTTATCAATTAATATAACAACTAATTTACCAAACAGTTAAATTAACTAATCAACTATTAACTATTAATTATCAACTACCAACTATCAACTACAAGTCATCAGCTACTAACTACCATCTAATTTTACTAAATAGAACCTCTGCACGAATTGAATATGATATTATTGTTAGATAGAGAATCAATGTTATTAATTATGAGTATTCAAATTCAAATAAATCGGAATAAATTTTTTAAATCAATTAAAATAAATTATACAAAATTAAATATTATTAAATGTATCTAAATGTTCTTTTCTAAAGCCGCTCAATTCAGTTTGAACTTTGGATTGATTTTCAAAATTCATCAAATCCAAAATAAACTGCATGCATATATTTTTGCATTTATTTATTTTTATGAGTATAATATAATTTATTAATATTTTATTTGTTGATATTTAATTTTCTATATATATATATATATATATATATATATATATATATATATATATATATATATATATATATATATATATATATATATATATATATATATATATATATATATATATATATATATATATATATATATATATATATATATATATATATATATATATATATATATATATATATATATATATATATATATATATATATATATATATATATATATATATATATATATATATATATATATATATATATTTCAAATATAACCGATCGTTGTTATTTCTGTTATATTAATTTGTAATACATTTCATGTTATATATTACATCAAAATTATTATTTTACATATTTCTTTTATAAAATTAATATTAATATAATTATTTATAAATTGTAATTTAGATATTCAACACGAGAAATTAGATTAAATCAGATTTAAATTTTATAACAAATTATCTAAAATCAAATTAAATATGGAGTAATTTAATTTTTATATAATTAAATTAATAACAATTAATCACATATACATGCTAAACAAATTATAACATATAATTAAGTGTAAAAATTAATTAATAATACAAACATGTATAAAATTAAAAGAATCCAACAAATTGATCTTCAGAAATACCTTGATCCATTGAAAAAGATCTTTTGACAATAATTTCGAAACAGAGGTTAAGAGACGAGTATCAAATACTAGATGACTTGTGTGGTTCTTTCTTAATATGTACTCCTAAATGCCTTATGAAATTCTCTTTCAATGGAGAGAAGAGATTATTTGCTTAGGTGCGATATATCGGGGACCATGATCTATATATAGTGTCATGGACAATTAAAGTTTCCATTATTTTGAAGTGTGTTACTATGTCATCCACTCTTATTTGAGTTCATATTCAAATAATTAATTAATTAATTAATTTCTAATTACTTAATCGGTTAAGGCTTTTAATTTGATAAATATTAGTTCTCTATTTTTAGGATTGACATTAATTTTAGTAAAATAAATATAGCAGCAATATGTTAAATAGGATGTGATTACTTGCTATAAAGAATAGGTGGAGCAAGAAGTCCTATTTTATGTTTAGACATGTTGAGTTGAAGTGTTTTAACATCTGGAGCAACATGTTGGATAAGATGTCCTATGCAGGGCCATTCGACATCACGCTTGAGCTGAGCTGAACAATTGGTTCTATTATGATTTAACATATGCACAATATTTTGGAAATATTATGCAGTCCTATGAGGCATTGATTTAAAGGTCTGGAAGAATCAAGAAGAAAATTGAAGAACATTGACTATCTAAATAAGGATACTTTTTAGGAAAGATTTGATTGAAGACCTATTTTTTAGAAGAATCTTCTACTGATTTGTAACAACTGATATGTTGTGATTTGAAGCTCAAATCCAGTTGGGAGATAGGTTATAAATAGAAGCATTGTAACCTAGAAGAAGTACCAGTCATGAATTGAAAAGATGTAATCATTAGGGCTGAGTCTGTACCATCTCTAAGGCAGTTGGTTGTGTGATCCATTCGACATATGAGTTGGATTGTGTTCCTTGAGTTACAAGGTTCCGTTCTCACTCAGAAACCTTTAGGTAATGAGTTGAGTATTGTTTTTGGAGGAAGCTTTTAAGTAACTCTAAGTTGTCTTCTTGTCAAGTGTCTTGATGAGTATTATCGTGGAAGTGTGTCTTCTTTTTTTGTCATGGAAGTGTGTCTTCCTGTTTGTCCAATCGTTGTCTGCGATTGATGAGGGATTGAGAAGAGACTCATATCTAGGTGAGTCTTAAATAGAAGTCTAAAAAGGATAGTGATTAAGTGAGAAGATCATAAACTGGTATGTTTGTTGTAGGGTATTTGAATTGATACTATTCTAGTTAATCTCGTCTCTAGCTTGGTATATCCCTAGAGTAAGAGAGTTGCTCTGAACTAGGTTAACAATTCCTATGTGTTGTTTATGCTTTTCCGTACTGTTTTTGTTAATTATACCTTATCTATGTGTTTTAAGTCAGATTAGATGTCCTAACAATGTCATAGGACATCTGAAGTCTGATATACCAGAATTTCAATTGGCATCAGAGCAGGCATCTTATTCTATTCTGGGTGAGATCCTGAAAAGATACTTTCTGGTCATGGACAAGGAATAAGGTATTTACTAAAAAGTTGTTTGAACTTGGATAGTTCATATTGTTGTTTAAATAGTCCCTTGAAGTGGAGGATGGACTATTTGTGACACGGTGTGTATTGGACCTGTCTGTTGTTTTCAGGCTTGTAGCTTTGGTGGAGAGTTGTTATGTTGGTTTGATTTATTTTCAAACATAGTTTGTTGTGTTTGCACCTGGACTGTGGTATCTATGTGCAAGGTTTTTATGTTGCGCCTGAAGGATGTTAAGGAGTGTTTGGTGTGTTTTTCCACTGTATAATATCTAATGTAACCCTGGTTGTTCTTTGTGTCTCTAGTGATTTTTTCTTGGAAGGGAATTAGGGTTTGGTCCCCTTAGTAGGTTATATGTGCAAGACTGTTTCAATCAACTTTGTAAATTTCAAATGATATTTTACTCTTTTTTCTCAAGTCCACTCATAAAAGCACTTTCGTGTGTGGTTGATGTATTTTTCAAGAAACCTATCATTTATTTGACAGACTATTGAAGAAAGGATAGAACCATTTATTTTGGTTTCTAAAAAAGTCTTCATAATTCTTGATCTAATAGAGCCATTTATGTTGGTGTAGCTGGAGCTTGGACTTATTTTGAAGACATTGAAGATGATCAAGGGATGTTTTGATTATTTGGAAGCAGTAATTATTTCATAACCAAGTTCAATTTTGTGTATCAGAAAAAGGGAACTGATGTACTACCAGATGTTATGACATCATATCAGTAGGTGTGCAGCTTCCTGTTAAAAAGCAGATGCTCTGGGTCCTAGACAGGTGTGTGATCACATATGTTTGGAACCTACTCCTGACTTGGAAGAGGAGGCATCTGGGCTGTATATCTAAGATGTTTTATCCAGAAAACATGTCTTAGATTGGTGGGCTGGTTGAATGTTGATCAACCAAATTAGTTACTTCTTGGTTCAGTTTATTTCTGATCCAAGTTAGTAGAAGTGTAGAGGCTGGGCTCTAGTATCCAGAAAGTTGTGTTATCTCAGCCAAGTTCCTTGTACATAAAGGTCAAGTTTATGGCCATAAAATAGATTCTTCTTGAAGGGAGTAATTGGTGTGTAGCAACCATAGGATGTGCAACTATTGAAGGGGAGAATGTATAATTCCCATAGGAGTTCTCAACAGTTAATAAGGGGGAGTCCTTAATCAGAAGTTGGAAGAACTTGAAGATATGTCATATGTAATTTCTTGACATCCGTGTGTTGAGAATTTATTTTTCTTAACATGTCCGATTGGTGCTCTTCATATACAGGATGAAGGTTGTTTACTCAAACTTGATATCACTATCAAGTCTACAAGAGCATGGAACTCTTGTTCTGTAATGGAAGATACATCAAAGGGATTGCCTGCATTAGAGCT
Source organism: Vicia faba (assembly GCA_948472305.1). NCBI lineage: Eukaryota > Viridiplantae > Streptophyta > Magnoliopsida > Fabales > Fabaceae > Vicia > Vicia faba. The sequence continues at coordinate 368,756,642 of OX451735.1, forward strand.
AAGTGGTTAATTGGTGTCTACACTGTTGAAGTGTCATTTGAATCACCTAGGATGAGCATTTCAGATTTTTTTCTGGAGTAAGGAGGAGGAGTTTGTTTTGGAACCAAAGGATCATAGTTCTTTCTGTTTGAGAAGTTTCTCCTCAAGCATGGGTTCATTTATGTGGTTGCCTCACATGATGGAACATTTGTTTTTGCAAGGATTGAAGGGCATCCTTGTGTTTTGGAAGATTGGGAGCAACAAACTTTTTCTGAATAGTTTGTTTGTGGTAAGATGACCAGTCAATTCCATGTTTGTTGAAGTCTGCTCTAGATACCTGATTAGAGGGAATCTCCTCTTTAGGTACAAAAGAATGGCGTCTAACACCTCAAATTCAGACAGGAGGTCTTGACATTGTGCTCATGAGAAGAAGTTTTCTTGAGGTGTGCATGCACTGCATGTATTTTGATCTGAGTTTGAAGGTTGATCAGAGATGTGTTTGGATTACTATGAATGTTGTCTCCAGAACCATAGTAATTGGTAACATCATGTGATTGAGATTGATTTCATAATTGATATTGAAACATCATCTCAAGGATCTGCTTCTTCAGCCAAGGAATCTTGTTTTACCCATGGTGGAGTGTAAGGTTACACCACTGATCTAATCTGGAATGATTTGTGGTGTGAATGAATGTCATGACCGATAGTCATGAAGAAGAATCAGCTGGTGCCAGAGGTGCGCATAAGAAGAATGTCAGACCGAATGTCCTACCTTGTGTGAGAAGGTAATCTTATCTGACTTATGATAAATACTTTGATGGGAGCTGAGTGTTTGTCTGTCCTCTGATGAGGTTGTGCATAAGACTAATGGTGGATACTTTGACAGGAGCTGAGTATTTGTCTGAGGGGTTATGCAAGTCTGCAGTTTGAACATTATGTTTCAGAGAATGTGTGAGAGTTTATTTCTCTCTATGGTGTCCAGGTGTGTGTGATAACATGAATGAGCTGCATTGGTTGTATTCTATTGGGAGTTTCTTGAAGGATTTCTCTACATAATGAGTCCTTTGAATGGTGTTTTAAGAACCATAATGTTTGGGTTCTATTTTATGAAGCCAATGTTCTAAATTATGTTGGAGCATCATTTTTGTTGAATGTCCTTGGAAGATGCTTGAGTTTTAGTGCGTAGAGTTGAATGTTCAAGCATGACTGTCATAAATGGTTGTTCTGACTATGTGGATTAGAATGTGTAGATTTTGATCTTGTCTACAGTAGTATGTCTGCTGATTGCATGACTACTCTGTTGAAGACTTCACTAGTATCAGCAAATACTAGTGGATGGAAGGGCAAAAGAAGGTTATCAAATACTGAGGTCTGAACTGAATGTTTTTGGAGGTGTTCTTCTTCTGATCAGAATGTTGTTAAGGTGGTGGTTTCTTCTACTATAAGTAAAGGATGGTGGCAATTTGGAACTTGTGTAGCAATCAAGCTAAGAGGATATGTGCTGGAATATGTGAGAAATTCCAAATCAAGCGTGTCTTGTATGGTTTTGTAAGGACATTTATCAGTTGTGTCCTTGTTGTGTGAGTACCTCGGGGTGCTTGGAGGTATTCTCAAGGAGCTGGTATATCTGGATATGTAAAAGTTAGGATTTATTTTATAGTTTGTGAATGTGTTTAGCTGGTGTGTTCAACCAGGTGTGTGAAGAGGTTTCCCTCCATTGTAATGAAGTCCTTCACGAGTCTTCATCTGGTGCTCAAGTTTTCATCTTCATCTGGAGCATTGGTTGTAAGTACGAAGTGCGCCTAAGAGGGGGGGGGGGGGGGGTGAATTAGGTACTTTTAAAAATTCTGGTTTTTAGTGATGATGGTTCTTATTTTTCTGGTTATAAGTGAGTTTAGGAAAGCTTAAAAAATGCAGAAAAATAAAGAGACACGGGCGATATATCCTGGTTCCCCTCACAGTCCGAGAGTACTCCAGTCCCCTTTCAACATGAAAGAGATTTCCTTATTTTGGCAAACTTAAACAAGAACTACCAACCAAACCAAGAATAATCCTCTTGGACCAAGAACAATCCTCTTGGATTTTCACTAAGTTACCTATGAGAAAAATCCTCTCAACGTAACTACACTTGTATCCAACAACTTGGAAAGACAAGATTTCAACAAAAACACTTAAACTTAATTCCAACAATCCTGTAAAATAAGTAAGTAAATATCAATTTGTGAGTTTGAGTGAGTAGAGTAATATTGATCACTAAGAGTGATTTGACAATGTATAATCTTCTTCTTTCAATAATAATATTGTACAAATACTCAAGATATATTTGCTCAAAGTTTTCTGTCTAAAGTATGAAAATGTGCAGAGAACTTATGCATGAAAATGAAGAATGCTTGACTTTGTATTTTGAAAGTTCAGAAAATATTTATGAAAGAAGGTGTTAGATCTAGATTTGAAATTGAATATTTATATGTTCATAACACCCTTTTGAAACATCATGAAGATCTGGAAATGTATCATGAACAAATGCCAAGTTTGAGTGAAAAGATGTAATGAAAAGGCATGATCAAAAGGCATGAACAAAGCTATTATTTATCAAATTCGTGCAGTGTGCAATCGATTGCACCCTTGGTGTAAATCGATTGCACAAGTTTTTTAACAGCTATTTTTTCAAAATCTTTAAGAGTGTAATCGATTGCATTAACAATGTAATCGATTGCATGCAAAGTCAGTAGCAAAAATTAACTGAGTGCAATCGATTGCACTAACAATGTAATTGATTGCATGCAAAGTCGGTAGGAAACGTTTTGAAAAATTTAAGTATGCAATCGATTGCATAGGAATGTAAATCGATTGCACAAAGAAACGGAAGAAAAAGATCTGAAATTTTGAAGAGTGCAATCGATTGCACTAAGATGTAAATCGATTGCATGCAGAAGAAAAGTGAAATTTTATCTTTGAAAAGCTTGAGTAATGATTCTTAAACATTTCTTTTTCATTTTTGAGCATCTATATCTTAAGATCAAAGTAGATAATATTAGTATACCTTTAAAGTTGTTGAGAGCTTTGAGTGAAGATATTATCCTTAGATGCTTAGATGCTTGATCAAAATCTTTGCCTTCTTTGTTAGCCATGGTTTGTCTTCATCAAAACAAAAGCTTATTTGAGAAGCTTGATTTTACATTCTCCCCCTTTTTGATGATGACAAACAATCTTTCTTTATGCGATGTACTTTCCGGAAGAGCTTCTCCCCCTAAGATGAAAAACTCCCCCTATGTAGGAGAGGGTTGGAATCCTTTGCAATTCTTCATCTTGATTGGAGAGTACCTTGAAAATTAAGACACAAGAAATACAAGCATAAAGTACCATACATCTTTCTCCCCCTTTGACATTATCAAAAAGAAGGGAAAGATGCCTAAAGCAAATAAGAATAGAGCAATATATTGACAAAAATTATAGAATTAAAATATTAACACACATTGTTTAAGAGTTACACAGAAAATTGAACAAACGAAACATTGAAAGAGTAAGACAATAACATAACAGAAAAAAAGTCAGCCAGAACATTAAGGGTGATGAATGTCTGGATGGTTGTAAGACCATGAGCCTTGGTTCGGGAATTATTGTTGAAGTGGAGGTTATGTGTAATGAGGAGGAGGTGCAGCTAGGTTATTTGGGTCGTATGGTGGGATATGAAGGTAAGAATAAAGGTATGAGAATTGTTGGTTCACATCCGAGAGAAAATCATTTATCTGGGTTGTAGTGGAGTCATTGATTGCACTCCATTGATTGTTGATGTTGGTGTTCATAGAAGCAAACTGTTGAGACATGTAGTCCATGAGTTCTTGATTGCTTGGACTAGAGGGAGAAATAGGAGGAGGAGGAGGCACAGCTTCACCGCCTTCAACTTCTTGGTCATTATCTTCATTGCCAACAACATCTTCACCAATGTAGGTGATGGTCTTTGTCTCCGGATTAAAATGTACGCCCATTCTTGAGTCAACATTCTTAATTGAAATTTTGTTTAAATTAGGATCCATATCCACCTTTTCAAAACCACGAAAATCCACACCAAATTCCTCCATAATAAAAGTGATAAAATAAGCATATGGAAGGAATTTAGACTTTTCATCCACTCTCAGCATATGCATCATGATCATTCTTGCCCAGTTTACATTTACTCCTTTCTTCCTTGCATAAATAAGCTGCATCTCGAAGTCGATAACCGTGAAATGGTTTCCAGCTCTTGGAAACAGTATATAGACCAAAAAATAATGATATAAGCAATCGTCTATATGGAGGTTACCTGCACTCCAGGATTCTCTGGATGGAATTACTTCTCCAAGACCACGAATCTATTTGGCGCGAAATTCAGCTTCACTTAACCGCCCAATGCTGTAAAAGAATCCCTTTTTCTGATAGCCATCCCATATCTCGTTTTCAGGATCATATAGGGAGCTTCCAGTGAAAGGAATATGCAAGATCTCACCAACAACCTGAGGAGTCAGAGAGATACGAGTGCCTAGCACATATGTGACCATTTTTCCTTTTTGGGGTGTTAGATTACTGAAAAACATTCTTACCAAATCCGGGTAGTATGGACCGTACGAAGAAATCAAGGGTTCCAGACCATAAGCAGCTAGATCATTCTGAAAGGAAAAACATTCTTGAGGAAAGGAGGAGAGTATACCATACTTGGGGTTGGATACAATTTTCTTTTGAAAGTCTTTGATAAATCTGGCTTCTTGCTCTTCGGTGAGAGTTAAAAGCAGTGGATTGGATGTTGAATCAATCTTCTTTTTCCCTTTATCTAAAACTGAAGCCTTTCTCTTTGTTCTTGAAGCCATGGATATTGAGATTTAGGGTTTTGGGGATTTTAGTTTTTGTGAGAGAGAAAGATTTTGTGTGAGATATTTGGAAGTGATTTAGGTAGGTAGGGAATGAGTTATTAGAATTAAAGTGTATTTGTCTTGGGAATATGAGAGAGGAATTCTGACCAACATTAATTTTTTGTCATAAAAGCTACTTTCAGTATGTGGAATCGATTGACATACCATGTGCAATCGATTTGCACACAAACAGAATAAAAAAATAGCAAAAAACGCACATATTGCAATCGATTACATTAAAGGTGCTATATATTTGCACAAGAAACAGAATGGGCAGAATTGAAAAAAACTCTTTGTGCAATCGATTTTCACCAACAAAAATTGTCCAAAACCAAATTTTTCTTGAAAATTTAAGTATCACATAACATAAATTCATATATGGCATGTATAAAACATATATAAAAGTTATATCAAGGGTAGAATGCACCTTATAAGTCGCGTTCGTCAAGTATGTCGAGCTCTCGACGAATTTTGTAGAAAGGTTCTTTCGCCAAAGGTTTGGTGAAGATATCGGCAAGCTGATTATGAGTATCTACAAAGGTTACCTCGACATCTCCTTGACGAACATGATCACAGAGAAAATGATGTTGAATGTCTATATGTTTAGTCCTTGAATGCATGACAGGATTCTTTGTGATGTTGATTGCACTGGTGTTGTCGCATCTTAGAGGAATGCACCCTAGATCGAGTTTGTAGTCACGAAGTTGTTGTTTTAGCCACAAAATTTGAGCGCAACTACTACCCGCTGCAATATATTCAGCTTCGGCTGTGCTTAGAGCAACACATGCTTGTTTCTTGCAGGCCCATGATACTAATGCATTACCAAGAATGTGACAAGTACCACTTGTGCTCTTTCTATCTGTTTTACATCCTGCATAATCTGCGTCAGAATAACCAATTAAGTTGCAGACACTACCTTTAGGATACCACAATCCGACATTTGTTGTCCCTTTGAGATACTTCATGATCCTCTTTACCGCCGTGAGATGAGATTCCTTTGGGTTAGCTTGAAAGTGGGCACAAAGACAAACACTAAACATTATGTCAGGACGGCTTGCCGTCAAATATAATAAAGAGCCAATCATACCTCAATATTTAGTAATGTTGATGGAAAAACCTGATTCATCTTGATCAACATAAGAACCAGAACCCATTGGTGTAGACATTTCCTTGCAGTTATCCATGTCAAACCTTTTCAAGAGTTCCTTGCAATATTTGGATTGGTTGATGAATATGCCATCTTTTAGTTGTTTGATTTGAAGTCCAAGAAAATAGTTCATTTTACCCATCATGGACATTTCAAATTCTCCTTGCATCATTGATGAGAATTCTTCACACATTTCTTGATTTGAAGAACCGAAGATGATGTCATCAACATAGACTTGTGCTAGCAAAGTGTCGTCTTTGATTTTCTTGATAAATAGAGTCTTGTCAACTTTGCCTTTTTCGAAACCTTTTTCACATAAGAAGTTGCTTAAACGATCATACCATGCCCTTGGTGCTTGTTTCAGTCCATAGAGAGATTTTCTTAATTTAAATACATGAGATGGATTCTTGAAGTCTTCGAAACCCGGGGGTTGCTTAACGTATACTTCTTCAGTGATATATCCATTCAAGAATGCGCTTTTGACGTCCATTTGGAAAAGCTGAAAATTTAATGAATAAGCATAGGCAAGTAAGAGACGAATAACTTCTAACCTTGCAACTGGAGTGAAAGTTTCTTCAAAGTCTATTCCTTCTTCTTGATTATAGCCTTGTGCTACCAATCTTGCTTTGTTGCGAACAATTATTCCATTCTCGTCAAGTTTGTTTTTGAACACCCATCTTGTTCCAATAATTTTGTTTGTTGCTTGGCCTAGGAACGAGTTCCCAAACTTGATTCCTTTCAAATTGATTCAATTCTTCTTGCATAGCTATGATTCATTGGTCATCGCCTAAAGCTTCATCAACTTTGGAAGGTTCAATTTGAGAGAAAAACTCCATGTTTAGGCAAGCATCCTTGAGATTTAATCTTGTAGACACGCCTTAACTTATATCACCAATTACTTTATCAATAGGATTATCTTTATGAGTTCTCCATTATTTTGGTAGATCATTGAGATTTGATTCTTGTTGAGGTGATTCTTCTAGTTGAATGGGTTGATCCTTGGAAGAATTTTCTTGAGGACCTTCTTCAATTTCATCATCGTTATCACAAACAATATTATCCTCCTTGTAGGGGTTAGATTCATCAAAAGAAACATGCATAGATTCTTCAATAGTCAAAGTTCTTTTGTTGTATATTCTATATGCTTTACTAGAGAGTGAGTAACCAAGAAATATACCTTCATCGGATTTCTCATCAAACTTACCCAAATTATCTTTGTCATTGTTTAGGACAAAGCATTTGCACCCGAAGATATGAAAGAAAGCAATGTTTGGTTTTCTCCCTTTGAAAAGTTCATATGGAGTTTTCTTTAAGATTGGTCTAATGTTAACTCTATTGCTAACAAAAAATTCCGTGCTAACCGCATCTGCCCAAAAGTATTTTGGAAGGTTTGAGTCGCTAAGCATTATTCTAGCAAGTTCCACAAGAGACCTATTCTTTCTTTCAACCACTCCATTTTGTTGTGGAGTCCTTGGTGCCGAGAAGTTGTGAGATATTCCATGTTCTCCACAGAATTCTTCAAATAGAGCATTTTGGAATTCTCCGCCATGGTCACTTCTTATTGAGGCAATTGTTAGAGACTTCTCATTCTGAATTTGTTTAGCATACTTCTTGAACGCCTTGAATGCATCACTTTTATACACTAAAAAGAATTTCCAAGTATATATAGAGAAATCGTCAACAATAACCAAAGCATATACATTACCTCCGAAACTCCTTGTTCTCGATGGACCAAATAGATCCATATGTAACAATTGTAGTGGCCTTGTAGTGGACACCTCATTCTTAGCTTTGAAAGTTGATCTAGTTTGTTTCCCTTTTTTAACAAGCATCATATAGTCTATCTTTAACGAAATTTCTCTTAGGCAACCCAATGACAAGATCATGCTTGATTAATTTATTCAAGTGTTCCATATGAATATGAGCAATTCTTTTGTGCCAAAGCCATGAATCATCGTTGTTCGCCATGAGACATTTAACCTTCAAATATGGATCATCAAGGGAAATCATAAATATATTATTGATTCTTTTACCTTTAAGTATAACCTCATGAGTGACTTCGTCTTCTATCAAACATTCATCCTTGGTGAACTTGATTTTGAAGCCTTGGTCACAAAGTTGGCTAATACTTAGAAGATTGTGCTTTAGTCCTTCAACATAAAGAACATCTTCAATGGATGTGAAAGGTGGAGCACCAACTTTGCCTTTGCCTAGGATTCTTCCCTTATTATTGTCTCCATAAGTGACAAAACCCTTGGCCTTTAGCGCTAGATGTGAAAATTGGTTTATATCTCCTGTCATATGCTTTGAACAACCACTATCAAGATACCAAAGATTGTATGTGGTCTTCAAGCATACCTGCAAAACAAATTAGGTTTTGTTAGGTACCCAAGTTGCTTTGGGTCCTTCATAATTAGTTCCTTTCTTTACCCATACATAATGCCCACTTGTCACACTGAAGTTTTTAACATAGCAATCATTAGGTGTATGTCCTTTAATACCACAATAAAAAAAAGTAGGTTCAAAGTTACTTCTATATCTAGAAGGATAAGATTTCTTCTTAGAAAATGTTTTCTTTTTCGGATAGTGACGAACTGTTTTAGGTTTGTTCACTTTCTCTTTGGAAGATTGATCACTTGCCTTAACAAAGATAGTTTTGTTAGAACTTGGTTTTGAAAACTTTGAATATCCAAGCCCACTTTTATCATTGGAGTATCTTTGTTGGCTAAGAACACCTTCCAATCCAATTTGACCTTTTTCATATCTTTCAATGACTCTTTTTAATTGGACAATTTGGAAAGAGAGTGAATCACAATTTTTGCATACAAAATTATGTTTTTGTTCATCACTTGATTTTTGTTTTTTTTCTTTGAAATCTTTTTCCATTGAAACACATTTTTCTTCTAACGATGAAATTTGTTTCTTTTGTGATGAAATGGTTTTATACAGAATTTTGCATTCATTCAATAGTTCATCTATAGCACCTTGTGCATCACTATCAAAAAGACAAAATTCATTACTAACCTCATTGTCTTCATCATCGGAATGGTGTGAGGCCATCAATGCTAGATTTTCACTTTCATCACTATCGGAATCGGATGAGGAACTTATTTTATTATCCTGCCATGCGACATAAGCCATTTTGTTCTTGAATCCCTTCTTGCTTTTGAAGCCACCTTTCTTGGAGAGTTTTGGACAATCCGGCTTGATATGACCTTGCTTACCACATTCATAACATGTGATTTCTTGTGTTGATGTGGAGCCTTCCTTTTTTTGAAAATGTTTATTTCCTTTTGAATGAGAAAAAGGTTTGTCATTTCTACCGAAGAACTTACCAAGCCTTTTAACAAGAAGCATGAAGTTTTTATCTTCTTCTGGATTGTTTTCCTTTTCAACTTCCTTGGAGTCTATCTTCAAAGCAATATTCTTGGATTTCTTCTCTTGATTTTCATGCTTTTCGAGTCTCCCGAGTTCCGTTTTGTATTCTTGAAGTTTTCCAAATAATGTTGCAGATGTCATGTTGGAGAGACTTTTCTTTTCTGAAATTTCGGTTACCTTTGGTTTCCATTCCCTAGTTAAGGACCTGAGTACTTTCAGATTCAATTCATCATTAGTCAAAGTTTTACCAAGAGCACTTAGATGATTTGTCAAGTGCACAAATCTCTTTTGTAAGTCAAGAATGGTTTCTCTGGGCTGCATTCGAAATAGTTCGTATTCTTGACTTAGGGTATTTAGTCTTGATCTTTTTACTTCAACCGTTCCTTCATGAGTTTGTACCAAGGTATCCCATATTTCCTTTGTTGTTTTACATGCCGAGACACGGAAGAATTCGTCCATGCTAAGTGCACCTTGAAGAAGGTTTATTGCCTTTTTGTCATAGAGAACTTTCTTCTTATCATCATTGTCCCATGCAGTTTTAGGCTTTGATGAGCCAACACCATTAATTATCGTTATCGGGATAAATGGACCATTTTCGACGGCATCCCATATTTCTTCTCCTTGTGCTTCTAGATGCTCCTTCATGCGAATTTTCCAGAAGTCAAAATATTCACCACAGAATAGAGGAGGCTTATTGTTACTACCACCATCTCTGAAAACAGGATTATGATTTGCGGAAGCCATTCTGGATCTTTTAGGAGCAGGTTACCTATAACCTGCTCTGATACCAATTGTAAGTACGGAGTGCGCCTAAGAGGGGGGGGGATTAGGTACTTTTAAAAATTCTGGTTTTTAGTGATGATGGTTCTTATTTTTCTGGTTATTAGTGAGTTTATGAAAGCTTAAAAAATGCAGGAAAAATAAAGAGACACGGGCGATATATCCTGATTCCCCTCACAGTCCGAGAGTACTCCAGTCCCCTTTCAACATGAAAGAGATTTCCTTATTGTGGCAAACTTAAACAAGAACTATCAACCAAACCAAGAACAATCCTCTTGGACCAAGAACAATCCTCTTGGATTTTCAATAAGTTACCTATGAGAACAATCCTCTCAATGTAACTACACTTGTATCCAACAACTTGGAAAGACAAGATTTCAACAAAAACACTTAAACTTAATTCCAACAATCCTGGAAAATAAGTAAGTAAATATCAATTTGTGAGTTTGAGTGAGTAGAGTAATATTGATCACTAAGAGTGATTTGACAATGTATAATCTTCTTCTTTCAATAATAATATTGTACAAAGACTCAAGATATATTTGCTCAAAGTTTTCTGTTTAAAGTATGAAAATGTGTAGAGAACTTATGCATGAAAATGAAGAATGCTTGAGTTTGTATTTTGAAAGTTCAGAAAATATTTATGAAAGAAGGTGTTAGATCTGGATTTGAAATTGAATATTTATATGTTCATAACACCCTTTTGAAACATCATGAAGATCTGGAAATGTATCATGAACAAATGCCAAGTTTGAGTGAAAAGATGTAATGAAAAGGCATGATCAAAAGGCATGAACAAAGCTGTTATTTTTCAAATTCGTGCAGTGTGCAATCGATTGCACCCTTGGTGTAAATCGATTGCACAAGGTTTTTAACAGCTATTTTTTCAAAATCTTTAAGAGTGCAATCGATTGCATTAACAATGTAATTGATTGCATGCAAAGTCAGTAGCAAAAATTAACTGAGTTCAATCGATTGCACTAACAATGTAATCGATTGCATGCAAAGTCAGTAGCAAACGTTTTGGAAAATTTAAGTATGCAATCGATTGCATATGAATGTAAATCGATTGCACAAAGAAACATAAGCAAAAGATCTGAAATTTTAAAGAGTGCAATCGATTGCACTAAGATGTAAATCGATTGCATGCATAAGAAAAGTGAAATTTTATCTTTGAAAAGCTTGAGTAATGATTCTTAAACATTTCTTTTTCATTTTTGAGCATCTATATCTTAAGATCAAAGTAGATAATATTATTACACCTTTAAAGTTGTTGAGAGCTTTGAGTGAAGATATTATCCTTAGATGCTTAGATGCTTGATCAAAATCTTTGTCTTCTTTGTTAGCCATGGTTTGTCTTCATCAAAACAAAAGCTTATTTGAGAAGCTTGATTTTACATTGGTTATCCATGACACGGGGGTGAAGTACTTGTCTATGGATTGTTGTTGAAATAGTGCAAATTTTTATTGGAAGGACATGTTTGATTTAAGACATGTGAAGCTGGGTAGTTAAATCAGAAGTACACATATCTCTCTAGTGGTTGATAGTTGTGTCTGGGAGAATTTATTTTTCTCTGCAGATTTTGGAGTAACTCTCTGAGGGTCTTTGTTGTTGAGAAATGTCACATATGTGATGTTTTGATGTTTTGGTGTGTGTCACTAAGTCTAAGTGAAATAAGTACACTTAGAGTCCAGTTAAAGGCATTGTGTTTATGCTTCAGAACATATGGAGAATTTTGTGAAGCATTTTTGGACTGATGGTTAAAGATGTGTTGGTCACGGGTTTGTGAATTCAAGAGAAAGAAGACAATGTCTGACTGGATGTCAGAACATTTTTCAGGACATGTTTCATGTGTGATCAACAAAGAAGTTTAGTGGATGGTGTGGTCAAACACGTGTCTGAAAGGAGTGCATAAAGTGTGTTTGAATGTGCATGTGCATGTATTGGAACTATTTCTTTTCATCAGAAACAGTCCAGAGATAATAAAGGCATTCAAAGTAGTTTTGGACGATGCACGTTATTTTTAGTGGTTATTTTCTCCTCAAATAATGTTTCCTTTTGACCAAGGCCATTGCTAAAATCAAGGATCCTTATTTCCCAAGCAAATATTCATCTATTTATAGAAGTTAATCCTTTCCTCTTTCACCTTGTGAGTGTTATGAGTTTTCACAATCCTGATGTATTTTGTTCGAGTATGGGTGAGCTGTGTTTGGGTTTGTTTTTGTGAGGGACTTCTTTGTCAATTTTTGGCCAAAAAGGGGGAGAAATGGTTTGTTTAGATGGATTTGAAGTTTGTTCTTCCAAATATGTTACAAACATGTCGAATAGGATGTATGATCCTATGTCTGTTTGGGGTGTTTTGTGACCTGAGTTATGAACACATTTGTAACCTGTGTTCTGAGTTACCCATGGTGGTGGTAGGATACTTCTTAAGTTTCCTCTTATTCCACAGGTTGACTGGTGGATGCTCCATGGCTCTCTTATGCCACCATTTGGAAAGAAGACTTATTATTCTGTGACAAGAATAAGTTGCTAGCTTGAGGGGGAGTGTTGCCTATCTTCTTCCTTATGTACACCAAATGAGTTCAGGACTTTCCACTCCTTTATCCTGAGGTTGCTATTCTTTGGTGTTGAAGTTCTTGCTGCAATGGAGTTTCTATAAAGATGATTTCGAATATGATATCCTAACATCATTGTGCTTATGAAGTTTGACTCCATATTGCTATGCTACTGTGTTCAATATTTACTGAAGACTACCGTTGAAGAATTATATTTTTTTGCTGTAATATGAGTTGTAATTTATATTATTTGTTTTAGCCAAAATTTGCCAAGGGGGGAGATTGTTAGTTCTCTATTTTTAGCATTGGCATTAATTTTAGTGAAACAAATATAGCAGCAATATATTAAATAGGATGTGATTACTTGCTATGAAGAACAGGTGGAGCAAGAAGTCTTATTTTATATTGAGAGATGTTGAGTTGAAGTGTTTCAACATCTGGAGTAACATGTCAGATAATATGTCCTATGTAGGGTCATTCGACATCGCGCCCGAGCTGAGTTGAACAGTTGGATTCTGTTATGATTTAACAGATGTAGAATATTCTAGGAATATTATGCAGTCCAATGAGGCGCTGATTTAAAGGTCTAGAAGAATAAAAAAGAATATTGAATTTCTAAATAAGGAGACTTTTTAGGAAAGATTTTATTGAAGACCTATTTTGTAGCAGAATCTTCTGCTAACTAGTAACAACTGATATACTATGATTTGAAGTTCAAATTCAATTGGGAGATAGGTTATAAATAGAAGCATTGTAACCTAGAAGAAGTACCAACTGTAAATAGAAAAGATGTAATCATTAGAGCTGAGTTTGTACAACTCTCTAGGATAGTTGGTTGTGTGATCCACTCAACATGTGAGTTGGATTGCGTTCCTTGAGTTATAAGTTTTTGTTCTCACTCAGAAGCCTTTGGATAATGAGTTGAGTATTATTATTGGAGGAAGCTTTTAATTAACTCTAGGTTTTGTTCTTGTCAAGTGTCTTGATGAGTATTGTCATGAAAGTGTGTCTTCTGTTTTTGTCATGGAAGTGTGTCTTCCTGTTTGTCCAATCGGTGTCTGTGACTGATGAGTGATTGAGGAGAGCCTTATATCTAGGTGAGTCTTAGATAGAAGTCTAGAAAGGGTAGTGATTAAGTGAGAAGATCGTAAACTTGTATGTTTGGTATAGGGTCTTTGAATTAAACTATTCTAGTTAATTTCTTCCCTGGCTTGGTATGCCCCCAGAGTAGGAGAGTTGCTACGAACTGGGTTAACAATTCATGTAGGTTGTTTATGCTTTTCAGTACTGTTTTTCTTGATTATACCTTGTCTGTGTGTTTTAAGTCGAATCAGATATCCCAACATGTCATAAGACATCTGAAGTCTGATATACCAGAATTTCAATAAATAATTAACATAAATATATGATCATATAATATTTATTTTAATATAATAATAAAGTAGTATTTAAATCTAAAATATTCCAAGAATATTCTACTTAGGAATTATATTTTAGTAATCGTATCACAATTCTTTAGACGCGCATCCAAATGTTATTTATCTATAAATTTCAAATTTACAATTTGGTTAACCTCATACATCAATAATGGGACAATCGCGGTTGTCGTCACTGAGGTATAACGTGATAATACCTTAATGACCACCACATCAATGTACTTAGTGATATATCAATATGAATGAGTGATATGGAAATTTCATCTAACGTAATCTCTAAATCATGCATATTTTCCATCGTTTCTAATGAAGTTTTTATTAAGATCAAACTGAAGTTCTTTAAGTGCACTTCAAAATTAAAATATTTGCACATGATAAAAATTTAATTTCATTATAACAATAATACCTCATAAGTTTTATTATCATAGAAAATCAAACATAATGCGCAGTTTGTACTAAAGTAAAACCAAAAACTTTTGGTTAGTGGATCAACATGCATTAAGTATGTCCCCATATGCTTTATCCAAATATGTTTTTCTTGAAATCTTTCTTTTAAAATAAGATGTTTGATATCGATAAATTTTGATTTCGTAGAACTCATATTGTTGTTGGAGTAGATCACAATTATACTATTGTCACTATAGGGAACGTGCAAGCCTTATTGTCACCAAGGAGAACTACACCAACTTGCTCTAACTTCAAAGTCTCAAAATATTTTTTTTGTTGGACACATGTGATAAGAGAAACTTAAGTCCATGATCCAACCCTCTTCAGTCCTCAAGCTCGAAACCACTAATGCACCAATACTCTTATAATTATTCTAATCATAGACAACTATAATATGAATGTAATCATTCTTGCCCCTATTTACGAGACAATCCCTCATGAAATGACTTATTTTTTACAAGAGAAGCATTTTACCCTTGACTTGTCATACCTCTTTGATTTTGACATCCTTCTTGCTCTTACTATTATAGGTTATACTTTTTATGATGAAACTTTTACCTCAAATAATGAAAAATCGAGGGTATAGATCTTTGGAAAGCCATGTTTTATTTATTTTAAAAAATAATTAATCTTTTCCCCCGGTTTAAAAAAAAAAGAGTGAATATAGCTACAAGGAAGTTTTCTTTGAATCTCACTCACTACATTTTAAGTTTTTTTCAAAGGTCTAATTAGTATTTCTCTCTTGCCGTATTTCCAAATTCCCTTTTTTTCTTTGTTAATTTTTTTTATAAATATTTTATCCGTATTAATCTCGATTAATTGGTCCAACTGAGAGTTAATATATTTTTCATCAATATTTTCAAATTGCTATTTTCAAAAGACCGTTTTAATTTTTTTATTTTATATATTCAATTCCATCGGTTTTCCCCAATAACCGACGTGATATATATATATATATATATATTTCCAGAATATGGCGCTATTCTATTTTTTTTATTTTCTATTTTTAGTTAATACTTTCACGTCAGTTTTAATGTAAAATCGACATGTCACATCTTTTGCATGAAATACTTTAGAGAATTTGTTAGTTTCTAACTTTTCATTACCTATCAACGCTCTAACGTTATTTTGTAGTTCTCTTCACAAAAACCTAGGAGATTTTCATCACCACTCTCATCAAAACTCTTTCAACGAATATTCATCAAAACTCGAATATCATCCCTATTCCAACCAAAACTCTTTTGAGGTACGTTTGTTCTTCTTTATCACATTTCAGGTTTATATTACTGGAATGGTTTATATCACTTGTACGTTTGTTCTTATTTATCACATTTGAGGTTTATACCACTGAAATAGTTTCTCTTGATCATTTTGTTTTTCACTTAAACGTTAGTCTCTTGACCATTTTGTTTCTATATGTGTTAGTCTCTTGATAGTCATGACTGATTCAACAAGTAAGTAAGTTTAAGAGTTCGCTTAAGAGGGGGAGTGGTGAGTTAGGTGTAATAATTTTTTTTCCTGATTTTTAGAGACGTGTTCCTTTCTTTTCTGGTTATGAGTCGTGATGAAAGTGATAAATGCGATAAAATAAAGAACAACAAAAATTTATTATAGTTCTCCTTACAATTTGAGAGTACATCTAGTTCCCATACCACGTGTAAGAGATTTTATTATTGTTAGATCATATGGAAAAGACTCTTCTAGTCTTCCTATCTAACAAAATCACCAAGAACAATCCTCTTATGATCAACCAAGTTGAAATGAGAATAATATTCTCCAATTAAATTCTATTGCTTCCAACAATCCAGGACAACAAAGTATACAAATCAAACAAGTGGAAAGAGAAAACAATCCTTTCTTTTTTCCTCTCTTGTTTCTAACAATCCTGGATAACAAGGAGCACACTTAATATCAAATAATCCTTGATATTTAGGAATGCGCAACACAATAATAATTTGTATAAGAAGAAAATTTGTATAATGAATAAGACTTAATCAAATGACCAAAGTCTTCTTCTCTTTCAAATATGAAATATCAATATTATAAACTCTCTAAGTGCTTAATTATGATTTTACAATGATATGAAAATTTTCTCAAAAAACATCTTAGTATGAAAATTTGTAATGAAAATTATTTAGAGAGTTTTGTAGAATTTTGATTGAAATAGGTGATATTAAAACTAATGTATTTTTCCATAAATACATCCTAAGAAACATTTATTAATTAATGCAAAATTCTGAGACATTTTCATGAAGGTTTGCAATAGTTTAGAATGACAATGATTCATAAAAAAGACATAATTTTGAAATATGTGCAAGACTTGTTAAGTCGGTTAAACTAATACTTGACTTACCAAGTGCAGAACATTTTTCAAATTTCAAAATTAAAATACTGCTTCAGACCAGTGAAAATTGTGGCGGTTTTTAGTACTGTTACATGGGGTCAAACTGCCACAATTTACCAAAAACAGAATATTTGAAAAATTGAAAATATGTCGAAGTATTTGAACCAACCTTATGTAACATATATTGATATATCCAAGTCAATAGATTATATTTGAAATTTATTTAACATGGTTCAAACATGAATCATATTATATTTGAAAGTGATTTAACGTGGTTCAAACATGACAAAAAAAATTCCAATGCATGACAAAAAATATTTTGAGCACTAAGAAATGTATATGATACGAAATTCATATATCTAAGATGATGGAAATTTTTTTGTGAATTAACTCATATCTTCATAGATCTTTTTCTCCTTCTTTGATAAGATATTGTTGAGTTTGTCTTCATCAAAACATGTTGAAAACTTATCTTCACATTCTCTCTCTTTTTGATGATGGCCACCATGAAAATTTAGAAGCTTTTAAGTAATTGCTCCCCCTAACTTTGATAACTCCCCCTTGATCAAAGCTCCCCCTTGACTTCTTTTTGCCACACTAAAGTTCCTTACATAGCAAGCATTATATGTGTGATCAATTATACCACAATAAAAAAAGAACAAAATTACTTCTATATCTCAGAACATAAGATTTTTTCTTAACAAATCTCTTCTTAGGATGATGATGAAATTTTTGTGAATTATTCACTTTCTCTTAGGTGGATTGGTCACTTTCCTTAACAAAGATAGTTTTACTAGTACTTGATTTGTTAAAATTTGAATAATCAAGTCCACTTTTATCATTGGAATATCTTTGTTGACTAAGGACACCATCTAAACCAATTTGTCATGTTTCATTTCTTTAAAGAACTTTTTTTAATTGGGAAATTTAAAAAGAAAGTGAATCACACTCTTTGCATATAAAATTCTTATTTTCTTTTTCAAGAAAAAAATTGTTTTTCAACTTCAAAATCTTTTTCCATAATGTCAATATTTTCTTCAAGAGATAAAATTTGTTTCTTTTGTGTTGACAACATCTTATATAGAATTTTATATTCATTAAGTAATTCATCAATAACACCTAGTGAATCATTATCATAAGAATATATTTAATTACTAACCTCTTCTTCTTCATCATCATAATGATGTGTTGCTATCAATGCAAGACTTACATATTCTTCATCTGAAAATAAACTTATTTCATTGTCATCCAATGTTACATATGCTTTCTTTGACCTTTTGTCCTTATTTCTTTTGAAGTGTTTATTCTTATTTTGAAGTGTAGGACATTCACTTTTAACATGTCTTTTTTCTCCATATTCAAAGCGTGTAACCTTCTTTGTTGGTGCTTCCCTTTTAATGATCTCCTTTTTTATTTGTTTTCTTAGAAACTTTTCAAACTTCTTTATAAGATCATCATCATATTTATCATTATTTAACTCATCCTCTTGATTGCTATCATAATTTTTGACTCTCGTATTTAAGGCCAAGTCTTTTGAATCTTTTACTTAAATTTCATCATTTTCAAGTCTTCCAAGTTTCGTCTCATACTCTTGAATTTTTCCAAACAATATTGTGGAAGTCATTTTGGATAGATTTTTCTTCTCGGATATTGTCTTCACTTTTGGTTGTCATTCCTTGATTAAATATCTAAGAACTTTAAGATTAAGTTAATCTATAGTAAGAGTCTTACCAAGTGCTTTCAAGTGATTTGTCAAATGAATAAATCTTTTCTGCAAGTCAAGGATTGATACTCGAAGATGCATTATGAATAATTCATACTCTTGACTCAAAGTGTTTAATCTAGATCTTTTAACTTCAGAGGTTCCTTCATGAGTTTCTACCAATGTATCTCATATTTCCTTTGTTGCTGTGCATGCCAAAATACGAAATAATTCATCCATGCTAATAGCTCCTTGAAGAAGATTTATTACTTTCTTGTTATAGAGAACTTTTTCTCATTATCTTCATCCCATGAACTTTTGGGCTTAGGGGTGCCAACACCATTAACAACACTGGTAGGAATAAAAAGACCATCTACAACAACTTTCCAAAAAAAATTTCCTTGATATTCTAGATGCACATTCACGCGTATTTTCCAGACATCAAAATACTCACCACGAATAATGGAGGCTTGTTATTTCTACCACCGTCCTTGAAAACCAGATTTGCATTTGCGGAAGCCATTTTGTATCCTTATGAACATGTTACCTATAACCTACTCTGATACCAATTATAAGTTTAAGAGTGCGTCTAAGAGGGAGGTGAATTAGGTGTAATAAATTTTTTATTTATTTTTAGAGATGTGTTTCTTTCTTTTATGGTTAAGAATCATGATGACATAGGTAAATACGAAAAAGTAAATAACACCGAAAATTTATCCTAGTTCTCCTCACAATCCGAGAATACATATAATATTTTTACCATATCTAAGAGATTTTATTATTGTTAGATCTTATGGACAAGACTATCCTAGTCTTCCTATCTAACGAAATCCCCAAGAACAATTCTCTTGTGATCAACCAAGTTGAAATTAGAAAAACACTCTCCAATTCAACTCTCTTACTTCCAACAATCATGGAAAACAAGGTAGACAAACCAAACAAGTAGAAAAAGAAAACAATCCTTTATTTTCCTCTCTCTTGTTTCTAACAATCCTGAATAACAAGGAAACACACCTAATATCAAACAATCTTTGATACTTAGAAATTTGTAACACAACAATAATTTGTATAAGAAGAAAGTTTGTATAATGGATAATACTTAATCAAATGACCAAAGTCTTCTTCTCTTTCAAATATGAAATATCAATATCATAAACTCTCTAAGTGCTCAATGATGCTTTTACAATGATATAATTTTTTTCTCAAAAAACATCTTAGTATGAAAATTTGTAATGAAAATTATGTAAAGAGTTTTGTAGAATTTTGATTGAAATAGGTGATATGAAAACTAATGTGGTTTTCCTTAAATACATCCTAAGAAACCTTTATGAATTAATACAAAAGTTAGAGATATTTTTATGAAGGTTTGTAATAGTTTAGAATGACAATGGTTCATGAATAAGACATAATTTTGAATTATGTACAAGACTAGTTAAGTTGATTAAACAGATACTTGACTTAACAAGTGCACAACGTTTTTCAAATTTACTGGTCAAATTGTGGCGGTTTTTAATATTGTTACGACCGGTTAAACTTCCACAATTTTTACCAAAACATGTTGAAAACTTGTCTTCACAAAGCACCTCCCATACAACTACAACCTCTATTAATATAAAACGTAAAAGAAAAACTAGAGGTGTCACAATATATACCAAGGTGAAAAAAGTCCACAAAAGTTATGTTCGCTACCCAATAATAGTTGATATAGAAATCGACAGGGATTATGGTGAACATGTTGAGGATTTTATGATTTACATTCCCTTACAAGGTAGAAGTAAAATGAGTATTTTGTTAGATAGATGGTACAAATTTGATGATGAATTGAAAGACGCCATATGGGAGGATTTTACGGTATTTATTTTGAATTTTATGATTTGAGTATATATGATCTTTTTTTGTTTAATACTAATAACATCTCTATTCTGTACACATAGAAAGTGTTCATTGTTAGTCCAGAGGATAACATCGAGAAAAAGAAATTGCTTACATATTGTGGTGAAGGTTGGAGGGGATTTAAGACACAACTCACCCATGATTATATTCGTCATCCAGGTGATAAAGATAAGCCTCCATACAAGGTGTATTCATATATTGATGAGGATGTTTAGGAGAAATTTATAGAGTCTTGCACCACTCCCGGCTTCTTGGCAAAGAGCCAAAAAGGAAAGGAAAATCGAGCTAGAAATATCTATCCACATAGATTGTCTCGTGGAGAATATAAAAAACTTGAAAAGAAGATGATTAAATAAAAAAGAAAACAAAGGCTAGATATGGGAGATTCTATAAGTCTTGATTGCACTACATCTCCACCATCACACCACGAGAAATAAAAATGACATGTCAAAGAAAAGACGACGATTTGACATCAGATGCTACACGCAAAGTGACTCAAAATATTGTAAGTACATACTTTTTTCAATAATATTTATTTAAGTTAAATAAATTTGGTAATTATGAAATTTCATATGTGTTATAGAATGATATGGTTGAACAAGCTAAAGTAGGCCTCTTCCTTTCACAAGATCGCCATGACATCTTGGTAGAAGCGATTGGAACCAAGAGGCATCCTGAGCGTCTCCGTGATCTTGGAAGAGGCGTTGGATTCAAGTTATTTTTTGAACCATCTAAATCACCTAGATGAGTAAATCGCAAGAGAGATTGAAGAGCTTGTTGTTGTTAAGTTAGGGGAGGAAAGGGAGAAGTGGATGGAGGAGCAAGAGAGGATGTTGGAGGAGGAGATGGAGAGGTGGATGGAGGAGTGGGAGAGGATGTTGGAGGATAAGAGGGAGATGTTGTTGAAGAAGGTGCAGAAGAGTGTCCAGAAAGAGCAAGAGGCGCGAGAGAGAATGGTTGAGGTGGAGAAAAAGAAGTCGAATGAGGAGGAGCTTGGGAGGATGTCCGAGAAGTGTATCCATGATGTGCTTGAGGTATAATTATAAGTTCTAAAAATTGTATTGTATGTTGTTGTTATTATTGTTTATGTATTTTAATTTTGTATTATCTATGTTGTTTTAATTATGCAGAAATTAAGTTCGTTGGTTCTACTCAACCACACAAATTCAAATCAGTTAGAAATTCATGAGAATATAGTTGAGAAATTTATCGATCATACAAAATGAAATAAATTTGTTCTACCATCCAATAAAATATTGAAACTACACCACCTGTTAGGTTTTGTTTTGTTGGCAGCATTTTGTTAAAACAAGTGTTCGAGAAAGATGTTGGTCAAGATGTTTTGACATGTTGGTAAGACATCAAAACATGTTGTGATTTTAAATATCAGAAGATTTGTTTCAAATTATCAGAAGATTCAATTTATAAAGTTTGGATGTTTGGATTTTTCTGATGCTATGTGTGTAAAAGATGTTTCCTTGAGGGGGGATGTTTGATCTTATATAACATGGGGAGTTTTGTGACAGGGGGAGCATGATGCTAGTGTGTTGAGAGTTTATTTATCTTTAGTGTACTGTAATGTGTTGTTGTGATGTTGTTGCTGTGATATCAGACAAATGTCATGACATTTGGTCTTTGAAGGAATTCTAGAGTGAGAGTTTATTTCTCTCTTTAGTTTTACTATGCGTGCCTCTGATCTGTTTGTGCCAATATACCAAGTATGCACATGATTTATGCATCTTGTGCTTTGTGGTTGTTTGTTGTTATTTTACTCCTTATATCCAGCTATATTATGCAAAGGTTGTTTTATCCAAAATTTTCCAAATGGGGGAGATTGTTAGGTTTGTGATTTTATGATTGGCAGCTGTGATACGGTTGGAAGAGAACTGACTGTTTTGGAATGCTGGTTCGCGTTTTGCGTTTGTTTTTGCAAAATGTCGCGGTAAGCAAGAGTCACCACCGACTTTTATTTTATCTAACAGGGAAAGGAAAAAAACACAGAAAAATTCCTTTTTCGAGATGTTTCTCGGGTTCGGGAGGTAGATTATAGAAAGGGAAGGTGTTAGCACCCTTTCTATCTGTGGTTATCCACGGGCTCTTAGGTACTTGCTCAAAGTGTTTTCAAAATTTGCTTTTCTTTGTGTTTGTGGGTTTGAAAAAAAATTGTTTGAAAGGAGTGTAAGTGCGAAAAATTTTATTTTGTTTTGAAAGGAGCAAGTACTTAAGAACCATCTACCTACTCGAAAAAGGAATTAATCTGTGCAAATGTCCTTTAGACAATGCTATCCCACTATTGAGGAGTAGGTAGCCCCGTTGTTGGAGTTTTAAGGGTCAATTCGATTAAGGGACGTGTGGTCACTAAAGCAATGTTAGGACGCCTTAACAGTAACCCTAATGTCTTAGATCATTTTTTCCGAGGCAACCGTTTCGAGGCAACTTATGATCCTTGGACAAGAGGGCGACCTCTAAAACTTCCTATACTCAATGACCACGTTTGAAGGCAACCAAGCGAGGTGTACCCTAAGAGTGGCATGTGCAAGTGTGTTATTTCGGTTAATTTATCTTTGTACATGTCATGGGTGAGCTATGTTGATTTTAGGTTAAAGATTTGATCTTGTCATGCATTCCCTATTTATCAAACATCTAACAGTTAATAGTTGCAGAATTTAAATTGCGGAAATTAAATCTAAACTATTACAAGGCGTCGGGTATTTACATCGCCAAAAACAACCCTTGAAATTTAAATTGCGGAAAATAAAATAAAGCGATAAATAAATTAAAGTCCTAATTTAACTATTACATTCCGGAAGCAATTACAATAATATGGAAATATGGATCGCGTGCGAGAAAATTGAATCAACGCATTTTTTAGGGTTTTGACCCTTTTTTATTAAAGAAAAGATTTTTGCTTATTTTTGAATTAAATAATTAAATCTAAGTTAATAATTAAATTAATTAAATAATGAAAATATTTTTGGGTTTTTGAATATTTAAGGAAATAAAATAAAATTAGTCAAAGTTAATAAAACCTAATATTCTACATTGATTTTAATTTGCAAAAATATTTAAAGTTATACCTAATTAATACTAAATTAATTAATTTAATTTATTTACAAAAAATATTGAATTAGTTTTAATAAATAAAAACCTATTTTTTGTGTTTTTGATTTTATGAGAAAAAAGTTTTTAATTGGTTAATGAAATTATAAAAATAAATTAACAAAACAATTAAATAAAGGAAATATAAAGAAAAAGAAATAACCAAAAAAGGGGGTGCTGGGCCTGGAAAAGATGTGAGAATAGCATTTTCAGAGGCCCATTTATGCCAGCCTTGTTTGACTTTCCAGATTCCACGCGCGTGCATTGACCAAGTCTTATGATGGACTTGCAATCTTGACCTTTGGATTTGGCCTGGAGGCCATCTGGCGCCTGGAAATTTGAGGTGTATGATAGACCACAAGGCATGAGAGATCCTGGATCATCTGCAAGAAAATAATAGAAAATATGTTGGGGACCTGGGATTCGAACCCAGGTCCCATTAGACTTTGCAACAACGCCTTTACCAACTCAACCAACGCGCCTGTTTGTTATTATAATGGATGAATAATATTATAAGAGAAAAGCAAATAATATATTGGAAATTAAAACACGCGCGAGATTTATTTGAATGGGCCAATGAAGATGAGCCACGTCTTCGTCTTCTTCAACAAAACCTGGTTTCCTTACCTGCAGATTTCTATCCGCAGCAAGATTCGTGGCTTGCTTCTAAAATGAGCTATAGGCCGTATAAATGCAAACGGGGACCATCACCATGCTCGTCTCTCCTCCCTGAACACAACCATGTCCATGGTTTGCCCTAATTTTCCCTGTAATCAAAATGCCTAAAAACAAGAAAACCAAACCCTAGTTTCGGGTAGGGCTTTACAGACTACAAAAACACAATTCAATATTGCAGATAGCTTGGAAATTATGCAAGGATCAAGAATATGCCAACGTTTTGTCAAAAATATGCAAGAATGAGAGGTTATGTTTTCGCGTACAGGGCTATGTTCAGGACGACTTACAGTGCGTTTGAGGATCTTTCAAGGCTTGATTTTGATCCCAATAGCTTCAGAGGACTCCTGGCAATTGAATGGCGTGGAGTTTTTTCCTTGAAAACGCCTTCAATATGGATTTCAGTTCTCAACTTTTTCAAGCTTTTTCAAGTTTTGGTTTTGTGAATTCTGCAGCCTTCAGGTCGTGTATTGTGTGTGTCCCTAGCTTTTGTGAGTAATAAGGAATGAATTAGGTTAAAAGTTGGGCCTTGAATCTATGTGAATTGATGAATTAAGATATGATTTGATCTTCCATGAACAAGCTTCCATATTTGTCAAAAAATCCAATATTTGTTCATGATATGCCTTTATTCGAATTTGGTCATGTCCATAATGATATTAAAGACCTGTAATGATCAAAAAGATTTCAATTGATTAAGATTTGGATTTTATTTGGATTTAAATTGATTAAAAATGAATTAAATCAATAAAAATCAAATAAAATATAAACAATTAATAAATTGGCACAATACTGAAGATATGACACGTGTGTGGTGTCACAAGATCAAATCAAGTGGAAAAAAGTGGGCCCTTTTGTCAAAAATTGGAGCTTTGGGGATAGTTGACTTTTGGCAATTTTGGAAAAATGCCCAACTTCAACAATGCATAACTTCTTCAATTTTGAACTTTTGGAGGTTTTCTTGGACTTTTTAGAAACCTTGAGATATCCTCTAACCAACCCTTTTGGTATCATCTCATTTTGATATTCCATGCTCAAGTTATAAGCATTGGAAAAAAAAGGTGTTTTTGTTGACTTTCAAAAATGACCTATAATGTCCAAATTTGTAACTTTTTGTGAGTGCATTTATTGATCTTGGGGTGTGAAGATGGATTGTAGGAAATTGCATCCTCTTCAAAATGAGATTTGGAGGGGTCATTTCTCATAAAGTATGTGAAAGTTATGCTTGGTCAAAGTTGAGTTAACTTTTCCTATAAAACCCTAATTTAGCAACTTTTGAATCTTGATGAATCTTGAGCAATCCTTGATGAATCATGATCAACCCTTGATAAAATGATGAATTATCCTTCAAAATGAGAATGCTGACAAAAAATCTTGAGGTTGACTGTTTGTAGGTCACAATTGACTTTTGCCCTAGCACAGTCGACTTTTGGGCTTCTTGAGCAATTGACTGACCAAACTTCCTCTGCGAGGCTTGAAATTTGACATGGATGAATTTGAGAACATATTAGGACATTGGGAAGCACTTGATGTCATTTGGATGTGAGGACCTTGATGCAACACAAAACCCTAATTTTGAATTGACTGCCTTAGAAGATGATTTGACTGTCCAACTCTTGAGCAATCTTGATCCACTTGGAGATTATTCTGGACATGTCTTGAGAAATATGGGAGGGCAAATTTTGGGGTACAACAATTTCCCCTGTTCAATCTTCTTAAACCGTAGGATGTAGATTGGCTTTCGTGCCTTTCGTGATCCGAAGGTGGAAGATGATTGAACACTAGAGTACCCAAAAATTTGCACTCGCATGAAGTGGTATCAACATTGTGATGTCGGGAATGGGCTTACAGATGCCATTTAGAGATTGTTGGTAGGAGGATGGGCTTACAGATTCCATATGCAGGAGTTTCGATCGCATAAGAGATTCCTTAGCGAGAACTTGTATACTTGTTGTTTGTAGAAGATTCCGCTGGGGAAGCCTGGTTTTTGTTGAGATTTAGGGACTGTCTGGTCTTCAAAGTAGTATACCGTTGAAATTAGAGAACTCATCCACACTATGACGTAGGGAAACATCTTCATCAAGATCTAGGAACTGTCTGGTCTTCAACGTAGTATATCGTTGAAATTACAGAACTCGTCCACACTATGACGGAGGAAAACATCAAGATCTAGGAACTGTCTGGTCTTCAACGGAGTATACCGTTGAAATTAGAGACCTCTTCCACATTATGACGTAGGGAAACATCTTCATCAAGCTCTAGGAATTGTCTGGTCTTCAACGTAGTATACCGTTGAAATTACAGAACTCGTCCACACTATGACGGAGGAAAACATCAAGATCTAGGAACTGTATGGTCTTCAACGGAGTATATCGTTGAAATTAGAGAACTCGTCCACACTATGACATAGGGAAACATCTTCATCAAGCTCTAGGAATTGTCTGGTCTTCAACGTAGTATACCGTTGAAATTACAGAACTCTTCCACACTATGACGGAGGAAAACATCAAGTCTAGGAACTGTCTGGTCTTCAACGGAGTATACCGTTGAAATTAGAGAACTCGTCCACACTATGACATAGGGAAACATCTTCATCAAGCTCTAGGAACTGTCTGGTCTTCAACGTAGTATACCGTTGAAATTACAGAACTCGTCCACACTATGACAGAGGAAAACATCAAGATCTAGGAACTGTCTGGTCTTCAACGGAGTATACCGTTGAAATTAGAGAACTCGTCCACACTATGACGTAGGGAAACATCTTCATCAAGCTCTAGGAACTGTCTAGTCTTTAACGTAGTATACCGTTGAAATTATAGAACTCGTCCACACTATGACGGAGGAAAACATCAAGATCTAGGAACTGACTAGTATTCAACGTAGTATATCGTTGAGGTTATAACACTCGTCCACACTTTGACGTAGGGAAATCGTCGAGATTGAGAACCTTATCTGAAATTCAACCGAGGATAATTCAATTGAGATTTAAGAACCAGTCAGGTCTTCGACGTAGCTGAGAATTTTAACTGTATCTTTCCTGAAAGGTAAAGGTCAGTCGTATGCAATGCATGATATATATCAAGCAATGATGTTCTCAACATAAATGAGATTGTATGGTATGATGCGTATATGCATGTATCATGATGTATGGAAATGTGATGTTTTAACTGGGGAAAATAAATCCCGGAGTGCTGGAGAGTAGAGTTGAATTCTTCGTTTCTACTGGGGATGATGAACGAAGGTGATGAACTTGCAGGAGAGGATAACTCCGTTGGGGAATAAACTGATGAGGAGATTACTCTGAGGGGAATTACTCTATGGGGGAGAGATGCTCTGTTGAGGATTTTAACGATAAACTCTGTTGGGGATTTCAATGATAAACTCCGTTGGGGATGGATTACCGTTGCTGGTGATATTGAATCTGTTGAGGATTGAATTCCTGTTTGTGAAAGGAAAGAAACTTTGCTGGGGATGATCTTTCAGGTGCAACTTGCTGGGGGTAACCCTGTTAGAATTTTGTAGGGATAAACCTCTGAATTCTGCTGGGAATGATCCTTTGAACTTGGCTGGGAAGATTTATCATTGTACTCCGCTGAGGATAAACTTCCAGAGTCTACTGTGGATGATGCTTCAACTCTGTTGGGGAAGCTTTTTTAGACCATGCTGGGGAAATATTGACTCCACTAGGGTATCTGGTATTCTACCGGGGAACATTTTTATACTCCATTTGAGGAACATTAAGACTACCGGGGATACTCTTATACTTGCTGGGGAATATTCTTATACTCCACTGGGGAATATTAAGACCTTCTGGGGATACCAAGCCTTTCTAGTGCTGCTGGTAGATTAACTCTGCTTGGGGAGAGTGTTGCTGATTCATTTACGGTTGCAGGTCTCAGCTGGGAGAGCTCACATTACTGTCTTACTTTGCGGGGAGTGAAGGTATCTTGGTCACATTCTTCAACTGAATCTACCTTGGTACCTAATGGACAGAGTAACTGTACAGTTTGGACAATTCTTATTTGCCCCTGTTTCTGATATTACCAGTAATTCATCTTTTGTTTCGCATGTAAATATTTATGATCAGCAATTAATGTCAAATGCATATATCAAAAATGAACATTGAACGTTCTTTGCAAAACAAAACAGATAAAGGAAAAACATTTTGAAATTTCTTGAAAATGAATTTGTATTGATTTTGAAGTTTGGCCTATAAACAGGTGTTTTTTGTATAAGAGGCTGACGTCCTAGTAAGAGAACGCCTCCGAACAAACAGCATTTATACAATTTGTCAAAAGAAAACAAAATAGTTATGTGAATGATCCCACTGGGTTCCAACTCTGCTATTGCCTTTATATCCTCGAGCATCTCATCACTTTGCTCCTGGTTGAAGGTGAATCAGATTGATTAGTGTCATCCGAGCTTGATAGGCGATATCGAAGTCTGGATACAAGGTGATCCAATTAGACATAGTGTTACGCTTTGATCCCTAATTTTTGCCTGGACCGCCCTTTCGGGTTTTCAGTCCACCGGGATACCCATTCTTGCCCAAGCCGCCTTTTCAGGTTTTCGACTTGTCGGGTGTACAATTTTTTTCATTTCATCCCTTATTTTTTCCCGAACCCTTTTGGTTCGCCGGGAAGCCCTTATTTTTGCCTAGGCCAGTCAACCTAGCGGGTCTTTGATTATGCGTAGTATCTTTTTACTATGTCTGCATTGACGGGGTGTGGAAGGTCATCACCATCCATGGTGGTTAGAATCATAGCTCCACCTGAGAAAATGTTCTTAACCACAAATGGCCCTTCGTAAGTAGGGGTCCATTTGCCCCTGGGATCACCTTGAGGTAAGATAATGCGCTTGATTACCAGGTCTATAACTTGATACTCTTGTCATCTAACTTTCTTGTTAAATGCCTTGATCATCCGTTTTTGGTATGTTTGACCATGACAAATAACAGTAAGTCTCTTTTTGTCGATTAGGTTCAGTTGATCAAGTCGGGTCTGAATCCAGTCATCTTCGCTCAAACCTGCATCCTTCATGATCCGAAGAGAGGGTATCTGAACTTCAATGGGCAAGACCTCCTCTATGCCATAAACAAAGGAATAGGGTGTTGCCCCTGTTGACGTCCGTGCTGAGGTACGGTACCCATGAAGAGCGAATGGTAACATCTCATGCCAATCTTTGTATGTCACTGTCATCTTCTGCACAATCTTCTTAATGTTCTTATTAGCCGCTTCGACAGCCCCATTCATCTTCGGCCGGTAGGGAGAAGAGTTATGATGCTGTATCTTGAATTGCTCGCAGAGCTCAGTGATCATCTTGTTGTTGAGATTGGTACCATTGTCCGTAATGATCCTCCCTGGTACACCGTATCGACAGATCAGATTATGCCGAATGAACCGTGCCACGACATTCTTGGTTACGGTAGCAAAGGAAGCTGCTTCAACCCACTTCGTAAAGTAATCAATAGCTACCAGGATGAAACGATGCCCACTGCATGCCGTAGGTCTGATCTCGCCGATCATATCAATGCTCCACATTGCGAAAGGCCAAGGTGCTATCAAGACGTTCAGAGGTACTGGAGGTATGTGCACCTTATCAACATAGACTTGGCACTTGTGACATGTCCGAGAATGCTGATAACAGTCGGCTTCCATTGTGGACCAGTAGTATCCTGCCCGTAGGATCTTCTTTGCCATGGTATGTCCACTGGAATGAGTTCCGAAAGTGCCTTCATGTAACTCTGCCATGATCCTTTCTTCTTCATTCTTATCCACACAACGCAGTAAGGTTGAATCATGGTTACGCTTGTAAAGGATACCTGTTGTACCCCAAAATTTGCCCTCCCATATTCTTCAAGATTTGCCAAGATCAGTCTTCAGATGCTTCAAAATCTCCCAAGGGTTGCACAGTCCAATTGCCTCCTAACAGTAAAAAATTAGGGTTTTGGTTCTGACAAATAAATTGAAGCTTCCAAGGGTCCAATCAAGTCACACATGCCTACATACATTGTCAAGCATCCACATGCCAAGTTTCAAGACTCACAGCACCAGATTGCACAATCAAAAACCCTAATTGCTTCACAGTCAACTGCAGGGGCAAAATGGTCATTTGACAGTCAAAAGTCAAAATTTTTGGTCAACATCTTATTTTGAAGCCACAAACATCATTTGATCAACTCTTGATCATGATTCTCAAAGTATGGCTCAAAAAGTCTCAAGATGCAAAAGTTTCTATTTTTGGACAGTTGGAAAAGTCAACTGCAAATTGACCAAGGCATAACTTCCACATGGTTTATCAGAAAAATTCCATCCAAAGCTCATTTTGAAGAGAATGACATTTCCTACAACTCATATTCACACTTAAAATCCAAGAAATTCTCTCACAAAAAGTTATCAATCTCAACATTATAGGTCATTTTCAAAAGTCAACAAAAAGGCACTTTAAGTCAAAGACCATAACTTGAGATTGGTAAATCAAAATGACATGGGACCAAAGGAATTGGTTAGAGGACTTCAAGACCTTTCCAAAATGTCCAAGGACATGATCAAAGCTTAAAAATTGAGCAAGATATGCCTTGTGGAAGTTGGGAAAGTTTTGGGAATTTTGAAAAGTCAACTTTGCTTCAAATGCCTCAAAATTGCTAATGGGCCTCAATTTCTTCCATGAATCATCACCCAAAAGCTATGAACGACCCATTAAGCTAAAAGGGAGTTATTTTCTTATTTTTAATTAATTAATTGAATTTTTAATCCTATTAATTCATTTAATCAAAATTAATTATGAGAAAAATACTAAATCATGTGTTTTGAATCTTTTTGTGCAGCATTCTCATCCATTATGACCTCAATATTTCGTGCATATTCTCAAAGGAAAGAATCTTCCATAATTGGCATAATTGGCATGAATAAAAGATTGGAAAAGATTTGATAAAATCAAATATTCAAGATCATTAAACCAATGGATTTTGGGCTGACTTTTAACCTAATTCTATTCATATACATGTGCACAATTGAAACCTAAGGCTAGAGACACAAGAAGCTGCGCTGAAAACCAAGAACAACATTGCAACTTTTGACAAAAAATCTCAAAACTGAAAACCTAGCTAGAGCTCGTTTCAAGGCCTAAAAGCTATTCCAAAAGCTTGCTAGGACATCCAGGAAACGATTCCAATCAAAGCCAAGTCTCCATACATCCAGAAGTGGTAGAATGACATCGCCCTGTTCATGAAATTTTCCACATTCGTATTTGAATTTACATGCATTTTCCATACGTTTTAATGTTTGATTTATACTAACATGATCATTCTAAAGCTAATGGTACCGTTCAATTGAAGAATGGCTGCCTAAACAGGAATTCACCATGAAAGCATGTTAGGGTTTCAGAGCTCCAATTTTGGGGTTTCACACATAAGGAACAATTGGCCATTCAAACCTATACCATTGGATTCAGGACATCCAGACGAAGCAAAACCACCCATCGCGCCCAATTTATATTGTCCTATGTGCTAATCGCTATTTTCAGGTTCTGCACTTAGTGGGGGTTTAAAACCCCCGCTATTTACTTTTGTTTACAGGCAAAAAGGTGAAGACGAAGCTGGCGTGTCCATACGTGACTGGGAGATTCAAATCTTCACGCTTGATTTTTGTTTTATACCAATAGCGTTTGTTTTCATATACATTAATCAGGTTCCACTAAACTAACAAGTATGCGCGTTGGCACGGTTGGTAGATGCATTGGCTTGCAGGTATTGGGACCTGGGTTCGATTCCCAGGTCCCCCACTTCTTCCATAATATTTTTCTTAATATGCTTCTATGCAGTGTGCTCTCAAAGGTTCATCATGCACCCTCGCATGTTTGCTTGCCACGCGCCCAGGGGATCTCATCCAAAGGCCATCATGTGAATTCCACCATGGACCTCAGTCAATCATCCCACACACGCGCTGGAAAAGTCAACCAGGCCTCTGATTCAATGGGCCTATTTGCTTCAACAAACCTCTCAATTGGGTCAGCCACCCCCATGGTTTGCCCATTTTTATTTTTCTTTGTTTTTTCCTTTTTATTCTTTTCATTGTTTTTTAATTATTTTCTTTTAATTCCACAAAATTAATTTTCATAATACAAAAACCAGAAAAATCAAGAACTAAAAAAATATGTTAATTAATTTGTTCATTAAATATTTTTTTTGTAAATAAATTTCTAATAATCAATTTAGTTTAATTTAGGTTAAAATTTTAATGTTTTCTTAAATAATTAAAATAGGTAGAAATTAGGTTTAGCATTTTTATCTTTTTCTTAATAAATAATTTCTTCTTTTCATTATTATTATTAATTATTAATTATTTTGTAAATAAATATGTAATTAATTAATTAGGGTAAATTAGGTTAAAACTTTAATCTCTTTCTTTAATAATTAAAAAATATTTAGAATTAGGGTTGTCTTTGAATTTTAATTTCTCTTTATTTCCATTAAATACAAAAAACATAAAAAATAACTTCTTTTCTTTATTTAATAATTAATTAATTTTTAATTTCATTTAATTTCTTTAAAGGGTCCAACGCCCTCGAACACTCGATTCCAATTTCTTTTCGCGCGTTTATTTTTATTTTCTTTTTAATGTTATGTAATTGCCCAAGCCTTGTAATAATAATAATTAGGAAATTTATTTACTTTCTGCATTTTATTAAAAAACGGGTCTTTGTTAATTTGGCGATGTATAGACCCGCGCCTTGTAATAGCGTAGGACCTTTATTTTCCGCATTTTAATTTCCGCACCTTTAAACTGCTAATCACATGAAAGAATGAATGGCCCAAATTAAAAACAACGCGTAGATCACCAAAAGCATGACAAGACAAAACATAACTGAAAATGACACAAATTCACACACCACTCTTAGGGTACGCCTCACTGTTGCCTTGCCCCTCGAAACGTGGTCGTCGAGTATAGGACGTTTTAGTAAGTCCTTATGTCCATGAACATGGCATAAGGGTAGCTTCTAAGGTGTCCTACCATTGCTCTGGTGACCACATTGTCCCTACAAACGAATTGACCCGAATACCTCTAACGGTGGTGCTACCTACCTCTCAATGGTGGGATGGCACTACCTTAAGGACATTTACACAGCCTAATTCCTTAGGGTAGGTATATGACTCATAGATACTTGCTCTAATTCAAAACAAATCAAAAACTTCTTTTCACACCAACACTTTTCAAAAAGCTTTAAAAAAAAACAATTTTTCAAACACTCTTGAGGACTGATACAAGAGTCGATCTGAAACTTTAAACGAAACTTTTTCAAACCCACTCACACTTTGAAAAGCAAACAAACATTTTTGAAAACACAAATGAGCAAGTATCTAAGAGCCCATGGATAACCATGGATAGAAAGGGTGCTAACACCTTCCCTTTATATAAATCTACCTCCCGAACCGAGAAACAATCTCATAAGGAATTTTTTTGTGCTTTTGTCCTTTCCATGTTGGAGAAAATAAAAGACGGTGGTGAATCTTGCTTTCGCGATATTTCGCGAACCAGCGTTAAACAGTCAGTTCCAGATCCACCGATCACAGAACTGGCGACTCTGCTGGGGACATCTTAAAGTGAGGTGTACCTTAGGACTAGGATCACTTGTGTTTTCAATTGCTTTGACTTGTTTGCTTTATTATTATGGGACTGTCTTGGGAGTTCTATAGATCCTAACCCGGATCTGGGGATACCTTCTTAGAAAGTAGCAACAAGGCTGTGAGGGAATTGTGCGGGGTATACCGACATGGTTGAAGCAGTCTGCTACGTTGATGTGGCACTTTGGTGTGTACCGGTAACCCTTGAGTTCAGTCAAGGAGAGTACGGGGCCGCCGCGTGGTGTCGTGAAGCATAAACTGACCTTAGGAACCTTAATTGAACCATCTTGGCCTCTTTAGGGTAGTGAGATAACTGACTTTGGTGCAGCCCGAGGTTGGTTGATACTCGATACTACACTCAATTGAGGGTTGTTTTCTTGGAATATTTCGGTCGCCAGTTCAGTGGCTAAATCGAAACGATGAACAATGAAAGCAATCCAATGATATTGGGACCCTTAGAACCCGGTTACTTCTGATAGGACATGTTTGAGCCCACCAACTTCAAGAGGGTAGTACCCCTAACCTCATGCTGGCCTAAACTCTAAGGGCTCTCTTGTGTGACTTGTGTGCTTTCCAACTTGACTATTTGCATGCTTGTTATCTGACACTTGAGTTTCTTGCAGGTTTTGTTTATAGTCCTTAATTGGGACTCATAACGGGGTTTACCTACATTACCCCATGCATAGAATAAACATCATACCATTGCATGCATCCTGCATAAAGACTAATCCATTTCAAGGATCTCAAGGGCTTGTGATGCAGGTCATGATGAATCCAATGTCTAGCAAGGGGCAAAGGGGTTTTATTTCCCTCTAGCCAAGGTTGTCAGGGGCTATGACCCACTCGATATGGTGAGCCTTTGACCCTTGAAGAAGGACTCTCAACAACATGCAGTTCCTTCAATCAAGTCACCGGATTCCAATTCTAACAATTTTCTTGTCTACCCCGCGAGGTCCTTGAAAACATTACATGCATATCATACATATCATTGCATTACAGGTACCCTTGTTACAGGTCACTTACCATCTTCGTTGTTTATTTCAGCAATGGCTTCCCAACAATACAACCAAGACCTTCATGCTCAAGAGACTCGTTTCGGGGAAATCCTCCTGAATCTATCCAAGGGGAAGGAAGAGCTGAGGACACTTCTCATGGGGACTTTGGTCAGGAACAGTGCTGAGGATGAACGGCTGAAACATCTGCAAGCTGAGGTGGATGCAATGAGGGCCCAGATGCTGGGGCAGGTGACTATCATTCAAGGTTTAGCTCAAAGACAAGAAGAGCTTGGGGTTCTCGTCAACCAACTGCTTCGGGGTAACCAACTGGGGCAAACATCTAAGGGTGAAGAGCCAACCATCATTCAACCACCTTTGAGGCAAAAAGATAAGGGGAGAGCTCCTCAAGTGGCTTCAGTGTCACAAATTCAGCATCAACCTCACCAGTTTCAGGCAGACAAGCCCAAAAGGCAATTCACCAAGCTCAACGTGTCGCTGCCTCAAGCTTTACAACAACTGTTGAGGTTGAATTTGGTAACTCTAAGGGACCCTCCTAAGAATCCCAACAGGACACCTTCCAGGTATAACCCCAACGCCCGCTGCGCTTATCATTCTGACAGCCCGGGGCATGCTACAGATGATTGTTGGACCTTGAAGAACCAGATCCAGGACCTGATTGATGAAGGAGCTGTGGAATTCACCCAAGATGGCCAGGCTGAGTGCTTCTACCATCCCTACAGGATTCACCACTTGAAGTAACAAGCCCTGAGATGAAAAGACTTTTTGTTCATTAGGATTTTCAAGTTGTAATTTACTTTGGATTGTTCAAACATTTATTCATGTTAAAACGCTGTTATTTCATTAATGCATCACATATGTCTGTTTTGAATCAATATATTCGTATTCACTATATCGCAAATTGATTTCATTTTTTTGTGATGATCAACGCTCGGTTAATAATTCTAAGCCTCTTGAGGGAGGATGACGAAAACGATACCACGATCGTTACAGTATGCTTTTGAACAGACCCCGCTGATGAGGTACATGCATTGTTTCAATCCCTAAACACTGGAGTTATAAGGAAGATAATCCCTCGTCAACCCCTCTGAGCCAAAGAAGTAGGAGTTTTTCTTTTCGAAAATTAAAACCCTTTATCATAACCTGGGGCAGGGTAGTTCTCTCAGTTGATCCAAGTGCATAACAAATGGCACCAAGGAGGTCCTTACAAAAAAAAGAGAAGACAGTGATGATTCCGAATAATCATAAGGATAGGCAGTCGTTATATCTCAAAAATAAAAACCCAATAATTCAAAACCTATGAAGGAGACTTACAAAACTGGGGCATCCCGCTGACTGTAATCACAAAAGAAACAGTTCAGGCAAAATTTAGGGATAGCAAAATCAAAAAGAAAGAGGTCATACAAACCCTCAATAAACAAAAATGACTGCCTATTCAAATAAACGTTCAACATCCGAACCATCACTGGAATTTCAGGACAAAGACTCAAACAAGGTCTAACGCACGATCAACTGAGCTTAGGTTTGAAGAACATCACGAAGAACGGGTGGGTACAAATAATTTGAGCCTTTATCCTTTGTTTCTTAAACCGTGAACCAGGCCACGTTATAACCCTTAAAAGTCCTAGCTGAAGAATGGGTTAGTTCGAAAGCATACTGTTACGAAAGGTATCCTGACTCCTTAAGGCTTGCGGTAAAATAACGAGTTGACATCACAGTTTACAAAACTTGCTTGTTTTACTAAAAATTCATTTTCAAAAAATTTCAAGACAGACATAAGCGTTGCATTTCTAACATAACCTTGTTTGCATATGACTTTTTGTTTGAACAGCAGAGAAATTCGCACGACGAATATCCAGTGAACAAAATCTTCTCAACAAAAGCTCAAATGGAAGAAGCACTTCCAATCAAGGGGCAGACATGACCATGGTCTATTGTCTGGGGCAGTCCAATCAATATTTGGAGAATCTCTCAAAGGCCAAACAGCCTGGGGCAAATCTCCATCTGAGTCACTTGGGGCATTCCAGCAACGAATGTTTCCTGATCAAACGTCTTCTGGTGGCATGGCAAAACACTTCTAACAGGGGCAACTCCCTACATTCTGAGAGCGTGGATATAGTCAAAAATACTACGCATAATCAAAGACCCGCTAGGTTGACACCCCTAGGCAAAAATAAGGGCTTCCCGGCGAACCAAAAGGGTTCGGGCAAAAATAAGGGATGAAATGAAAAATTGTACACCCGGCAAGTCGAAAACCTGAAAAGGCGGCTTGGGTAAAAATGGGTATCCCGGTGGACTGAAAACCCGAAAGGGCGGTCCAGGCAAAAGTTAGGGATCAAAAGCGTACGACTATGTCCCGACATCTTGTCATTTTCCTACCAGAAGAAGATTTGACAATCGGTAATCATCAAGCACCTCTACAGGTATCCTCTAACATCAGAAACAGGGGCAGTAATGAGTTGTCTAAGCGATCTAATTGCTCTGTCCACCAAGGTACCAAGGTAAGTTCAGCTGAAGAACATAACCAAGATATCTTAAATCCCCAGAAAGTGAGCCAGTAAGTCAATACACTCTCCCCAAGCAGAGTTATCCTGTCAACCTCAAGACAGTTGGGTATCCTCCAGCAGATATCAACATTCCTCAGCAGAGTACGCAAGCATTCTTAACAAGCATCCCCGGCAATCTCGATATAAGATTGTTCCCCGGCGGTATACCAGACTTTCAGCGGAGCCATTTCCCCAATATATCTCAAAAATTTCCCCAGGAGAGTCTAGTCTAAAGATTTCCCCAGGAAAGCTGAA
The DNA here is from genome assembly GCA_948472305.1 of Vicia faba. Taxonomy (NCBI): domain Eukaryota; kingdom Viridiplantae; phylum Streptophyta; class Magnoliopsida; order Fabales; family Fabaceae; genus Vicia; species Vicia faba. Next base: position 368,794,403 of record OX451735.1, read on the forward strand.
TCATCTCCCCAGCAGGAAGCTTATCCCCAGTCGATTCTGGAAGCTTCCCCCCTGCAGAGTACGAACGCGTCCCCCGGCTTTATTCAAAGGTTATTTCCCTACCAGGATATAACTGGGTTATCCTCAGCCAAAAGCCACGGAAAGATCGTCCTCGACGTAGTCTTCTTATCCCCAGCGGAGTCTATTAAAACTTCCAACATAATACGTCAATGGTATCCCCAGCGGAGTTGTCATCAACATCTCAACAAAATACCTCTCTTCCCACAGAGTATTGTTCCCCAGCAAGGTCGCTAGAATAATTTTCTCCCCGCAGAGTAATCCATTCGCCAAGTTTATTCCCCAACAGAGTTATCTTCTCCTATCGGTATTCTTGCAACCATCATCCCCAGTGAAAGCAACGAAACTCTTCTCGTCAACATCAACCCAGGATTTAACTTCCCGGCACCCGTCAAGGATCTATTTTCCTAGACAAAAACATACATTCATAAACAACACATTTTCATACATTACAGCATGCACATACGCATCATGAACATACAATCTCACTTATCACATCTCGCATGTCATACATCATGACATTATGCACAACTAACGTTTTGTCTTTTCAGGACAGAGGTTAATACAAAGAAAATTACTATCAACGATCGTAACTAAAGATCCGATTCATGTATCTTGCCAGGGTGTATCTGTTTATGACTGATTCCAGACTCGATTCCTGTATCCCGCCAGGGCACGTCTGAAGAGTTCAAAGATCCGATTCCTGTATCCTGCCAGGGTGTATCTGTTGACGACTAACATTACCAGACTCGATTCCTGTATCCCGCCAGGGAACGTCTGAAGAGTTCGAAGATCCGATTCCTGTATCCTGCCAGGGTGTATCTGTTGACGACTAGCATTACCAGACTCGATTCTTGTATCCCGCCAGGGCACGTCTGAAGAGTTCGAAGATCCGATTCCTGTATCCTGCCAGGGTGTATCTGTTGACGACTAGCATTACCAGACTCGATTCCTGTATCCCGCCAGGGCACGTCTGAAGAGTTCGAAGATTTGATTCCTGTATCCTGCCAGGGTGTATCTGTTGACGACTAGCATTACCAGACTCGATTTATGTATCCTTCCAGGGCACGTCTGAAGAGTTCGAAGATCCGATTCCTGTATCCTGCCAGGGTGTATCTGTTGACGACTAGCATTACCAGACCCGATTCCTGTATCTTGCCAGGGTGCGTCTGAAGAGTTCGAAGATCCGATTCCTGTATCCTGCCAGGGTGTATCTGTTGACAAATAGCATTACCAAGACCCGATTCCTGTATCTTGCCAGGGTGCGTCCGAAGAGTTTAAAGATTCGATTCCTGCAACCAGCCAGGGCACATCTACATAAAATTTTTTTTGAAGATCAACTCCTGTAACAGGCCAGGTAATTATCTTTCTTTTTCAGGTACGTAAGTTCTCTCTAAGGAAACTCTTACGCGATCGACACCCAGATGGCATCTATAAGCCCATCCACCCATCCATCACCTCCAGATGGCATCTATAAGCCCATCCTCCCATTACAGTTCCAAATGGCATCTATAAGCCCATTCCCGACAAGATTCTGTCACACCTCCAGATGGCATCTATAAGCCCATCCTCCTACCCATCATCTCTCCAAATAGCGTCTATAAGCCCATTCCCGTCATCACACTGCTGGTATTCAACTATGTGAGTGCAAATTGCTGGGCACTCTAGTGTTCAATCATCTTCCACCTTCGGATTACGAAAGGCACGCCAGCCAATCTACATCCTCAGGTCTAAGAAGATTGAACAGGGGCTACTGTTGTACCCCAAAATTTGCCCTCCCATATTCTTCAAGATTTTCCAAGATCAGTCTTTAGATGCTTCAAAATCTCCCAAGGGTTGCACAGTCCAATTGCCTCCTAACAGTCAAAAATTAGGGTTTTGGTTCTGACAAAGAAATTGAAGCTTCCAAGGGTCCAATCAAGTCCCACATGCCTACATACATTGTCAAGCATCCACATGCCAAGTTTCAAGACTCACAGCACCAGATTGCACAGTCAAAAACCCTAATTGCTTCACAGTCAACTGCAGGGGCAAAATGGTCATTTGACAGTCAAAAGTCAAAATTTTTGGTCAACATCTTATTTTGAAGCCACAAACATCATTTGATCAACTCTTGATCATGATTCTCAAAGCATGGCTCAAAAAGTCTCAAGATGCAAAAGTTTCTATTTTTGGACAGTTGGAAAAGTCAACTGCAAATTGACCAAGGCATAACTTCCACATGGTTTATCAGAAAAATTCCATCCAAAGCTCATTTTGAAGAGAATGACATTTCCTACAACTCATATTCACACTTAAAATCCAAGAAATTCTCTCACAAAAAGTTATCAATCTCAACATTATAGGTCATTTTCAAAAGTCAACAAAAAGGCACTTTAAGTCAAAGACCATAACTTGAGATTGGTAAATCAAAATGACATGGGACCAAAGGCATTGGTTAGAGGACTTCAAGACCTTTCCAAAATGTCCAAGTACATGATCAAAGCTTAACAATTGAGCAAGATATGCCTTGTGGAAGTTGGGAAATATTTGGGAATTTTGAAAAGTCAACTTTGCTTCAAATGCCTCAAAATTGCTAATGGGCCTCAATTTCTTCCATGAATCATCACCCAAAAGCTATGCACGACCCATTAAGCTAAAAGGGAGTTATTTTCTTATTTTTAATTAATTAATTGAATTTTTAATCCTATTAATTCATTTAATCAAAATTAATTATGAGAATAATACTAAATCATGTGTTTTGAATCTTTTTGTGCAGCATTCTCATCCATTATGACCTCAATATTTCGTGCATATTCTCAAAGGAAAGAATCTTCCATAATTGGCATAATTGGCATGAAAAAAAGATTGGAAAAGATTTGATAAAATCAAATATTCAAGATCATTAAACCAATGGATTTTGGGCTGACTTTAAACCTAATTCTATTCATATACATGTGCACAATTGAAACCTAAGGCTAGAGACACAAGAAGTTGCACTGAAAACCAAGAACAACATTGCAACTTTTGACAAAAAATCTCAAAACTGAAAACCTAGCTAGAGCTCGTTTCAAGGCCTAAAAGCTATTCCAAAAGCTTGCTAGGACATCCAGGAAACGATTCCAATCAAAGCCAAGTCTCCATACATCCAGAAGTGGTAGAATGACATCGCCCTGTTCATGAAATTTTCCACATTCGTATTTGAATTTACATGCATTTTCCATACGTTTTAATGTTTGATTTATACTAACATGATCATTCTAAAGCTAATGGTACCGTTCAATTGAAGAATGGCTGCCTAAACAGGAATTCACCATGAAAGCATGTTAGGGTTTCAGAGCTCCAATTTTGGGGTTTCACACATAAGGAACAATTGGCCATTCAAACTTATACCATTGGATTCAGGACATCCAGACGAAGCAAAACCACCCATCGCGCCCAATTTATATTGTCCTATGTGCTAATCGCTATTTTCAGGTTCTACACTTATTGGGGGTTTAAAACCCCCGCTATTTACTTTTGTTTACAGGAAAAAAGGTGAAGACGAAGCTGGCGTGTCCATACGTGACTGGGAGATTCAAATCTTCGCGCTTGATTTTTGTTTTATACCAATAGCGTTTGTTTTCATATACATTAATCAGGTTCCACTAAACTAACAAGTATGCGCGTTGGCACGGTTGGTAGATGCGTTGGCTTGCAGGTATTGGGACCTGGGTTCGATTCCCAGGTCCCCCACTTCTTCCATAATATTTTTCTTAATATGCTTCTATGCAGTGTGCTCTCAAAGGTTCATCATGCACCCTCGCCTGTTTGCTTGCCACGCGCCCAGGGGATCTCATCCAAAGGCCATCATGTGAATTCCACCATGGACCTCAGTCAATCATCCCACACACGCGCTGGAAAAGTCAACCAGGCCTCTGATTCAATGGGCCTATTTGCTTCAACAAACCTCTTAATTGGGTCAGCCACCCCCATGGTTTGCCCATTTTTATTTTTCTTTGTTTTTTCCTTTTTATTATTTTCATTGTTTTTTAATTATTTTCTTTTAATTCCACAAAATTAATTTTCATAATACAAAAACCAGAAAAATCAAGAACTAAAAAAATATGTTAATTAAATATTTTTTTTGTAAATAAATTTCTAATAATCAATTTAGTTTAATTTAGGTTAAAATTTTAATGTTTTCTTAAATAATTAAAATAGGTAGAAATTAGGTTTAGCATTTTTATCTTTTTCTTAATAAATAATTTCTTCTTTTCATTATTATTATTAATTATTAATTATTTTGTAAATAAATATGTAATTAATTAATTAGGGTAAATTAGGTTAAAACTTTAATCTATTTCTTTAATAATTAAAAAATATTTAGAATTAGGGTTGTCTTTGAATTTTAATTTCTCTTTATTTCCATTAAATACAAAAAAACATAAAAAATAACTTCTTTTCTTTATTTAATAATTAATTAATTTTTAATTTCATTTAATTTCTTTAAAGGGTCCAACGCCCTCGAACACTCGATTCCAATTTCTTTTCGCGCGTTTATTTTTATTTTCTTTTTAATGTTATGTAATTGCCCAAGCCTTGTAATAATAATTAGGAAATTTATTTACTTTCTGCATTTTATTAAAAAACGGGTCTTTGTTAATTTGGCGATGTATAGACCCGCGCCTTGTAATAGCGTAGGACCTTTATTTTCCGCATTTTAATTTCCACACCTTTAAACTGCTAATCACATGAAAGAATGAATGGCCCAAATTAAAAATAACGCGTAGATCACCAAAAGCATGACAAGACAAAACATAACTGAAAATGACACAAATTCACACACCACTCTTAGGGTACGCCTCACTGTTGCCTTGCCCCTCGAAACATGGTCGTCGAGTATAGGACGTTTTAGTAAGTCCTTATGTCCATGAACATGGCATAAGGGTAGCTTCTAAGGTGTCCTACCATTGCTCTGGTGACCACACTGTCCCTACAAACGAATTGACCCGAATACCTCTAACGGTGGTGCTACCTACCTCTCAATGGTGGGATGGCACTACCTTAAGGACATTTACACAGCCTAATTCCTTAGGGTAGGTAGATGACTCATAGATACTTGCTCTAATTCAAAACAAATCAAAAACTTCTTTTCACACCGACACTTTTCAAAAAGCTTTCAAAAAAAAACAATTTTTCAAACACTCTTGAGGACTGATACAAGAGTCGATCTGAAACTTTAAACGAAACTTTTTCAAACCCACTCACACTTTGAAAAGAAAACAAACATTTTTGAAAACACAAATGAGCAAGTATCTAAGAGCCCATGGATAACCATGGATAGAAAGGGTGCTAACACCTTCCCTTTCTATAAATCTACCTCCCGAACCGAGAAACAATCTCATAAGGAATTTTTCTGTGCTTTTGTCCTTTCCATGTTGGAGAAAATAAAAGACGGTGGCGACTCTTGCTTCCGCGACATTTCGTGAACCAGCGTTAAACAGTCAGTTCCAGATCCACCGATCACAATACCGTTACTGAAGAAGAACTTCACCGTGAACCTCCTCAGAAACTTCTTGTCATTAATAGATGCACCCTCGGGGTACTCCTGAGCCTCAAGATACCTTTTCACCTCATGAAACCATGGCTTTTCTGTTACCTCTTCAGTCTCAACATCACAGCAATGTGCAGGATCATCCAATCTTTCAATGATAATCTGGGGAGCTTCGTTGTCCCAATTGACTTGGAACATAGAATACATTATAGCTAACGCGTCCTCCAACTGATTCTCCTCTCTAGGGAAGTGTTCAAAGGTTATCTCCTCGAAGTGGGGAAGCAATGTCAACACATACTCTTTATAAGGAATACGGTTCAGGTGTTTCGTATCCCACTCTTCTTTGATATGACTGATCACGAGAGCGGAATCTACGAAGACACTTAGAAACTTAATCCTTAGGTCAATTGTTGCTCTAAGACCCATAATGCACGCTTCATACTCCACCATGTTGTTGGTGCAGTTAAAGCATAGTCGGGCGGTAAACGGAGTATGAGAGCCTTCAGGAGATATGATCACGGAGCCAATGCCATTACCCAAAGCATTTGAAGCTCCATCAAAGTACATAGACCATCGGGATCCTTCCTCAGGTCCTTCATCCGGTCCAGGTGTCTCACAATCAGTTACCAACATGATATTTTTGTCCGGGAATTCAAAGTTCATAGACTGGTAATCATCCACTGCCTAATGTGCCAAATGGTCTGCCAACACACTTCCCTTAATTTCTTTTTGGGTCGTGTACTGGATGTCATACTCAGTCAAGATCATCTGCCATCTTGCTATTCTTCTGGACAAGGCAGGCTTTTCGAAGATATACTTGATTGGATCCATCTTTGATATCAACAGAGTAGTGTGAGTCAGCATATACTGTCTCAGCCGGCGAGCAACCCATGCCAAAGCGCAGTAAGTTTTCTCGAGCAGTGAGTATCGGGTCTCACAGTCGGTAAACTTTTTTCTAAGGTAATAAATAGCATGCTCTTTTCGGCCAGACTCGTCATGCTGCCCCAGCACACACCCCATTGAGTTGTCGAGTACTGTCAAGTATAGAATCAGAGGTCTCCCTTCAACTGGTGGCATCAGGATAGATGGCTCTTGGAGATACTCTTTGATTCTTTCGAAAGCGGTCTGGCATTCATCGTTCCAACGTACCACTTGATCTTTCTTCAGCAGCTTGAAGATTGGCTCACAAGTAGCAGTCAGGTGCAAGATGAATCGGGTAATATAGTTCAGTCGTCCCAGGAAGCCTCTGACTTCTTTCTCTGTTCTAGGAGCTGGCATCTCCTGTATGGCTTTCACCTTTGCAGGGTCCACTTGAATACCTTTGTCGCTTACGACGAAACCCAACAGCTTACCAGATCTCACCCCGAAGGTGCATTTGTTCGGGTTTAACCTTAGCTTGTACAACTTCAGCCTGTCAAACAGCTTCTGTAGATGGTCAAGGTGCTCTTCCTCAGTATGAGACCTTGCGATCATATCGTCGACGTATACTTCAATCTCATGATGGATCATGTTATGAAATAAAGCAATCATGGCACGCTGATACGTTGCCCCAACATTTTTCAATCCAAAAGGCATGACCTTGTAGAAAAAGGTACCCCACTGATACGTTGATCTGATTATAACTGGAGAAACCATCCATAAAGGAGAATACCTTGTGCTGAGCGGTGTTGTCAACCAGGACGTCAATATGAGGTAGAGGGAAGTCATCCTTGGGGCTTGCCCTGTTCAAATCCCTGTAGTCAACACACATTCGGACCTTACCATCCTTCTTTGGCACAGGAACCACATTGGCCACCCACTGAGGGTAAGAAGTGACTGCTAGAAAACCGGCGTCAAACTGTTTCATAACTTCAGCCTTGATCTTCTCAGACATCTCTGGGCGCATTCGGCGGACCTTCTGTTTTACTGGAGAATAGTCTTCCTTGGTAGGCAGGCGATGAACCACAATATCAGTATCCAAACCAGGCATGTCTTCGTAAGACCAGGCAAAGATCTCAACGTAGTCACGCAACATCTGAATCACCCATTGTTTCACACTAGCTTCCAGATTTGCACCGATATTGACCTCTTTCTAATCTGTCTCGGTACCCAGATTCACTGTTTCCACTGGCTCTTCATGTGGATGAATGACCCTCTCTTCTTGAAGTAACAGACTTGCAAGTTCACCAGGCACTTCGCAATCATCTTCAACTTCGTCTTCGGCTAAGTTGATCAGATTTTCGAAGTCATAATCGGCAGTAGTAGAGTCGTTACCAGTAGGATCCAGAGTGGATGTGGACCTGTATACGTGAGTGTGTGTAAAATAGTTGTTTTGCAATATATAATAAAGAAGAACAAGGAGCGCAAGATTTGAAATGCAAGAACGTCCAATGCTTTTATCAATGATATATGAAGATGACACACAAAAGCCCTCACAAATGAAGCCACGGTGCCCCGGGTAAGACACCGGGCCATAAAGTTCAAAACATTATCTGGTACATTATTCAAAACAAAAAGTTTCATTACTGGGTTGTGATCGGTGGAAATAGAACTGACTGTTTTGGAATGCTGGTTTGCGAAATGTCGCGGTAAGCAAGAGTCACCACCGTCTTTTATTTTCTCCAACAAGGAAAGGACAAAAGCATAGCAAAATTTCTTTTCAAGATGTTTCTCGGTTCGGGAGGTAGATTATAGAAAGGGAAGGTGTTAGCACCCTTTCTATCCGTGGTTATCCACGGGCTCTTAGGTACTTGCTCACTATGTTTTCAAAAAGTTTTGCTTTTCTTGTGTTTGTGGGTTTTGAAAAAGTTTGTTTGAAAACTTTGTTTTAACTCTTGTATCAGTCCTCAAGAGTGTGTGAAGTATTTGTTTGAAAACTTTTGTCAGAAAAAGTGTAAGTGCGAAAAGTTGTTTTCGTTTGTTTTTGAAAGAGCAAGTATCTAAGAACCTCTACCTACTCAAAAGAAATTAAGCTGTGTAAATGTCCTTTAGACATTACTATCCCACTATTGAGAAGTAGGTAGCACCATCGTTAGAGTTATTCGGGTCAATTCGATTATAGGGACATGTGGTCACCAAAGCAATAGTAGGACGCCTTAGCGGTAACCCTAATGTCCTAGATCCTTTTTTATCTGAGGCAACCGTTTTGAGGCAACTTAGGATCTTTAGACAGGAGGGCGACCTCTAAAACACCCTATACTTAATGACCACGTCGAGGCAACCAAGTGAGGCGTACCCTAGGAGTGGCATGTGCGAGTGTGTCAGGTTTCAATTAAATTATCTTTGCACATGTTATTGTGAGCTACGTTTTGATTTTAATTGTCAGGCAAGTCTTGTCATGCATAGTTAAGAGTTAATAATTTGCGGAAAGTAAATTGCGGAAAGTAAATCTACGCTATTACAAGGCGTCGGGTATTTACATCGTCAAAAGCAACCCTTGAAAAGTAAATGCGAGAAAATAAAAGAAAGCGATAAAAGGGGTCCTAATTATGCTATTACATTCCCGGAGCAAATACATAAATATGATCAAAAAAATAATATGCGCGCGAAGAAGAAATTGAATCGGAGAAGTCCTTAGGGTTTTGACCCTTTTGAGAAAAGAATGAATTTTGGTCCTTTTTGCATTTAATTAAACCTAAAACTAATTAATTAATTAAAAGAAAAGAAATTTTTTTTAGGTTTTTTATGTTTTTAATGAAAATAAAATAAAATAAAATAAAAAGATGATTAAAATTGTCAGAACCCTAATTCTAAGTTAATTTTATTTATTGTGAAAAAGTCAAATTTAACCTAATTAACTAATTAATTTGTTAGTATTTATTTACAAAAATAATAAATTAAAAGTGAAATAAATAATAATAATAATATTTTATTTTAGTTTTTCTGAATTTATTATGAAAAATATTAATTATGTTAATTAAATACTAATAATAATAATTAATAATAATAATTAGTAAAAGAAAATAAAAAAGAATGAATGAATGAACCAGGGGGTGCTGGGCCCATTATGGAGGTTTGTTAGCAATTCTGGCCCAACAACATGCAAGCCTCTTTTGACTTTCTGGATTGTCCATGCGTGCTTTGACTAGGGAGTACCATGGTCATCATGTCATGGTCACAGGATTTGTGCTTGAGGCCACTTGGCATGCTGAGGCGTGGGGTACATGGTGTTTATCCTTTGGAAGCATGCATATGATCATGTAAACAAAATAATATAAGCGTTTGGGGTGGACCTGGGAATCGAACCCAGGTCCCAATGATTTCCAGCCAGCACAACAACCACTACGCCATTTGCCTGCGTTTGTTATTATAACAATAAGTAAATATAATATATAAAACAATTAAATATGTTGTACACAAACATAAAAACGCGCTCTCTTTTGAATCATCCAACCAGACGCTTACACGTCTTTGTCTTCTTCGTTGTGCCTGTAAAAAACAAATAGATAGCGGGGGTTTTTAACCCCCACAAACTGCAATGACCAAAAATAACGATTAGCCCTGTGTTGTATATAAATATTTCGCGAGGGTGGCTTTGGATTTGTCTTGACCTAACGAATTCAACCATGGGTCTTATGAGGCTTAATTTTTCCTGTGCTGTAAAGCCCCAAATCCAAAGTTCATGAACCCTAAAATTCAAACATGGAAACTTGTGATTCTGTGCGTTTTAATCCAATTCAGCTATACCATTAGCTTCATATGAGTTCTAGCAATGCAAAACAAACACAAAATCATGTTAAATATGCATGAATCGTGAGTTACGATTATGAAAATAATATGCAAACCGTGGGTCTGTTCTTGAGTATTTCTTGAGCTTTAACGCTTGATTTTGATTGCTACACGTCTCTGGTAACCCCTGCAATAGATTAGAATCAATAAAAGCTTTTGAATCACGCTAGAATATGGAAATCAGTTTTCAAGTTTCTTGAGTTTTTTTCAATATGGTTATGGCTTTCTTGCAGCAGATTTCACGTATGCATGAATAGGGTTCACTTGTGTATTTATAGAGGAAGAGAATTAGGTCAAAATCTTGCAAAGAAATCCATGGAATGATGGTTTGAATATTTGATTGAAAATCAAATATTTTTGAATCTTTTTTATTGGAAAAACTTGCTAAATTTGGAGATTTTGATATCCTTGATTGGTACACGAAACTGCCAGCATATCTTGAGCTTGTTTGCTTCACAAAAAGATTGAAAAATCAAATATTTGTATTTCCTTTGATTGTAAAATGACCATTTTACCCCTGCAGTTGATTGTGAAGCAAATAGAGCTTTGGACTGTGCAATTTGACATTGTGAGTCTTGAAACTTGACATGTAGATGTTTGACAATGTATATAGGCCTATGAGACTTGATTGAGCCATTGAAAACCTCAAATTCCTTAAAAGAAACAAAACCCTAATTTCAGCTGGCTTATGAGGCATTTGAACTGTGCAACCCTTGAGAAATCTTGAACCATTTGAAGATGATTCTTGACAAACCTTGAAGAATATGGGAGGGCAAATTTTGGGGTACAACAGTTGCCCCTGTTCAATCTTCTTAAACCTGAGGATGTAGATTGGCTTGTGTGCCTTCCGTGATCCGAAGGTGGAAGATGATTGAACACTAAAGTGCCCAGAAATTTGCACTCGCATAGTGTAGTATCAGCAATGTGATGTCGGGAATGGGCTTACAGATGCCATTTGGAGATATGATGGATAGGAGGATGGGCTTATAGATGCCATCTGGAGATGTGACAGAATCTTGTCGGGAATGGGCTTATGGATGCCATTTGGAGATGTGATGGATAGTTGTGGAGATGGGCTTATAGATGCCATCTGGAGATTGTTGGTAGAATTGTGATCTTGTAAGTTGAACGAGGGAACCTGTGTAGGGTTGCCTGATGATGAACTCGTGTAAAACTGCATCTTAGAAAGAAGGAAACCTGTGTAGGGTTGATTGATGATGAGCCTGTGTAAAACTGCGTCTTCGGAAAGAGAGAACCTGTGTAGGGTTTCTTGATGACGAGTCCGTGTAAAACTTCATCTTTGGAAAGAGAGAACCTGTGTAGGGTTTCTTGATGACGAGTCCGTGTAAAACTACGTCTGGAGTTGAGAAGGAACCGGTGTAAGGTTACTTCGGGATAAGTTCGTGTAAAACTTCTGGATGAACCTGGGTAAGGTTACTTTGGGATAAGTTCGTGTGAAACTTCAGGATGAACCGTGGTAAGGTTACTGTGAGATAAGTTCGTGTGAAACTTCAGGAGGAACCGGGGTAAGGTTACTTTGGGTTAAGTTCGTGTAAAACTTCAGGAGGAACCGGGGTAAGGTTACTATGAGATAAGTTCGTGTAAAACTTATGGATGAACCGGGGTAAGGTTACTTTGAGATAAGTTCGTGTAAAACTTATGGATGAACCGGGGTAAGGTTACTTTGAGGATGAGTTTGTGTAAAACTTCTGGATGAACCAGGGTAAGGTTATCTTGACGATGAGTTCGTGTAAAACTTCATCTTGGATCTGAGGAGGAACCGGTGTAGGGTTGCTCGAGGATGAGTCCGTGTAAAACTTCGTCTTGGAAGGGAGAAGGAACCTATGTAGGGTTACTTGAGGATGAGTCCGTGTAAAACTTCATCTTGGAAATGAGAAGGAACCGGTGTAGGGTTGCTTGAGGATGAGTCCGTGTAAAACTTCATCTGGAGTTGAGAAGGAACCGGTGTAGGGTTGCCTCATAATGATCAAGTAGATAATTGTCCTGTCTGGTTTCGGGTATTAACCCACGATCAGTCGTCCATAGAATTTTCCTGGCTTGTTACAGGTGTTGATCTGGAACTGCAAAGGTAGATGGTAATCCTCTTTTGATTGACCTTTTCCTGAAAAGGCCAAAACGTTAGATGTATGCAATGTCATGATGTATGAACTGCATGATGTCAAGATGTTCTCAAGAATAAATGAGATTTGTGTTGTATGATGCGTATGCATGTCATAATGTATGAGGATGTGATGTTTATGAATGTATTTTTGTCTGGGAAAATAAATCCCAGAGCTGCTGGAGAATAGTGTTGAGCTCTTCGTTTCCGCTGGGGATGATGCACGAAGATGGTTGCAAGAATAAACTTGTAGGAGAAGATGACTCCGTTGGGGAATAAACCTGGTGAAGAGATTATTCTGCGAGGAATTACTCTGTGGGGAGAGATGCTTTGCTGAGATTTTATCGATAACTCCGCTGGGGGATTCCGTTGATAAGCTCTGTTGAGGAATTTGATAAACTCCACTGGGGATAGAAAGAACTTCGCTGGGGACGATCTTTCCGTTGATTTGCTGAGGATAACCCAGTTAGACTCTGGTGGGGAATAACCTCTGAATATTGCTGGGAGAGATATTTGCACTCTGCAGGGGACAAGCTTCCAGAATCTACTGGGTAAGATAATTCGACTCTCCTGGGGAAACTTTTGGACTGTACTGGGGAAATGGCTCCACTGGGATGTCTGTATTCCGCCGGGGAACAATCTTATATTTCTGTCGAGGAATGTTAAGACTTCCGGGGATGCTTGCTGAGGAATATCTTTATACTCTGCTAGGGAATATTAAGATCTTCTGGGGGTACCCAACTTTTTCAGGACTGGTGGTAGACCAACTCTGCTCGGGGGAGAGTATTGCTGACTTGCTAGAGATACTGTGCCTTTTTCAGGGCTGATGGGAGACCAACTCTGCTTGGGGAGAGTATTGCTGAATCTTGCCTTACTCTGCGGGGAGTGAAAGTATCTTGGTCATACTCTTCAACTGAATCTACCTTGGTACCTTGGTGGACAGAGCAGCTTGTACAGTTCAGACAATTCTTATTGCCCCAGTTTCTGTGGGAGAAGAAGGCCTATGAGGTGCTTGATAACTTCCGATTGACAAATCTTCTTCTGGTAGGCAAGTGACGAGATGACGGGACATAGTTGTATGCTTTTGATCCTTTACTTTTGCCTGGACCGCCCTTTCGGGTTTTCAGTCCACCGGGATACCCATTTTTGCCCAAGCCGCCTTTTCAGGTTTTCGACTTGCCGGGTGTACAATTTTTTTTATTTTCATCCCTAACTTTTGCCCGAACCCTTTTGGTTCGCCGGGAAGCCCTTATTTTTGCCTAGGCCAGTCGACCTAGCGGGTCTTTGATTATGCGTAATATTTTTCGACTATGTCCATGCTCTCAGAATGTAGGGAGTTGTCACTGTCGGTAGTGTTGTGTTGCCATACCACCAGAAGATGTTTGATCATGCAAGATTCGTTGCTGGAATTTATGTCCAATGCCCCAAGTGACTCAGGCGAAGATTTGTCCCTGGCTATTTGGCATCTTTGAGAGATTCTCTGAATCTTGACTTGACTGCCCCAGATGATGGACAATGATCATGTCTGCCCCTTGGTTGGAAGTGTTTTTCCACTTGAGGTGATCCTTGAGAAGATTTTTATTCACTAGATATTCGTCGTGCGAATTTCTCTGTTGTTTGAACAAATAGTCATATGCAAACAATGTTATTTTTAAGAATGCAAAGCTTATGTCTGTCTTGAAGTTTTTGAAAATGCATTTTTTAATAAGATAGGAATTTTTGTAAAGTATGATGTCAACTCAGGATTTTACAGCAAGCCCTACAGGAGTCAGGATACCTTTTGTAACAGTATGCTTTCGAACTAACCCATGCTTCAGATAGGACTTTTAAGGGTTATAACGTGGCCTGGTTCACGGTTTAAGAAACGAATGATAAAGGCTCAAATTTTATTTGTACCCACCCATTCTTCGTGATGTTCTTCGATCCTAACCTCAGCTAATTGGGCATTAGATCTTGTTTGAGTCTTTGCTCTGATATACCAGCGATGGTTCGGATACTGAAAGTTTATTTTGGATAGGCAGTCATTTCTTTTTTGTCGAGGGTTAGTAGGACCTCTTTCTTTTCGATTTTTTTATCCCTGTTTTTTGCCTGAACTATTTCTTTTGTGATTACAGTCAGCGGGATGCCCCGGTTTTGTAAGTCTCCTTCATAGGTTTTGACTTAATGGGCTTTTATTTCTGAGATATAATGACTGCCTGTCTTTATGATTATTCGGAACCATCACTGTCTTTTGTTACGGAAGGACTTCTTTGATGCCATTGATTGTGCACCTGGATTAACTGAGAAAACTACCCTGCCCCAGGTTATGATTAAGGGTTTTAATTTTTGAAAAGAAAAACTCCAACTTCTTTGGCTCAAAGGGGTTGACTAGGGATTATCTTCCTTATAACTCCACTGTTTAGGATTTGAACAATGCCTGTACCTCATCAGCGGGGTTTGTCCAAAAGCATACTGTAAAGATCATGGTATCGTTTTTGTCATCCTCCCTCAAAAGGTTTAGAATTTTTTAATCGAGAGTTGACATCACAAAAAATGAAAGTAATTTGAATATAGTGAATATGAATGGATAGATTCAAAACAGACATGTGCAATGCATTGATAAGGTAATAAAGTTTGACATGAGTAAATGTTAGAACAATCAAAAGAAAATTACAAATTGAAAATTCTAATGAACAAAAGCTTTCAATGATTTGGTGTAGGATCAGTGATCAAACTTGATTTCCTTGGCATCAATCAAGTCTTGGATCTTGTTCTTCAAACTCCAACAGTTGTTTGTGTCGTGTCCCGGACTGTCAGAGTGGTATGCACACCTTTCATTGGGATGATAGGTAGGAGCGGAAGTGTTTAGATTCCGGAGAGGAACCCTTAATGTAATCAGCCCTGCCTTCAACACTTGCTGTAGTGCTTGAGTCAGTGACACGTTGAGCTTGGTGAATTGCCTCTTGGGCTTGTTTGGCTTGCTCTGATCAACCCTTTGTTCTTGGCGAGGTTGTTGTTGGACCTGTGAGGTAGTAGCAACTTGGAGAGGTCCATTCTTCATCAAACCAAACCTTTGACTTCTCGGAAGTTGATTAATGACTTGATCCTCAGCCTTGACTATTTGCTTCATACTATTGTATCTGTCTTGATGAAGCTGGTTGATCATGGCTCGCAACTCTTCTTGCTCCCGAGCTAAGCCTTGGATAAGAGCCGTCTGCCCCAGCATCTGGGTTCTCATCGCATCTACCTCAGCTTGCAGATGCTTCAGCCGTTCGTTCTTACTGTCTTCAGGACTCTTCTTGACCAAATTCCTCATGAGGAGTGTTCTCAACTCTTCCTGCCCCTTGGATAGGCTTAGGAAGATTTCCCTAAACTGAGTCTCTTGAGTATGAAGATCTTGGTTGTCTTGTTGTAAAGTCATTGCTGAAATAAACAGCGAGAATATGAGAGACCTGTAAAGGGTAACCTGTTATGCAACGATATGTATGATATATGTATGCAATGTTTTCAAGGATCTCGCGGGGTAAACCAAGAAACTTGTTAGAATTTGAATTTGGGTAGCTTGATTGAAGGAACTTCATGTTGTTGAGAGTCCTTCTTCAAGAGTTAAAGCTCACCATATCGAGTGGGTCATAGCCTCTGACTCAAGTCATCATGTTTTGATCTCCAAACAACCTTGGCTAGAGGAAAATAAATCCCCTTTGCCCCTTGCTAGACAGTTGGTTCATCATGACCTGCATCACAAACCCTTGAGATCCTTGAAATGGGTTAGTCCTTATGTAGGATGTATGCAATGGTATGATGGTATGATGTTATGCTATGCGTGGAGTGATGTAAGTAAACCCTGTTATAAGCCCAGATTAAGGACCGTAAACAAAACCTGCAAGGAACTCATGTTGTAAGATAACAAGAATGTGCAAGTAGTTCAAGTTTGAAGGCACACAAGTCACACAAAAGAGCCCTTAGATTTCAGGCTGGCATGAAGTTTAGGTACTACCCTCTTTCAATTTCAGTTGGTTAAGACCTGTCCTAGAAAATAGTAACCGGGTTCTAGAGGATCTCAATATCACTGACTACCCTCAATCGGTCATAACTCCAGCTTCGCAATCTTTTCTTGCGGCCAGAACCATCGCGAGAGTTTAGCCTCAATGAGCGTAGCATACTGTTACTGTTCTATGGCCAAGTTGGGTCAATTTAAGGTTCTAAGGTCAGTTGGTGCTTAATGACTCCTCAGAAGACCCATATTCTCCTCGTTCCAACACAAGGGATATCGGTACAGACCAAGGTGTCACACCAATGTAGCTACTGCTTCACCCGTGTCGGTCTACGCTGGACAGGTCCCTCACAGTTTATAGCTACCTAAAGGGTATTCCCCAGATCCGGGGTAGGATCTATGAAACTCTGATACAAGCCCATAAATAGAAATCATACAAAGCATGCAATTGAAAACATAGAATGATCTAATCCTAAGGTACACCTCACTTATTAATATTCCCCAGCAGAGTCGCCAGTTCTGTGATCGGTGGAAATAGAACTGACTGTTTTGGAATGTTGGTTCGCGAAATGTCACGGTAAGCAAGAGTCGCCACCGTCTTTTATTTTCTCCAACAAGGAAAGGACAAAAACACAGCAAAATTCCTTTTCGAGATGTTTCTCGGTTCGGGAGGTAGATTATAGAAAGGGAAGATGTTAGCACCCTTTCTATCCGTGGTTATCCACGGGCTCTTAGGTACTTGCTCACTATGTTTTCAAAAAGTTTGTTTGAAAACTTAGTTTTAACTCTTGTATCAGTCCTCAAGAGTGTGTGAAGTATTTGTTTGAAAAATTTTGTCAGAAAAAGTGTAAGTGCAAAAAGTTGTTTTCGTTTGTTTTTGAAAGAGCAAGTATCTAAGAACCTCTACCTACTCAAAAGAAATTAAGCTGTGTAAATGTCCTTTAGACAGTACTATCCCACTATTGAGAAGTAGGTAGCACCATCGTTGGAGTTATTCGGGTCAATTCGATTATAGGGATATGTGGTCACCAAAGCAATAGTAGGACGCCTTAGCGGTAACCCTAATGTCCTAGATCCTTTTTTATCCGAGGAAACCGTTTCGAGGCAACTTAGGATCTTTAGATAGGAGGGCGACCTCTAAAACACCCTATACTTAATGACCACGTCGAGGCAACCAAGTGAGGTGTACCCTAGGAGTGGCATGTGCGAGTGTGTCAGGTTTCAATTAAATTATCTTTGCACATATTATTGTGAGCTACGTTTTGATTTTAATTGTCAGGCAAGTCTTGTCATGCATAGTTAAGAGTTAATAATTTGCGGAAAGTAAATTGCGGAAAGTAAATCTACGCTATTACAAGGCGTCGGGTATTTACATCGCCAAAAGCAACCCTTGAAAAGTAAATGCGAGAAAATAAAAGAAAGCGATAAAAGGGGTCCTAATTACGCTATTACATTCCCGGAGCAAATAAATAAATATGATCAAAAAAATAATATGCGCGCGAAGAAGAAATTGAATCGGAGAAGTCCTTAGGGTTTTGACCCTTTTTAAGAAAAGAATGAATTTTGGTCCTTTTTGCATTTAATTAAACCTAAAACTAATTAATTAATTAAAAGAAAAGAAATTTTTTTTAGGTTTTTTATGTTTTTAATGAAAATAAAATAAAATAAAATAAAAAGATGATTAAAATTGTCAGAACCCTAATTCTAAGTTAATTTTATTTATTGTGAAAAAGTCAAATTTAACCTAATTAACTAATTAATTTGTTAGTATTTATTTACAAAAATAATAAATTAAAAGTGAAATAAATAATAATAATAATAATATTTTATTTTAGTTTTTCTAAATTTATTATGAAAAATATTAATTATGTTAATTAAATACTAATAATAATAATTAATAATAATAATTAGTAAAAGAAAATAAAAAAGAAAGAATGAGTGAACCAGGGGGTGATGGGGCCATTATGGAGGTTTGTTAGCAATTCTGGCCCAACAACATGCAAGTCTCTTTTGACTTTCTGGATTGTCCATGCATGCTTTGACTAGGGAGTACCATGGTCATCATCTCATGGCCACATGATTTGTGCTTGAGGCCACTTGGCATGCTGAGGCGTGGGGTACATGGTGTTTATCCTTTGGAAGCCTGCATATGATCATGTTAAACAAAATAATATAAGCGTTTGGGGTGGACCTGGGAATCGAACCCATGTCCCAATGATTTCCAGCCAGCACAACAACCACTACGCCATTTGCCTGCGTTTGTTATTATAAAAATAAGTAAATATAATATATAAAACAATTAAATATGCTGTACACAAACATAAAAACGCGCGCTCTTTTGAATCATCCAACCAGACGCTTACACGTCTTTGTCTTCTTCGCTGTGCCTGTAAAAAACAAATAGATAGCGGGGGTTTTTAACCCCCACAAACTGCAATGACCAAAAATAGCGATTAGCCCTGTGTTGTATATAAATATTTCGCGAGGGTGGCTTTGGATTCGTCTTGACCTAACAAATTCAACCATGGGTCTTATAAGGCTTAATTTTTTCTGTGCTGTAAAGCCCCAAATCCAAAGTTCATGAACCCTAAAATTCAAACATGGCAACTTGTGATTCTGTGCGTTTTAATCCAATTCAGCTATACCATTAGCTTCATATGAGTTCTAGCAATGCAAAACAAACACAAAATCATGTTAAATATGCATGAATCGTGAGTTACGATTATGAAAATAATATGCAAACCGTGGGTCTGTTCTTGAGTATTTCTTGAGCTTTAACGCTTGATTTTGATTGCTACACGTCTCTGGGAACCCCTGTAATAGATTAGAATCAATAAAAGCCTTTGAATCACGCTAGAATATGGAAATCAGTTTTCAAGTTTCTTGAGTTTTTTTCAATATGGTTATGGCTTTCTTGCAGCAGCTTTCACGTATGCATGAATAGGGTTCACTTGTGTATTTATAGAGGAAGAGAATTAGGTCAAAATCTTGCAAAGAAATCCATGGAATGATGGTTTGAATATTTGATTGAAAATCAAATATTTTTGAATCTTTTTGATTGGAAAAACTTGCTAAATTTGGAGATTTTGATATCCTTGATTGGTACACGAAATTGCCAGCATATCTTGAGCTTGTTTGCTTCACAAAAAGATTGAAAAATCAAATCTTTGTATTTCCTTTGACTGTAAAATGACCATTTTACCCCTGCAGTTGATTGTGAAGCAAATAGAGCTTTGGACTGTGCAATTTGACAGTGTGAGTCTTGAAACTTGACATGTAGATGTTTGACAATGTATATAGGCCTATGAGACTTGATTGAGCCATTGAAAACCTCAAATTCCTTGAAAGAAACAAAACCCTAATTTCAGCTGGCTTAGGAGGCATTTGAACTGTGCAACCCTTGAGAAATCTTGAACCATTTGAAGATGATTCTTGACAAACCTTGAAGAATATGGGAGGGCAAATTTTGGGGTACAACATGGGTGATAACAGAAACGGTCATAGAATCCTTCACTATCCAGTTGCTTAATCCACCATTGGAAGTCGGGTAGATCCAACTGTCGATATCAAACTCTTCATCATCGTCATCCCCGATAGCATTCACCCCTGCATCTTGTTTAGGCTTCTCTGGTGCTCCAAACTCAATCTCCTTTGCATCGATCAAGTCTTGTACCTTGTTCTTCAAAACCCAACAATCATCTGTATTATGCCCCGGGCTATCAGAGTGAAAAGCACAGCGGGCATTAGGGTTATACCTCGGTGATGTGGTATTTGGATTCCTTAGGGAATCCTTTAGAACCACCAGATTAGTCTTCAGTAGCCGTGGCAGAATCTGAGACAAAGTCATGCTGAGACGGGTGAATTTCCTTCGAGGTCTCTCATCCTTTTGTTGATTGTTATGCTGAGGAGCACCAACAGGTTTTGAAATAACAACCGCATTCGCAGCTTGACGGCGTTCAGGTCTATTCTGGTTTCTTGAACTGTAGACAGCACTGGACTCTTTCTTGAATGGCTTTTTCTCAGTGCTTGACGAGGCACCCTTATGTATCTTACCAGCCTTAATACCAGCTTCTATCCTTTCACCGGTCATAATTAGCTCTGTAAACCCAGATGAAGAGCTTCCAATCATGTGGTTGAAAAATGGACAAGATAGGGTCCCCAGAAACATATCCACAAGCTCCTGATCAGCCAAGGGTGGTTGCACTCTACCGGCGAGGTCCCTCCACTTCTGAGCATAATCTTTGAATCCTTCACCCGTTCCCATTGACATACCCTGGAGTTGGGTACGCGTAGGAGCGAGGTCGGAGTTGTACTGATACTGCCTGTAGAAGGCAGTAGCCAAATCTTCCCAACTGTGGATACTGGCTCCGTCTAACTGATAGAACCACTCAAGCTGAGTCCCTGAGAGATTGTCTTGGAAGAAGTGGATCCATAGGTTCTTATCAGCGGTGTAAGGCTGAATCTTCCTCACATATGACCGGAGGTGCAGCTTCGAACAAGAAACTTTGTCATACTTAGCAAAGGTTGGTGCCTTGAACTTATGGGGAATCACCACCCCAGATGATAGACCCAGATCACCAAAGTCTAGGCCAGGCACATTTTGAACTTCCATAGCACTCAACCGGTCTTCCAGTTGCTTGTATCTATCCTCGGCCGAAGGATACTGTTCTTCATCGAAGTCCGTCTCGTTGTCGTAGACCACAGGGCTAGGAGCCCTCCTTTCCTCTTGACTATCTTTCCCTCCAGATGAGGTGGTCAGATCAACTTCATTCTGAAGCCTGTTACCAAACCTGTTCCCTGTGTTGAACAGGATGGTCCTCTTCTTCTTCTTCTTCTTCTTCTCTTTCAGAATCAGGGTCTTCAGATCTTGCTGACCCTTAGCTAGATTCATGAACAGATCTTGAAATTGGGCATTTTGGGCTTGGAGGGCCTTGATGGCTTGCTCAGTTGAAGGTTCAACAGACATGATGAGTGCTGAAATAAACAGCAAAGAAGATAAGAGACCTGTAACGGGTATCTGTTTATGGAGTGCATGAGATGAAATGCGTATGAATATGATTTCAAAGACAATCAGGAGATTCAAATTTGTAAACCAGAAAGGAAACACACTTTATTAGATTAAACTTTAGAATTCAAATTGTTCAATTGATGCCCTCAGGGCGTTACAAGAAATGAAATATTGAAAATTAAATAAAAACTGGAAAGGAAATCATCAAAGGTCTATCAATGCTCCCATGGTCTCTTCTTCTCAGTGCGGACATAGTCATTCAGGATCTGCTCGTTGTCCAACTGCCTAGTGTTTACCTAGGGTTTTGGTAAACAACCGCTGATCCTCCAAATGGTTACTTATTTGGTTACTCGCAGGATCGATCAGATTGATCCTAGGACATAGGTTGATTTTGAAGTTTGATTAAATTGGATAAGGCTTTAAATAAAGAGGCTTTAAATGACATAAAAAAGGTTTCAAGTAAATTGCATGAAGAAAGGACTTGGTAAAATAAACAAGGCTTAAAGTAAAAGGCTTCGACAGGAATGTAAAGAGGAAAGCAAGTAAATTTCTGGAAAAGGAAATGACTTTGATTAATAAAATTGGTGTTTCACACATACATTTCTCAACAATTCTTTCTCACACGCTGGGTACTCGAATCTATATGAGTGACTTTGTATAGAATTGTGAACACACGCGAGAAACTACATGTCTACTACTATTTATACTAAAACATCCCAAGTAACCGTCGGGCAGTTACACTGCTTCGAGATCAATCCACTTGGCACGTTCTCCACGTTCGACGCTCCAGATCTTTGCACGCTTGCACGTGGTAACTGCTGGAAACCGTTTTCCCTCCAAACGCTTGAATTTCAAACTGCTCCACTCTGAACCATCGAACACTTTCGTCGAGAGACATCTTCGACGAGAAACTCCTTCGACGTCGAAGGCAACCAACTTCTCCCTTGGAAGAAATCTTCTAAGTACTTTGCCATCTTTCGACGGGCATTTCGACAAACTTAGCCAGTCGAAAACATCCTTCAGCTTTAATGGCTGACATCAACAAAACAAAGGTGTCGAATATAGGAGCCAACAAATTGCCCCCCAAGAATGCCTTATTTCGACTCTGACAGAAAAAGGAATTCTTTGAAACGCCATTCGACACTTGTCTTCTCACGCTTAGTCACAAATTAACTTGTGCACTTTTTGTTGTTTTCTACCAACTATTGGCAATCCCAAGAAAACCATCATTGATTCGTACCTAGGACGTCACTTTCAGTACGGCGTGCAGTACCAAACGTCATTTCAGAATTTGTCATTATGACAATTCCCAAAAACGAGGACGCACGCTGCGTCCCTCTATTTCTGTAGAACGGCTAAAACAACAGGGGACTGCCACGCGTCCCACTAACTCCTGCAGTATTAAATGGCATTTAATGTCCTCGTTTTTGGGGATTTTTTCCCACTACTATAAATAGCAGTAAGTACCCCATTGTGGGACTTTTTACGCCATCTAGCCTTTTAAACTTCTCTGTTTTCATACAAGCTTGTTATCTTTGCAGAAACTCTTCCTCTTTCACTTCGTCTTCAACCTCATCTCAAACTCAACACTAAACCATGGCATCTGGTTCTACTGCTCCTGGCGCTACTGTACCATCTGAAAATGCTAAACCCAAGGTTTTCGTCACTGCTCCAGTAGTAACTTCTACAGGCAAATGAAGGGTTCCTGAACCCTTGGACATCGCCGTTCGCGACGCCTACTCACGCCACTTGATGATCCCGGTTGGATACTCCAACCAGATCTTTGCAATGTCTGGCCCCATGTATCCAAGTATCTCTGAGGCTATGAAGATCAAGAGCTATTTCCCGGTAGTTGAGAAACTCAAACCGGTTGCATGCGCCAAGAAAGACGCAGAAGACAATGAAGATCCTGCACATGAAAAAATCGACCTCCGCTTCTTCAACAGAGGTGTAAGGGCCTTTAGGTCTGGACCTAGCCTTACCCCTGATTACGTTGCTTGGCTAGCAAAGATGGGGAAGCACCAAACTTCGACCTGGAAGGATATGGGGATCTTCGACCTGGTGATGCTGTCGAAGACAGGTTTGAACTATTCTCCGGAGATGCTGATAGCTTCTCTGCTGTTCTGGGACTACTCCCACTTTACTTTCCATCTTCCCTGTGGGATGCTAACCCCCACACTCTTCGATGTGGCCGCTATTACTGGCCTTCGACCCACCGGAGACTACTTCGATCCGGAAGAGATGTCGGAGGATCAAATTGGCTTCTCTGAGACCAAACCAACATACACCACTTTCATCAACCATTATCACGACAAGTCGACAGATACTGTGTCGGATGTCGAACACATAGCATTTCTAGCCCTATGGCTGACTCGCTTTGTATTTTGCTCGAAGTCTTTACAGGTGACCAAAAAGATGGTCACTCTTGCTACTAAACTGCATCATCGCCAAAATGTCTGTTTGGCAGAACTGATTCTGGCTAGCCTCTATGATTCGATCAGCAATGGGGCCACTCTTCTAAAAATTATCGAGAACAGGGCCAGTTTGCTACTTGCTGGGCCTTTTTGGCTGCTCCAACTGTGGCTCAATGCCACTTTCAAATCTTTCTTGCCTAAGAAGGTTCAGATAAATGAGCAGGCTCCAGCGATAGCGAACAGACGCGTCGAAGGAACCAGGCTGGCTCTGTTGACACCTATGGAAGATGGACTAGAGTTTCAGCAAACCTTCACCAACTTCGTTCTGATGTTTACTCGAAGGAAGGAGTTTGTTTCAACTATGGCTCCATTTGCTCGACGGCAGGTAGGCCCAGCATGGTTCACAAGGCCACATCCAAGGACGTCGAGTGGTCCCAATGTCGACGAACATACAATACTGTGGGAGGCGTTCCTTACACCAAGGATCATGCCTCTTCGATTCAGGAGTTCTAAGACTCATTTGAGTCTGATTGCATACCAACCAAACCTGGTATCTCGCCAGTTTGGTATTATCCAAACCCTACCTTCTCCGATTTTTCAAAGAGAGAAGTCCATGCTGTACTTCTGCAATGACTACACCGAAGAAGCTGCCATCAAGCATATCGGAAGATATGCTGGTCGAACAGTTCTCTCGTTGTTTGACTATCAGCTCAATTTTCTTTGCTCACCATCCTTCGAGGAGTGGTGGAAAAGCTATTATGCTGAGTACTTCTTCGACGAGAAGGACTTCATGGATGAGCTGCAGAAGTCTTTTGTCCTTGTGTTGGACAAAATAAAGAAATGTAAGTTCATTCTCTCACATTACTTTTGTCTTTCTATTTGACTGCTAGCCTGTTAATTTTTTCATTTGCTTTCAGTTGTTCGAAAGCCTGTAGCCAAGAAGGCTACAGAAGGCCAACAGGGAGGAGGCCCTTCAACAAAACCTCCACCGCCGGCGAAAACTACAGCGCCGGCGAAGACCACAAGCAACCAACAGGGGGAAGGCTCTTCGAAGAATCCTTCTATATCGGTAACCAGACTTTTCATTATTTCCTCCTGGCTTTCGATTTTTGACTTTCAATGCAATTATTAAATCGAATTCCCATTGGTTTTCTAGGCACCTTCGCCCAAGAAACGGCCAGCACTGGTGGTCGAATCTGGGAGCGATGAAGAAAGTGATTCTCCTCCTGCCCCTCTAAAGAGGCGAAAGTTGACGAAGGATGCTTCTGTTCCTGCTCCTGCTCCTGAAGGTCGAACCATCAGAA
This sequence comes from Vicia faba, assembly GCA_948472305.1. Lineage (NCBI taxonomy): Eukaryota > Viridiplantae > Streptophyta > Magnoliopsida > Fabales > Fabaceae > Vicia > Vicia faba. The sequence goes on from OX451735.1 coordinate 368,819,500, forward strand.
TAAAGGTTGCTGGGAGAAAGCCTAGGCCACCTCCAGTGATCATTGAGGAGCCAACGGAGGAGGAACTAAACGTTCTTCTTAACAAGCCTGTCGAAAGCGATAATTCCAGCCCTGGGGATGAAGCTAATCCACAGGTAATCTCTTAGACCCTTTTATAACTTAGGCATAGATACCCATATTCGATTGTGTCTCTTTCGACCTCTGAAGATTTGTCTTCTTCCCTTTTTTCAGGACACCACTGAAAGTTCTCCGCCAAGGACCTCTGAAACGCTGGAGTCTGCTGAACTCAGCAGGCCACAAGAAAAAGGCTTGGGAAATGACGAAGCCCATACTGAAAATGAGACCAATGCTGAAACAGTAGAAAAACCAGTGGAGGAGCCTCAAACGGAGGAACAACAGCCAGAAGCGGTTCAGGTGGTGGATATGTCAGAAGAGAATCATGAAGAGAGGTACCAAGGTAATGCTGGCGAAGAAAATCAGGGTGCTACTGGCGAAGATAACCAAGGTGACACTGGCGAAGGGCACCAGGGTGACGCTAGCGAAGAGCACCAAGATGACGCTGGTACTGCCCCAGTCCGAGTCGAAGAGCAACAAGTCGAGGCACCTAACACTCAACAACCTCAAACCCAAGACAATGCTGTTGCAAGGGTTACCTCAACGAAGCACAGGTCGAAAGAGGACTTGGAACTCTTGAAACAAACTGACCCTGTTAGCTATCTCAACGCAATCATCGAGAGCAAGAGTTCGTCTGACGCTAGTCAGGAGGTTCCTACCCTGTCGGGGAAGTCCACTGAAACTTCTCCCCTTGATGATGCTTTGGCGAAGGTTAAGGCCCAGTTCTTCAAGAGGGACTTGATGAAGACTTTAGAGGGGGACCCCACTGCTCCATCATGCTTGAAGGATGTCTTGAATGCTGTCGACTTGTTAGCTGTAGCCCCAGAAGTCTCAGGCTTGATCATGGAGTTACACTCTATGATTGATCAAGTCTCGGCAGATTACAGGCGCCAAAGGGGGTTTAACAGTCAGCTTGAGGTGTTGTATGGCAAAAGCTCCTCTGCGTGGACTGCTGTCTCGGATACGACTTCTCGAATTGCGGAGTTGTCGAAACAAAAAGCATCTACGCAGGAAGAAGTCGATGCCATTGATCGAGAGAATGCTTCCTTCCGGGCACAAATCGCAGAGATAGAAGCGAAGATAAATGCCAACACTATACGCAAGGAGGAACTTCTTTCGACCATCTCAGACACCGAGAGCCAAACTGAAATCAAACAAGGCCTGGAATTCGCTGAGAGGGCCCAAGGTCTCGACGCTCAGATTGCCAAACTAGTGCAGGTGAACGCCTGGTGCAAGAAAAGGTTGGAGCTGCAGCAAGCCAAGTACATTCGACTCAAGGACTCTCTTCCCTTTTGATTGATTCTCTTTTGTAACCATATTTTGTAATCTATATTCGACAACATTGCCATCTTGGCTGAGATTTATAAAATTTCCATTTTGGCATTTTTATGGTTAATTTAGTCTTGTTCTTTTATTATTTTATTTTTATCTCTTGAAGTATAGGTTTGTATTTTTTCAAATATTTACCATTTACTCTCAAGAGCCTTTTATCTCCACTTAACTCTTCGACTTCATAGGCTCCACCAGAAAAAGTTTGGATAACTCTGAAGGGTCCTTCCCATTTGGGTGACCATTTCCCCATGCTTCGATCCCTTCGATCCATGGGAAGAATTACCTTCCAAACTAGTTCTTCAGGCAAAAATACCTTAGGTTTTACCTTTCTATTATAAGAGTCTTCTACTCTTTTCTTCTGAAGCCTGAGTAGGTCGAGAGCGCGTAATCTCTCTTCGTCTAAATCCACCAGTTCGTCTAACATCATGTTCCAATAGACTTCAGAAGGAATATCATAATGCCTCTGGACCCTTGCAGATTGAAGACAAATTTCTGCTGGCAACACTGCATCATGGCCAAAAGTTAGCCTATACGGTGTTGTACCAGTGGCTTCTTTTGGGGACGTTCGACAAGCCCACAGAATCTGGTCTAACGTCCTATGCCAATTCTTTGGTTTCTTCCCAACATGTTTCTTTATCAAGCCAATCACCACTTTGTTAGCTGCTTCGACTTGACCATTCGCCTGTGCATAATAAGGCGTTGATGTTAGGAGTTTGAAACCTGTTTCCTGAGCAAATTCCTGCATCTTTCGACCAGTGAAAACTGACCCTTGATCAGTTGTTATCATCTCAGGGATTCCATACCTAAAGATAATGTTCTTTTGAATAAATTCAATGACATTTTCTTGGTCTACATTGACTAAAGGGACAGCTTCGATCCACTTAGTAAAATAATCAATGCCTACCAATATGTATTTCTGACTCTTTGATGATGCTGGTCGAATCTCTCCAATGAGATCCAACGCCCATCCTCTAAAGGGCCAAGGCTTCACTATCGAGTGAAGTTCGCTTGCTGGTACATGTTGGATGCCTGTATGAACCTGACACTCTTGACAACCTTTGGCGAACTCAACACAATCTTTCAGCATAGTGGGCCAATATAGTCCTTGTCGAAACAACAACCATTTCATCTTATGGCCTGCTTGGTGAGCCCCACATGCCCCAGCATGCGTAGTCGAAAGGGCTATGTATGCTTCAGTTTCACTTAAACATTTCAGCAACACCCCTTCAGGCGTCTTCTTGAATAACTCATTACCCATGAGTACATAACTCAACGCCCTGTATTTTGTTTTTCGTTCTGTCGAAGCTCCTGGATTTTGAAGATAGTCCATAATGGGTTTCCTCCAATCTTGCTCTGACAAATTATCTATGAACGAAATTTCGAAGTTCCTTTGATCAGCATATCCTAGTCTCGTCGATTCCAAGTCTGTTGGTGATAGACAAGTTGCTTTTATCTTTTCTCGAACTTCGATTGCTCTTTGTAATCTCGTTTTTGAAATCTTATACCCAGATGCAATCTGTGCCAAGTCGTTGGCTATTTGATTTTCGACTCTGGGTATGTGTCGAATATTGACCGCTTCAAATTTTTTCAATAAACGATTTGCTATCACAAAGTACATAATAAGATTTTCTCTTATGCATTTATATTCCTTTGTGACTTGCTTAATGACTAACTCTGAGTCTCCCATTATTTCGACTCGAGTTGCCCCCAATTCCAACAATATCTCAAGGCCAGTAATTAGAGCTTCATACTCAGCCTCATTGTTCGAACAAGAACCTGCTATTTTGTACTTGAATGTTGTTGGAATTTTATCTGGAGAAATAATCAAGACTCCTACCCCTGTTCCATCTTTATGGCTGGAACCATCGAAGTAGAATTTCCAAGGCTCTATCTCCACATAATTAATATCCTCAACTTGAATTGAGTGGTCGACTATAAAGTCTGCCACCACTTGTCCTTTTACTGCCTTAAGAGGCATAAAGGTCAAGGAGTATTCAGTTAATGCTAATGCCCACTTGCCAATTCGACTATGCAAGATAGGTTTCGACAACATATATTTGAAAACATCAAAATGAGACGAAACATAAACATCAACTGGTTTTATATATTGCTTGAGTTTTGTACAAGAGAAATACAAACATAGACACAATTTTTCAACTTCGCTATATCTAGTTTCTGCATCATTCAAAACTCTACTGAGATAATAAATGGGTCTTTCGACTCCATTCTCATCCTCTTGGGCTAACATGCTTCCCAGAGTTTTGTCGGATGCAGCTATGTACAATCTCATACTCCTATTGCTACAAGGAGGCACCATAATAGGTGGCTTAGTGAGGTACCCTTTGATTTTGTCGAAGGCGTCTTGTTGCTCTTGCCCCCATTCGAACCCCTCTTTATTCAGTCGAAGTAAGGGTGAAAAGGCCTGGGCTTTCCCACTTAGATTAGATATAAACCTCCTTAAGAAATTTATCTTACCTAAGAGAGATTGCAATTCCTTCTTATTCGATGGCGCTTTCGCTTCCAGAATTGCCTTCGTCTTGTTCTGGTTGATTTCGATTCCTTTCTTGTGGACAACGAAGCCCAAGAAATCTCCAGCTTTCACGCAGAACGCACACTTCAAAGGGTTCATCTTCAGACCATGTTCTCTCATTCTTTCGAATGATTGTCGAAGGTGGTCAATATGATTCTTCCTTGTAACACGGATGAATTTGCATTTCAGAAGTCTTTCGACCTCCGTTTTGATCTTCGACAGTATTTCTGGAGCGAAGCGCCTTGGATTTTTCTTGATTGGCTTCTTCCCAGGTTTGATTGGCAACTGAAGTTCTACCAATCCTCTGTCGAGACCAGGCATTTCGTCATAATCCCATGCAAAACAGTCTTTAAACTCTTTCAGCAATTGGATTACTTCCAACCTAAGTTCTGGATCGATTTTGGCGCTGATGTAAGTTGGCCTTTTCTCTGATCCTTCGCCTAAGTTATTTCTTCTAAAGGGTCTTGTGCTAACATTTTAATGTTGTTCGCCAAGGGGTCCTTTTCGAAGCCCAAAGGCTCATCGTCATAGATGGCGTCGAGCCTCTGTTCCTGCATTTCTTCTGGCATGATATCAGGAGGTTTTGGATCGAAATCCTTTCCTGGGCCTACAGCAGATAATTGTTGATCATTGGCCTGTGTGGCCATGTACTTTACTTCGGCTTCGAGAGCCGTTATCATCTTGGTTTCGGCTACATAAGCCGAAATTCGCTTCAAAGATTGTGACTCAGTCATTATCACTGAATTCACTTCCCCAACCAGTTGGTTGGATATCAGTTAACCCACTGAAGTCTATGTGGGACAAGTCTTCTTTGTCCCATTGGAAACCATGCTCAGGATGCAGGTATAGGGAACAAAAAGTGTTTGGCGCTGGCGCCATGTCGAAGTCAGGTGTTGGACATGGCCCTATGTGAGCCAAGTTCTTGTCGAAATCTGCCAAACCCAGGTGATTCACTTCGCCAAGGTAGTAGCTTTGATCTGCCTCTATGTTTTCGACCATCCCATCTGGACGCCATAGCAGCAGCCTTTGGTGCATCGATGAAGGCACAGCGCCAACACCATGAATCCATTCACGGCCCAACAAAAGATTGTAGTTAGGTTTGGCCGATATGACCATAAACATCGTTGGTCGAAGGATCGACCCTACTTTGATATCTAGATGGATCACTCCCATAGTGGTCCCTATGCCGCCCTCATAGTTCGACAAGACCATGTTGTGAGGCTTAATGTCCTCATCCCTTTTGCCAATTTTCCTTAGCATAGAGTGAGGGATAATATTGATGGTTGCCCCACAATCGACCAATATTTTATTCACAGTAGTTTCTTCGAGTTTAGCCCTTATGAATAAAGGCTTGAGGTGATTTTTCATCGCCTCTGTAGGTGGCTCGAAGAAGCCATTTTGTTCCTCAGTAGTGCCATTGTCCATGACAAAATAGCACACTGGCCTATGTTTGGCCATTTCTTGCTCCACTTCCCAGTCACTTGCTTCGACTTCTACCTGTCGATTGAATTCTCTGGGCAGCACTGAAACGATATTCACCATTATGTCCAAAGTATCGTCAGACTCAGCATCGTCCTCGTCTTCGACTTCACTTTGGTTAGGCCAAACTAGCCTGTTGGTTACTGGCTCTCTCATAGAGGCTTCCTTTGTTTCCTTTGAGGAACATTCGAGCTAGTTTCTGCCTTAGGTTCGTTGGCAGCCTCCCTTTCCGCTTTTCGTCTCCTTTGATATCTCCTCCATTGAGATCGAGACATGGGATTTTTACCTTTGTAGTTGCTGGACACTTGTGCAACCTTAGGCGCAGCAACTTGAGGCTCTTTCTTTTGAGTCAAAGAGGAACCTCTTGGCACATCGAAAGAATGCCATTTCTCCTCACTTGGCCTTTTCCGGCCAGAGGTTTTGTACCAAGTGTCTACTGGCACATTTGTTGGAGGCCTAAAAGTCAATGGCCTCTTTTCTTGGTTAGAACCTCTTCTGGGATCATGTCGAAGGTCAGCATTCTCCCTTCTCTTATTCGCTGCTCTTACGCCTTGAATGTGCTCGGCAGCTTTTTTATCAAAGATCGAACTGCATCTTGGACACAGCATCACCTCTGATTTCTTTTTCTGGCATCTTTGTAGAAAATCTGCCAAGTTTTCATTTTCTCGAGGGAAAGCAGTCTTATTAGCTTGTTCTTGCCTCATGGCCTCTTCTGATGCTTTTGGGTCAGAAAGTTCGACCATGTTGATATTCATTGTATCTTTGTTAGCAAGAGTTAACTGCTTCATTTGTATCTCCAGATCCTCCGTCTGGCCTTGAACAGTGGCCAAGTGGGAACTGGGTTTTGATCCAGTTTTTTGTGCTTCAGCGGTCTCCGACTTCGGGTTTTCGACCGCTTTCTGGACAGCTTCAATTGTCTTCCTGGATAAATTTCCAGAAAAACTGCCAAAGATTGGCATGTTGATGTGGTCCTTTGAGACTTCGACCATGGTAATTCCTGGCTTCTTCGACTGGATCCTGGTTGCCTCTATCACGTTCACCTCAGAGGGTTCAGCATAGTGGGCTTCAGCCTGCAATGGATTTGAGTCGACAGCCATGGGGGATTTATCAGCAAACTTCAATCTCCCTTCTTCGATAGCGTCTTGCACAAGATTCCTGAAAAGAAAACATTGAGAAGTTTTATGGCCCAAAAAATTATGATATTTGCAAAAACCTCTCTTCTTTCTTTGATCAAGAGGAGGCACTTTTACCCCTGGGGGTACTATCATTTGGCCATCTTTAACTAGCAAGTCGAATATTTCATCACATTTTGTGATGTCAAAACTATAAGTCTTTTTTGGGAACCTATCGTTGGTCCTTTCTGGACCAATGGGATTTTTCCCATTTGAGGGGACTAACAGTTTACAAGAGTATGGTGGCCCTTGTTTCAGTTCTGCTAAGTCGACTTCTCCTTCTTCGACAGTTAAAGTATCGTCGAAGGATTCTAGATCTTCGTCATCCATCTCAACGTACGCTATCCTCTCTCTCTTGTGAGTTTTCGTTGCCTTAGCTTTTTCAGCTTTGAGGCGTTCTACCTGTCGAACTCTATCGGCCAGTTGGGCCATGTCTCTTAGGTACTGGGTGTCTAGCTTCTTCCTAATGGAATAATCTAAACCGCCTGCGGCTATTTCGACCAACTCATGCTCTGGCACTTGTGTAAAACATCTCGCCTTGAGCAACCTAAACCTATTCAGATATTCGTCTATAGGTTCAGTGAAACGTCTCTTCACACTGGCCAGTTCTTTCAGGCTTATCTTGGTTTGCCCCATGTAGAATTGTTTATGGAACAATCTTTCCAACTGGGTCCAATGATGGATCGAATTGGGGGGAAGCGTTGTAAACCAAGTAAAAGCGTTCTTGGTTAAAGAACTTGGGAAGTACTTGATCCTTAGGTTTTCGTTATTCGAAATGTCTCCTGCTTCGATCAAGTATCTCGCCACATGCTCGACAGTAGATTCTGTCGTGTCCCCAGAGAACTTGGTAAATTTGGGGACTTTGCATCTAGGAGGTAAGTCCGTTTGTAACACATATTCTGACAATGGAGATGTAAAGTGGGGCCTTCGAAAGCCCATGTTCATCCCATTCTGAGTCATGATCCTTTCAATCATGGTTGCCAGATTGTTTTCCAAACCCATGTTTTGGTATTGGATATTCTGAACCACTTCGTCAGCATTTTGGTTTCTGTTAACTAACCTTACCTCTGGGGTTATTACCCTAGGTTCCTCGACAGGTTGTTCCAATCGTGCCCTAAGGTTTTCTTCGACAGGCTGTTGAGCCTGGTTAATGGTGGTTTCTTCCTCTAAAAATATCCCCTGGTTTCCCCTTATTTGCGCCCTTTGGGGTTGTCGAATAGGTTGGGGTACTCCAAAGAAGTCAGCCAAACGCGTCATTTGCGCTGTCACTTGTTGATTCGATTGGGTAGTATTTTGTATTAGAGGGTTTAGCACCGTACTCAAAGTCTGTGCCAACATTTGCACCATATCATGGTTGCTTTCGTCCATTTGTTGCCTCAAGACTGCTGTCGAGGCATTTGTAAGGCCATGGGCTACTTGGGACGTTCCTCCTAAGAGTTAGGTCCTATTTCTATTCGCCATGCCTACTCCAGAGCCTTGGAGTGGCGAAGAGGCACTCACTAAAGGGTCTGAAAAAGTGGACGTAGCATTCGTCAGGCTAGCCAATTCAGAAGTTGGCATACCATAGAGTGGAATGAATCCTGGGGGAACGAAAGGCCTTGTGCCTAAATTTCCCCTTGGTGGGGGAGTTCCCAAAGGCATCCTGGGGCCTGTTAACGAAGGTATTGGCCCCGTGGTTGTGACCGATACTGCTGGTGTCGAACCAACATTTGTCGCTTCACTTACGGTCATACTAACCGTTGCTCCCACACTCGTTTGTGGGATTTCGTTAGTGTTTGGCGGATTCGCCATCTCTTCCCTTCTTCTGGCGGTATTGTTATCGTTAGTGTATATTCTACCACTTCTCAATAACATACAACTCGAAAAGATGAGATTATTTTCAACAATCAACACACTGTCCCACCGGGTGTGCCAATTTGTTTACCTAGGGTTTTGGTAAACAACCGCTGATCCTCCAAATGGTTACTTATTTGGTTACTCGCAGGATCGATCAGATTGATCCTAGGACATAGGTTGATTTTGAAGTTTGATTAAATTGGACAAGGCTTTAAATAAAGAGGCTTTAAATGACATAAAAAAGGTTTCAAGTAAATTGCATGAAGAAAGGACTTGGTAAAATAAACAAGGCTTAAAGTAAAAGGCTTCGACAGGAATGTAAAGAGGAAAGCAAGTAAATTTCTGGAAAAGGAAATGACTTTGATTAATAAAATTGGTGTTTCACACATACATTTCTCAACAATTCTTTCTCACACGCTGGATACTCGAATCTATATGAGTGACTTTGTATAGAATTGTGAACACACGCGAGAAACTACATGTCTACTACTATTTATACTAAAACATCCCAAGTAACCGTCGGGAAGTTACACTGCTTCGAGATCAATCCACTTGGCACGTTCTCCACGTTCGACGCTCCAGATCTTTGCACGCTTGCACGTGGTAACTGCTGGAAACCGTTTTCCCTCCAAACGCTTGAATTTCAAACTGCTCCACTCTGAACCATCGAACACTTTCGTCGAGAGACATCTTCGACGAGAAACTCCTTCGACGTCGAAGGCAACCAACTTCTCCCTTGGAAGAAATCTTCTAAGTACTTTGCCATCTTTCGACGGGCATTTCGACAAACTTAGCCAGTCGAAAACATCCTTCAGCTTTAATGGCTGACATCAACAAAACAAAGGTGTCAAATTTAGGAGCCAACACCTAGTCAGCTTCTGGATCTTCTGCTCTTGCTCGTTGAACTTCTCTCGGTAAGAATCTCGTTCTTCCCTCAGCTGCATCCAAGATCTCTTTAGTGCCCCAATGTCAGTGGGCATATAAGGATAGAGGATGGTTGGAAGAACCCCTTCTTCATTAGCAACTTCAAGAGTGACAAGCCGGACGACTTCATAAGGCATACCCAGCTTTTGGGCACGGATACGGACCCATCTGAGATATGGCTCCATCGGGAGTGAAGTCTTTGGACCCAACTCATATGGATCAGATTGATGAACTCTATCCCAAGCCCTTATAATCTACGACGTTGCTCGTCGCTATCCCCTTGAAAATCAAAGATGATATTAGGCATTAGCAGCTCGTGAGGTCCTTCTCTTCTGGCTCTTCCAAACTGACGGAGAGCTAAGCATGGGTTGTAAGAAATTCCTCCATAGGTTCCTATCAGGGGAACATTGGGGTACTCCCCACATCGATCAATAACAGTCACCTCGTCCATACCCTTGAGAGTCCAGATAATGTCATTATACGAGAGAGAGAGATCACCCTATAAGCCCATCATATGCCTTCTTTGTTCTTCAGTACTGACTTAGGGAGGTGCGAAATAAACCACCTCGACAATAGAGGAGCACAACACATCAAGGTTCCTCGCTTTCGGGCAGTACGAGCATGGAGCTGATGAAGGATGTCACCCAAGAGAGTGGGTACAGGGTTCTGAGAGATGAAGATCTTTACCGCATTAACATCAACAAAAGTGTCCAGATTCGGAAACAATACCAAGCCATATATCAGAAGAGCCAGAATATCCTCGAAGGCCTTGAAGTCCAGATTATCCCAGAAATAGTTAGCCTTACCAACCAAGAACTTAGTCAGAAAGCCCTTTGCTCCACTTCTAGTCTCCCAATTAGCCATTACCTCCTCTTTGGTCAAATGAAGGGCTGCAGCAATCTCTTTGGGCTTAAGAGTCTTTTCCCAACCAGTAAACGGGGTCTGCTCCAGAACAGAGATACCGAGCAGCTCAGAGAACTCTTCTAGGGTGGGAACCAGCTGATAGTCTTGAAAAGTGAAGCAATGGTACAGCGGATCATAAAACTGGACTAGGACACTCATCATCTGCTCGTCCAATTTGGAGGTGACCAAACTGAGAAGAGAACCATGCCTCCGGATGAAGGAAGTAGTGTCAGGAATCTTTGCAACCAAATCTTTAAGCAGGGTGGGAACCTGGACAAAGTTGATCCGGATGGTATTCTTACGCATGGGCATCATGATGACCTACAAAACAGAACAAAGATGAATCCCTCCTGTCTTTGAAATAGGTTAGTCTAATGCAAGATGTATGCAATGTTATGATGTCATGATGTCATGATAGTAAGCACACCACAGGTATCCACAAATAGCAAACATGGTAAAGGCACACAAGTCACACAAAGAGCCCTTAGATTTCAGGCTGGCAAGGAGCTTAGGTACTACCTTCTTTCAGTTCAGTTGGTTTAAACCTGTCCTAAAAATAGTAATCGGGTTCTAGAGGATCTCAATATCACTGACTACCCTCAATCGGTCATAATTCCAGTTTAGCAACCTTTTCTTGCAGTCGGAATCATCGCGAGAGTTTAGTCTCAATGAGTGTAGCATACTGCTACTGTTCTATGGCCAAGTTGGTCAATTTAAAGGTTCTAAGGTCAGTTGGTTCTTAATGACCCCTTAGAAGACCCATATTCTCATCGTTCCAACACAAGGGATATCGGTACACACCAAGGTGCCACACCAATGTAGCTACTGCTTCAACCGTGTCGGTCTACACCGGATAGTTCCCTCACAGTTTATTGCTACTTACCTAAAGGGTGTTCCCCAGATCCGGGTTATGATCTATAGCAACTCCGATACAAGCCCACAAATGTAAATCATACAAAGCATACAATTGAAAACAACAGTGATCTAATCCTAAGGTACACCTCACTTATAATACTTCCCCAGCAGAGTCGCCAGTTCTGTGATATGGTGGGAAGAGAACTGACTATTTTGGAATGCCGGTTCGTGTTTTGAGTTTGTTTTCGCAAAATGTCGCGGTAATCAAGAGTCGCCACCGACTTTTATTTTATCCAATAGGGAAAGGAAAAAAGCACAAAAAAATTCCTTTTTCGAGATGTTTCTCGGGTTCGGGAGGTAGATTATAGAAAGGGAAGGTGTTAATACCCTTTCTATCCGTGGTTATCCACGGGCTCTTAGGTACTTGCTCAAAGTGTTTTCAAAATTTGCTTTTCTTTGTGTTTGTGGGTTTGAAAAAAGTTTTTGTTTGAAAGGAGTGTAAGTGCGAAAAGTTTTATTTTGTTTTGAAAGGAGCAAGTACTTAAGAACCATCTACCTACTCGAAAAAGGAATTAATCTGTGCAAATGTCCTTTAGACGATGCTATCCCACTATTGAGGAGTAGGTAGCACCGTCGTTGGAGTTTTAAGGGTCAATTCGATTAAGGGACGTGTGGTCACTAAAACAATGTTAGGACGCCTTAGCGGTAACCCTAATGTCTTAGATCATTTTTTTCGAGGCAACCGTTTCGAGGAAACTTATGATCCTTGGACAAGAGGGCGACCTCTAAAACTTCCTATACTCAATGACCACGTTTGAAGGCAACCAAGCGAGGTGTACCCTAAGAGTGGCATGTGCAAGTGTGTTATTTCAGTTAATTTATCTTTGTACATGTCATGGGTGAGCTATGTTGATTTTAGGTTAAAGATTTGATCTTGTCACGCATTCCCTATTTATCAAACATCTAACAGTTAATAGTTGCAGAATTTAAATTGCAGAAATTAAATCTAAACTATTACAAGGCGTCAGGTATTTACATCGCCAAAAACAACCCTTGAAATTTAAATTGCGGAAAATAAAATAAAGCGATAAATAAATTAAAGTCCTAATTAACTATTACATTCCGGAAGCAATTACAATAATATGGAAATATGGATCGCGTGCGAGAAAATTGAATCGGCGCATTTTTTAGGGTTTTGACCCTTTTTTATTAAAGAAAAGATTTTTGCTTATTTTTTAATTAAATAATTAAATCTAAGTTAATAATTAAATTAATTAAATAATGAAAATATTTTTGGGTTTTTGAATATTTAAGGAAATAAAATAAAATTAGTCAAAGTTAATAAAACCTAATATTCTACATTGATTTTAATTATTGCAAAAATATTTAAAGTTATACCTAATTAATACTAAATTAATTAATTTAATTTATTTACAAAAAATAATGAATTAGTTTTAATAAATAAAAACCTATTTTTTGTGTTTTTGATTTTATGAGAAAAAAGTTTTTAATTGGTTAATGAAATTATAAAAATAAATTAACAAAACAATTAAATAAAGGAAATATAAAGAAAAAGAAATAACCAAAAAAGGGGGTGCTGGGCCTGGAAAGGATGTGAGAATAGCATTTTCAGAGGCCCATTTGTGCCAGCCTTGTTTGACTTTCCAGATTCCACGCGCGTGCATTGACCAAGTCTTATGATGGACTTGCAATCTTGACCTTTGGATTTGGCCTGGAGGCCATCTGGCGCTTGGAAATTTGAGGTGTATGATAAACCACAAGGCATGAGAGACGTTGGATCATCTGCAAGAAAATAATAGAAAATATGTTGGGGACCTGGGATTCGAACCCAGATCCCATTAGACTTTGCAACAACGCCTTTACCAACTCAACCAACACGCCTGTTTGTTATTATAATGGATGAATAATATTATAAGAGAAAAGCAAATAATATACTGGAAATTAAAACACGCGCGAGATTTATTTGAATGGGCCAATGAAGATGAGCCACGTCTTCGTCTTCTTCAACAAAACCTGGTTTCCTTACCTGCGGATTTCTATCTGCAGCAAGATTCGTGGCTTGCTTCTAAAATGAGCTATAGGCCGTATAAATGCAAACGGGGACCATCACCATGCTCGTCTCTCCTCCCTGAACACAACCATGTCCATGGTTTGCCCTAATTTTCCCTGTAATCAAAACGCCTAAAAACAAGAAACCCAAACCCTAGTTTCAGGTAGGGCTTTACAGACTACAAAAACACAATTCAATATTGCAGATAGCTTGGAAATTATGCAAGGATCAAGAATATGCCAACGTTTTGTCAAAAAGATACAAGAATGATAGGTTATGTTTTCGTGTACATGGCGATGTTCAGGACGACTTACAGTGCGTTTGAGGATGTTTCAAGGCTTGATTTTGATCCCAATAGCTTCACTGGACTCCTGGCAATTGAATGGCGTGGAGTTTTTTCCTTGAAAACGCCTTCAATATGGATTTCAGTTCTCAACTTTTTCAAGCTTTTTCAAGTTTTGGTTTTGTGAATTCCGTAGCCTTCAGGTCATGTATTGTGTGAGTCCCTAGCTTTTGTGAGTAATAAGGAATGAATTAGGTTAAAAGTTGGGCCTTGAATCCATGTGAATTGATGAATTAAGATATGATTTGATCTTCCATGAACAAGCTTCCATATTTGTCAAAAAAATCTAATATTTGTTCATGATATGCCTTGATTCGAATTTGGTCATGTCCATAATGATATTAAAGACCTGTAATGATCAAAAAGATTTCAATTGATTAAGATTTGGATTTTATTTGGATTTAAATTGATTAAAAATGAATTAAATCAATAAAAATCAAATAAAATAGAAAACTTAATAAATTGGCACAAGACTGAAGATATGACACGTGTGTGGTGTGATAAGATCAAATCAAGTGGAAAAAAGTGGGCCCTTTTGTCAAAAATTGGAGTTTTGGGGATAGTTGACTTTTGGCAAATTTGGAAAAATGCCCAACTTCAATAATGCATAACTTCTTCAATTTTGAACTTTTGGATGTGTTATTGGACTTTTTAGAAACCTTGATATTTCCTATAACCAAACCTTTTGGTCTCATCTCATTTTGATATTCCATGCTCAAGTTATAAGCTTTGGTAAAAAAAAGGTGTTTTTGTTGACTTTCAAACACGACCTATAATGTCCAAATTTGTAACTTTTTGTGAGTGAATTTCTTGACCTTGGGGTGTGAAGATGTATTGTAGGAAATTGAATCCTCTTCAAAATGAGCTTTGGATGGGTCATTTCTCTTAAAGTATGAGAAAGTTATGCTTGGTCAAAATTGAGTTGACTTTTCCTACAAAACCCTAATTTAACAACTTTTGAATCTTGATGAATCTTGAGCAATCCTTGATGAATCATGATAAAAACTTGATAAAATGATGAATTATCCTTCAAAATGATAATGTTGATAAAAAATCTTGAGGTTTGACTGTTTGTAGGTCACAGTTGACTTTTGCCCTAGCACAGTCGACTTTTGGGCTTCTTGAGCAATTGATTGACCAAACTTCCTCTGCAAGGCTTGAAATTTGACATGGATGAACTTGAGAACATATTAGGACATTTGGAAGCACTTGAGGTCATTTGGATGTGAGGACCTTGATGCAACACAAAACCCTAATTTTGAATTGACTGTCTTAGGAGATGATTTGACTGTCCAACTCTTGAGCAATCTTGATCCACTTGGAGATTATTCTGGAGATGTCTTGAGAAATATGGGAGGGAAAATTTTGGGTTACAACAACAGCACTTTTGTTAAAACATGTATCATAGTAAAAATGTTGAGCAAGATGTCATGACATGTTGATCAGACATCATAGCAGGCTCAGTTTTACTTCTTGGAAGATTTGGTTAATTTATTGTGAGATTCTCTGCTACTTTATATCACATATTTTTGCAGTTTAAGGAGGGTTAATTTTGGAACAACTGTTTCTATTCCAGTTGTGCACTTGTTTAATAAAACAGGATCTTGAGACTTTTTAGGAAACCTGTGATGTTGTTACTTATTTCAAGGAGAAATTTTTACATAAATTATGCAACGATCAATTTTTGGATTTGCATCTAAATGATTGAAGAGCCTGAACCCCATGCTTGCCAAAAAGTATTTAAAGGAAGTTCTAAACCTAATGTTATTAACTAAGTCGTGCATGTGAGAGTATTATTTTAGGGCTTAGTTTGTTCTTTGTTTTTGTGATCCACTTTAAAGTAGAGTTAGATTATGTTTATTATGAGTCATTCATGTATCTCTTGGATGCTTGAATTGGACTATGTTTGAGTTGTAATTGTTAATCACTCATAAGATTTTAATTAAGAGTGTATCATTGGAAGTGTGTCTTATGTATTTAATTAAATTTTGTTATTACTATTGTGTGATTGAAGAGAAGTGAGATGAGTCTCATATATAGGAGTGTCTTAAATAGAAATAACACAGATAGTGATTAGGTGTAAAGATTCTAAACTAGAGGTTGTTTACTTGGGCTTCAAACTAATACTATTATAGTGGATTTCCTTCCTGTCTTGGATGCCTCCAGATGTAGGTGATGTTATACCGAACTGGGTTAACAATTATTTGTGTTCTTTTTCTTCAGTAGTTAACTTTATTTGAATAATTGTTTTGTGGTGTGTGACTGAACTGATATTAGTGTCGTGACATCTTGTTCGACATCTGATACCTGTATACCAGAATTTCACCATCAAAACTAGATAACACTAAGTGATTAGAAATGATGTTAGATAGTATTTCAGACCCATGCAATGGGTATTAAATTAAGTCATGATCCAAAACAATTATTCGTATTTTCTAATATTTTTATTGAGGAATTTTTGAAGGTATATGAAGCGAGAGGTAAGCGAGAGGTAATATCTTAATCCATATATATATATATATATATATATATATATATATATATATATATATATATATATATATATATATATATATATATATATATATATAAATGTTGTTGTTGTTAGCTTATCATAATTTAAATTTTATTTTAATTATAGAAGTCTAACGATAGAACACCATACTCACAAGAAGATATATATGACACCCGATCACGTTGTGCCGATGTCTTCTTATCTTGTTTTGAATCTCGACAACAATAGTTTTTCTTGGTTATTATAAGCTTAATTTGTACACATACAGAGGTGTTGTCATTTTTGTAAATGTACATGTGTATTTTGTCTTGATGCAAACAATATAAATTTGTACATTTGGTTTTAAAAACAATGATAATTTGTTATTATGTATTTACAAGATTTAAAATGATATGATATAATCTAATTATATCACATATTTTGTATTTTCTGTATAAAAAATGATACAAACCTGTGAAAATAAGATTTAAAACAATGCAAATTTAATATTCTATGTTTACAAGATTTATAATAATATGATTCTGATACTCGTAAGTGGAAATGAGATATAAAATAAATTATATATGAAAATAAATAAGATTTAACCGCTCGGTTATTATTAAAAACCGAGGTAAAACAATATATTATTACCTTGGATATTAAATAAAATCAAGAGGTTTGCGGCGCACGCTAAAAAATTAAGAAAATAAAAATATGTTGTTGATAGAGATTGAACCAATGACCATTTGCTTTCTAACCTCAATTTTACAAAAGCCTAGGGATAAAGTGGAAAGTTATCATGTCACCCTTCGTTACCTCGTCACTCTAACCGAGGTAAAAACCATTTTACGTTCGAGGTAAGATGTGTTATTTGTAGTATTGTCACTTCCTTTTCTTGAGACAATCAAACCTTCATCATTACTGCCAATATTTAAATCTTCCATATTTGAAAATTCTTTTGATCTCATATTTGTTTGGACTTTCTCCAAAGTAATAATATCTTCCTTACGATAAAGAAAAACATCCTTAAGGTGTTCAAAGGATCCGAGTAATGAGCTCAACAAGATTAGATCATTGTTCTCATATTTAATTTTCACCTCAATATTATCAAGATCATCTATAATCTTGTGAAATTCTGTCAATTGTTCCACTATACATTTATTTTATACCATTCATAATGAGTTTGTTGTTTCAAACACAATGAGTGATCCAACAACTTGGGCATATACAATGATTCGTGTTTTGCCCATGCCAAAGTCATAATCTTCTCTCTGACAACTCCCATAAAACTATATCCCCAAGGCACAAGATAATGACACTTCTGACCTTGCCCACCATCTTGGTCTTCTTTGTTTCTGTTAGGTGTGTATGCATCAACGTTGCACCCTTCAATGCTTCAATACATTTCAATTGAGTTAAATTTGCTAGTATATATCCTCACTTTTCACAACCCAAAAGTGGTGTCTCCGAAAAAGCTCCCAATCTACCATTTAGAATCAATGGTGCTCACTTGTATACAAAATCTCTTTGCCCCATTGTTGAAGTCGCTTGTTGTGAAATTGAAAGGTTCAACCATACCAAGACATTTGTTGTGTAGGGACAAAGCATAATGACTACAAAAATAAATCTCTAGGAAATACGACAACAATTTAGCTTGATAAAAGAAAGATAAAATAAAGACAAGAAACACAATAAGTTGTTTATCTAGCCCAATCAAACAATCTAATCTGGTAAAGAGAGATCTACTTTCTAATTAATTATTTCTCATAAACAAATACTATTTTCTACCCAAGTATTTTCCAATCTCTCTCTCTCTCTCTCTCTCTCTATATATATATATATATATATATATATATATATATATATATATATATATATATATATATATATATATATATATATATATATATATATATATATATATATATATATATACACACACACACACACATATACACACACACACACATATATGAATCACACAAGCACAATGTATTTAGAAGTGTTTCACAATCCCCATAGATACCTCTAATGATTTCTCAACCTTTGCCTTTCTAAAGAACGAATCTATAGATGAAAGAAAGAAGTCCAAAACACACAAGCTGAGAAAATCAAATAGGATGACTAAAAACTCGAACTATCACAGACAAACCCGAACAGTCACCGCTACTTTTCGCTGATTTTTAAAGGCTATCTCATGATTTCCTTTAAAACTTTTTAGTTTATGCAATATCAAAATATATTTTCTCTCACTTCATCGCTTAAAATTTTAAAACATACTTCAAATCATATATTTAGTGTTAAATATGCTTAAATCTCAACCCGAAAAGCTAGCTTAAAGGATGATATTGTCCTCACATATTTATACACTCGACAACCAGAAATCTAAGCAATGTGGGACTTCAAACAAACTCCAACAACACAAATACCAATTTCAACACCCACCATCATGCCTAGTGTGGATCTGGGTCAAATGCACGTATTGCAGTCCTTAACCCTACTCTAATACCATGTTAAATATGCTTGGATCTCAACCCAAAAAGTTAGTTCAAAGGGGGATGTTTTCTTCACATATTTATACACTCCCACTTCTCATAGTCGTATTATACTCTCCTTGTATGTTAATGATATGATTATTATAAGTGATGATGTTGATGGGATTAATAAGTTGAAATTACAGTTATCTAAGCTGTTTGAGATGTAGGATTTAGGCGCTCTTCGTTATTTTTTAGGGATTGAAGTTGCATACTCCCCTAGAGGTTATATTATTTCTCAATCCAAGTACATTGCTAACATTCTTGAGCAAGCTCGCTTATCTGATACTCGAGCAACAAATAGTCCTCTTAAGCTAAATGTGAAATATGGTTCTTCTGATGGAGTTTTTCTACCAGATCCCACCTTGTATCATACTTTGGTTGGAAGCTTAGTGTACCTTACTGAAATTATGGCACACACACACAATATATCAGAAGTCAAGACTGATGTCTTAACAACACACAATGTCAAGACAAATGTTATAACATCTGCCGGCAGAACATCAACAAGACAATAGCAATGCAGAATTTAAAACTTGCATAAACAAAAGAACACAACGATATGTTAATCCAGTTCGGTGCAAACTCACCTGCTCTGGGGACTACCAATCCATGAAGGAAATCCACTATTAGCAGTATTAGTTTGAAGCTAAATTAGTCCCAAGCTTACAACTTCGCGCCTAATCCCTACCCATTGCAACCTCTACCTAGGTCCTTCCTAGATATGAGAAATCGACATCTCACTTCCAATCACCACAATGATAAAAGACATATCCTAGTCACACGGGTTTTCTATAAAATAAGTTACAATCACAGCAACCTGTACAATAAAAATAGAAAGATCACACTTCCAAATCAAATATTAGGAGTTGCTTAAAAACTTCCTCCAAGAACAATACTCAACTCTTGTTTCATAACTTCAAGTGAGAACAATAACTTGACAAGCTGTCAAGTAACAATCAATCAACTCAAGTACATCAAAGGATCTATGAGGACGTACAAACAAAATATAAACTTTCTTGAAGAACCCTCAAACAACAAGGCTGAGAAAATACGACTTTCCCCTTATTTTCATATTGCTTGCTTCATTAGGTCTAAGTAGTTTCTTTAAATACTCCTCAACAACTCTTAGGCCTTAAAGTTGTGCCCAAATATACCTTGTTGTCCACATTGAGGGTTGCACAAATTTATGCAGGAAAATCTCCATGAATCTTGGAACAAAACACAAAGTTTCCTAATTAATCTCAACCAACCAATTTTAGCAACCCGTGTACAACTGGAGATATTATTTGTTCGAGATTTAAAATACTAGTGAGATAATAAACAACTTAAATCTTACAGAATCAATTGATGATTTGTCAAGAAGAAACCAAACAACAATACCACCTTCATCAGACCAAGATGTCATGACATTGTCTTCGACATCTGGTTAAAAAACACATAACAACAATCCTGTTATGGCAAATCGTATTTTAGAAAAAAATTATACCAATCCATAAAATGTGGTACTAACACTTACTATTACTAGCCTTGATATTGATTATGTAGTTCATGTTGTGAGTCAGTTTGTTGTTTCTCCTACTACAGTACATCGAACGTCCGTTCTTTGTATTCTCTATTATCTCAGAGGAACGCAGTTTCAAAGTCTCTTGTTCCCGTCAACCTCTTTCCTAGTATTACGTGCTTACTCTGATGCTGATTGGGCTGGTGATCCTACTGATCGTAAGTCTACCACATGGTTTTGTATTTTTTTTAGACTCTCTTATCTTTTGGAAGAGTAAAAAGCAGGACATTGTCTCCTGCTCTTCTATAAAAACATAGTATCATGCAATGACTTCCACCACCGCTGGAATAGTTTGGCTCTGTTAGTTACTCTATGATATGAGTGTCTCTCTTTCTGGACCAACTCCTATATATTGTGATAATAAGAGTGACATTCAAATTGCTCATAATTCAGTCTTTCATAAACGTACAAAACACATTGAGATTAATTGTTATCTCACTCGCCATCACTTTTAGCATGACACTGTTATTTTACCGTTTATTTCTTCCGCTTTACATATTACTGATTTATTCACAAAATCAAATTCCAATAACACAAATACCAAATTCAACATTTAACATGTATGTATGGTTTATACAAATATAAAATCATAACAAATACGCATAAAGACAACAATTTTTTTATATTTTCTTTTATTTTGCCGTATCTTGTGAGATTTGTCAAAAGCGTTGTATGAGTAATGAATTCTAGGATCATGTATCACTAAGGAGTTTTAAGTAATTTAATTTTTTTAAAATGGTTTTTTATGTCATTACTCCACCTATATGGATCTTTCAAGCTAAAATTACATCGCTAGAAAAATCATAGCATGTTGCCATAAGTGACATTATTTAGGTGAAGCATGAGTAAGAGTGTAAAACCCTCCTAAATGGGAAACTATGATGAATATAGCAATTATGAATTATGAAACGCTACTAATTACGTCTTTGTTCAATTGTTCCCCATGAAAAAGTTGCAGGGAGATATTTCTTGTTCAACTGATGAAGCTTATGACTATTAAGCTTTACTAGATTAGATTAGTCAAGAAAATGTCTTCATTATAGTATGTCGGCACACCACACACGTACCCCTCCCCTTCAAAATGAGATGTGAAAGAAAGTAAAAGCATGAATGCTTGAGGAGCATAATAACAAAAGTATGTAACAAAAATGTTTTTAATCATATTTAATGAAAAATGATGTCACTATGGTTTGTTTTTTTTAGGTGAAGTCTGAGTCAACTTAAAAGTAAAATGGAAATTATGATGAATATGTCAATGATGGATTATTTAATGTCGCTAATTATGTGTTCGGTATTGTATGTCGGCACATGTACGTACTTCTCTAAATTGAAAAGTGAAGGGAAAAGGACAAGCGTGTTCAAATAATAAAAAGTAAAGTAATACATAAATGTAACACCCTTAAAATAGTCCACTTTGTACATTTAGGAGGGTCCTAAACTTAGTTGGTTTGTGTATCATTAATGACAAAATTGGTTTTCGGTCAAACGCTTTTAGAATAGTAACATCGGCCATCATCATGCACTGATTTGGTGTCCATCATCTTATGGTTGGTTCAAATATAATTTGGATGTTGATTTTAATAAAAATTGTGGTGCTTCAAATAGAGGGTAGTGTTTTCGAAATGAATTTGTCAATTTTATCTTTTCAGGAGTGATTTGGAATCTCGGTACTCTATATGTTATTGAAACAGAAGTTATAGCTCTTAAAGAAGCAATTCAGACTGTTATTTTCTTGAATCTGGATCGTTTGTATTCGAAAGCGACTCTCTTTGTGTGGTACAAGTCATAGATTCTGTCAACTCTGGAAATTCGGAATTTTGTTCTATTATTAGAGTTATTAAACAGTTGTTACATAATTTTACAAACATTGAGGTTAAGCTTATTAATCGTCAAATGAATTTGGTTTTCCATTCTTTAGAAGGCGCTCAATTCTTAGACTAGACGTAGTAGTTTTCATCTTGCTCCACCTTTTATTGAACTTTTGATTCTTAATGAGAAAAGTGAATTTTGTTGTTAAAAAAATAGTAAAGTGTACATCCTTAACAATAATTTGTTGGAACAATCACAAAGCTTTAGTGGTGAATCAATGGAGAAAAGTGGTTAATTGGAAAATGTGAAGTGAAATTATAAGAAAATAAGAGAGAGAAAGTAATTGAGGAGAATATTCAAAAATGACATTAATTCAACCAACATTACATGAGGGAGTATTTATAGGATACAACAATACACTTTGGAACTAAACAGACCCAAAAAATAGCTAAAAAACACAAAACACGGGGCGAAAATCGATTTCCCAAAATAGGTAAATCGATTTCCCCAACTAAAAACAAAAATTCAAAACTGAAACAAGCTTTGGAAATCGATTTCCCTAAACTTGGAAATCAATTTCCTCTTCGAAATTTCCAATTTTCAGAAGTGTTTTTTTAATAAGCTGTTTTCAAACGAAACGATCCCAAAGATTTCCACAATGCATTTGAATTATTAAGGACTTCCAATACACCACCTTAATTCAAATTCTCCAAGTACTTTATGCCCAAATGATAATTGCAAATTGTAGCTATTTTGTATATACTTTTTGTTGAACTTATCGACTCTTTGTTGTTAATATCATTGAATAAACTCGACTTTTGTGTAAATACGTTTAGTTTGTGCTTATTTGTGTTTTTGTGTACATAGTATACCGTTTGATATTTTTCCATTCATTTTGTAGGTATTTGTTGCATTTTGGAGCATTTAGGAATAAGGTGTCGAAGGCACGGCTCCAGATGCGCGTTTTCAGAATAAAAGACCAGTTTTGGGAAGTTCTGTCCAGGAGAGCCCGCTTAGCACGCAGAAGGCCGCTAAGCGCGAGTGAGCTCAGCGCATTTTGTAGCGCGCTGCTTGTGTTTTGACATTTTGACAGAAGCATTATTTTGAAGTCTGCTTAGCGTGATTTAGGGCGGTTTGATGTGTAAAATAAAGAAGTCGCGCTTAGCACGCCAGGCCCGCTTAGCGCGGTCTGCTGAGATTTGTTTTATAACTTCATATTTAGTTTATTTTTAGGTTATGGTTTTGGGGAAGTTTTTTCTCCCAACTCTATCAACCTCCAATTTTGTTAGGATTAGCTTAGATTACAACTATGGAGCTTGCATACGGATGATCTGGGGTAGATTGCTCTTTGATCGGCGCTGACAAACCGGTAGATTTGTGGTTCATTTCTCTTTTTCTTTGTGTATTCTCTATTGGTTGGGTTTGTGTACGTGTTTTCTTTGAACTCATGTATATTTGTCTCCCTTGGCGTTATATAAAACTTGCTTTACAAATATTTGTGATTGTTATCCTTGACTTTTGCTCAATGCTAGGGATTTGAGTTGCTATAGACATATATTACTTGAATTCTTATCTAGGATGCTTATCTAATAGTGTATGAATTCTAGAGATAGATTTGGCGTTGTTATTCACTTAGGGTGTCTGTGATTAATGCCTCTGTGTTGTTTGTGTCACTGAGAGATCGTCGATGCAAGCGAGCACTGTTGACTTCAGTGTTATTATGGTTGGTTGAGAGATCGCCACTAAGTGATACAGTGGTTGTTGTGTTTGACATGTGATGATATTATTGAATATTGTAGGTTTAGTATAACATATCGATAGGTTTAAGTCTGTGAGAAGTAGTATATATGCATGCTTGATAAGTTATTCCTTTTTCCTTTTTATAGATTTATTTTCTGTTGATACTTTTCCTTTCAACCCATTTATCCCCAAACTCTCTAACAAGATATTTATTGAACAGTATTTCAATACACCAATCTCAGTGGACACGATACAATATGACCTAAATATCACCTGGTAAATTAATAACTTACTTTTTTGCATACCATTTTACCGCTACCAGCAAAATAGCGCCGTTGTCGAGGATTGGTGTTTATTGTTTTGCATTGTGATAGTTTCCTTTTTTTTAGTTTTATAATTAATGTATATATTGTATAGAATGTGTACATATACTTGTCTATGTTTACTTGTACATTTTTGTGTTTACTTCCATACTTGTGCATATATGTGTTTTTCTTTGTTTTTATGTATTGTTGTGAATTGTCTCATTTTCGTAACCTTTGTTGTGTGGATGTTAGGACACTTTCTTTATGTTTACACGGTGTGGCAATACCATGGAATTACGAGAGGAGGTTACTAGCTTGCACAATAAAGGCGTCGAGCTTACGACGTAAAACAAGTATGTTTTATTTGTATTCATTTATGTATGTGTTGACTTGTGTTTTAACAAGTTGAAATTGGACTTGTTTTAAATTCTTAAATTTTCACTTTTCAACTTGTTTAATTCACTTTAACCCATTAATTTTGTTATGCCAATTTCTATTTTTCTGCAAGCTTGTCGTATTTAGCTTGAGGAAGTTTCTATGTTGTAAATATTGTGTGTAGTTGAGATTATGTAGGTGATTATGGAGGGTATTGTTGCACTGTTGTTGTTGTTGTCCTGTTTTTTCTACAACTAGTGTAGCACGCTCTGTGCCGCTTAGCGCATCCTGTTGTGCAGAGCCAATGAATTCTTTTTAATTTTTCGCTTGACTCTCCTTTTTCCCACTTCACCCAAGGCTTTATAGTATAATGTGATACGGTGGGAGAACTGACTTGAGGGTTTTGCGTTTGATCGCAAATGTTGCGGTTAGCAAGATTCGCCACCGACTTTTCTTTTATCCAAAAGGAAAGGTGAAAAAGCACAGGAAAGACCTTTAGAGATGTTTTCTGAGTTTGGGGGATAAATTATGAAAAGGGAAGGTATTAACACCCTTTTCATCCATGGTTTTCCATGGGCTCTTAGTTACTTTCTAGATCACTTGCTCTTGTTTGAATGTGCTTGTGGTGTGGGTTTTGAAAGTATTTTGAAAATGTAACTTTGTAATGATTCTCGTTTCTATAAGAATGCATATAAAGTGTTTGTTTCTAAGATAGTCCAAAAAGGTGTTTGTGAGATGTGTTTTTTGAAAGTGACTTTGAAAAGGTGTCTTTGTAATGATTCTCGTCTCTATAAGAACGCATACAAAGTGTTGTATTTTAAAAAATGTTTCAAAGTGAAAGTGTTGTGTATAGAATGTTTTTTGTTGTTGTGACCAAGCGAGCAACTAGGAGCGAATCTACCTACTCAAAAGGTATTAAGTGTTCTTTTCTTCCTCCTTTAGATGTTGCTATCTTACCATTGTTTTGGTAAGAAGCCCCATCGTTGGATGTGAAGGGACGGGCGTGGGTCATCGTATAGTCATAGAAGGAAACCTATGGATGTTTTAGCAATGTCGTTTAGGGACTAGATCGTTTACCGAAGGCAACATCGAGGGTCATCGAGGGACTATGATCTTTTATCGAGGGTCTTTGCTAAAATGCTCATGTTCAAGGAACATAACTATTTTTCCGATAGGCAACAAGTGAGATTACCCTAAGGTGTGCATATGTGCAAAGTGTGTTTGATTGTATGCATTTTTGTCTTGATTAGGGTTCTCTATTTGTTGATTTCATGTCTTGCCATACACACCCTAATTACTAGCAATAAAAAGTGCGGAAAGTAAATATTCTACGCTATTACAATCATTAGGGGGATGAGGTGTACAAATTTACAAATGGGGATTGCAAATAAAATTAGATCCTAAGTTACTATTACAACCCTATTGAATGGATAAGAATGTACAAGAAAATGTGAAATGGGCTTGTTTTGTTTAAGAAAATACATAAGTTTTGTTTAAGAAAATATTTTTGATCTTTTTGTTTTAAGAAATAAAATAAAGCATGTAAAATGTAAAAAAAATTTTGCTGTTTTTGATTAGTGAAAATAGAAGTGATAGCAAAAATAGTAAGGAAAACGAAAATAGAATCAGCGCATTGCTGAACTAAAAGAGATAAGATGTTCTGACTCTGGCGTGCTGCAAAAACAGAAATCATATTAGTAGAAATAGGTAAAGTCAGAAGTTTTGGGTCCGCTGGAAATAAAGAAGATTTCAGAAGTTCTGATGCCACTGGCAGAGCTTCGTCTCCCTCTCCATGCTAGTCATAACATCTACAACTTAGTCATTTCTCAACAGAACAGAAGATGCGCATATAACAGTTATGGCAGGTTTCATAATGTTTCAAAAACAAGAGATATCAGAACTATAAATCAGAAGCAAGCATGAATTTGCTAATCCTAATTCTGAGTCCTAATTTCTTCAAGAAGTTCTGGACTGAAATTCTCCCTACTTAGGCAAACATTTATGAAATATATGAATATATTCTGAATCAGAGTCAGGATGTCTACATTGTGTTTTTGAATGTGCAAATCTAACAATGTTTAAGTAATATGACGAGGGTTAGCAGAAGCTTACCTTGAAGCTGGAAAATGTTCTGTGAACTGGAGTCTGGTTCTGACCGTTTGTGATGTTCTGACCAGCTTCTTCACGTGCTTAGTAGGCTGGAAACTTTCAACTTGGTCTATGAATGATTGGAAAATTCTGGAACAGCCAAGGAGAAAAGTTCTGACTTCT
The DNA here is from genome assembly GCA_948472305.1 of Vicia faba. Lineage (NCBI taxonomy): Eukaryota > Viridiplantae > Streptophyta > Magnoliopsida > Fabales > Fabaceae > Vicia > Vicia faba. Next base: position 368,846,151 of record OX451735.1, read on the forward strand.
TTAAGAGGGATGAGATGGAGAGTGTGTTACAGTTTGACTATATAAGTTAGGATGGCTTCTGAATGTATATCAAAAACTGTATGGATGGCTTTGGTCAAGAAACACTTGAGGAAAAAATGGAGTCTAAATGCAAGAATCAAAAGCTAACAGGTTTTGTATTTTTGTGTTTGCAGTTTTGGACTCTTGGAATTTTAGCAGGGGTTCAAGGCTTTTTCTTTCTTAAATCTATAACCCCCTTACAGTTGCCAATGGCTTTCAATTTATAGGCAAAGATCTTGTAGCTTGGAGAGATCAATGGTACAACCATCACATGCTAGGATGTTGCCTTGTTCTTGAAGCAAGTATGGTGGTTAGCAGCTTTAGCAGCGCCTAAGCTGGATTTGTAAGCAGGAATTAAGGAAAGGTAACCTCAAAAGCAACAACAACGCATGGGCCCAGCACAATCTTATACAAAAGTTTACTTTTCCAAGACAGTAATGGTATTTCTATGCCACGCGTGGGGAAATCCTTTGGGTAAATACCCAAAAGTGGTTGTGAGAATTAAATGATGATGAGATCTATCAAACTAGAAATTATGCGCTATGAGATTGTGCATCATAGCTAAGATCTGGGCCAGAAATTCAGCATCAGCGCAACTTAGAATAAACATCCAACTGCTGATCCCTGAATCCCTTTGTTCCAGCATGTTCTGAGCGAGCTCTCAGACTTTCCAGAAAGCTTGTGACATTCTTTGTAAGTCCTTTTTGAATTGTTCTTTCAACTTCTGACTGAACCTACGTGAAAACTGGCCCAGAAGTTGTAGACAACTTCTGACTTGAAAATGTCCAGAATTTGCTGAGTGCTTCAGTTTCATGGATGTGACTTTGAAGATGTATAACTTGAAATTCCAGCCTTTCCAGGAGAAGTTCTGTTATGCAATATTTGATCTCTCATTGAGACCCAAAACTCTTGAGTTAGAAGTTCTTCCAGAATTCGCTTGCGTCCTGGTGATAATCCGATCAGAAGTTCTGAACTTGTCATATTTCTTAAACACTTATAAAAATTCTAAGTATTTAGAAATTTGACTTTTCCAAAGTAAATTTGACTTTTGAATTTCTTGACGAAACAAATCTCACATTCCAACATGTCTTGATGAAATATGATTCTTGAAGCTTGATTTTGATCCAAAAGTCAAAGTTTGACTTTTCAGTGTGCAAATGACCATTTTGCTCTTGCGAATGACTTTCTTGGAAATTTGTAGTTCAAGGCTTGAAATTAGATGAGAACAAACCTGAGGGTCCAGGATGATCCTTTGAGAAATGAGAGGGAAAATTTTGGGGTACAACATATAGTAATTAATAGTAATATTTTTAATTCTTTCTTTTGTTGTTTGGACTCAAATTTTGGTTAGATATCTTGAAGTCGCATTTGGTAATTTTCTGGTTTTGAGTGTGTTAACTTGTGGATGTATGGTAATGATTGTTTTTAAAGTTGGTACTCGCCAGGTACTCGTGTATCCTTTCTATAACATAACATGTTTAGGAAATTTATCATTTGTATAATTAACATGTCATTCATTCTTTTTGCATTACTTGCTCATGACTTGAATCACTTTAGTTTCTTTTTTACCTATAAATGTGAGGAAGCTTTCCATTGTTCATATATGTTGGAGGCCACAATTCTTGTTTTAACTAGATTTTATTATGTTTAATCTTTTGTTTGCGGTGATTGCATGAAAGCTTGAACATGATAAAGGTATTTTTTGTTTCATTTTGAGCACAACTACTCTATCCAAATAGTTAATTCACCTTGTGAGTGTGTGAATTTTTGTTAATCCCTTTTGACCATTTTCGTCGATGTCCATGTTATTTTTGCTAAATGCTTGTCAATGAGTGTTTGGTTCATCTTTTTGTACGGATATTCATTCTTTGTTTTCTTGAACCCTTAACTATGATTTGTAGTTGGAATTTTTGTCTTGCCTTATAAAGTAGGGAGTATTCATATTATGATATGGTTGAATTCAAGTTGGGGAGAGAAATGTTTATGTGCTTATGTTGTGATTGCTATGAGGTTGTGAAAAAAAAGAAAAAGAAAAAAAAGTGAAAAAGAAAGAAAAAAAAAGAAAAAAAATTAAAAAAGCTTTGAAAAATAAAAACAAAAAGCGTAGAATAATGTTGTGTTAATAAGTGATGCATGTTGGTTTAAGAAATTTGGAATGAAGAAGAAGTTTGATTGAAATTATTTTTCTTGAGTCATTTTGAGTTGATCACTCCCTTAGGTTAGGGAATGTTTTTGTTTCGATTAGCTTTAGGAATTATCCCTTGTTTGTTAACCAAGCCACATTACATCCTTGAAAAGCCCTTGTGATTCTTGCCTTTGAATCTTCAATATGAGTTTTTGGATGAATGCATAATTTAGTCCATTGTTTGCAAAATTATGGATGAGTGTTTTTTGTCCCTCACCTTTGTGTCTTATTCATCTACCGATAAATTTTTACTAGGTGTGATTCACGATTGAGCTTATTTTATTTTAGAATGTTTAGTATGATTTTTGTACTTAGGATTCGTTTCGTTTACATGTTATCATTGTAGGATTGTGGTAAGTATTTACCTTGTGCGTTTTTGTTTGAACCATACATTTGTTTTTCATTTTAAAACTTGTTGATTCATGATATTTTGGTTGATTACTTTTGGTTCTTTGAGTTGTTTGGCCTTGTTTAAGGCCAAACAAATTCAAGTTGGGGAGAGTTTGATAAGTGCAAATTGTAGATACTTTTGTATATACTTTTTGTTGCACTTATCGACTCTTTGTTGTTAATATTGTTTATAAACTCGACTTTTGTGTAAATATGTTTAGTTTATGTTTATTTGTGTTTTTGTGTATATAGTGTACCGTTTGATATTTTTTCATTCATTTTGTAGGTATTTGTTGCATTTTGGAGCATTTAGGAATAAGGTGTCGAAGGCACGGCTCCATATGCGCGTTTTTAGAATAAAAGACCAGTTTTGGAAAGTTCTACCCAGAAGAGCCTGCTTAGTGCCAGAAGGTCGCTAAGCGCGAGTGCGCTCAGTGCATTTTGTACACGCTGCTTACGTTTTGACATTTTAGCAGAGGCATTATTTTGAAGTCTGCTTAGCACGGATAGCGCGTTTAGTGCAGTTTAGGGAGGTTTGATGTGTAAAATAAAGAAGTCGCACTTAGCGCGGTCTGATGAGATTTGGTTTATAACTTCAGATTTAGTTCATTTTTAGGTTATGGTTTTGGGGAAGTTTTTCTCCCAACTCTATCAACCTCCAATTTTGTTAATATTAGCTTAGATAACAACTATGGAGCTTGCATACGGATGATCCGGGTGGATTGCTCTTCGATTGGTGCTGCCAAACCGATAGATTTGGGGTTCATTTCTCTTTTTCTTTGTGTATTCTCTATTGGTTGGGTTTGTATATGTATTTTCTTAGAACTCATGTGTATTTGTCGCTCTTGGCGTTATATAGAACTTGCTTTACAAATATTTGTCGATTGTTATCCTTGATTTTTGCTTTGTGCTAGGGATTTGAGTTGTTATAGACATATACTGCTTGAATTCTTATCTAGGATGATTATCTAATAGTGTCTGAATTATAGAGATAGATGTAGCATTGTTATTCACTTAAAGTGTCTATGATTAATGCCTCTGTGTTGTTTGTGTCGCTCTGAGAGATCGTCGATGCAAGCGAGCACATTTGACTTTTGTGTTGTTAAGGTTGATTGAGAGATCGCCGCCGAAGTGATACAATGAGTATTGTATTTGACATGTGATGAGATTGATGAATATTATAGGTTTAGTATAACAGGTTAATATGTTTAAGTCTGTGAAAAGTAGTATATATGCATGCTTGATAAGTTATTCCTTTTTCCTTTTTATAGATTTATTTTCTGTTGATACTTTTCCTTTCAAACCATTTATCCCCAAACTCATTAACAAGAGATTTGTCGAACAGAATTTCAATACACCAGTCTCTATGGACACGATACGATATAACCTAAATATCACCCGGTAAATTAATAACTTACTTTTTACTTACCGCTACCAGCACCAAACTCATCACAAGATTCTTGAACACCACATTAGTTACACCTTTCATTAACAAATTCACAACTTGTTCTTCGCTTCGATATTATCCTAATCTCAACTGGCCTACACACACAAGATACCTCAAGTAATGAAACCTCATCTCAATATGCTTGCTTCTTCCATGTGAAATGGGATTCTTAGCAAGGTTAATGGCTGAAACATTATCAACCAACAGTGTGACAACTTCATCAACCTTGTTGCCTAACTCTTTCAGCAGATTCATAAGCCACATAGACTGGCACACACCCAACGATACAACGATATAATCGACCTCACAAGAAGAAAGTTCCATCACAGGTTCCTTTTTAGAACACCAAGAGAATGGTTCTCCTCCGAACATAAAGATATAACTAGTCGTAGACTTTCGATCATCCTTGTCTCTACACCAATTGGAATTCGTGTAACCGAGAAAATCACATTTTCAGCATGTATCAGTTGTGGGAAAGAGAATTATGCAGCCAAGGTCACCTTTGTCACCAACTTCTTTTGAAGCTGACCCGAAATATGTCAAAATGTTACCGAGCCAAAAACTTTCAAATGACTTAAACTTGGTTTAAATCCAGGCCATACCTTTTATGGAGTCACCTTATCTAACTTCTTTGTAGGGCACCTATTCAACAAATAGGCGACTGTAGAAACGACTTCTCCCCATAGTTCCTTCGGCAAGCCTTTTCCCTTCAATATGCTATGAACCATGTTTGTTATCGAACGATTTTTCCTCTTGACAACACCATTTTGCTAAGAGAATAATTCCCAAACTCATTCAAGGTATACTCACCTCCACCATCTGTTTTGAGAATTTTAATTTTGTGACCACTTTGCCGCTCAACCATGGAATTAAATTTTTTAAACACATCAAATATCTCATTCTTCCTCTTGATTAGGTATGTCCACAGTTTCCTATTAAAATCATCGATAAATGTGACAAGGTACCTATTGCCACCTTACAAGTCGACATGCATTGAACCACACACGTCAGAGTACACCACCTCAACATGATGTTTGGTCCTATGACCTGCATCCTTGTTGAAACTAATCTTGTGTTGCTTCCCTTGAATACACTCTTCACATATCTCAGCTGGAACATTGATTTTTGGAAACTCGGTTACCATACCATTCCTTTGTAACGCGTCGAGGTCTCAAAAATTGAGATATCCAAGACGGTAGTGCCACAACCACTCTTCACGACTTGCCTTTGTAGAAATACACATGTGCTCCATCACTTTCAGCTCTATCTTGAAAGTCTCATTGGCAGCCATGGGTGCTTTAAGGACTAAAACCCCGTTTCGATCCAAAACGCGTAAAATCTTGTTTTCTATGTGAATCATGTAATTATTATCAAGTAATTGACCAATAATAAAGAGATTACATTTAATTCCAGGAATGTATAACACATCTTTGATCAAGGAATGACCCCCTTCCCTTCTCATGATCAAAACATCACTGACCCCGTCGGCCGCTAAAGTGGCATCATCCGCAAATTTCACCTTATTCTTTGTGGCTTGATTGATTTTGACAAATCAATCTTTTCTACCCGTCATATGTGCTGGGCAACCAGAATCCAAGTACCACTCATCACTACCCTGGACTCCATCTCAAACCATTACCATTACGTTTTGCTCCGAATATGTTTCTGCAACATTTTTTTAGTTGTTGTCATTGTTGTCCAGCAACTTGCAGTTGTTGTCCAGCAACTTATTACTACTATAATTCTCCTCAGTGATCATGACCAAAAGTGTTTTATCATCTTCCACCTCCTGTCGAGCAACTTAGCTTCATCACTTTTATTTTCCCTTGATTTCACATTGCAATCCCATGCGAAATGACCAAGTCTATGGAAATTGTAACACTTCACATTACTCTTGTCAAACTTCTTGGCATAATTGCTTTGACCACTACCTTTGGAGCTACTCTCACCTCTTTGCACCATCGAAGCCTTCGAATTTTGTGGATCTTTTCCATAAAAATTCTGGAAATTTGTCCTCCCTTTCGAAGACCATTTTCCTTTCGATCTTTTACTCTTCTCATTGAACCTTGCTTGCAACGCAATCTCCATTTTCACTTTGTCATTTCCCCTTTCACCCATCATTTGTTCATGAGCCTCAAGCGAGTTTTGAAGATCCTCCTTGCTCAATGTCAGAAGGTCCTTTGATTCTTTGATTGCAACCACAATATTGTCGAATCTTGACGTTAAAGAATGTAAGGTCTTTGATACAACATTCTGCTTCGAAACAATTTCACCGCATGATTTCATTTGATTCACCAAACGCGTAATGTGCGTTACGTAGTCGTTGATTGACTCATTCTCTTCCATTTGCACCAATTCAAACTGTCGCTTGTGAGTTTGTAACCTCACCACCTTTGTTTTATCAGCCCCTTCATAAGCTTTCTTCAAGATCTGCCATGCTTGCTTCGACGAGTCGCAATCACCAACTTTTTGAAGTTGTCATTGTCGACACAAGAATGAATCAAGAAGAGTGCCTTGTAGTTTTTCTTCTTCTCTTCCTTGAATGCAGCCTTCTGCGTATCTGTAGATTCTGCCCCAAGTGGTGTAACACCATTGTTAAACACTTCAAGAACATCTTGATACCCAGACAAAACATTCATTTGTTTGCACCACTTATCACAGTTCTTTGAATCAAGGGTTGGAAGATTAGTAGGGACTCGATCATTGGAAATGATAGTCATATTTGCAGCCGATTAATAGATCAGAACCAGATTCTTGATGACAAATGTTAGAACAAGCACAAAACTTGAGTGATGAATCAATGGAGAAAAGTGGTTAATTGGGGAATGTGAAGTATAATTATGAGAAAATGTGTGTGTGTGTGTGTGTGTGTGAGAGAGAGAGAGAGAGAGAGAGAGAGAGAGAGAGAGAGAGAGAGAGAGAGAGAGAGAATATTCACAAAATGACATTAATTCAACCAATATTACATTTGAAAGTATTTATAGGATATAATAATACACTTTAAAACCAAACAGACAAAAAAAAAATACACTTTGAAACCAAACAGACCCAAAGAACAGTTAAAAAACACAAGACACAAAGCCGAAATCAATTTCCCGAAACAAGTAAATCAATTTTTCCAATTAAAAACAGAAATCCAAAACTTAAACAAACTGTGTAAATCAATTTCCCCAAATTTGAAAAATCAATTTCATCTTCAAAATTTTCAATTTTTAAAAATATTTTAAAAATATTTTCACCGAAACGATCCCAAAAACTTTTACAAATACATTTAAATTATTTAAGATTCCAATATAATTCTGATCTTAAATACATAATAAGGTATAATAATTTAAAAATAGTATCTCATATTAATTTTAATATAAGATATAATATGAGATAAAGATGGATTTTAAAATCAATAACCATTTTTCTGTACTGTAAATCGATAAACATTAGTTGTGATTTACTTGATTAGTAATAAATAATATTTATAATAAGCTAAAAAAGTTAATACTGAGGTAACAGATATAAATTGTATTTAAAATTTATAAGAAATTTGTATTTGTTAGGGTGTATTTATTGATTTGTTTTGAGGTAGCAAATATCATATAACCATTATAGTTTCCTTGGCCGACATATATAACTGATCGATGCTGACAATTCTTAGGTTGATGTGAATGTGCAAATAAACAAATCGTGTCGTACCCCTGAAAATAGGTTGGATTGAACTCAATTTTGTGAGGCTCAAATTAAAGTAGTTAAAAAGTTGAATATGACCTCCTGTCTATTACAAACTACTAGGGTTGTTTATGATATATTTTATCTAAAATATTAAAGTGAACAGAACCAATTATTAAAATATTTCATCTAAATTAAATCGAATGGTTTTAATTTATTTTAAATTAAATTGAACTAAATTATTAATTTGATATTACGGTTCTGAACTCCGAATTATTCTGAAACAGTTTTATCAAGCTCACAAATAGAACAATTGTGATCACACTCCACGGTAATCTTCACCAAACTCCATTTCTTTCTGATCTGGATTTGTTGAATTGATCCATTTAATCCCTCGTCAAAGAACTACCATAAATCATTTTTCTTGATTTTGAGTTCAGTAGGTTCATCATAATTTCTAGTGAAACAAGAATAACATAAATTAGAAGGATCAACATCCAACAACTTAGTCAAGCTATTCATTAAATTCATTTACACTCATTCTATTAGATATCATTATGAATAGGATTGTTCTAAAGCAAGGTATTAAAATTGGGCTTGACATCAAACCGGTGTATTTATGGATTTAGGATTTTAAGGTTTGATTGGAGTTGAATTCGAATTGAATCGATTATATATAAAAATAAATATTTTTGTTATATATAAGAATAATAATATACAAAAATAATTATATTTTATAAATAGTAAATAAAATTGAAATTCTGGTACACACAATATAAATGTCAAGACTGGTGTTTCAACACACAAGCACAACGTCACGATAAATATTATGACATCTGCGGACTGACAGAACTTTTACCAAAATAAAAACTATGCAGAATTTAAGTGCAAAAGGTAAAAGAACACAAAGAATTGTTAACCCAGTTCGGTGCAACTCACCTACTCTAGAGACTACCAAGCCAAGAAGGAAATCCACTACTAGTAGTATTAATCTAAGCCTAAACAATCCTAATTTACAACATATCACTTAATCCCTATCCAATGCAATTTCTACCTAGGAACCTCTTAGATATGAGGATCTCCTCTCACTTCTAATCACTAAGTCTAAGAAAAATAGGTTTCCCCTTATTTTTTACAAGTTAGGTCTAGGTAATTTCTTTAATTACTCCTCAATGATCCATGGACCTTGAATCCTCCCCCAGATATTCTTTGTTGCTCAAGCTGAGGGCTGCACCAATTGTGCAAAAAAATCTCCTTAAACCTTGGAACAAAAACATCAAGTTTCCTAAATTGTCTCAAAGCCCAATTTAGTAACTTGTGTACAATTGAAGATAAAATCAACTGTTCCAGATTAAATATTTTTGACCTGTGAAAATCAGTGAGATAAATCCAAAAGGAATCTCACAGAAACAATTTAAATCTTGTCAAGAATAAACCCAACTTGTACTAATATTCTGGTACAGGATGTCACAACATCTATCATAACATATGTCTTCAAATGATCCTGATCAACATGTTAGAACATCTTCCATAATATCATGTTATAAACCATGTTTTAACAAAATTATGCCAATCCTAAAACTATGGTATTAACAATTTCCCCCTTTGAAAATTTTTGGCTAAAACAACCAAGGGCCAATTAAACTGTAGAGAGAAATAAAACTACAAAGGAACAAACGACATCATCAAATTATACATCAGAGTTACAACAACTACAAAAATAGACAGATTCAACACTCCACCTGTCACACATAATAAGTTCTCCCTCTCAAGGAAAAACTCACACCAGAAGATAAATTCAAAGGATTCTAAACACACACCAGACAGGATGTTGGAACATCTGTTAAGACATCCTCATCCTACACAACTGACTACATCAATAGCAGCAGTAGAAGCATGCAAAAGTAGCAGCATGAAACTATCATGCTCCCCCTAAATAATTGCATCCATGAAGCAACAACACTAGATACTCCCCCTTAGTAGTAGCACAATCCTATCATAATGTTAATCAACATGTCAAGATATGTGATATAACATCAGGACACACACACTAAACACAACACATTACTCTCCATTTTTAGCCAAAATTTTGACAAAAACTGGAGTAAATGTACACAATAGAAACACAGATAGAAGATGAAAACATAAATGGAAGAACAAAAGAAAACCAAACAAAAGAAACACACGGGTGGAAACACACATAGAATTGGAAACAAATGAAACAAACATCATGCTAATGGAAACAAATAACTCATAAACACCAGGTGGGAGCACACAAACAGCATTGGAACTTAAGGTTCCTAAAAAATCCAGACTTCAAGTTCACCCTTATGCTTTTTGAACTGATTTGCATCCAAAGTTTTGGTGAAGATATCAGCCAATTGTTTCTCAGTGGCTATATGCTCTAGAGTAATCACTTTATCTTCAACAAGATCTCAGATAAAATTATGGCGTACGTCAATGTGCTTAGTCCTGCTACACTGAATATGATTTTTTGAAATATTGATAGCACTAAGGTTTTCACAGTATAACATCATGCCATCTTGATTGACATTATATTTCTTCAACATTTGTTTCATCCTAATCAGTTGAGAACAACTACTCCCAGATGCAACATACTCCGCTTTAGTTGTAGACAAAGAAACACAATTATGTTTCTTACTAAACCAAGAGATCAGATTGTTTCTTAAAAAGAAACAACCTGCAAAAGTGTTCTTTCTATCCTCAACACTACCTGCCCAATCTGCATCCCAATATCCTATCAACATGGAATCTGAACCATGAGAGTATAACATGTCATAGTCACTAGTACCATTGATGTACTTAAAGATCCTCTTCACTTGATTGATGTGACTTTTTATTGACTCAACTTTATATCTTGCACAAACCCTAACAACAAAGGTGATATCAGGTCTGCTAGTTGTAAGGTACAACAAGCTACCAATCATGCTTATGTATAAGCTTTGATCAACAACAACAACACCTTTTTTTATCTTCTGACAGTTTCAAATGAGTAGGAGAATGTGTCCTCTTGTGACTTGCAGTTTCCATTCCAAACTTCTTACTATGTTCTTGGCATACTTATTTTGAGAGATAAAGATAGAATCATCCGTCTGTCTCACTTGAAGTCCAATAAAATACGTCAATTCTCCAACAAGACTCATCTCAAACTCTGACTGCATTTGTTTGACAAAATGTTGAACCATCTGGTCTGACATATCTCCAAACACAACACCATCAACATATATTTGATAAATCATGAGTTTTCCATCCTTCTCCCAGAAAAATAAGGTTTTGTCTATTTCTCCTTTCCTGTATCCATTGTTGACCAGAAATCATGTCAACCTCTCATACCAAGCTCTAGGAGCTTGCTTCAATCCATATAGAGCTTTCTTTAGCTTAAACTCATGGTCTTGATAGGTAGGATCAGCGAGCCCCTTGGGATATTCAACACAAATCTCTTCATCCAAGTACCCATTAAGAAAGGCATTTTTCACATCCATCTGAAATAGCTTAAATTTCAATAAGCAGGCAACTCCTAGCATTAGTCTGATGGACTCAAGTCTAGAAACTAGAGTGAAAGTTTCATCAAAATATATCCCTTAAATCTAAGTTTAGCCTTGTTCCATAAGCCTTTCCTTATTCCTGGTGACAACTCCACTTTCATCAGTTTTTGTTCTTATACACTCATCTTGTTCCAATGACATTTGTTCCACTGGGTATAAGAACTAAATCCCAAACTTCATTCCTGTTGAACTGATTCAGTTCTTCTTGCATGACATTTATCTAGAATTCATTAGTTAAGGCTTCCTTCACATTCTTGGGTTCAATCTTGGATACAAAGCAAGAGTTATAAACTACTTCCCTTAATCTAGTAATAATCCCTTGATTAGAATTTTCTATAATGAGTTCTTTGGGATGATATTTCTGAATTCTAATAGAAGTACCCTTATTGACTTGATTGTTATATGGTTCTACATTAGCAACTTCAGTATTGAGGTTATCCTCGTCCACATCTTCTAAATCACCATTCATCTGGAAGGATGTTCCAACATTGTCTTCAGCATCATGTTCACTATTTATGCTTGAATCATTAAACACAACATTTATAGACTCCATCATGACCTGAGTTCTATTGTTGAAAACCCTATAGGCTCTACTATTTGTTGAGTAGCCTAGAAATATCCCTTCATCCCTCTTGGATTCATCTTTATTCTTTGCTCATGATCAGCCAAGATATGACACTTGTTGCCAAATACATGAAAGTATTTGACTGTAGTATTTCTCCCATTCCATAGTTCATATAGTGTATTTGAAGTACCAGTCCTTAAGGTGACTCTATTATGAATATAACAAGCAGTATTCATAGCTTCTTCCCAAAAGTAAAATGTCAATTTCTTTGCATGAAGCATAACTCTTGTTGATTCTTGTAGAGTTCTATTCTTTCTTTCCACAACTCCATTCTGTTGAGGGTGATAGGTGAGGAAAACTCATGACTAATACCTTTATAGGCACAAAATTCATCAAACTTGTTGTTCTCAAATTCCCAAACTATGCCATGAATGCATGATGCACAACGCATAATAAATACGACCACGACTAGTCAAAATGCGTCATCATTCATAATTTCATCACAACATCTTTATATCATCATAATAAACCATACATCATCATAACATCATCATGTAAACAAAACATCATCATAGAATCATCATAAATAAAGGATCATAATATTCCGAGATGGGGAACGTGATTTTACTCTAACTTAGGTATTAAGAATATACTCTTTATTTCTCATTTTATTCATCAAACTAAAGCTCATTGCGTCCAATATCTAACCTTTGAACGACACCTCATACCGAGTTCTAAAACTCAAGTTATGGCACATTCAAGAAAATCCAAAACAGCCAATCAACTCTGCCATCCGTTGCCCAACGACCCACCTCCATCGCCTGGCGATGCACCCTTCACATCTTGCCTCATCCGGCGATGCTTGGAGCGAAGCACTCCAGTAGTTTCCATCTTTTCACCATCTCACCGCTTCTTGGCTCGCTGGGCGGTGGCCTCACGATGCACCTTCGCCCGGCGGCACGTCATCATCGCCTGGCACGCTGCACGCACATGGTTTTCCTGTTGCAATTTCCTGCGTAAACTAGTCCCCAATTCTCACGATTTTACCATATTACAGGTCTCCATACATCAATACTTCACATATTTTTGTCATATAGCAACATCTCTAAATACCATACTTCATATGCATCAATTGTTTTCAATTAAACATCACAATTCACTCAATTCATCATCAAACACCATATAATCATCATCAACCAAAACCTTATACAATTCTACAATTTTCTAAACCTTAGATCGATTATAATAACAATGATAAATACCCCTTATCTCATATTCCTAGCAGTAATTCCCTCTCTTCATGTTCTATCGAAAAAATCCCCTTGCCTCTTTGTGTCGTAGCTCTCTTTTCCATAATGTCTGTTCTTTTCACGATCATTCCAAAAAGAAATATTTTATCTATTCTTTGTTTTAACCTATAGACCCCTTATTATGGACTTCCCATCTCTCCCTCACTTGCTCTTCCCAAATGACTACTTTGCCTTTATTTCCTCTATACCAATATTGCTCTATTTTACTAATTAAAATAATCCCACTTAATTATTCTAATAATTCTAAGTTATCAAAAGTCCTCTTAATTCCCAATAATCTCCATGGTATACATTAACATCACATAATCATCATGTTAAACATCATATACATCTCAATTCATCATGGCATACTTCATACTCATCAAAACATCAAAGAACCTCACAATTACTCATATAAGACACCAAAATATCACATATATCAAATACTTCACAATAGCTCATATATTAACTCTAATTAATTAAATAAATAATTAACCTAGAATTCGGGGCGTTATAACTCCCCCCCACATAAAATAATTTCTGCCCTTGAAAATTACTTGACGAAAACAACATCAGATAAGACTCTTGTATCTGATTCTCGCGTTCCCAAGTCTAACTTTCACCAGCTGGTCCACCCCAAAATACCTTTACTAAGGAAATGTTTTTACCCCGCAATTGTTTCACTTCTCGACCTTCTATTCGCAATGGTAATGCTTCAACAGTCAGGTTATCTCTCACCTGTACATCATCCATTTGAATCACATGCAAAGGATCCGGAATATACTTTCTCAACTGAGACACATGAAACACATCATGCAGATTCGCAAGTGACGGAGGAAAAGTAACTAGATAAGCCACCTTACCTATCTTCTCTGATATCTGATATGGACCAACAAAATGTGTCATATGTTTTATAGACTTCAAAGCTCTACCAACACCGGTTATCGGACTAACTCTCAAAAACACATGATCATCTTTTTGAAATTCGAGATCTTTCCTCATCTTATCATGGTAACTCTTCTAACGACTCTGAGAAGCCTTCATCTTCTCTTGGATCAGATTTATCTTCTCAGTTGTCTCTTTTACAACCTTAGGTCTGAGTACAACACTCTCGCCCGACTCATACCAACACAATAAAGTTCTACACCTCTTACCATACAACACTTCATATGGTTCCATCCCAATACTAGAATGGAAACTATTATTATAAGTAAACTCAATCAATGGCAAGTGACAATCCCAATATCCCCTTTGTTCTAGCACTCAAGCCATCAGCAAATCCTCCAAAGACTTAATAGTCTTCTCTGTCTGATCGTCCATCTGCGGATGATATGCGGAACTCAACTTCAACATAGTACCAAAGGCATCCTGCAAACCTTTCCAAAATTTTGTCGTAAACCCCAGATCTCTATCCGACACGATACTCGAAGGTATTCCATGTAGCTCTACAATCTCATCAATATACATCACAGCTAGCTTCTCCATAGGATGATTAATCTTCATTGGTAAGAAATGAGTCGACTTAGTCAACCTATCCACAATCACCCAAATCCATGGAAACATTGTCCCATTTCCACTATGGAATACTCAAAGGTTGCATAAGACCCATAGGCTTCTATTGTTAAATATTCGACTTCTGACAAGTCAAACAAGCATAAACAAACTTAGTCATCTCCTTCTTCATACCCGACCACCAAAATAACTTCTTCAAGTCTTGATACATCTTCGTAGCACCGGATGAATACTTAATCCACTTCTATGTCCTTCTTCAAGGATACTCTTCTTAAGCTCTAGAACATCTAGAACACACACTCTATCTCCAAACCTCATTACACCACTCTCGTCAATTCTGAACTTATCTCCTTTACCTTGGTTAGTCAAACTCAATTGGTTGACTAACCTCAAATAAAACTTTTGACCTTCATAGATTTCTTCCATAATACCACTAGTCAACTTCAACATTCCTAACCTTACACTATTAGGAGTCACTTCACACACCAAGATGATTTCTCTGAATTGTTCGATCATCTCTAACTCTTGAACCATAATCATTCACATATGCATCAATTTCCTACTTAATGCATCAGCAACTACATTTGTTTTACCAAAATGGTAATTCAAATCAAAGTTAAAATCCTTCAACAACTCAAGCCATCTTCTCTGCCTCATATTCAAATCCTTCTAGTCGAACAATTATGTCAGACTCTTATAATCACTAAACACTTCAAATTTAGAACCAAAAAGATAATGTCTCCAAATCTTCAATACTAACACCACCACTACTAACCATAAGTCATGGAGAGGATAATTCCTTTCATGAACTCTGAGTTGCTTAGAAACATAGGTAAAAACTTGCCCATTTTGCATCAGTACACCACCAAGACCCATCTTAGACGCATCGCAATACACCACAAAAGACTCACTCAAGTTATGCAAAATTAATACCGAAGCGGTCATCAACTTCTTCTTAAATTCTACAAAGATTTCTTTGCACCCAACATCCCACACTTAAGCTTGACCTTTTCGAGTCAACTGAGTTAATGATAATGTTGTTGTACCCCAAAATTTTCCCTCCCATTTTCTTCATCAAAAAAACATATTCTCAAAGGTTTCAAATACTCAAAGCTACTCAAGAGTTGATTGGTCAAACCTACTCCTAAGCAAAGACCTTCAACAAGGGTTTGGTGTTTCTTAAAGAAGATTGGGTTTAAAGGGTATCAAATGACTCTCATGTTTCATCATAGGTCCTCAATAATGCTTATGTCAAGTTTCAAGTCTTGAATCACATGTTTGCTCAGTCAATGGCTTAGAAGATTGAAAGTCAATTGTATTGTGTAAAGAGTCAACTATGGCCAACATACAGTCAAACTTCAAGATTTTTTGTCAACATCAACATTTTGAGGTGATTTTCATAATTTGATCAAGGTTTGATCATGATTCCTCAAGGAAAGCCCTCAAATCATCAAAGGTCAAAAATTTTCCAAATTAGGGTTTTGATTGAAGATGACTGATCATTGAATTTGGGCCTAGTGCATGACCTAATGGCTTAAAGTATGATCTTAAGGACTCAAACACAACATCTTCACCTAATTACATGGATCAAGGCATTTCCAAAGATGCAAGTGATTGATAGTTGAAGAATTGAATCAATTAATGAAAAGTCAACAGTCACACAAAAGTCAAACTTTGACTTTTTGGTCAACATTGGAATTAAAAATCAAGAATCATCAAAACATTTAAAACTATCAAACTTTGTCATCAAGAATAAAAGAAAGTCAACAAAAGTCAAAAGTTGGAAAATTTTCCAACACTTAGAAAAAATTCCAAGTGTTTTGTTCTTAACAAAATCACTACTTCATGGCCATTTTTCACTAAGATTCAAGTTGATTCAAAGAAAACTTTCAACATGAAAGTTGTAGGTATTGATGAATTCTACAACTTTGTTAATGATGGTTGATCTCCAAAAAGTTCTTAAATTAAGAGATATGAACCCAAGAAGTTTTGATAATTTTATCTAACACTTAGAAAATTTATCAACAACTTTTGATCATTTTTTCATCTCAACTTCTTGGTCAATTTTCACCAAGATCCAATTTGATTTAGCCAATGTGGTCAACATGAAAGATGAAGATCATGTTTCAAGCTTTCCAAAATGTCAAAGAACATAAATTTAACATGCTTGAGCTAGAAGTTTCGAAGAGATGAAGATAGCATGTCAAACTTGAATTGTAGGCCATTTTTGTGATGAACTCATAATCAATATCATAGCCATGCCTTGTAATCTCCCTTTTCATGCCTCTAAACTTGTAAATCTATCTCTAATTAGAATATTACACAAGCTTTTGAGCTATGGTTCATTTGATTCAAGCATTATCAAATCCATTTTGCCAATAAGGGAAGAAACCTAACACTTCCATTCTTGTAAAGTGACTTTAATCAAAATGTCAACTCCTTGAGCCCATACATTGTTGCTTCTGACTTCAAAATATCTCAACACCAAGAATCAACCATCTATAAACTACAAAGCACCCCTAAAATTAGGCCATGCTCACATTGGAACCATAACTTTCATGTACCTTCACTTGCAATCCAACTAAACCAACTTTTGTTTGAGAACTCTGTTGTACCCCAAAATTTTCCCTCCCATATTTCTCAAAACATTTCAAGAAAGATCCTCAAGTTGCTCAAGGAAGTCCAAGGGTTGACTAGACAAGCTCTCTCCTAAGGCAGTCTACCTCAAATTAGGGTTTCATGTTGCATCAAGATAATTGAGTCCAAGGGATCCCAGAGGCTCACCATTTTCCTAATATGTTCTTAAGATCATCCATGTCAAGTTTCAAGCCCTACAGAGAAAGTTTGCTCAGTCAACTGCTCAAAGGCTTGAAAATCGATAATGCTAGGGAAAAAGTCAACTGTGACCCACATACAGTCAAACTTCAATATTTTTGGTCAACATACTCATTTTGAAGTATATTTCATCATTTTATCAAGGGTTAATCATGATTAATCAAGAATTGCTCATAATTCATCAAGAACCAAAAGTTGCTAAATTAGGGTTTTGTAGGAAAAGTCAACTCAACTTTGACTAAGCATAACTTTCTCATACTTTATGAGAAATGACCATCCAAAGCTCATTTTAAGAGGATGCAATTCCCTACAATCCATCTTCAGCTCCCAAGTTCAAAATATGCACTCACAAGAAGTTATAAATTTTGACATTATAGGTCATTTTGAAAAGTCAACAAAAACACCTTTTTTGTCAAAGCTTCATACGTGAACATGGAATACCAAATTGAGATGAGACCAAAAGGGTTGTTTATAGGACATCTCAAGATTTCTAAAAAGTCCAAGAACACCTTCAAAGAGTCAAAATTGAGGAAGTTATGCATTGGTGAAGTTGACCCTTTTTGCAAAATTGTCAAAAGTCAACTATGCCTCAAATTGCAATTTTTGCCAAATGGGCCCAATCTTTTGCACTTGTTTTGAGTTGGTAGCATGGTCCACGAGTCCTAGCCCTTGCCACTTGTCATTATATTATTTTTATTATTTATTTTGATTTTTATTTGAATTAAATCAATTTTAATCAAAACAAATCATGGAAAAATCTAAAACATTGAAATCTCAAGATTTTGTACATGTTTCAGGTCTTATATCCAGTTGGCAAGTATTTGAAATCGTGCAAAGCCTTGGTGTGCACAAAAAGATTGAATTTGGCCTATTTTTGGAAAGATATTCAAAGTAATCAAATCAAAATCAAAAGCCATGATTGATAAAGATTGAGCACACTTTTTCAACCCTAATCCAATCCTTGATATATATTGAACATTTGCAGACCTAAAACAAGGCTGGAGAGAGGCGCAAGAACAAGAAAAAAACTTGAAAAAAATCATAAAAGTGCTGAGTTGAATTCCTACTTCCAGGAAATTACAAAGCCTCCTGACCATCCCAATCGCTTCCTGGGATCACCAGCAAGCAAAACCAATCAAGAACAAGCGCTTTCAGGCACCACAACGCACTGTAAGTCATCCACGATCTTGGTTCTTTCTTGAATTCGAATTGCATCATTCTGATACTTATAGCATAAAATAATTGTATATTCTTGTTCCACATCACATTTGCAAGCTATCTGGAACGTTTAATTGCATTTTTATGGACTGTATGAGATTTCACCATTGTTAGGGTTTGTGGTTTCGATTTGGGATCTTTATGCACAGGTGAAATTGGGCCATGAAAAGGGCACCATTGTGCTCAGCAGGTCCAGACGAATCTATCCATGGCCTTAGTTCTTATTTATCTCGCTCATGCTTGATTTTGATAAGTTGCAGGGATGTAGCGACAGACATATGTCCGTAGGTAAAAGTTTTCAACTTTTACCAACGGAGCAAGGTTGGGGATGACCTACGTGGCACCCTTCTATTGGGTCATTAGAATTCTGGCGCTTATTTTTCCCACTAACTCTCTTTATTATATATTATCTTATATTGTTATTCTATATACAAACAAAATAGCTAGCGCAGTTGGTTACAAGGTGAGTGCAAAATGCTTCAGGACCTGGGTTCGAGTCCCATGTCCCCCAATTTCTTCATATTATTTTCTTTCATGTGATCAAGCACACACGCAGGTTTGAAGCACACCATGTGACCTCATCATCCAACCTGCCAAGTGGCCATATGGCCAGATCCAAAGGGCCATCAACGAATGAGCATCATAGGCTTCAGCCAACGAGTAGCACTGGATCCAGCAAGTCAACAATGGGTCAATTCTTCTTGGGCCAGATTTCTATCCACACTCCCTCAATTTACTTTTTCCAGGCCCAACTTTCTTTTCTCTATTCTTGTATTTTTTCTTAATTAATTTATTTTATTTATATTTACTAACCAATTAATTATTCTTTTATTCAAAAAATCATAAAAATAATATTTTCACCCAATTAGATTTAGGTTTATTTTTATCAATAAATAATTAATTTAATTAGGTTATTTAATTTTAGGTAACTTAAATTTTTTTTTTTTGTAAATAAATTAAAAAACAATTATAAATTAGGGTTTTGTCTAAATTTAATTCTATTTTCTTTTTCTTAAAAAATAACAAAACACAAAAATAGGTCATTTATTTATTTTCATTAATTAATTTAATTACTAATTAATTTAATTACTAATTAATTTTGTATTTAATTTAAAAAAAACCTAATTCTTTTTCTTAAAAACAATTGAAAACAACAAAAACAATTTTTCTTTCGATTAGGATTAGAAAGGGGTCAAAACCCTAGTTCTCTCTCGTTCTTGATTTCATCGCGCGCACTTTGTTATTTATTTTTACCATATTGATGTAATTGCTCACAAGTTGTAATAGCTTAATTAGGACCTTTTTACTTTCATTTATCGTTTTTTTAAGGGTTTGTTTTTGGCTATGTAAATACTCGAAGCCTTGTAATAGCTTAGCTTTACTTTCCGCACTTTAATTTCCGCAAACTATTAACTGTTAGATGTATGATATTAGGGTTGCATGAAAAGAATGTATGATTAACTTTAAAACGGTTAGCAAACCCTAAATGTGCAAAGATAATAATTTGAAATTGAATCACTCGCACATGCGCACTCCTAGGGTATACTCCACTTCGGTTGCCTTCGGTAAACGGTCATTAAGTATAGGATGCTTTAGTGGTCGCTCTCTTGTCTAAACAAAGATCAAAGCCCCATTCAGAAAGTTACCTCGGAAAGGTTGCCTCGGATATTGTTGCCTCGAATAATTGATCTAAGACATCAGGGTTACTACTAAGACTTCCTAACATTGCTTTAGTGACCGTACGTCCCTTTCGAATTGACCCTCAAAACTCTGACGATGGTGCTACCTACTCACTAATAGTAGGATAGCACTGTCTAAAGGAAACGAACATAGAACAATTATTTTTTCGAGTAGGTAGATTAGCTCTTAAGTACTTGCTCAATCCAAACAAACTTTTTCACACTTACACTCCTTTTCAAACAAAGTTTTCTAAAAACAATTCGTAACAATCTTGAAGACAGAAGCAAGAGTTAAATTGAAGTCAAAACAAAACTTTTCAAATCACACAAACACACAAAGAAGCAATTTTGAAAATGATGAGAAGGTACCTAAGAGCCCGTAGATAACTACGGATATAAAGGGTGCTAATACCTTCCCTTTCTATAATCTACCCCCCGTACTCAGAAAATATCGAAAAAGGAATTTTTCTGTGCTTTTTTCCTTTCCTTGTTGGATAAAATAAAAGTCGATGGCGACTCTTTCTTACCGCGACATTTTACAAACACAAACGCAAACCAGCATTCCTAAAAACAGTCCCGGTTCCGGCCACCGTATCACAGAACTGGCGACTCTGCTGGGGAATAAATAAGTGGGGTATACCTTAGGATTAGTTCATCATATTTTTTTCTATTGTTTGATTTGATTGCTTTATCTTTGTGGGCTTTGTATCAGAGTTACTATAGATCCTAACCCGGATCTAGGGAACACCTTTTAGGTAAGTAACAATAAACTATGAGGGAACTGTACGGCATAGACCGATACGGTTGAAGCAGTAGCTACGTTGATGTGGCACATTAGTTGGTACCGGTATCCCTTGTGGAGGAACAAGGATAATACATGGCTTCTATATGGGTCGTTAAGCATCAACTGACCTTAGAACCTATAATTGACCAACTTGGCCATAGGAAGTAGTGAGATAGCTAACCTCGGTGTAGAGCTGAGAACTGGTTGATACCCGATACTACACTCATTGAGACCATAATCTCGAGATAGTTTCGGCCGCAAGAAAAGATTGCGTGAGCTGAAACCATGACCGATGGAGGATGGTCAGTGATATTGAGAACCTCTAGAACCCGGTTACTATTATTAGGACAGGTTGAACCAACTGAACTGCAAGAGGGTAGTACCTAGACTCCATGCAAGCCTAAACTTAAGGGCTATTGTTGTGACATGTTTGCCTTTACCATGTTTGATACCTGCTATACATGTTGTGTGTTTTATCATGATATCATGCATCATGACATAGCATGCATATTTCATTAGACTAACCATTTCCAAGACCGAGGAGATTCATCTTTGTTCTGTTTTGCATATTATGGATTTAGTATGCAAAAATGCCATTCGAGTCAACTTCGTGCAAATCCCTGCTCAGCTCAAAGAGTTAGTTTCAAAAGTTCCTGATACTTCTTCATTTGTTAGAAGACATGGTCATCTCCTTAGCCTGGTCACTTCAAAGTTGGATGAGCAAATGATGAGTGTGTTGTTCCAGTTCTTTGATCCGTTGCACCATTGTTTCACCTTCCCGGATTATCAGCTAGTCCCCACTTTGGAGGAGTTTTATGATTTACTAGGCATATCTATCCTCGAGCAGACACCCTTCATAGGTTTGGAGGAGGTTCCTAGACTTGAGGACATTGCTTCAGCCTTACATCTAAAAAGGGCTGATGTAGTATCTAACTGGGAGACTCGGAGTGGGGTTAAAGGTTTCTTGGCTAAGTTTCTAATGGATCAACCTCATAAGTTCTGGGATAGTTTGGACTTTCAAGCATTTGAAGACATCTTGGCTCTCCTCATCTACGGCTTGGTTATTTTCCAGAATCCAAATTCTTTCATAGATGTGAATGCGGTAAAGATCTTCATGTCTCGTAATCTAGTGCCTACTCTTCTAGGTGATATTCTACACGCTCTCTACACTCGTACTGTGCGGAGAAGGGGGACCCTCATGTGTTGCACGCCGCTACTGGCGAGGTGGTTTATTTCGCACCTCCCCAAATCTGTATTAAAGAATGGGGAAGGTGTAGGCTGGGCTTACAGAATCATGTCCCTTGCTCATACGGACATCCTTTGGAGTTCTAAGGATATGGAAAGAGTAGCTGTCATTGATCGATGTGGGGAATACCCTAATGTTCCGTTGCTTGGAATTAGAGGGGGAATAACCTACAATCCTTGTTTGGCCTTACGACAGTTTGGACTCGCTCGGAGAGACGGTCCCCATGAGTTGCTACTTACTGATATTGTCTTTGACTACAAAGGGGACGTTAATGAGCATCACCGAAGGTTTATACGAGCCTGGGGTAGGGTGAATAGGTCTGACCCACATGAGCTAGGACTGAAGACTTCTCTCCCGATGCAACCTTATCTCCAGTGGGTTCGAGCCCGTGCTCAAAAGCTGGGGATGCCATATGAAGCTGCTTTGACGGTGATTGTAGATCATATTAATGAAGAAGGGGTTCCTTATACAGTCCTCCATCCCTACATGCCTACTGATCTTGGGGCATTGAAGAGATCTTGGATCCAGTTAAAGGAAGAAAGGGATACCTACAGAGAGAAGTATCATGAGCAGGAGAGGAAGATCTTGAAGCTTACGAGGCAGCTTGAGAATGAAAGGACAATCAACGATTATGTCAACACGAAGGGAAAACGACCATGGGATTTCTGATGTCTTTTATTATTTCTAGTTTTGATTTGCTTTTCAGTTTATTTATTTTGTAACGCCTTGAGGGCATTGTTAAACATTGTTACAAGTTTGAATCTAATAAAGTTTGTTTATTTCTTTGTTTTACAAATTTGAATCTCCCAAAGTCTTTAAAATCATTTCCTACGCACTCCATTACCATACACCTCATTACAGGTATCATTACAGGTTTCTTATCCTCTTTGCTGTTTATTTCAGCAAGGAATGTCTTCTGAAACACCTACCGATCAATCTATCAAGGCTCTTCAGGCTCAGAATGCTCAATTTCAGGAGATGTTCTTGAATTTGGCCAAAGGACATCAGGATTTGAAGACTCTCATCTTGAAGGACAAGAAGTAGAAGAAGAAGAAGAGGGTGGTTCTGCTGAATATAGGTTACAGATTCGGGAACAATTTGCAACAGGAAGCTGATCTGTCTCATTCATCTGGAGGAGGAGAGAATCAAGAGGAAAGAAAGGGTCCTAGCCCTGTGGTCTCTGATAATGACACTGATTTTGATGATGAACAGTACCCTCCTGCTGAGGATAGGTACAAATAACTTGAAGACCGTATGAGTGCTATGGAGATTCAGAAGGTTCCCGATCTGGACTTCGGAGATTTGGGGCTAGCATCTTGGGTGGTGATCCCGTACAAGTTTAAAGCTCCGGTCTTTGCTAAGTACGATGGGGTGTCCTGTCCAAAACTCCATCTCCGCTCGTACGTTAGAAAAATTCAACCCTATACTGCTGATAGAAACCCGTGGGTTCATTTCTTTCAAGATAGTTTGTCAGGGACTCAACTTGAATGGTTCTATCAACTGGAAGGAGCTAATGTCCGCAACTGGGAGGACCTTGCTGCTGCTTTTTACAAGCAATACCAGTATAATGTCGACCTTGCTCCCATGCGTACTCAACTTCAGGGTATGTCTATGAGTGCGAGTGAAGGTTTTAAGGACTACGCTCAGAAGTGGAGAGATCTGGCTGGAAGAGTACAACCCCCTATGTCTGATAGGGAGTTGGTGGATATGTTTCTTGGGACTTTGTTTTGTCCATATTTCAACCATTTGATCGGTAGTTCATCGTCTGGGTTCACTGAATTGATTATGACTGGTGAGAGAGTTGAAGCTGGTATAAGAAGTGGCAAGATACAGAAAGGTGCTTCATCAAGTACAGAAAAGAAGCCTTTCAGAAAAGAAGCTAGTGCCGTTTACAGCTCGAGGAACCAAAACCGACCTGAACACCGCCAAGTAGTTAACGCGGTAGTAATATCAAGACCCATTGTTGCCCCACAACGTAACAATCAGCAAAGAGTAGAGAGACCGCAAAGACAATATATTCGGCTCAGTATGACCCTGTCTCAAATTCTGCCGCAGTTATTGAAGACCAACCTGGTAACTCTGAGGGAAGCCCCGAAGAATCCCAGTACTACATCACCGCTGTATAATCCAAACGCCCGTTGCGCTTATCACTCTGATAGCCCGGGTCATGATACGAACAATTGTTGGGCCTTGAGGAATAAGGTGCAAGATTTGATTGAAGCTAAAGAAATTGAGTTTGACGCACCGAAAAAGCCCAACGTCATAACTGCACCCATGCCCAAGCATGATCAGGGAGTAAATGCAATTGAAGATGAGGATGAAGAGTCAGATATCGACAGCTGGATTTACCCAACTACCGACGGTGGCTTGAACAATTGGACGGCGAAGGACTTCGTGCCCATTTCTTTTATGACACAGTAATAGACTTTTGTTTTGAGATTTGTAACAGACAATTTGAAACTTTATAGCCCGGTGCCTTGCCCGAGACACCGCAGATTTGTTTGTGAGGGCTTACTATTTGGCATTTTCATATATCATCAATAAAGCATTGGACGTTTTCTTGCATTACAAATTTTGCGCTCCTTGTTTTTCTTTTTTATCTTGCACTTTATCAAAACGGCTATTTGTCTTACACATACTCACATATCATAATACATGTCCATATCCACTCTGGATCCCACTGACAATGACTCTGCTACTGCCAATTATGACTTTGAAAGGGGCACCATTGTGCTCAGCAGGTCCAGACGAATCTATCCATGGCCTTAGTTCTTATTTTTCTTGCTCATGCTTGATTTTGAGAAGTTGCAGGGATGTAGCGACGGACATATGTCTGTAGGTAAAAGTTTTTAACTTTTACCAACGAAGCAAGGTTGGGGATGACTTGCGTGGCACCCTTCTATTGGTTCATTTGAATTCCGGGGCTTATTTTTCCAATAACTCTCTTTATTATATATTATCTTATATTGTTATTCTATATACAAACAAAATAGCTAGCGCAGTTGGTTACAAGGTGAGTGCAAAATGCTTCAGGACCTGGGTTCGAGTCCCAGGTCCCCCAATTTATTCATATTATTTTATTTCATGTGATCAGGCGCGCACGCAGGTTTGAAGCACACCATGTGACCTCATCATCCAACCTGCCAAGTGGCCAGATGGCCAGATCCAAAGGGCCATCAACGAAGGAGCATCATAGGCTTCAGTCAACGAGTAGCACTGGATCCAGCAAGTCAACAATGGGTCAATTCTTCTTGGGCCAGATTGCTATCCACACTCCCTCAATTTACTTTTTCCAGGCCCAACTTTCTTTTCTCTATTCTTTTATTTTTTCTTAATTAATTAATTTTATTTATATTTACTAACCAATTAATTATTCTTTTATTCAAAAAATCATAAAAATAATATTTTCACCCAATTAGATTTAGGTTTATTTTTATCAATAAATAATTAATTTAATTAGGTTATTTAATTTTAGGTAACTTAAATTCTTTTTTTTTGTAAATAAATTAAAAAACAATTAGAAATTAGGGTTTTGTCTAAATTTAATTCTATTTTCTTTTTCTTAAAAAATAACAAAACACAAAAGTAGGTCATTTATTTATTTTCATTAATTAATTTAATTACTAATTAATTTTGTATTTAATTTAAAAAAACCTAATTCTTTTTCTTAAAAACAATTGAAAACAACAAAAACAATTTTTCTTTCGATTAGGATTAGAAAGGGGTCAAAACCCTAGTTCTCTCTCGTTCTTGATTTCATCGCGCGCGCTTTGTTATTTATTTTTACCATATTGATGTAATTACTCACAAGTTGTAATAGCTTAATTAGGACCATTTTACTTTCATTTATCGTTTTTTTAAGGGTTTGTTTTTGGCTATGTAAATATCCGAAGCCTTGTAATAGCTTAGCTTTACTTTCTGCACTTTAATTTCCGCAAACTATTAACTGTTTGATGTATGATATTAGGGTTGCATGAAAATAATGTATGATTAACTTTAAAATGGTTAGCAAACCCTAAATGTGCAAAGATAATAATTTGAAATTGAATCACTTGCACATGCGCACTCCTAGGGTATACTCCACTTCGGTTGCCTTCGGTAAACGGTCATTAAGTATAGGATGCTTTAGTGGTCGCTCTCTTGTCTAAACAAAGATCAAAGCCCTGTTCGGAAAGTTGCCTCAAAAAGGTTGCCTCAGATATTGTTGCCTTGAATAATTGATCTAAGACATTAGGGTTACTACTAAGACTTCCTAACATTGCTTTAGTGACCGTACGTCCCTTTCGAATTGACCCTCAAAACTTCGACGATG
The DNA here is from genome assembly GCA_948472305.1 of Vicia faba. Classification (NCBI taxonomy): domain Eukaryota; kingdom Viridiplantae; phylum Streptophyta; class Magnoliopsida; order Fabales; family Fabaceae; genus Vicia; species Vicia faba. The sequence goes on from OX451735.1 coordinate 368,872,878, forward strand.
GTGCTACCTACTCACTAATAGTAGGATAACGCTGTCTAAAGGAAACAAACATAGAACAATTCTTTTTTTGAGTAGGTAGATTAGCTCTTAAGTACTTGCTCAATCAAAACAAACTTTTTCACACTTACACTCCTTTTCAAACAAAGTTTTCTAAAAACACTTCGTAACACTCTTGAAGACAGAAGCAAGAGTTAAATCGAAGTCAAAACAAAACTTTTCAAATCATACAAACACACAAAGAAGCAATTTTGAAAATGATGAGCAAGTACCTAAGAGCCCGTAGATAACTACGGATAGAAAGGGTGTTAATACCTTCCCTTTCTATAATCTACCCCCCGTACTCAGAAAATCTCGAAAAAGGAATTTTTTTGTGCTTTTTTCCTTTCCTTGTTGGATAAAATAAAAGTCGGTGGCGACTCTTGCTTACCGCGACATTTTGCAAACAAAAATGCAAAACGCAAACCAGCATTCCTAAAAACAGTCCCGGTTCTGGCCACCATATCACAAACTCCATTTGAACTGATTCCTTCTCTAAAAATCCAAACCTTTTTCCTATAAATAGAGAGGCCATTTTCAATCCAAGACACGAATTCACAATCCTTAAAACATTCTCAAACTCAAAATCACTTAGAAAACTCCATTAGTGCATATCTTGAGCCTTAAGAAGACAACTCTCAATCTACTCGTGCATTTTCCCTTTCTATCATTCAAACATCATTTATACACCATATAGAAGTGATCCAAACACTTGTTTCACTTCTGTAATCACTCCATCATGATCCACCATTTACAAATTCTAACCTAACAACTTGACTTGAGTAGAACATTTCAGCCATCCTCAAAGCAAAACCAAGGTTACAACACACTCACCATGGTCCAAGGAAGCTTTTGGCATCATTTATTTGCACTTGGAAGCATCCATACGCGTTCTGAGTTTACACTTCAAGAGGTAAGTTTTTCCAAATTGTGATATCTTGATACAAGCATCATTTGCAAATAAATTCTAAAGCAAAAATGTAGATATCAATGCCCTGAAGCTAACCATGTAACTAATTTTCATTAATTTTGCTTGTGGAGAGAGAATCGAAGCTCTGACCAGTTAGGCTTCACTTTTGCTACTGAGTAAAATTCTTTTTATTCTTTGAGTTTTAGTTAAAATAAATAGTATGGTTGAATTCCTTGTGGAATTTAGAACAAGTTTGGTGTTTATAGTTTTTTGAAATGGTTGAGAAATTGAGGTTTTACAAAATTCAAAAATGTTGGTGATGGTGTTGTCCACTAGAAGAAGATGAAGTTTATCTTAAAATTTTCAAAAATGAGTTTACTTTATATTTAATGCAACATGTTTTATCACCGGATGTAACAGCCACCCTAGTGGCAGCGCGCTTGCTCTTAAGTCATACTTATGCCTGGTCCTTGGTTCGATCCAGGCGCGGGGCATTTTATTTTCTAACATTTTCATTATAGATCCAGTGTGAACCAAGAATACACGCTCATCATGTACCCCCTCAACACCATCAGATTATCATACAATCAGATCCCACGCACCAAATCAGCGCCCTCACCATGAGACTTCATGGATCCCCTCCACAGGATCCAGCGCTAGCATACTGGGCCTTATCAGGCTAGGCTTGGCATTTGGTTTCTCACCCCCCCCCCCCCCATTTTATTTTAGAAACACATGCCCATTTTTTATTTTCTTTTTTGTTTTAACTAACTTTTTCTTTTCTAAATCATTTTTATTTAATCAGAAAAAATAATAAAATCACAAAAAAATTAGATTTAGGTTTTAATTAATTAATTAAATTTTCATAAGTAAATATTAATTTAATTTAATCCCTTTATTTTATTTTTTTAATTAATTTATAAAAAAAAATGAGAATTGGGTTTTGTTATTAATTTACACTATCAAATATTTTTCTAAACAAAAACAACAAAATATTTTCTTAAACACTTAGAAATATTTTAGGGTTTCTTAAACATCTTTCCCCTTTTCACCACCTTCGTTAACTTTATTTTCGCATTAGTATTTTCCAATATTGTAAGTGCTAACGGTATGTAATAGATAATTAGGTTTACTTTACTTTTCATCCCCATTCATAAATTTGTATCCCCATTCCCGAAGTATTGTAATAGCGTAGGACATTTAATTTCCGCAATTTACAACTTTCCTTATTATTGTAGTAATTAGGATTTGTATGGGGAGATTAAAATCAACTGATAGCAAAACCCTAATTTCAAGACAAAAATAACTGAAACCAATCACTATTCACACACGCACCTCTAGGGTAACCTCACTTGTTGCCTCGGATCAAAAAAACATTCATGTCCCTTGAATGTGGGATGCTTTAGCAAAGACCCTCAAATAAAAGATTGTAGTCCCTCGATAACCCTTCGATGCTGCCCTCGGTAAATGATCTTAGTCCCTTACGAAAATTTCTAAAGATTCCTACAAGTTGCATTCTATGTCTGTGAGATGACCTGCGCCTATCCCCCACATCCCATGATGAGGATTCCTACTAACTAATGGTAGGGTAACACTATCTAAAGGAGTAGTAAAAGAACAAAGACTTTTTGAGTAGGTAGATCGCTCGTAGTCGCTTGCTCACAAACATTTTCAAAACAAAACATCTTTTACAAAACAAACACTTGCATCCAATAAATATTTTCAAAATAAACATTTTGTATACATTCTAAACGATACGAGAATCAGTACAAAATCGCAGCACTTAGGCATTTTCAAAATATTTTCAAACTTACATATTCACAAGGCATTTTCAAAAGTGAGCTAGCAATTAAGAGCCCGTAGATAACTATGGCTGAAAAGGGTGCTAACACCTTCCCTTTTCATTACCTAACCCTCAAACTCAGAAAATTCTCGAAAGGTCTTTCCTGTTATTTTCACCCTTTCCTTTATTGGATAAAAGAAAAGTCAGTGGCGACTCTTGCTATCCGTAACTTTTGCAATAAAGTGCAAAACCAAAAGTCAGTTCTCCCACTGTATTACAGAACTGCGACTCTGCTGGGAATTACTAAACATGGGGTTACCTTAAGAGCTAGATTACCTTTATTACTTTGCTTGTTTGCCTTGTATGCTTTATATTTCGGGATATGCTTGGGTTTATTTCTTGTATAGATCTTATACCCAGATCTAGGGGTATTTTAGGTAAGTAGCAATAGATCATGAAAACTGTACGGCGTAGACCGATATGGTTGAAACGATGGCTATATTAGTGTGACACATTGGTTGGTATTGGTGTCCCTTGAGTCATTCAAGGAGAATGATGGGCTTCCGCGTGGTGTCATAAGCACTAACTGACCTTAGAACCTTTGTTGACACAACTTAGCCATTAGAAAGTAGTGAGGTGTCCGACTTTGGTGCAGACTGAAGTTGGTTGATACTATACTACACTCATTGAGATCAGACTCTTGGGATATTTTGGTTGCAAATCAGATGCTTGTGCTGAAACAATGCCTGAGAGAAAGATCAGTGATATTGAGGCTCCTAGAACCCAGTTACTTCTTTTAGGACAGGATGAGCCAACTAAAACTTCAAGTGAGTACTTACCTACAAACTCCATGCAAGCTTAAACCTAAGGCCTGGTGTGCCTTGTTTGTGTTTGATTAAATTTGTGCAAACATGACATCATTGTGAGCAACCCCTTCATAGATTGATTTTGAATGATTGCAAATATATATGAAACACTAAATACATGTGTGCACTATAAAAATATAATATAACATGTTTGAATAAGCCAAAATTACATTTCTCTCATAATGCATCATTATGAGTCGACACATCAAGTTTTGTATCGATACATAGCTTTCTGAAGTCCCTGGAATTGTATCTTAAAACTATTATGTATCGATACAAAAGCTTATGAGTCGATACATAACTCTTTGATGACCCTGGAATGTAAATCTAAAAACTGCATGCATCGATACATAAATTTCATGCATCGACACATAATATTTTGATGCCCCTGTAATACTTGTATGAATCGACAGAAAACCTTATGTATCGACACAAAACATTCTGATGATCTTGGAAAACATTTTGAAACTTATATGTATTGATACATAATATCATGTGTCGACTCATACTATGTTTTAAATTCAAAAGTTAAATTTACAATCAGTATGTATCGACACATACGCATTATGTGTCGACGAGTATAAAAGTGTGGGTTCTGTAAAACGCTATAACATGATTTTGTATCGAATCAAAACATAATGTATCGACTCATCCTATTACATATAACTAACATGAGTCGACACATGACCAACATGCATCGACTCATATCACTTTCTTTCTGACTAACCATTTTCTATTATAAATATAAGCAAGCATTTCTTCAGAAGTAACACAGTAACATAGAAGATTGTGTGCAAAACAATTGTGAGAAACCAGAAGCTTTTCATTCCTTCATCTTCATTATCTTCTCAACCATCTTACATTCAACAACAACAAAGAAAATCAAACATCCTTGTTGAATTGAATCAAGCGGTTTAAGATAACATTCAGCTGTGTATTGAAGAAGTCTAGCTGAGTTGAAGGTTGAAGAGGAAGCTTCAAGAAATAAACCAGAGGGTTTATCCTTCAAGAACGGGTGTGTTCTTGAGGGTTTTGTCAGCCCCGGTCGCACAAGTCGGATTCAGCCGTAGCAAGGGGTTTGGAAATCGGAAGGATTTGAACAAACAGGTCATGGAAGCAGAGGATCATTCAGTGACTTTGCAGGAAATCTTGATACAGCTCATATCTAGTGGTGGTTCTTACCAGAAGAAGAAGATCATAGGGATTTCTTTCTTTCTGTGTAGTGTAAACTTGCTATCAAACATTCATCATATTGATATAAAAATTCTTAGTTTCGATTGTGAAATTGAGAGGGAGACGTATCCACACGCGAGGACGACAGTGGGGAACTTCCTTTCCAAACTGCCTGCGTATCGTACTCTCTTTCTTTCTCTTTACAATTTTACATATTCTATAATTTTGCAATTCAATTTGCGTGCTAAGTTTTACAGTCTAATGATAAACATAGTGGCTCAAACATTTTCACCAAACCACCACTATTAAATCATTATACAAGCATACGCCAAGTGTTTGACAAAATTCCTATCAAATTTCTAAATTCATTGGAAATACTATTTTATGATAAGTGCATTGAAATGTCAAGATTTCTGAGTTGTACATTCATCCATTTCATTTAATAAAAATCCAGCAAAGTTTTCACATGTCAAGTTTTCTAGTAGTCGGTTCAAAGTAGATGGAATTGATTCAGGACATTGATTTTCGCTGCTTTCAACTCGCTTTGATAAAACAATTTTAAATCCTTGAAAAAGTAAGAAGTGATCTATTCACCCCCCCTCTTGATCACTTGCCACACCGTCTAACAAGTGGATTCAGAGCACCAGTTAGCTGGTGATTTGTATCTACTCGTAACGCTATGGCCTTTGAACCAAATGGGGCGTATAATAGAGCTCCTGTTTTCAATGGTGAAAATTATGGCTACTGGAAAGACTGCATGCGAGTACACATAAATTCCATTGACAGGAATGTATGGACTGCCATTCAAAATGGTCCTTTTCAAATCACCATGAGGAATGATGCAGGTGCAATAGTACCTAAACCTGAGGATCAATGGAATGAAATGGATGAAAAGAAATGGTCGTGCGATTGGAGAGGCAGCAATATGATGATCTCAGCACTTGGTGTTGATGAGTATTATAGGGTGTCTCACTGCACGTCCGCTAAAGAAATGTGGGACGCTTTAGAAATTGCCCATGAAGGCACAACTGAAGTTAAACAATCCCGCATTAATACACTCTGTGATACGGTGGGAGAACTGACTTGAGGTTTTGTGTTTGTGTTTGCAAATGTTTCGGTTTAGCAAGAGTCGCCACCGACTTTTTATTTTATCCTAAGGAAAGGTCAAAAAGCACAGGAAAGACCTTTGAGATGTTTTTGTGGGTTCGGGGGGTAGATTATGAAAAGGGAAGGTGCTAGCACCCTTTTCATCCATGGTTATCCATGGGCTCTTAGTTACTTGTTTTAGATCACTTGCCTTTGCTTTTCAATTGTTTGAAATGGTGCTTTGTGTGTGTGGTTTTGAAAATGTTTTGAAAAAGATGCCTTGTCTAGGCAACCTTTGTAATGATTCTTGTTTGAATATATACAAAGGTGTGGGTCTTTTTGAAAAGATATTTCAATGTTTTGAAAGTTGTTTTGAAATTGTTTTGTAGTTGTGTTGTGGAGTGTGTTTGAAAAATGGCAAGGATATTTTGCAAGATTTTTGATCAAGTAACTAAGAGTTGTCTACCCTATTTTACTCAAAGAATTTCTTGTGTTTTTAACCCTTTTAATAGTGTTGTTTCACCATTGTGTTTGATGAGCAACCTTGCGTTAGGATGTTAACGGGACAGGCGCGGGTCATCGTATGACCATGATAGCAATGTTGTGAAATGACTTAGCACTTTTCTGTAGGGACTAAGATCATTTTGAAAGGCAACTTTGATAGCGTCATCGAGGGACTATGATCTTTTTTCAATTCGTTTGTTCTAAGACATCCCACATGCATAACATGGCCATTTTTATAAGGCAACAAGTGGAATTACCCTAAGGGTGCATGTGTGCAAGTGTGTTTGATTTGCATGCATTTTGTCTTGATTAGGGGTTTCCTACTTGTTGGTTTTATCTTTCCATACACACCTATTTACTAGCATTTGTATAAAGCAATAAAAATGTAGCAAATAAATATCCTACACTATTACAACCATATTGAAGTGCAGAAGAATATAAAGGAAAAAATAAGATAAAAAGTAAGAAAAATGAGTGTATTTCGACCCAGGCAGTAGCAGCCTTCGATTTGTATTCTGTTGGCCTCCTTCAATTGGGGCTAGCACCAGTGAGGTCATGGATTTAGATTGGGCTTTGAAGGAAAATTGCGATCAAAAGCGCAGCGAAATTTAAAATTTTCCTTTAGCGATCCTTACGAATGAGCATGGTCAGTGATAGAAATATTTACCTCTTGTGGCGATTCAGACCTTTGATGTTGTGATCACGAGCGTTGATGAAGAACAACGCCTCTACTCAGTCCACACGAACAGATCGCTTCCGGTCACAGTGCTAGTTGATCACGAACGGAAACCTTGAGTGAGAGAGAGAATCAAAAACGAAATTGCATCAAGTGAAATTGCTTCATCACAAGGGATCTATTTATAGAATCACTCGTGTGAGCTACAAGCTAAAAGCCCAATTAAGGCTATAAGCTAAAAGCCCAATTAAGCTTATGGACATCATACCTTATGATGTACCATATATCACTTATCCACGTGGTACCTTACCACTTTCCGTATTACACTTAAGTGCACCGTACCTTACGGTGTTCCTTATTTATTCCATCTCTCATCAACCTGTCCTTATGTGTGTGACCCTGTAGGTTTTCGCGACGTTGGCAATTATATTAAATCACACATTTAATATAATAAACAGTGAGCGGTATCTAGCAACACATCACTGTTACCCAAGTCACGAAAATGTCATGTGATCTGACCAAACCTTTTCCGTGATAATATTTGTGTTGTACAATTACCCTTTTGCCCTCATGTCTATATTGAACACAAGGCATACACTGTGTCACCCTTGTCCAGTTCAATATTGGGCCCTTAGACATTTATCCTATTATGCAGGATGGGCAAATTCCATCTAGGTCACTCATGTCCCTTAGCATGCTTTGTGAAGTACCCATCAACCGTCTTTATAGTCATCCAGTTACGGATGACCTTTGATCAGCAATAAAGTACTTGACTCTACATCTAGGGTCCATAGTGGTTTCAGGTCGAAGGGTGGTATACACCATTATCATCATGAGAATAACTTATGACACTTTGCATAACATTCTATGTAGTATTCTCATAGCGGGTCAATCCAGTATAAATATTACTCCTAATATTCATACCTATGTCAAGACTTGATAACTCCTTATCTATGATCCATGAGATGTGATCATCAATCTATCTTCATAATAATCTTAATGCTTTAATGTTATCCCACTTCACATTAAAGCTTGACTACGGATACTTTAAGAATAGTGTCTTATGTTTAATGGGATCTCATGATTAAGTCACACTTAACATTTCATTAAACCAATAAACCATTCTAGGGACTTTATTATTTTGGAAAGCAAACATAATAAAGAAATGCCTTTTATTATTAATAAATAATTCGATACAAGTACCAAAAGTATTGGCCTCTAGGGCTTACACCAACAGGCTTTGGCACCAGTCAGGTCATGTACTTCGATTGGGCTTTGGCACCAGTCAGGTCATGTACTTCGATTGGGGATGGCACCAGCATGGGAGTGCCTTTCGTCTGAGCCTGGACTTAGTGCAAGTGTGCCTCTGGCTGGGCCTTTCTGCATTGTTGCCTTCTTCGATTGGGCCTGGAATCTGTGCAAGATGCAATCTGCCTTTCTGTCTCCTTCGATTGGGTCTGGAGTCAGTGAGGAAACCTGGGGCTTCGTTTCATACTCCTGTCTTTTGTTTATTTCGTTTGAGATATTAAATAGCAACATGGCCCAAGGCCATGCTATCGTTACCTCAGGGCCAGGTAGTTCTTAGGGCATTTGTAACAAACCAAAGATCAAAACCAAAAGGAGAGACAATAAAAACAAACTAAAAGAGTGGAAACGAAAAGGTAACAAACACTATGTACATGTTTGAAACGAAAAGGAAGCTTATTTACATGTTACGCTAGAAATAAAGGGTTCAAGGTTAAGAATGACTTACGTTGCTTGAGGCTGGAACGTGTGCTGGGCCTTTAAGTGGTTTCCTTGAATGCTTCTGGATTCGAAGGGAGGAACCAAGAGTTATGTCTTTGATACTGGATAAGTGTGAGGTTCTTCCTACTGGATTCAAAGGGTAACAAGGTATAGGGATGTTTCAGATTCTAAGGGGATAAGTGTTTGCTCTTTGGTTTGATACAGGCAGGTCTAAGTTTTTGTTAGTTTTGATACAGGCAGGTCTGAGTTTTTGTTAGTTTTGATACAGGCTTGCTTGCAGTTGCAGTTGGACTGGCTTTAGGAAGGTTTGTTTGCAGTTGCAGTTGAACTGGCTTGAGTTTTCTGGCTTTGGTAAGGAAGGCAGGTTTTAAGGTTATGCAGGCCTCAAGGCTTGTTGTGCCTTAGGCTTGTATTTGTAACACAGGTTTGATGTTCTGGTGTTAGGCAGGTGGATGCAGTTCTGGATTTGTTGCTTGGATTCTGGGTATGTTCTCACAAGTGTTGAAGGGACTTGAGAGATTTTTTTGTGTTTGAGAAAATTTGGGAGATTTGTTCTTCTAGTCCAAAGATCCTCCCTTAGCTTTGTAAATGTTCCTCTATTTATAGAGAAAGAATGAACATGCTGTCCAAAGCCAGCCTTGCAAATAAATGATAGAATAATGTAACGTGACAGTACATGTGGGGGCCTCTTGGCAGTTGGGGTGCAGAAAATAATAAAATAAGGCCCAGCTGGAAAGTAAATGTCCACTTGTGCCACAAAAGCAAGATAAATGGTTCAGATGGGGTTGCTTCCTTCTGAAGGAAAAATAGGCGCAAGGCTCAAGACAGACTTTCCTAAAAGTTAGTACTGTGCTGTTAAGTGCAAGTGGTCTTAGACAACAAATGGATACATGCCTAAAAAGGGAAGACACGTGGCCTAGCCTATGGGTCTGAATGTTCAACTTGATCTTTTCAGTCGAATCCTCCATCTTTCTACACCTTTCGACCAGACTAGAACAACACATCATTCGTTTTCACTAGCTGTGTGTCATTCGAATGGATTTCTTATGTACCCTTCGAATGGGCCTTCTTTGCCAGCTTCAAAGTCCAATTCGAATCTATTTAGAACATTCCCTATTAGACAACTTCGACCAGCCCTTGGCCTTGTGATGAGTCTAGGTTCTGATTTGAAGTGTTCAGAACTTCCTTCACCAGAGCATCTTAGATTAAGAGAAACTCTGCACTGAAATGCCATTCGAAGGTCATTTTGTTCTGATGTTCTTATTAAGGGAAACTCTGAAGTTCCAGTCGAAGGACACTCTGAAGTTCCAGTCCAAGGACCTTTTGAAATGCCTATTGAAGGGTATTTGTCCATATACCAATCAAAGTGTACTTGTTAAAATTCCAATCGAAAGGCTTTGTTAACAGGCCAATCGAAAGGTGTTGTTCATGCTAATCGAAGGACATGGTTAACATGTCTGTCAAAGCTGCCTTGACACAATGCTAAATCGAAGGATCCCGTGGCATGCCAATTGAAAGGCTTGGCCCAGGGTGCCAAACAAAAAGGTCTTTCAGAATTCCAATCGAAGGCCTTGACACAATGCCAATCGAAGTGCTTGTCCATAATGCCAATCGAAGGGAATTATCCTTGCCAATCGAAAGGCTCCTTTAGAATACCAATCGAAGGGTTTTTCAGAATGCCAATCGAAAGGTACTTAAAGCACCACTCAAAAATTTTCTTTTTCCCTAGGCAAGGGTTTCTGGTCAACCATGCAGGGGGAAGCCTTTGGAAAACATGAGAGGGAAAATTTTGGGGTACAACAGCTGCCCCTATTCAATCTTCTTACACCTGAAGAGTTAGATTGGTAATTCTGCCATTCGTGACTTGAAGGTGAAATATGATTGAACACTAGAGTGCCCAGAAATTTGCACTCGGTGATGTGATGGTTGGGGGAATGGGCTTAGAGATGCCATTTGGAGAGATGATAGAAAGTTGTTGGAGATGGGCTTAAAGATGCCATCCGAAGGTGATTATATCTTGTCGGGGATGGGCTTAAAGATGCCATCTAGAGATGGTGGAATCTTGCTGGAGATGGGCTTAAATATGCCATCCAAGAATGTTTGTTGAATTGCAATGTTGTAGGTCAGAAGAATGAGCATCAAAATGGTATCCGTGTCTGGAATGCCATTGAACTGTATCTGGGGACTGAGTTTGAGATCTGTATGAGTAGCAGAATGACTTCCATGTCTGGAATGTATCTGAAACTGTAACTGGGATCTGAATGAGTGACAGAATGGAAACCGTATCTGGAGCGTATCTGGACTGTATCTGGAGTTTGAGATCTGTATGAGTAGCAGAATGACTTCCATGTCTAGAATGTATCTGAAACTATAACTGGGATCTGAATGAGTGACAGAATGGCAACCGTATCTGGAGCGTATCTGGACTGTATCTGGAGTTGGGTTGATTGAACTGGTCGAGTAGATAGTTGTCCTGTCTGGTTTCAGGTATTAATCTTTGACCTGAGAAAGAAAGATAGTTTTCCTGGCTTGTTACAGTTGTTAATCTTCAATCTCTTCATGTAGATAGTTTTCCTGGCTTGTTACAGGTATTAATCTACAATCAATCGTCCACAGATAGTTTTACTGGCTTGTTACAGGTATTAATCTACAATCAATCGTCCACAGATAGTTTTCCTGGCTTGCTACAGGTATTAATCGGGAACTTGAAAAGGTTGGCCGATGAGATAGTTGTCCTGTCTGGTTTCAAGTATTAATCTCTGTCCTGAGAAAGAAAGATAGTTTCCTGGCTTGTTACAGGTGTTAATATTCAATCTCTTCATGTAGATAGTTTTCCTGGCTTGTTACAGGTATTAATCTACAATCAGTCGTCCACAGATAGTTTTCCTGACTTGCTACAGGTATTAATCCGGAACTTGAAAAGGTTGGCCGATGAGATAGTTGTCCTGTCTGGTTTCAGGTATTAATCTCTGCCCTGAGAAAGAAAGATAGTTTCCTGGCTTGTTACAGGTGTTAATCTTCAATCTCTTCATGTAGATAGTTTTCCTGGCTTGTTACAGGTATTAATCTACAATCAGTCGTCCACATATAGTTTTCCTGGCTTGCTACAGGTATTAATCCGGAACTTGAAAATGTTGGTCGATGAGATAGTTTTCCTATCTGGTTTCAGGCATTAATCTCTGCCCTGAGAAAGAAAGATAGTTTCCTGGCTTGTTACAGGTGTTAATCTTCAATCAGTCGTCCAGAGATAGTTTTCCTGGCTTGCTACAGGTATTAATCCGGAACTTGAAAAGGTTGGTCGACGAGATAGTTATCCTGTCTAGTTTCAGGTATTAATCTCTGTCCTGAGAAAGAAAGATAGTTTCCTGGCTTGTTACAGGTGTTGATCTTCAATCTCTTCATGTAGATAGTTTTCCTGGCTTGTTACAGGTATTAATCTACAATCAATCGTCCACAGATAGTTTTCATGGCTTGCTACAGGTATTAATCCGGAACTTGAAAAGGTTGGCCGATGAAATAGTTGTCCTGTCTGGTTTCAGGTATTAATCTCTGACCTGAGAAAGAAAAACAGTTTCCTGGCTTGTTACAGATGTTAATCTTCAATCTCTTCATGTAGATAGTTTTCCTGGCTGGTTTCAGGTATTAATCTACAATCAGTCGTCCACAGATAGTTTTCCTGGCTTGTTACAGGTATTAATCTGGAACTTGAAAAGGTTGATGGTAGCCATCTGTTGATTGACCTTTTCCCGAAAAGGTAAAACGTTAGCTGTATGCAATGTCATGATGTATCAAATGCATAATGTCATGATGTTCTCAAAAGTAAATGAGATTGTGTTGTATGCACTTATCATGTATAGGATGTATGAAATGTGAAATGTTAATGAATGTATTTTTGTCTGGGAAAATAAATCCTTGACAAAAGCTGGGGAGTCATTAAATCTTGGACTGCTGTTGAAGAGTATGTGTGTCTTCAAACTTTGCTTAGAATATTTCCAATGGATTCCTGTTTTGTTGTTTGAGGAGAATTCCGCTGGGGGAAGTTGAAAACTCTGTGGGGAGTATGTTTATTTCTACTTGGGAAAAGTGTTTAGGAGTCTTAGTCGTCCGTTGCTCTATTGGGGAGTCGAAGTTGAACTGATATCTGGTCGGGTCCAGGTTTCGCAGTAACTTGCTGGGGATTGTAGAGTAGTCTACTGGGGAAGAGGAGTTGTGGTCCTTTGATTTGTAGTAGTCGAAGAGGCAAACTCAAGCTGGGGAATCCTGGTGTTGTTGGGGGAAATAAACCCTGTCGTCAGTCCGCTAGAGAGGTGACATCTTCGTTGGGGGAAGTCCTCGAGGATTCTTGAGGTTGATTCAGCTGGGGAAAGGTTTTTAAACTCTTGCTGGGGAATCATCCCATGAGAAGGACTTTGGGGAGACTTGTCATTGCCCCTAGTAGCGAATGTTTGTGGCACTGCCTGGAAACATTTGACTGTATGTAACCCTTTGCTGAGATTTGACGTTTAATGCCCCAAGTGACGGAGATGGAGGCCTGCCCCTGGTTACTCTGCACTTCTTCAGAGATTTCTAGAAATCTTGACTGGACTGCCCCAGGTGTGCTGGATAGTGACATGTCATGCCCCCTTGTTGATAGGAGATTTGTCAATGGAAGTGTCATCCTTTTTGAAGTGATTTTGTTCACTGAGAGGGCTTTCGTTCATCGGATACTCGTTGTGTAAATTTCTCCGCTGTCAAACAAATAGCCAAATGTAAACAGTGATATTCAAATAATGCAAAGTTTATGCTTGTCTCGAAGTTTTAAAAAATGTGTTTTTTAGCAGAAAACTTTTTGTAAGACAAATTCAACACAAGATTTAGGGCAAAGCCTTACAGGAGTCAGGATACCTTTTGTAACAGTATGCTTTCGAACTAACCCATGCTTCAATTAGGACTTTTGAAGGGTTGTAATGTGGCTTGGTTCACGGTTTAAGAAACAAAGGATAAAGGCTCAAAGTATATTTGTACCCACCCGCTCTTCGTGATGTTCTTCAATCCTAAACTCAGTTAATTGTGCGTCGAACTCTATTCGAATTTGGAACGACATTTTGGTGATGGTTCACACGAGTTGGATTTTGGAAGGCAGTCATCATTTTTCATGTTGTTGAGGATTGGTAATGACCCTTTTTTTTGATTTGTTATCCCTAACTTTTTCCTGACTGTTCCTGTTTTCGAGATCACAGTCAGCGGGATGCCCCAGTTTTCTTAAGCCTCCTTTGTAGGTTTTGGCTCAGTGGGCTTTTCTCTTTTGAGAGATTGACTGCCTATGAGATAAGGAACCACCACTGTCTTTTGATTCCAGAGGAATGTTTTTGATGTCATTCGTTGTATTACGAATTAAGAGTTTGCGACTTCAATGCGCATTTGAATTAACTGAGAGACTACCAAGCCCCAGGTTTTGATTAAAGGTTTCAATTTGTGTTAAAATAGAAAACTTATACTTCTTTGGCTCAAAAGGGTTGACTAGGGATTATCTTCCTTATAACTCCAGTGTTTAAGATTTGAAAGAAATGCATGTACATCGTCAGCAAGGTCTGTCCAAAAGCATACTGTATGAGATTATGGCATTGTTTTCGTCATCCTCCCTCTAAAGGCTTGTAACTTTTAGCAAGAGTTGAATGTCATAAAGAAAGCATAATTATAGTGAAAATGAAAGGATGAATACAAGACAAACATATGCAATGTATTAATGAAACAAAGTTTGACATTAACAGATAATTTGTTTAAATAACAAAAGAGATTACAACTTGAAAATTCAAATGAAACAAAGATGCTCTCAATGATTTGTCAAAGGAGCAGTGATTATGCTAGAGTCTACGGAGGGTCAAACTCGATCTCCTTGGCATCAATCATGTCTTGGACCTTGTTCTTCAGAGCCCAACAGTTGTTTGTGTCATGCCCTAGGCTACCAAAATGATAAGCACATCTTGCATTCGGGTTGTAGTTAGGAGAAGAAGTCTTAGGGTTTGGATGAGGAGCCTTTAATGTAATCAGCTCTTTCTTCAACATGTGTTGTAGCGATTGAGCTAGTGGCATGTTGATCTTAGTGAAATGTCTTTTAGGCGCAACCTCCTTACGCTGATGCCCCTGTCTTTGTTGAGCAGGCGTAGGGTTAGAGATCAAGATTTCTCCTACGTGTTGGTCATGACGACTCTTTTGACCATACACAACATTGGACTCCTTCTTCCCATTGTAGGGCTTTTTCTGAGCATCAGAAGGTGTAGCTTCTTGAATCTTCCCACTTTTGATGCCAACTTCAACCCTTTGCCGGTCAGTATTAGCTCGGTGAACCCGGATGAAGAGCTTCCGATCAAGTGTTTGAAGAAAGGCCCTGTCAATGTTCCCATGAAGATGTCAATCAGCTCCCTGTCAGTTAAAGGGGGTTGCACCCTACCAGCCAGATCTCTCCACTTTTGGGCGTATCCTTTGAAGCTCTTGTTGGAACCCATGGTCATGTTCTGCAATTGCACACGAGTTGGTGCAAGATCAGCATTATACTGATACTGTTTGTAAAAAGCAGCAGCTAGATCCTCCCAGGTGTGGATGTGAGAACTCTCCAATTTATAGAACCATTCGAGTTGAGTCCCTACTAGGCTTTCTTGGAAGAAATGGATCCAAAGCTTTGGATCAGTTGTGTATGGTTGAATCTTGCGGACATAAGACTTTAAGTGCATCTTAGGGCAAGAGACTCCATCGTACAGGGCAAAGATAGGGGTTTTGAACTTTGGCGGGATGACCAATCCAGAAACTAAACCCATGTCTCCTAAATCCAAGCCAGGTATTTGTTGAATCTCCATAGCACTGAGGCGATCCTCCAACTGTTTGTACTTGTCATCAGCGGGAGGATATTATTCTTCGGAGTAGTCAGCTTCAACATCATTGATCTCCAAATTGTGGTCTTCTTCAAGACTATCCCCTATGTTGGGTGGAGTTGAAAGATCTAGGGTTTTAGGTCTTCTTCTCAAGTTCAGGATGTTTGTTGTCTTCTTGGACTTCTTCTTCTTGTCTTTGAGAAGGAGAGCTTTCAGATCCTCTTGACCTTTACCCATAGCCAGAAGCATTTGTTGGAATTGAGCGTTTTGAGCTTGGAGATCTTTCACCGTTTGTTCCATATCCATCTTACTGAAATAAACAGTAGGAAGATAAGGAGACCTGTATGGGAGAAACCTGTCATGATATGATGCATGATATGTGGATGCATGTTTTCAAGGATCTCGCGGGGTAAACACAAGAAAATGTTAGAGGTTGAACCTCGATCAACATCTTTGATTGGAGAAATTTGTATCGGTGGATGTCTTTCCACGAGAATCAAGCTCACCATGTCAAGTGGGTCATAGCCCCTGATTCAAGTTGTTGCACTTGATCTATGACGCTATTTGTTTAGAGGGGAACCCTCTTGCCCTTTGGTAGACGTCTGGTTCAATGTGCCCCTGTATCAAAAGACCCTCGAGATCCTTGAAATGGTTATTGAAAATGCTATGGTATGATGTTATGATGTTATGTACATGTATGCAAAAGTAAGCAAGTGTATATACAGATAGTCATATTCACACAAAGAAAACAAGTCCTTAGGTTTAGGCTTGCATGGGGTTTGTAGGTAAGTACCCTCTTGAAGTTTGTTGGCTCAACCTGTCCTAAAATAGAAACCGGGTTCTAAGGAGCTCAATATCACTGGATTATTTTCTATGTTCATTGTTTTGGTTTAGCCACTTAACTGGCGACCAAAATATCCCAAGAAAACAATCCTCAATGAGTGTAGTATCGAGTATCTACCAACTTCGGACTGCACCAAAGTCGGTCATCTCACTACCCCTAAAAAGGCCAAGATGGTCAAGTAAGGTTCTAAGAGTTCGTTAGTGCTTCATGACATCACTCAGCGGCCCCGTATTCTCCTTGACTACTCAAGGGCTACCGGTACCCACAAATATGTCACACTAACATAGCTACTGCTTCAACCATGTCGGTATACCCCACACAGTTCCCTCACAGTTTATTGCTATTTACCTAAAAAGGTGTCCCCAAATCCGGGTGTAGGATTAAACAAACCCAAACAAGGAACCCAAAAAGTAAAGCAATCAAAGCAATCAAAGTAAGCATGTAAAGGTGATCTAAAACCCTAAGGTAACCCCACTTTTAGAAATATTCCCCAGCAGAGTCGCCAGTTCTGTGATACGGTGGGAGAACTGACTTGAGGTTTTGCGTTTGTGTTCGCAAATGTTTCGGTTTAGCAAGAGTCGCCACCGACTTTTGATTTTATCCTAAGGAAAGGTCAAAAAGCACAGGAAAGACCTTTGAGATGTTTTCGTGGGTTCGGGGGGTAGATTATGAAAAGGGAAGGTGCTAGCACCCTTTTCATCCATGGTTATCCATGGGATCTTAGTTACTTGTTTTAGATCACTTGCCTTTTCTTTTCAATTGTTTGAAATGGTGCTTTGTGTGTGTGGTTTTGAAAATGTTTTGAAAAAGATGCCTTGTCTAGGCAACCTTTGTAATGATTCTTGTTTGAATATATACAAAGGTGTGGGTCTTTTTGAAAAGATATTTCAATGTTTTGAAAGTTGTTTTGAAATTGTTTTGTAGTTGTGTTGTGGAGTGTGTTTGAAAAATGGCAAGGATGTTTTGCAAGATTTTTGATCAAGTAACTAAGAGTTGTCTACCCTATTTTACTCAAAGACTTTCTTGTGTTTTTAACCCTTTTAACAGTGTTGTTTCACCATTGTGTTTGATGAGCAACCTTGCGTTAGGATGTTAACGGGACAGGCGCGGGTCATCGTATGACCATGATAGCAATGTTGTGAAATGACTTAGCACTTTTCTGTAGGGACTAAGATCATTTTGAAAGGCAACTTTGATAGCGTCATCGAGGGACTATGATCTTTTTTCAATTCGTTTGTGCTAAGACATCCCACATGCATAACATGTCCATTTTTATAAGGCAACAAGTGGAATTACCCTAAGGGTGCATGTGTGCAAGTGTGTTTGATTTGCATGCATTTTGTCTTGATTAGGGGTTTCCTACTTGTTGGTTTTATCTTTCCATACACACCTATTTACTAGCATTTGTATAAAGCAATAAAAATGTAGCAATAAATATCCTACACTATTACAACCATATTGAAGTGCAGAAGAATAAAAAGGAAAAAATAAGATAAAAATTAAGAAAAATGAGTGTATTTCGACCCAGGAAGTAGCAGCCTTCAATTTGCATTCTGTTGGCCTCCTTCGATTGGGTCTAGCACCAGTGAGGTCATGGATTTCGATTGGGCTTTGGCACCAGTCAGGTCATGTACTTCGATTGGGCTTTGTCACCAGTCAGGTCATGTACTTCAATTGGAGGCTGGCACCCGCATGGGAGTGCCTTTCGTCTGAGCCTGGCTTAGTGCAAGTGTGCCTCTGGCTGTGCCTTTCTGCCTTGTTGCCTTCTTCGATTGGGCTTGGAATTTGTGCAAGATGCAATCTGCCTTTCTGTCTCCTTCGATTGGGTCTGGAGTCAGTGAGGAAACCTGGGGCTTCGTTTCATACTCCTGTCTTTTGTTTATTTCGTTTGAGATATTAAATAGCAACATGGCCCAAGGCCATGCTATTGTTACCTCAGGGCCAGGTTAGTTCTTAGGGCATTTGTAACAAACCAAAGATCAAAACCAAAAGGAGAGACAATAAAAACAAACTAAAAGAGTGGAAACGAAAAGGTAACAACCACTATGTACATGTTTGAAACGAAAAGGAAGCTTATTTACATGTTATGCTAGAAATGAAGGGTTCAAGGTTAAGAATGACTTACCTTGCTTGAGGCTGGAACGTGTGCTGGGCCTTTAAGTGGTTTCCTTGAATGCTTCTGGATTCGAAGGGAGGAACCATGAGTTATGTCTTTGATACTGGATAAGTGTGAGGTTCTTCCTACTGGATTCAAAGGGTAACAAGGTATATGGATGTTTCAGATTCTAAGGGGATAAGTGTTTGCTCTTTGGTTTGATACAAGCAGGTCTGAGTTTTTGTTAGTTTTGATACAGGCAGGTCTGAGTTTTTGTTAGTTTTGATACAGGCTTGCTTGCAGTTGCAGTTGGACTGGCTTTAGGAAGGTTTTTTTGCAGTTGCAGTTGAACTGGCTTGAGTTTTCTGGCTTTGGTAAGGAAGGCAGGTTTTGAGGTTATGCAGGCCTCAAGGCTTGTTGTGCCTTAGGCTTGTATTTGTAACACATGTTTGATGTTCTGGTGTTAGGCAGGTGGATGCAGTTCTGGATTTGTTGTTTGGATTCTGGGTATGTTCTCACAAAGTGTTGAAGGGACTTGAGAGATTTTTTTTGTGTTTGAGAAAATTTGGGAAATTTGTTCTTCTGGTCCAAAGATCCTCCCTTAGCTTTGTAAATGTTCCTATATTTATAGAGAAAGAATGGACATGCTATCCAAAGCCAGCCTTGCAAATAAATGATAGAATAATGTAACGTGACAGTACATGTGGGGGCCTCTTGGCAGTTGGGGTGCAGAAAATAATAAAATAAGGCCCAGCTGGAAAGTAAATGTCCACTTGTGCCACAAAAGCAAGATGAATGGTTCAGATGGGGTTGCTTCCTTCTGAAGGAAAAATAGGCACAAGGCTCAAGACAGACTTTCCTAAAAGGTAGTACTGTGCTATTAAGTGAGAGTGGTCTTAGACAACAAATGGGTACAGGCCTAAAAAGGGAAGACACGTGGCCTAGCCTATGGGTCTGAATGTTCAACTTGATCTATTGAGTCGAATCCTCCATCTTTCTACACCTTTCGACCATACTAGAACAACACAGCATTCGTTTTCACCAGCTGTGTGTCCTTCGAATGGATTTCTTATGTACCCTTCGAATGGGCCTTCTTTGCCAGCTTCAAAGTCCAATTCGAATCTATTTAGAACATTCCCTATTAGACAACATCGACCAGCCCTTGGCCTTGTGATGAGTCTAGGTTCTGATTCGAAGTGTTTAGAACTTCCTTCATCAGAGCATCTTAGATTAAGAGAAACTCTGCACTGAAATGCCATTTGAAGGTCATTTCGTTCTAATGTTCTTATTAAGGGAAACTCTGAAGTTTCAGTCGAAGGACACTCTGAAGTTCCAGTCCAAGGACCTTTTGAAATGCCAATTGAAGGGTATTTATCCATATACCAATGAAAGTGTACTTGTTAAAATTCCAATTGAAAGGATTTGTTAACAGGCCGATCGAAAGGTGTTGTTCATGCTAATCGAAGGACATGGTTAACATGTTTGTCGAAGCTGGCTTGACACAATGCTAAATCGAAGGATCCCGTGGCATGCCAATTGAAAGGCTTGGCCCAGGGTGCCAAATGAAAAGGTCTTTCAGAATTCCAATCGAAGGCCTTGGCACAATGCCAATCGAAGTGCTTGTCCATAATGCCAATCGGAGGGAATTATCCATGCCAATTGAAAGGCTCCTTCAGAATACCAATCGAAGGGTCTTTCAGAATGCCAATCGAAAGGTACTTAAAGCACCACTCAAAAATTTTCTTTTTCCCTAGGCAAGGGTTTCTGGTCAACCATGCAGGGGGAAGCCTTTGGAAAACATGAGAGGGCAAATTTTGGGGTACAACACACTCAATCAAGAGTTCGAGCTCTTTCGCATGAAGCAAGGAGAATCTGTCTCTGACATGCAGAAGAGATTCGTACATCTTGTGAGTCGTTTAAATGCACTTGGAAAACCCGTTTCCAATGAAATTGCTACTAATAAAATTCTGAGATGTCTTAGCAGGGAATGGCAACCTAAAGTAACAGCTATCAAGGAAGCAAAGGACCTCACTACGCTTACCATTACAACTCTGTTTGGAAAGCTGGAAGAACATCAACAAGAATTGCAAAGTCTTGAAAAATACGAAAATAAGAGTAAGAAAGAAAGGAACAAAGACAGGGACGGTGAGAAGAAGTCAATAGCTCTAATGACTTCTAGCTCTAAGTCCTCAACCAAAGAGCAAGATGATAATGGCTCAACTAGTAATGAAAATTCTGATGATGAAGAAATGGGACTTTTTGTTCGGAGATACAATAGATTTATCCGAAAGAATGGAATCAAGCACTCCGATAAGAATCTCATAACCTTTCGAAAACAATCCAAAGAACCAAGGCAAAAAGAAAATAAAAAGCAAAGAGGTAAAGGACCTTGTTACAATTGTGGTAAAGTTGGACACTACAAACCAGATTGTCCAAAGATGAAAAAGGATAAGGGAAAAGCTCCACCAAAGAAGTTCAACAAACAAAGAAGAGCTTATATTGTGTGGGAAAGCGATAGCGATTCATCAGACGATGACAGTTCAAGTTGTAGTGATGAAAGTGCAAATTTATGTCTGATGGCACATACAAAAAATCAATTCTACAACAAGAAAGACAACCACAACAAACAAGTAAGACAAGCATATCCTAACAACTTTTCTTATATGACCTTTTCTGAACTAAAGTTAGCTTTTGAAAAACTGCAATACAAAGCTGAATATGCCTTTAAGAGATTATCCTCCGATAAACAAATATTTTCATTTCTCGAGAGTAAAGTCTATAAAGCTGAAAAAGACTTAAAAAGTCTAAAAGCTAGTATTGCAGAAAGTTCAAAAGATAAGGATGTTACAGGATGTATTCCCATAAGGGAATGTGAAGTTTGTCATATTTGGCAGTAAGAGGTTAGGACTCTTAATGCCAAATTAGAAAAAGCTTTACAGCCCAAAGTTACTTTTGCAATCGATCCTAAAATTTTTAAGAAAACATTAAATCCACCGTATTCGAAATACTCTTTTGTTAAAAAATTACCAAAGGATACAATGAGCAGAAGTAAAACAATACATCATCATCATGTTTTATACCATTATTGTTGTCACTTTGGATATACCATTGAAAAATGCAAGTTTAGGAGGTTCCTTGTTCCTAAAGGCATTTATCAATGGAGGACTAAAGGCAACCATGTTACCACTTAACCACATGGACCCAATAAAAATTGGGTACCTACCTCTCTGTTTTGATATTGCAGGAAAAATGCCTCACACCCATGGATAGAAGATGGTTTTTAGACAGCGGGTGTTCAAGGCATATGACCGGTGACATATCGCTCTTCATTGACTTCAAGGCAAAGAAGAAAGGATTTGTTACCTATGGAGACAATAACAAAGGAGCTATACTCAGTAAAGGTAGTGTAGGTAATCCCTCTATCACTACTAATTCTAATGTCCATTTAGTAGAGGGGCTTAAACACAATTTGCTCAATATTAGTCAATTATGTGACAAAGGTTATAAAGTTACCTTCACAAATACTTGCTGCATAATTGAAAATACTGAAAAAGATATTGTGTTTATGGGAATTAGAGTAAACAATGTATATATGCTTGACCTTTTTGATGTATCCTTAACAAGCACTAAGTGTCTAGTCACCTTGAATGATGATTCATGGCTTTGGCATAGACGCTTAGCGCATGTTAACTTTGATTTGCTTAATAAGATTGTATCCAAGGATCTAGTAGTAGGTCTTCCAAAGATAAAATTTACAAAGGATCGCCTATGTGATGCGTGCCAAATGGGAAAGCAAACAAGGGTCTCTTTCAAATCCAAAAACATGATTTCCACTTCACGACCCCTTGAGCTTCTCCACATGGACCTTTTTGGACCCTCTAGAACAAAAAGTTTAGGAGGAAATTATTATGGTTTTGTTATTGTTGATGACTACTCTAGATTTACTTGGACTATACTCCTTCATAGAAAAAATGAAACTTTTTCTACTTTTAAGAGTTTTGCAAAACTATCTCAAAATAGAATGGAATTGAAAATAATTGCAATTCGAAGCGATCATGGAGGTGAATTTCAAAACCATCTCTTTGATAAGTACTGTGACAAGCATGGTATTGAGCATAATTTTTCAGCACGTCGAACTCCACAGCAGAATGGAGTTGTGGAGCGCAAAAATCGCGTCTTAGAGGAGCTAGCAAGAACAATGCTCAATGAAGGTGGATTGCCAAAATATTTCTGGGCTGATGCAATTAGCACAGCCTGCTATGTTTTAAACAGAATACTAATTCGTCCAATTTTGGATAAAACACCTTATGAAATCTTGAAAGGAAGAAAGCCAAACCTGTCACATCTTCTTATATTCGGTTGCAAATGTTTTGTCTTAAATAATGGAAAATAAAATCTTGGAAAATTTGATGCAAAAGCAGATGAAGGTATCTTTCTCGGATACTCACAATCAAGCAAAACATATAGGGTATACAATAAATGTCTACTTACAGTTGAGGAGTCAGTTCATGTCTCTTTTGATGAATCTTATCCGAAACGTGTCGGAAAAGGTATTTCTCTTGATGGTGCAGGTGTATCTACTGAAAATATACTCAAAGAAACTGTTGAAGAAAATGTTCAATCCAAAACAATTGATGATAAGGAAGAAAAAGATACAAGCCCTTCAAAAGACGAGGAAGAAGAGCAAATGGAAGCAAATGATCTTCCACTAGCTTGGAAGTCCTCTAAAGACCATCCCATTGACAACATATTGGGAGACATCTCAAAAGGAGTAATGACTCGCTCCAAGATAAGTAATTTTTGTTATCATTTTGCTTTCGTTTCACAAGTAGAACCTAAGAATGCCAAAGAGGCCTTGATTGATGAATTTTGGCTAATGGCCATGCAAGATGAGCTAAATCAGTTTAAAAGAAATGACATTTGGGAACTTGTCCCTCGTCCGCGAGACCATCATATCATAGGCACTAAATGGGTTTTTAGAAATAAACTTGATGAAAATGGAATGATAACCCGCAATAAAGCACGCTTGGTAGCACAAGGGTATAACCAAGAGGAGGGCATTAATTATGAGGAGACTTATGCTCCAGTTGCTCGCCTTGAGGCTATACGTCTTTTGCTCGCTTATGCGTGTGCAAAAGATTTTAAGCTTTATCAAATGGATGTAAAGAGTTCCTTTCTTAACGGAGTCATAAATGAAGAAGTGTATGTCTCACAACCTCCCGGTTTTGAAAATAACGAATATCTAGATCATGTATTTAAATTAAAACGAGCTTTATATGGTCTTAAACAGGCTCCTCGGGTCTGGTATGAAAGACTTAGTAAATTTCTACTTGATCATGGCTATTCAAGAGGTCAATTTGACACTACTCTTTTCATTAAACGTAAAGGAAAGCACGTGCTTTTAGTTCAAATATACGTAGATGACATTATTTTTGGTTCAACTAATCTACACTTGGTCGAGGAATTTTCCAAAGTCATGCAGGGTGAATTTGAGATGAGCCTTATGGGGGAGCTAAACTACTTTCTCGGTCTCCAAATAAAGCAACTCAATGAAGGCACAATTATATGTCAAATAAAATATTGCCAAGAGTTGCTTAAACGATTTGGGATGAACAACTCTAAACCAATTGATACTCCCATGCCTACCAACGGAAATTTAGACAAGGATGAACACGGTAAGAGTGTCGATGTCAAGAAATATAGAGGTATGATCGGATCACTCTTGTATCTTACAACATCTAGGCCTGACATCATGTTTAGTGTTTGCATGTGTGCACGATATCAATCAGATCTTAAGGAATCCCACTTGAAAGCTGTCAAGCGTATACTTAGGTATCTCAATAATACACCTAAGTACGGGCTATGGTATTCCAAGGGAAGTGATTGCAGTTTAGTAGGTTACTCTGATTCTGATTTTGCTGGCTGTAAATCAGATAGGAAAAGCACTAGTGGAACATGTCACTTGTTTTCAAACTCTTTAATAAGTTGGCATAGCAAAAAGCAAGTTTCTGTTGCTTTGTCAACTGCTGAAGTTGAATACGTTGCAGCCAGTAGCTGTTGTGCTCAGATCTTATGGCTGAAGCAACAATTACAAGACTACGATATTCAATTAAAACTTATTCCAATCAAATGTGACAATACAAGTGCTATAAATCTCACTAAGAATCCAGTTTTACACTCACGCACTAAACACATAGAAATTAGACATCACTTTCTAAGCGATCATGTTGAAAAGGAGGATGTTACGTTTGAGCATGTTGATACTAAAAATCAACTTGCTGACATCTTTACAAAACCACTTGCAACGTACCTCTTCTTCAACATCCGCCGTGAGCTAGGGATTTTAGATCTCTCATACGTGATGTCCTAAACATATATGTTATTGAAATATATCTATGTCACACCATACTGTTAAGATGTGATTTTTCAGCTTTAGTACGTGTGTTCACTTATCTAATCAAACGAGGTAATATCCTTCCTATCTTCACCCTCAATCACCTATAAGTTGATCTAAATGTTCACTGAAAATGTCTTTGTATATCTCTTTTAGATAAATTGTTTGAATTTGACATATGCAATTTACATCATATCATTAGGCATGCATAACACACTTCAGATAAGTCATTTTTTTGGTATGATACCATATTCCCTTGTTAGCAAGAAACCGTGTAAAAACTGCAAATGCTTGTATAAATGTCTCTTTCAAACATTTTAGCGTGCTTATGTAATGTAACTTTTTATCTGCCAATGCATTACTTTTAACGTGATTACTTTATATTTACTCTGCTATTTACTCACTTATTGATAACTTTATGCCTGAAATTCTGTGTGAATGCCAAGTCCATTAACCGCTGAAATTGTATATAAATTTTCCTATGTGCTGAGTTTCTTGAAAATGTTGCTTATTATCTTTTTAATATGGTCAAAGGGGGAGAAGAAGAGTGTGTCAGTGAAGATTGTGCTTGTATTAGGAAGAAGATACACAAACTCAGGGGGAGCAAGCTTTTTTCACTCACACTATATCACGACATATCATCAGATATTTGCCATCATTAAAAAGGGGGAGTTTGTGAGCAACCCCTTCATAGATTGATTTTGAATGATTGCAAATTTATATATGAAACACTAAATACATGTGTGCACTATAAAAATATAATATAACATGTTTGAATAAGCCAAAATTACATTTCTCTTATAATGCATCATTATGAGTCGACACATCAAGTTTTGTATCGATACATAGCTTTCTGAAGTCCATGGAATTGTATCTCAAAACTATTATGTATCGATACAAAAGCTTATGAGTCGATACATAACTCTTTGATGACCCTGGAATGTAAATCTAAAAACTGTATGCATCGATACATAAATTTCATGCATCGACAGATAATATTTTGATGCCCCTGTAATACTTGTATGAATCGAAACAAAACCTTATGTATCGACACAAAACATTCTGATGATCCTGGAAAACATTTTGAAACTTATATGTATCGATACATAATATCATGTGTCGACTCATACTATGTTTTAAATTCAAAAGTTAAATTTACAATCAGTATGTATCGACACATACACATTATGTGTCGACGGGTATAAAAGTGTTGGTTCTGTAAAATGCTATAACATGATTTTGTATCGACTCAAAACATAATGTATCGAATCATCCTATTACATATAACTAAAATGAGTCGACACATGACTAACATGCATCGACTCATATCACTTTATTTCTGACTAACCGTTTTCTGTTATAAATATAAGCAAGCATTTCTTCAGAAGTAACACAGTAACATAGAAGATTGTGTGCAAAAAAATTGTGAGCAACTAGAAGCTTTTCATTCCTTCATCTTCATCATCTTCTCAACCATCTTACATTCAACAACAACAAAGAAAATCAAACATCCTTGTTGAATTGAATCAAGCGGTTTGAGATAACGTTCAGCTGTGTATTGAAGAAGTCTAGCTGAGTTGAAGGTTGAAGAGGAAGCTTCAAGAAATAAACCAGAGGGTTTGTCCTTCAAGAACGGGTGTGTTCTTGAGGGTTTTGTCAGCCACGGTTGCACGAGTCGGATTCAGCCATAGCGAGGGGTTTGGAAATCAGAAGTATTTGAACAAACAGGTCGTGGAAGTGGAGGATCATTCAGTGACTTTGCAGGAAATCTTGATACATCTCATATCAAGTGGTGGTTCTTACAAGAAGAAGAAGAAGATCATAGGGATTTCTTTCTTTCTGTGTAGTGGAACCTTGCTATCAAGCATTCGGCATATTGATATAAAAATTTTCAGTTTCGATTGTGAAATTGAGAGGGAGACGTACCCACACGCGAGGACAACAGTGGGGAACTTCCTTACCAAACTGCCTGCATATCGTTCTCTCTTTCTTTCTCTTTACAATTTTACATATTCTATAATTTTGCAATTCAAGTGGCGTGCTAAGTTTTACAGTCTAATGATAAACATAGTGGCTCAAACATTTTCACCAAACCACCACTATTAAATCATTATACAAGCATACGCCAAGTGTTTGACAAAATTCCTATCAAATTTCTAAATTCATTGGAAATACTGTTTTATGATAAGTGCATTGAAACGTCAAGATTTCTGAGTTGTACATTCATCCATTTAATTTAATAAAAATCCAGCAAAGTTTTCACATGTCAAGTTTTCTAGTAGTCAGTTCAAAGTAGACAGAATTGATTCAGGACATTGATTTTCGCTGCTTTCGACTCGCTTTGATAAAACAATTTTAAATCCTTGAAAAAGTAAGAAGTGATATATTCACCCCCCTCCTCTCGATAACTTGCCACACCGTCTAACAATCATGACATCATACCACATGTCATTTTCACTAACCATTTCAAGGACCTAGGGATTTATCTTTGTTCTTTTTTGTAGCATATGGCCTCCGCTCGCAGAAACACTATCCGGATCAATTTTGTGAGGATACCTTCTCACCTTAAGGAGTTAGTCTCAAAAGTTCCTGAAAGTTATCCATTCATCAAAAGGCATGGTCGACTACTCAGTTTAGTTACATCGGGTTTTGAAGAAGACATGATGAGTGTTTTATTCCAGTTCTTTGATCCCGCACATCACTGCTTCACCTTTCCCTATTATCAGGTAGTACCCACAATGGAGGAGTTTTCTCAATTACTGGGAGTACTTGTTCTTAATCAAATACCTTTCACCGGTTTAGAGAAAGATCCACAACCTAAATAAATTGAAGTAGCCTTACATCTGAAGCGGTTTGACATTGTATCAAATTGGGAAACAAGAAGTGGAGTCAAGGGTTTTATTGCTAAATTTCGGTTAGAGAAGACTCGACTATTTTTGGATGCTATGAGTTTTCAAGCTTTCAAAGAAATCTTGGATTTGTTGATCTATGGTTTGGTACTATTCCCTAATCCAGACCAACTCATAGATGTGAATGCCATCAAAAAATTTATTTCTCGTAACCCCGTGCCTACCTTTCTCAGAGACATTTTGCATTCTCTTCACCCTCGTACTATAAGGAAACAAGGTGCTCTTATGTGTTTCATACCTATGCTATCAAGATGGTTTATTTCGCACCTTCCCCGATCAGTAATAAAGAACGAACATGGTTTAAGGTGGTCTCAAAGGATGATGTCACTTTCTCATTCAGATATCTATTGGTGTTCCCGATCTCTGGAAGATGTTACTATCATTAACCGCTGCGGGGAATTTCCTAATGTTCCACTCCTTAGAATTAGGGGAGGTATTACCTACAACCCTTCTCTGGCTCTACGGAAATTTGGTTATGCTCGAAGAAATGGTCCTCATGACGCACTTATCCAGGGTATTGTGTTCGACTACAAAAATGATCCTCAAGGTTATCATCAAAGGTTTATACGTGCTTGGGGCATGGTAAACAAGGTTGATAGAAAAACTTTAGGACAAATTAATTCTATCCCTTTACAGCCCTATCTCAAATGGGTACGAGCTCACGCTCAAAACCTTATGATTCCATATCCATCTGTTCTACCAGTGATCTTAGAGTCTATTATCGAAGGAGATGTTTCTCGAATCATCCTCCATCAAGACTTGCCCACTAACCTCGAAGAATTGCAGAAGTCCCAGATTCAACTCAAGGAAGAACGGGACACCTTTGAAGCTCAATTCTATACAAGTGAAAAGAAAGTGTTGGAGCTCACAAAGAAAATTCAATAGGAGAAAATCCTAAATGCATACATCGACATGAAGAGGAAGCGTCTGTGGGAGACTTGAATCTTAGGTTTTAGAAGTTCTTACTATGGTCTCTTTGAGACCCTTTTGCTTTTCATTATAAGCCTAAGAGACAATTGTAATTTTTAACTTACTAATGAAATCTTTGTTTTTGTCTCCTTTCGGTTAACAAATTTAAATCTCCTAAGGTCCTTGAAAACATTGCATCCACATATCACGCATCATTTCATAAGCAGGTTTTCCAATACAGGTTTCCTCATCTATTTATTGTTTATTTCAGTATAAGATGGCCCTCGAACAAACTGTCAAGGATCTCCAAACTCAGCATGCACAATTTCAAGAGACTCTTCTGAATCTGACCAAAGGGCAACAAGAGATGATGGCGCTCCCCACCACAAAAAAGAAGACTAAGATGCGGTTTGTTATCCTCAACATGGAGAGAAGATTCAAAGGTTCCTCTCAACCAGTTCTAGTGAATGATGTTTCCTCTAAGGAAGACGACAACCAAGAGGAGGATGGAAGAAGTGTCAGGGGAGAAGATAGAAATAATCTGGTTTCTGAGGATGAATACTACTCCGACGAACAGTATCCTCTTGCAGATGACAAATACAAGCAGTTGGAAGACCGAATCAAAGCTATTGAAATTTAGAAAGTGCCTGGATTGGATTTTGGAGAGCTAAGTCTGATCCCGGGGATGGTCATCCCTCACAAATTCAAGGTCCCTATTTTTGTTAAATATGATGGGGTCTCTTGTCTCAAACTTCATATGAGGTCGTATGTTCAAAAAATCCAACCTCATACTACTGGCAGGAAATTATGGGTCCATTTCTTTCAAGAAAGTTTGTCCGGTACTCAACTTGAATGGTTCTACCAACTGGAGGGAACCAACATTCACACAAGGGAAGACTTGGCTGCTGCTTTCTACAAGCAGTATCAATATAATGTTGACCCGGTACCGACTCGTGTAGAATTGCAAAACATGTCCATGGGCTCGAATGAAGGGTTCAAGGAGTATGCCCAGAAATGGAGAAACTTAGCTGGAAGGGTCCAACCTCCTTTGACTGGTCGGGAATTGGTGGATATGTTCATGGGAACTCTGACAGGTCCATTGTTTAATCTTCTGATTGGGAGTTCTTCATCAGGGTTTAATGAGTTAATTCTGACTGGCGAATGAGTTGAAAGTGGTATCAAGAGTGAGAAGATTCCAATGGATGCGTCTTCTAGTACTGTAAAGAAGACATTCAATAATAAGAAAGAAATTAGTGATGTTTATAAGGGCCGTAGTAAAAATGACCGCCACCAGTCGGTGGGAGCAGTGTTGATCTCTAATCCAACGCCTGTTCAATAATCACAACAGGGCAACCAGTGTAGGTCAGACTCTTCAAGGAGGCAGTTCACCAGGATTAATATGTCATTGGCTCAAGCATTGCAACATTTGTTAAAGGCAAAACTCATTTTACTGCAGGATCCTCCTCGGAATCCCAACACATCCTCTCAAAGGTACAATCCAAATGCAATATGTGCCTATCATTCGAACAGTCCTGGGCACGACAACAAAAATTGTTGGGCCCTGGAAAAAAAATTCAAGACATGATTGATAACAAGGAAATTGAGTTCAACCCTCCAGAAACTCCGAATGTGATTACTGCTCATATGCCAAGGCATGACAAAGGCATAAGTTGAAGATCTTTTGTATGTTACCTCCGTAAGTGACATGGTTACTCCTCTCTCAATAGTCAAGGAGAATTTTCTACAAGTCGGTTTATTTCCTAGTTGTGTTAAAGAATGTTATTGATATGCAGTTCAACCCAATGGTTGCGGGTTACTGAAGGAAGGCATTCAACGCCTGATGGATGAACATGTAATTTTGATTGAGAAAGTTTCGTATGCTGAGAACTTGTGCCGAGATTTGTCTGGCATAACTCATACTCCTTTCAGGATCACTTCCAAGGGTCCTGTAAGGATTACTGCCAATCCAAAAGCTGCTCCTTTAATCATTACAACACTGGGGCCCATCCCGTATTCCTCGGAGAAGGCTATTACATGGAATTATGGGTATGACGTCTATTACCATGGTGTTAAACAAGAGTTGTCTGACGAAGATGATAAAGAGGCTGATCCCAATATTGACAATATTGTGGGGACCAGCAAAATTACTAGAAGCGGAAGGATTTTCTCCCCGGAAATCTCTCCACATGTTTAAGTCACAGTTACCAAGACAACTGTCGAGGCTCGTGGTAAAGAGCCAATGTTAGAGCCTTCCCATATGGAGGCGCCAAAAGAAGCTACAATCAAGGACACATCTGGACAAGAGTTGGAAGAGGTTTTGAAAATCATCCGCAAGAGTGACTATAAAATTGTTGAACATCTAGGGTAGACCCCGTCCAAAATCTAGATGATATCTTTACTACTATGTTCTGAAGCCCATATGCAGGCTTTAGTAAAATTCTTGAAGACTTCTCATGTGCCACAAGAAATTTCAGCTGATCAATTTGGAGGTTACGTGGCTAGTTTAACAACTGATAATGGATTAGACTTCTCTGATGCTGTCCTGACTCCGGAGGGGAGAAATCATAATAGGGCCCTGTATGTCTCCATCGAATGCAGGGGAACTTTGTTGGCCCATGTGTTAGTTGATATTGGTTCTTCTCTGGATGTTCTACCAAAAGGTGCTCTTGATAGACTTGATTGTGAAGGGGTTTTGCTGAAACCCAGTGACATTATAGTTAGTTCCTTTGACGGGTCCAAAAGAATGGTGCATAGAAAAGTGGATCTACCTATCAAAGTGGGTTCACAAATCTTTGAATCCACCTTCTATGTAATGGAAATCGGACCAACCTATTCTTGTCTATTAGGGTGCCCCTAGATCCATGGGGCAGGAGCTGTTACCTCTATCTTACACTAGAAATTAAAGTATCATGTGAAAGGGAAGATTGTTACTGTCTGTAGGGAAGAGGAGTACATGGTCATCCATTTGAATTCATTCTGATATATGGAGATGGGTAGGGAATTCATCGAGACTCTCTGTCAAACTTTTGAAGTAATTTCCCCTGTTGCTATTAAAGATGTTTCTGCCATTCCAAAGACTACCAGGGTTCCGCACAAGATGTCTTCCTTGAAAGATGCCAAAGCAACTATAGAAGAAGAAGGTCAAAGGGCTGTATGTCGTGCTCGTGCTGGAAGACCTCCATTCCGTGTCAGCAACAATAGAGTTAATGCTATAGAAGACGGTGATAGTGATTGTGATTTCGAAAGCTGGATTTTTCCTACCATGGGAAACAGACTCAATAATTGGAGGGAGGAAGACATTGTCTCTATCTCCTTTAGTCAGGAGTAATAGCTATTTCTGTTTTATTGCTTTAAGAAGTTTGGTTATGTAATTTCTTTTAAAAATAATGACTTTAAACCTTGTGTCTTTCCTGGGGCATAATGGTTCATTTGTTAAGGGTTGTCACTTCATATGTCATATTTTAATTTAATGAAAACATTTGACGTTTTGCATTTAAATTTTGCGCTCTTTGTCTTTCTTTTACTTTATTTCACTTTCGAGTAGCTATGTGTTCTTACACATACCCACACACTACATTGCAGATCCCCATCCATTCTAGATCTCGTTGATAACGATTCTGCTATTACCGCTTATGACTTTGAAAATACAATCTACCAAGCCGAGGACGAATGTGAGAAAGATTATGAAATACCCGGAGAACTTGGTAGACTCTTAATACAAGAAGAAAAGGTTATCCAACCACATGAAGAGCTAGTTGAATTTGTAAACTTGGGTTCTGAGACAGACAGAAAAGAGATCAAGATATGCACCAACTTAGAGGATAGTGTCAAGAACAAGTTGATTCAGATGTTGCACGACTATATTTAGATATTTGATTGGTCATACAAGGACATGACATGACTTGATACTGATATTGTAGTTCACTGTCTGCCGATGAAAGAGGGTTGTTCTCTGATTAAGCATAAGGTTCATGGCATGCATCCCAAGATGTCAGAGAAGATCAAAGCCGAGGTTATGTAACAATTCAATGCAGGGTTCTTAGCAGTGACGTCATATCCCCAATGGGTTGCTAATGTTGTTCTGGTACCAAAGAAAGATGGCAAGGTACGTATGTGTGTAGAATATAGGGATCTGAACAGGGCAAGCCCCAAAGATGACTTCCCGCTTCCACATATTGATGTTTTGGTTGACAACACTGCTCAGCACAAGGTATTCTCCTTCATGGATGGTTCCTTGGGTTATAATCAAATTAAGATGGCACCTGAAGACATAGAGAAAACTACATTCGTCACACAGTGGGGCACTTTATATTACAAGGTCATGCCTTTTGGGTTGAAGAACACTGGGGCAACGCATCAGTGTGTCATGGTAGCTTTATTCCATGACATGATTCATCACAAGATAGAAGTATACATCGATGACATGATATCGAGATCACAAACTGAAGAAGAACATCTTGATCATCTGCATAAGTTATTTGAAAGGCTGAAGAAGTACAAACTAAGGCTAAATCCGAACAAATGCACTTTTGGGGTGAGATCTAGTAAACTCTTGGGTTTCGTCATCAATGGTAAAGGTATTGAAGTTGATCCTGCAAAAGTTAAAGCTATTCAAGAAATGTAGGCTCCCCGCACTGAGAAGGAAGTCATAGGTTTCTTAGGACGACTGAATTACATTGCCCGATTCATTTCTCATTTGACTGCTACCTGTGAGCCAATCTTCAAGCTGCTGAAGAAAGATCAAGTAGTAAAGTGGAACGACGGCTGTCAAATAGCCTTTGATAAATCAAGGAGTACTTACAAGAACCTTCAACTTTGATGCCACCAGTTGAAGGAAGACCTTTAATCATGTACCTAATAGTGCTAGAGAATTCAATGGAGTGTGTATTGGGGCAGTATGATGAGTCTAGTCGAAAAGAGCATGCAATATACTACCTTAGCAAAAAGTTTACCGCCTGTGAAACAAGATATTCACTGCTCGAGAAAAAATGTTGCGCTTTGGCATGGGCTTCTCGCTGACTAAGACAGTATATGTTGACTCATACTACTCTATTGATCTCTAAAATGGATCCCATCAAGTACATATTTGAGAATCCAGCCCTCTCCGGAAGAATATCCCGATGGAAAATGGTCTTAACAGAATACGACATTCAGTACACTACTCAAAAAGCAATCAAAGGAAGTGTATTGGAAGATCATTTGGCACATCAAGCTGTAGACGACTATCAGTCTATGAATTTCGAATTCCCGGATGAGTACATCATGCTACTTACATATTACGAAGAACCTGGACTGTATGAAGGAACTGAGCTAGGATCCCGATGGACTATGGTTTTTGATGGAGATTTTAACGCACTTATCAATGGAATCGGTGTTGTAATTATCTCTCCTGAAGGTTTCCATACACCCTTCATTGCCAGACTTTGCTTTGATTGTACCAATAATATGGCTAAATATGAAGTGTGCATCATGGGTATTAAAGCTACTATTGACCTGAGAATCAAGTTCTTAAGCGTATATGGTGACTCATCCTTGGTAATCAGTCAGGTCAAGAGAGAATAGGATACGAAGCATCTGAATCTTATCCCTTACTAAGAACATGTGCTAACCCCGATTCCGTACTTCGAAGAGATTACTTTTGAGCATATCCCAAGAGAAGAGAATCAATTGGCAGACGCATTAGCTACCATGTCATCCATGTTCAAAATCAAATGGGACAATGAGGCTCCCAAAATTACCATTGAAAGATTCAATGAACCGACACATTGCTACAAAATTAATACCGAGGGAGTAGAAGAAAAGCCTTGGTTTCATGAAGTAAAAAGGTACCTTGAAGCTTAAGAATACCCTGAAGGGGCATCAATCAATGACAAGAAATTCCTGCGGAGTTTCTCGGCTAAGTTCTTCTTGAGAAATGGAATCTTGTACAAGCGCAATTATTATTCGACTCTGCTTAGTTGTATGGACAAAACGGAAGCAGAGGAAATTATGCGAGATATGCATGAAGGTGTCTTCGGTACTCACTCCAGTGGATATACAATGGCTAAAAAGATTCTAAGAGCAGGTTACTATTGGTCGAC
Organism: Vicia faba; assembly: GCA_948472305.1. Taxonomy (NCBI): domain Eukaryota; kingdom Viridiplantae; phylum Streptophyta; class Magnoliopsida; order Fabales; family Fabaceae; genus Vicia; species Vicia faba. The sequence goes on from OX451735.1 coordinate 368,907,737, forward strand.
TATGGAACTGTCACCACCACTCGAGAACTTGCCATAAGTGCCAAAACTTTGCAGATAAAAATATGGGTATTGATATGATCGGAAAATCAAGCCTACTGCTTCTAACGGACATCGCTTCATTCTCGTCAGCATTGATTACTTCATAAAATGGGTTGAAGCAGCCTCATTCGCCTCTGTTACTAAGAATGTGGTCGCCCGGTTCATAAAACATAACCTTATCTGTCGGTATGGCATCCCCGAGATAATCATCATGGACAATGGTACCAACCTCAACAACACTATGATCATTGAACTCTGCATACAATTCAAGATCAAGCACCACAACTCTTCTCTGTATCGATCAAGGATGAATGGCACAATGGAAGCTGCCAACAAGAATATTAAGAAGATCATACAAAAGATGGTTGTAACTTACAAAGACTAGCACGAGATGTTACCATTTTCTCTTCGTGGCTATCGCACTTCAGCAAGAACATTGACTGGGGAAACCCCATTCTCTCTGGTTTATGGCTTGGAAGTTGTCTTGCCTGTTGAAGTTCAGATTCCTTCTATAAGGATTATGAAAGATGCAGACTTAGATGAAGACGAGTGGATTCAGACCAGGCTAGACCAGTTGAATTTTATTGATGAAAAGAGACTTGCGGTTGTCTGTCACAGTCAGATGTATCAGAAACGTATAATCAGGGCATTCAACAAGAAAATCAAGCATTGGGTATATCAAGCTAGTGAGTTGGTAATAAAGTGCATCATTCTACCGCAAGGTGATCCCAGGGGCAAATGGACTCCCACCTACGAAGGGCCATTTTTTGTCAAGAAAGTATTTTCGGGCGGTGCTATAATACTAACCACCATGGACAATGAATATTTCCCGCACCCTGTGAATATGGACATAGTTAAAAGATACTACACATGAAAACGACCCACTAGGTTGAATGGCCTAGGCAAAAATAAGGGCATACCGGCGAACAAAAAAGGTTCGGGAAAAAAATTAGGGATATATATAAAGGATTGAACACCAGACAAGTCGAAAACCTGAAAAGGCGGCTTGGGCAAGAAAGGGTATCCCGGTGGATTAAAAACCCAAAAGGGAGGTCCAGGAAAAAGTTAGGGATTAAAAGCGTACGACTATGTCCCGTTGGATCACTTACTGCATGCTTTGTTACCAAAGTCAAAATTTCAAATGGTACAGATCAGTTCAATCAACTTATTTCGACAGCAAGGGATGGGATGTTTGAAGACATAGGGTCAATAGCGGAGTTCGAACTCAACGAGATCATTTCCACATAGCTATATGCTTTGTTTTAATTTTGTACTCTTTTCGTTTCACGACAATATCCTCTTACTAGGATTTATGTCTCTGTACAAAATCGCCTGTTTATAGGAAAACTATCAACACAAGTACACCCTAAAATTAAAACCTTTTGTCTTTTAATTTTTCTGTTTTGTTTGCAAAAATGTCCAATGACTAAAATTGAATGAACATATGCATATGAACACGATTAACTATTAACAAATATATGCATAAGAACAGGAATAAGCATTTACTCAAGACTCTAGGACTTGGGATAATGTTCAAGCCGTCCACAAATCCCCACAGAGCCACTTCTATGAGGTTATCCATCTCTTTTATCCCCAGTCAGGCTATATAAAAATTAAATTCCCCAGACGAGTTGGAAGGTTATCCATCTGTTTTATCCCCAGTCAGGGTATGTAAGAATTAAACTCCCCATACGAGTCGGAAGGTTATCCATCTCTTTTATCCCCAGTCAGAGTATATAAGAATTAAACTCCTCATAGGAGTCAGAAGGTTATCCATCTATTTTATCCCCAGTCAGAGTATATAAGAATTAAAAACCCTAGACGAGTCGGAAGGTTATCCATCTGTTATATCCCTAGTCAAGATATATAAGAATTAAACTCCCTAGACGAGTAAGAAGGTTATCCATCTCTTTTATCCCCAGTCAGGGTATATAAGAATTAAACTCCCCAATAGAGCGATGAACGACTAATGTTCCTGAACTCTTCTCCCCAAACAGAAGTCAACATTCCCTAGCGGAATTTCCTGAAACAACAAGTAGTAATCCCCAGCAGAAGCATTCTAGACAAGGTTGAATATTACACATACTATTCATCCCCAACAACAATCAGAGATTTATTTTCCCAGACAAAGATACTGCACGGGTTTACAAATACACTTCGACAACATTTCACATTCATACATCATTTACAAACGTCATAGCATATGCATACAAAACACATATATCACAGTCTTGTTTATTTTAAGAACATCATTACGCAATGCATTTCATACATCATGACATTGCATACAACTAAATCTGTACCTTTTCAGGAAATATCAATCAACAGACAAACATCATCAACTACTTATATGACCCGACAGTCTTTTCCAAGGCTACATTTGACAAAGGGCTATTTCAACAATTTCCTCAGAGGATCATTCTCAAAAAGTAATCTTCTAGGATCAGATTAAATCGACCATAGATTTATTCTGATACTTCTTCCAGTATAGACCCCTTCTGGCTCAAATTAAATCAACCATAGAATTATTCTGATACTTCTTCTAGTTGAAGACGATCACAAATAGCTTCTGTCTCATATTAAATCAACCATAGATTTATTTTCATACTTCTACCAGTTAAAGACAAACACAGACATCTTCTGGCTTAGACTAAATCAACCATAGATTTATTCTGATACTTCTTCCAGTAGACATTTTCTGGCTCAGATTAAATCGATCATAGATTTATTGTGATACTTTTCCCAGTTAAAGATGAACACAGACATCTTTCGGCTCAGATTAAATTGACCATAGATTTAGTATAATACTTCTTCCTATAGACATTTTCTGGCTCAGATTAAATCAACCATAAATTTATTCTGATACTTCTTCCAGTTAAAGACAAAAGGACTTCTTCTGGCTCAGATTAAATCACCATAGATTTTTTCTGATACTTCTTCCAATTAAAGACGGACGCAGACATCTTTTGGCTCAAATTAACTCGACCATAGATTTATTCTGATACTTCTTAAAGTAGACATCTTCTGGATAAGATTAAATCGACCATAGATTTATTCTGATACTTCTCCCAATTAAAGACGGACGTAGACATTTTCTGGCTCAGATTGAATCAACCATAGATTTATTTTGATGCTTCTTCCAGTTAAAGACAAAAAGACCTCTTCTAGATCAGATTAAATCGAGTGTAGATTTATTCTGATACTTCTTCCAGTTAAAGACATGCATAAACATCTTCTGGCTCAAATTAAATCAAGCGTATATTTATTATGATACTTCTTCCAGTAGACATTTTCCGGCTCAGTTTAAATCGACCATAGATTTATTCTGATACTTCTTCCAATTAAAGACAGACGCAAACATCTTCTGGCTCAGTTTAAACCGACCATAGATTTATTTTGATACTTCTTCCATTAGACATTATATGGTTCATATTAAATCAACCATAGATTTATTCTGATACTTCTTCCAGTAAACAGCTTTTGGCTCAGATTAAATCGAGTGTAGATTTATTCTGATATTTCTTCCAGTCGAAGCCGAGCGTAGACTTAGTCTAATTTCTATCAACAGTTACTTAGGATGGAATCTATTAGGCCATATCTGATAACTCTCCACCACCTGTCCAAATGGCATCTTTAATCCCATTCCCAGTATAATCAACCAACAACGTTACTTCGTGCACCGGCGAGTGCAAATTTCTGGGCACTTAGGTGTTCAATCATCTTCTACCTTCAAGTCACGAATGGCGGACATGCCAATCTAACACTTCTTGTTTAAAATGATTGAACATGGGCAGCTGTTGTACCCCAAAATTTTCCCTCCCATTTTCTTTAAAAAAACATATTCACAAAGGTTTCAAATACTCAAAGCTACTCAAGAGTTCACTGGTCAAACCTCCTTCTAAGCAAAGATCTTCAACTAGGGTTTGGTGCTTCTCAAAGAAGATTGGGTTGCAAGGGTCTCAAATGACTTTCATGGTTCATCATAGGTCCTCAATAATTCTTATGTCAAGTTTCAAGTCTTGCATCACATGTTTGCTTAGTCAATGGCTCAGAAGTGTGAAAGTCAACTATATTGGGTAAAAAGTAAACTATGGTCAACATACTGTCAAACTTCAAGATTTTTTGTCAACATCAACATTTTGAGGTGATGTTCATCATTTGATCCAGGGTTGATCATGATTCCTCAAGGAAATCCCTCAAATTATCAAAGGTTAAAAAGTTGCCAAATTAGGGTTTTGATTGAAGATGACTAATCATTGACTTTTGGCCTAGTGCACGACCTAATGGCTTAAAGTATGATCTTAAGGACTCAAATAAAACATCTTAACCTAATTACATGGCTCAAGACATTTCCAAATATGCAAGTGATTGATAATTGAAGAATTGAATCAATTAATGAAAAGTCAACAGTCACACAAAAGTCAAACTTTGACTTTTTGGTCAATATTGGAATTCAAAAATCAAGAATCATCAAAACATTTAAAACTATCAAACTTTGTCATCAAGAATAAAAGAAAGTCAACAAAAGTCAAAAGTTGGAAAATTTTCCAACACTTAGAAAAAATTCCAAGTGTTTTGTTCTTAACAAAATCATTACTTCATGGCCATTTTTCACTGAGATCCAAGTTGATTCAAAGAAAATTTTCAACATGAAAGTTGTAGGTATTTATGAATTCTACAACTTTGATAATGAGGTTTGATCTCCAAAAAGTTCTTAAATTAAGACATATGAACCCATGAAGTTGTAATATTTTTATCTAACATTAAGAAAAAATTTTCAACAAGTTTTGATCAGTTTTTCATCTCAACTTCTTGGCCAATTTTCACAAAGTTCCCATTTAATTTAGCTAAAGTGGTCAGCATGAAAGTTGAAGATCATGTTTCAAGCTTTCCAAAATGTCAAAGAACACAAATTTATCATGCTTGAGCTAGAAGTTTCGAAGAGATGAAGATAGCATGTCAAACTTGAATTGTAGGTCATTTTTGTGGTGAACTCATAATCAAATCTCATAGCCATGCCTTGTAATCTCCTTTTGCAGGCCTCTAAACTTATAAATAAATCTCTAATCAAAATATTACACAAGCTTTTGAGCTATGGTCCATTTGATTCAAGCATTATCCAATCCATTTTGCCATTAAGGGAAGAAAGCTAACACTTCCATTATTGTAAAGTGACTTTAATCAAAATGTAAACTCCTTGAGCCCAAACATTGTTGGTTCTTACTTCAAAACATGTCAGCACGAATAAGTAACCATCTACAACCTACAAAGCACCCCTTAAATCAGGTCATGCTCACATTGGAACCATAACTCTCATGTACCTTCACTTGCAATCCAACTAAACCAACTTTTGTTTGAGAACTCCATTTGAACTAATTCCTTATCTAACAATCCAAACCTTTTTCCTATAAATAGAGGGGACATTTTCAAGCCAAGACAGGATTTCACATGCCCTAAAACACTCTCAAACTCAAAATCGCCTAGAAAACTCCTCTAGTGCATATCTTGAGCCTTAAGAAGCCATCTCTCAATCTACTTGTGTGTTTCACTTTCTATCATTCAAACACAATCTATACACCATATAGAAGTGATCCAAACACTTGTTTCACTTCTATAATCACTCCATCATCATCCACCATTTTCAAAATTTAACCTTGCAAATTGACTTGAGTAGAACTTTTCAGCCATCCTCAATGCAAAGTGATGGTCGTAACACACTCACCAAGGTCCAAGGAAGCTTTTGGCATCACTTATTTGCACCTGGAAGCATCCACACACGTTCTATGTTTGCACTTCAAGAGGTAAGTTTTCCAAATTGTGATATCTTGATACAAGCATCATTTGCAAATACATTTTAAAGCAAAAGTGTAGATATCAATGCCTTAAAGCTAACCATGTAATTAGTTTTCATTAATTATGCTTGTGGAGAGAGAATCGAAGCTCTGACCAGTTTGGGTTCACTTTTAGTACTGAGTAAAATTCTTTTTATTCTTTGTGTTTTAGTTAAAATAAGTAATATGGTTGAATTCCTTGTGGAATTTAGAACAAGTTTGGTGTTTACAGTTTTTTGATATGGTTGAGAAATGGAGGTTTTACAAAACTCAAAAATGTTGGTGATGGTGTTGTCCGCGCAAATAAGATGAAGTTCATCTTCAAATTTTCAAAAATGAGTTTAATTTGTATTTAATGCAACATGATTTATCATCGGATGTAACAACCACCTCAGTGGCAACACGCTTGCTCTTAAGTCATACCTATGCCTGGTCCTGGGTTTGATCTAGGCGTGGGGCATTTTATTTTCTAACATTTCCATTGAAGATCCAGTGTGAACCAAGCATACACGCTCATCATGTACCCCCTCATCAACACCATCATATCATCATACAATCAGATCCCACGCTCCAGATCAGTGCCCCCACCATGAGCCTTCATGGATCCCCTTCACTGGATCCAGCGCTAGCATACTGGGCCTTATCAGGCTGGGCTTGGCATTTGGTTTTCACCCCCCCCCCCCCCATTTTCTTTTACAAACACAGGGCCATTTTTATTTTCTTTTTTGTTTTAGCTAACTTTTTCTTTTCTAAATCATTTTTATTTGATCACAAAAAATAATAAAATCACAAAAACTTTAGATTTATGTTTTAATTAATTAATTTAATTTTCATAAATAAAAATTAATTTAATTTAACCACTTTGTTTTATTTTGTTAATTAATTTGTAAAAAAATGAGAATTAGGTTTAGTTATTAATTTACACTATCAAATATTTTTCTAAACAAAAACAACAAAATATTTTCTTAAACACTTAGAAATATTTTAGGGTTCTTAAACATCTTTCCCCTTTCCACCACCTTCGCGCACTTTATTTTTGCATTAGTATTTTCCAATATTGTAACTAATAACGGTCTATAATAGATAATTAGGTTTACTTTACTTTTCATCCCCATTCATAAATTAGTATCCCCATTTCCGAAGCATTGTAATAGCGTAGGATATTTAATTTCCACAATTTACTGCTTTCCTTATTACGGTTAGTAATTAGGATTTGTATGGCAAGATTAAAATCAACCGATAGCAAAACCCTAATTTCAAGACAAAAATAACTAAAACTAATCACTATTCACACACGCACCTTTAGGGTAACCTCACTTGTTGCCTCTGATAAAAAACAGGCATGTTCCTCGAATATGAGATGCTTTAGCAAAGACCCTCAGTTAAAAGATCGTAGTCCATCGATGACCCTTCGATGCTGCCCTCGGTAAACGATATTACTCCCTTACGAAAATTTCTAAAGCGTCCTACAAGTTGCCTTCTATGACTGTACAATGACTCGCACCTGTCCCCCACATCCAATGATGGGTCTTCCTACTAAGTAATGGTAGAGTAGCACTATCTAAAGGAGGAGGAAAAGAACAAATAATTTTTAAGTATGTAGATCGCTCATAGTCGCTTGCTCACAAACTTTTTCAAAACAAAATATCTTTTCACAAAACAAACACTTCCATCCAATAAATATTTTCAAAACAAAATTTTTGTATACATTCTCAACGATACGAGAATCATTACAAAATCTTCGCACTTAGGCATTTTCAAAATATTTGCAAACTTACACATTCATAAGGCATTTTCAAAAGTGAGCTAGCAATTAAGAGCCCGTTGATAACTACGGATGAAAAGGATGCTAACACCTTCCCTTTTCATAACCTACCTCCCGAACTCAGAAAATTCTGGAAAGGTCTTTCCTGTTCTTTTCACCCTTTCCTTTATTGGATAAAATAAAAGTAGGCGGTGACTCTTTCTATCCGCAACATTTGCGATAAAACACAAAATCAAAAGTCAGTTCTCCCACCGTATTACAAATTGCTAACTTAGAAAATCCTTCAATGAACCTTTGATAGTAACCTGCCAAACCAAGAAAATTTTGAATCTCAAATGTAGACTTCAGAGTCTCCCATTGCAACACTGTATCAACTTTAGAAGGATCCACAACTATCCCTCCACTAGAAATCACATGTCCAAGAAAACTAACTTCCTTTAGCCAAAATTTACACTTCAACAACTTTGCATATAATTTATTTTCCTTTTACACTTGCAACACCATTCGCAAATGATCAACATGCTATTCTTTTGTTTTAGAATAGATCAGAATATCGTCAATGAACACTACAACAAACTTATCCAAATATGAATGAAAAGTCAGATTCATATACTCCATGAAAACACCCGCTGCATTAGATACACCAAACGACATCACAGTGTATTCATAATGACCATACCTCATTCAGAAAGTCGTCTTCAGAATATCATCTGGTTTAACTCGAATCTGATGATAACCTGACTTCAAGTCAATCTTGCTGAAAACACAAGCACCCACCAACTGATTCATTAAATCATCTATCCTCGGTAGTGGATACATAATTCTTAATCGTCACCTTATTCAACTGTCTATAATCTACACACAGACTCATACTTCCATCTTTCTTCTTAACTAGCAACACAGGCTCACCCCACAGTGAAACACTCGGTCGAACAAACCTCTTCTCGAGCATCTCTTCTAGTTGTTTCTTCAACTTGCTCAGCTCGGAAGTCGACATCCTGTAAGGAGCCATCGATACTGGACTCGTACCTGGCACCAAATCTATAGAAAACTCCACTTCATGTTCAGGAGGTAATTTATTGATGTCATTTGGAAACACCTCTGGAAATTCACATACAACCGGTAATTCTATATTAACATATTTACCATCAACTTGCAATGATGCAAACATTACAAACATTAAGGCTTCATCTTATAAAAGTGCATTCACTTGCTTAGTGGTCAACAACATCAATTCTCCATTATCAACAAACTTAGGGAACCTCAAAGTCTTATTATAAGAATTTATATGAACATAGTTGAACTTCAACCAGTTTATCCCAAGGATAACATTGATTTGGTGTAACCGTAGACACACCAGATCCAGCACAAAACTCTTGCCATAGATAGTCAAGGGACATTTCGAACAAACATAAGTAGTGGTAACAGAACCACTAGCAGGAGTATCTATTACCATACTACCATTCATATCAGACAATTGAATTCCATCTTAGTAGCACATTCAAGCAAAATAAATGAATGAGTAGAACCAATATCAATAATAGCAACCAATTCAACATTGTTAATAAAACAAGTACCTCTAATCAAGTTTTCCTTCTTAGATTCCTCTGATCCACTCAGTGCGAACACCCTACCATTGGTCTGGGCAGTAGCATCCTTCCTTGGTTTTTGACACTGGGTATTAATATGACCCTGCGCTCTGCAATTGAAACATGTTAGACCATCGTTCTTGCATTTAGGAGGATGGTGACCCATCTTACCACACTTGTAGCAACTCAGTACCTTATTCTCACACTCATTAGACTGGTGACCTTGTTCACCACACCTATAGCACTTGACAGAAGCGGGAGCTTCTCCCCCACTTGTCTTCTTTCCATCATAAGCCTTATGTTTCCCTTTATTAGTCGGGGAATCATAAGGCTTCTTATGGTCTTGATATTGCTTCCATCTTTTCCCATTCAGGCTTTTGTAGTGAGCTGAATGAGCTTTGTTGTCTTCTTCATAGATCCTACAGTTGTCCACCAACTCTGAAAACACACGGATCTGTTGATAACCAATCTCCCACTTGATTTATGAACGCAAACCATTCTCGAACTTAATACACCTCGAGAATTCAGCATTCACTTCATTTTAATTTGGATAATACTTCGTCAGTTCCACAAACTTCGAAGCATACTCAGTCACAGTAAAATTCCCTTGTTTCAATTCCAGAAACTCAATTTCTTTCTTCCCGCACACATGCTCTAGAAAGTACTTCCTTAGAAACTCCCTACTGAACACATTCCAGGTAATAGCTTCACCTAATGTTGTCAGTATCTGACGGGTACCAACCCCCTAATCATCAACTTCCTCTTCTAGTTTATGTGTACCAAACCGCACCTTCTGTGCCTCTGAGCAATCTATGACACGAAAGATCCTTTCAATCTCCTTGAGCCAAACTTGTGCTCCATCAGGATCGAACCTACCCTTGAAAACAGGCGGATGACTCCTCTGAAACCTCTCCAAAACACGAGATCCGTAATTGGGATGATGTTGCACAGCCTGAGCTATAGCCTACAAAGAAGCATCAATCGTAACATTGTTCGTCCCATCCATTTCTCTATTTCACATCAATAACAGTCAAAATGGTTAGAAATTATCTCAACAGTATTCCATTGTCATACACTACAAACTCAATAACCTGGTCGGACAGATCGACCTACTCTGATACTACTAATGTAACACCCTTCTAAACCCACATATTTTCGCATGTATTCTTATGAAAATAAAACCAATTAAAACCATGAAAGGGCGTTACATATTCACGTAAATGTTATACCAAACATAGTCCTGCTCCGTAACACGTGTTTCAAAATTATCTAGGAAAAAATCCTTCATGGATAATAATCAATAGAAATATTCGTACTTCTCGCAGCGGAATTCATAGTTCAAAACATCTTATTATAAATACTTCATGAAATCTCATCATACTTCACGATTCATAAATAAAATTTAAAAATAACTCGGATACTTTGAAAGGTAACCCAACATCTTAGAAACAAAACAAATAACATAGTTCATAATTTGAACGATCCCATCCCGGATGTTACATATTAGAGCAATACCCACTCTACTCAACGAAAAGAAACTAAACACACTACGAAGCTATCCTCTAATGCTTCTTTGGGCTAATCCTGATCACCTGTAAGTTACCCATGGATAGGGGCAACATTTCCAAGAAGAAAGGGTGAGTAAATCATAATCATTATAAAAGACATAAGGAATAAACATAGTTGATATGCACGTAGGTAAGGTGTTGTACCACAAAATTTTCCCTCTCATTTCATTCAAAAATATCCCTTCATGCTCCTAGGGTTTTCAATCGCTTTAGGCTACCCAGGCTTTCTAGGCCTTAGGATATCACATTGATTCTTTGTTTCATCAGAGATCTAGAAGAACATGTATTTTGATCTTGAATCAGGTTTCTCCCATCTATTGGCCCTTGTGCTAGGGTTATTGTCTATTGAATCTGTAACGCCTTGCTTGACAAAATCTCGGAAACATTATCGTCCTGAATTTTGTCTCAGTACACTTTCAATCATCAACAGAGGTTCATTAGAGATGTTCTTTTATGCTCAAAGTATCATTTCCATCCCCGAGTACTCTCCAGGGAATTGTTGTTGAGTTGGATTGAAATACAAGTACCATGGCTTAGGATACGAGCTTAAGGGTCAACATGATTTGTTTGAAGACATGGTTTCGTCGAGAAATGAAGATTAATTTGGATTCCTGGCTTGTTTAACATTCATTAATTTAAGTCCAGTGGATTTCATGCCTCAAAGCCTTATCATCTTCTAAGTTTTCCTCAAGGTGTTTTAAGATAATTGGTTATCAATTTGAGATGTCTTGTTGGATTTAACCGCAAATAATGAATTGTGAAAGCAAGGTATGGAGTTGTAAATGCTTGGTGAGTGAGGCATTCTTCCTATGGGACTGAGTTCATTTGTCTTTCGTTTGTCAAAGTGGAATTGGTTGCTCGATTGCAATTTAATTCGAATTTATGGACTTAAGTGAGATTAAGGTTCATTTTTAGGCATACGAGATTGAAAGGATTGTTCATGTTTAATCTCTTTGGAAACAGGTGACAAGATTTACAAAGCATGGTTCTAATTCACATAGCAAGGCATATTCTTTCATTCAAAGTTCCATTCAAAATGCCTTCAAGTAATTATTTTGGCTCAAACATGGCATGCGGATCAATATTTCAAGATTGCAAGATTCATTCATGATTCAAAAATCTCTATCAAAATTCATTCAAAGAAAAGCAAGACATTTTAAAATAAAAGGTTAAAGAATTTATACAGCCATACTGCTAAAAAGTTACACTTGGTAATTGAATCAAGATATGCACCTAAACCTATGTTAAACTCATCCTAATCCTTAATCGGTGCCTTCCTTTTGCCTTTGCCACTTTTCAGTTTTCGAATTTGTGCAACATAGGAAAACAGAGGAAAACTAATCCAAGTTCAAAATCCATAACTACAACAATCTTCATACTCCATGCCATCCCTCCAAGAGTTCTTCCATGACAACCAATGTTTCTTTCAAGCTCTTTCTCTCATCCCTCATCACATGAAACAAGGAAAAGAAAACACAAATAGGTTATAAAGCAATCATCAAAAAGACATGAAACAAGAATTGTTAAGCAACAAGTTTTCAAGCAAGTTTCTTTTCAAATTCATCATTAGGGTGTCATGATAGGAATCATAATAAGAGGGTGTTGAGTTTAACCATTCAGGTCATAGGCAATCAATAATAGGCCTCATACAAGTTTGTTTCACAACAAAGTCAGAAATTGAATGAATAATCATAGGCCCAAAGGAGCCTCTATTGCAAATCACAAATTTTGTTTTGGTTCACAAAGAGAGGTGTAAAGAAGTACTTCCTGCAGTAATTCAATAAAAACAACAATGCAAGTACAAAATCGCATCCAAGCCCATCAAAGTTTCCAGAAATTCAGAAACAACTCAACACTACAATTGCATCTCAGGCCCAGAACCGTAGCAACATATCAGAAAATATAAAATATAACAGATATCAAAAGCCCAGCGACACTGAAAGTCCAGCAACACAGAAACCCTAATTGTATCATTATAAAAGAACAATCATTTACACAGTTTTTAAGGACAGAGCCACTGTACACAATACATAAGCTACAAAAAAACACAAACCCTAAAAAATTGCATCATCTTCCTTTTCGTACAAACCCTTCAGAAATCAAAAGAAAGAAACCAGAGACAATCATTCTCAAACCTCAGAAACAAGTCCGCAAAGAGAGAGTGATATCCTTATCGACACGAAGCGGACATAGAGAGAGAGAGAGACCATTATCGTCGCTGTCCTCCTCTGTCAACCCCAATCAAGTTTTAGAAATACCGTTATTTGCGTATAAAGGATGCATATCCTCTCTTTCTCTTTATCATTATATTCAATTTTCATCATAATATTTGCTAGGGTTTCATTTTCCCCTTTCAGATCTACGCGCGACCGAACATTTCCTGCAAAATCGAACCATGGAATCATGATCAGAAGAGAAATAAAAAGAGAACGATGTAAAAAGAAATGAGACCTGAGCAAGTCACAGCGTTTCCGCCATCCATCGCTGTGTTGTTCATCCTTGTCGTCGTGTTATTCATCCTCGCTGCTGCTCAGCTTCACAGTAACCGTCGCGTTTGATTTTTTTTCTTCTGATTTTTGTTATTTGTTTAAGTGTTAGTGGATCAGTAAGATAGAGATACGGGCGAGAGAATAGCAAGCCAAAAGAGAGAAGATTTTTTTTAAAATACATGACTGCCTATATATATTTTTTATTAACTCTTTGATTGAGTTATAGCCAGGGAACCGATGGGTGACAAGTGGCTCGGGTGCCACTTGTCCCCACATGAGAAGAAGACTTGAAGCTTTATGTAGCATTTGGTTCCACCCTACTAGCACAAAGATGCGCCTGGTCCAGTGGAGGATAGGACGCCTGTGAGACAAAAGGGGTGGGTTCAAGTCCCACCCCATGCAATTTCTTTTTACTAACCCTTTTTTCTTATTTATTTCCATTAATTCACTTTTTTTTAAAACTAAAACCAATAATTAGTAATTAGGGCTATAACTAGTAATTAAAATTTCTTTGGCATATCTTTATTGTTAACAAATTAATTAATTAGAATTAGGGTTTAATTAATTTATTTTTTTAATCTAGATTAATTAGGTTTTAGGTTAATCATCAAACTTTTTCACCAAAAAATCATTAAACAATTCTTCCATTTCTTTTCCTTTTTATTGCTTTGCATGTGTAATACGGTGGGAGAACTGACTTGGGTATTTTGCGTTTGATCGTAAATGTTGCGGATAGTAAGATTCGCCACTGATTTTTCTTTTATCCAATAAAGGAAAGGGTGAAAAGAACATGAAATAACTTTTGAGAATTTTTCTTGAGTTCGGGGGTAGGTTATGAAAAGGAAAGGTGTTAGCACCATTTTCATCTGTAGTTATGGACGGGCTCTTAATTGCTAGCTCACTTAAAAATGCTTTGTGTTTGTGTATGTTGAAAGATGTTTTTGAAGATGTTTTGAAAGTGGTAATTTTGCAATGATTCTCATATCGTTGAGAATGTATACAAAATGTTTATTTTTGGAAATATTTTTGTAAATGCCTTAGTGCGGAAATTTTGCAATGATTCACGTATCGTTGAGAATGTATACAAAATATTTGTTTTGAATATATTTATTTGGAAAGTGAGTGTTTGAAAAGATGTTTGTTTTTGAAAGTGTGAGGTGTAAAAATGGTTTTAGTCTGTGAGCAAGCAATTACGAGCAATCTACCTACTCAAAAAGTCTTTGTTCTTTTCATCCTCCATTAGATAGTGCTTATTTTACCATTGGTTGGTAAGGATCCATATCATTGGATATGAGGGACGGGCGTGGGTTATCGTACCGTCATAGAAGGCAACTTGTAAGATGTTTTAGAAATTTTTGTAAGGGACTAAGATCGTTTATTGAAGGCAGCATCGAAGGGTAATCGAGGGACTACGATCTTGTAATCAAGGGTCTTTGCTAAAATATCTGACATTTGACCTTGTCATACAATCCCTAATTACTAACAATAATAGGGAAAGCGATAAATTGCAGAATTTAAATGTCCTACGCTATTACAATGTTTTGGGAATGGGGGTACAAGTTTTATAAATAGGGGGGAAGAAAGCAATAAAGCCCTAATTATCTATTACAATCCATTGAAAATGAATATTAATAAAATGCACAAAATGTAAAGATGAAGAAGAAAAAAAAGAAATTTTTTTTGTGTGATTTTTGATGGAAAGGTGTTTTATAATTAACTTAATTAAATTAATTAATATTTAAAAAAAATAGTAAACCTAATTAAACTAAGATCAAAATTAATTGTACTAACTAAGAGGAAAATTAATTTGAATATAGAAACGCCTAAATCTAAGTTAATTTTAGAAGGAAAATTAATTGTTAGAAAATCTTTTTGAAGTTTTATTTGTTTGGAAAAAATGAAGAAAAATAAAATAAATTAATCTAAATATATTAAAAATATATATTTTTTCATTTTGATTAAATAAAACAAATAAAAAGATAAATAAAATATAAAGAATATAAAAACTTGGGCTTGGGTGTTAAAAAGCAAAAGAAGTGTGAAAAAAGTAATTTTTTGGTAGGCCCAACATATGCCCTTTGTGAAATCAGAAAAAAAAAGAGTTTGTAATTAAAAAAAATATTGGGTCTGCACTATTAGTAAGTAAAAGGGGGTATAATAAAGTAAAAACAAAAAAAGAATGAGGGCCAGGTTCTGGGAAGCCCAGCGCCTGTATGAATCATGTGTGGATGGCCTTCTGAGGTGCATCATGGTCATGCGTCTTGGTGCATTGGATCCTCTTTGAATTAGATCTAATGATAATGAGATGAGGGTACATTATGGACTCAAGGAAACCAGGCGCACTGAATCTGCAAAAAATATGTGGAAAAAAATATACAAAAGGGTACCACTGGGGCTTGAACCCAGGTCCCTATAGATCAATGCCTTAGTGCGCGCTTCTCTCCCACTGGGGTGGCTGTTTCATCCAGTAGTAAAACAACTTGCAATAATCTTAAAATAAACTCAATTCTGATATTTGAAAATGACTTCATCTTCAACCTTGCACGCGCAGAGATGAATATCACCATGGCCAAAACTATAACTTCTTCATTTCTCAACCATTTTCAAAATTGTAAACATGAAATAAAGTTGTTCCATTTTTTACCACGAATTCAACCATATAAATAACTAAAGCTATAAATCAAAGATGAACATGAGTTTTGTTTGATACCAAATAAAACAGAATTTTTTCATAACATTCAACTTCAAAATTTGCATCACTCAGGCAACATAAATGAAAATTAAAGGCATGGTTAGCTTCAGGGAAATGATGTCTACATTTTTCATTCACAAAGTAACCATTAATGATTCTTGTATAGAGAGTTCAAAGTTGAGAAAACTTACCTCAAAACTGGAAATCGTCTTTGGAGTTTGAGCACTCCTGGAAGTGTTGTGATGATCTGGATAACTTCACTAAACTCCTAGGAAGATAATGCAATGTTTTCTTTATGCTGAATGTGCCTGAATCTTCCTGGAGAAGTCAAGTTGCAGGTTTGAGTTTTTGAGTTTGGAGGATGATGAAAATGAAGTTACAGTTATGAAACAGGGGTGGGGATGAGTTGTATATGATGTATGGAAGCTTTGTGATGGATTTAGAGAGGAAACACACGAGTGGATTTTGAGTTTGAAGTTCAAGGTCAGAAATGACAAGCAATGGAGGTTTTGATGTAATTTCTGGTTTTATGGAGTTTTAGGGTGTTTCAAGGCTTGTAATTTGTGTCTTGTCTTGTAGATAACTTCTCTATTTATGGAGAAAAGTTTTTGGAGGCTCTAGTAATCAGATTTTAAAAATCACATGTTATGGTTTTGAAACTTGTTTTTGAAGCAAACTTGAAATGCATAGTACAAGCATGATCTGAGTAGTTAGAGGCTCTAGGCAAGTTGCTTTTGGCTTTGAGGTTGTGTCTATTCAGAAGGAACAAGTGCAAATCTCAAGGAGAGTGGACTTTGTGATTAAAGCCATTTTTCCAAAATGGCAATGTTATCTTTGTGCCAAAAATGGATTAATCACTTGGAAAATGACTCAAGCACTTGGATCATAGCTCAATCAATTGCATAAACATTTAATTTTTGAGTGATTTGCAAGTTTGAAGGCCTGCAAAGAAGATTATGCATCATGCTTGAAGATTGGATCATAAGGTTCATCACAAAATGGCCTAAAATTCAAGAATGGATTCTCAACTTCTTCTCTTCGACTCTACTAGATCAAGAATTATATCTTCAAGTTCTTTGACATTTTGAAAATATTGAAACATTGTGTATAACCTTCATGTTGACCACTTTGGCTAAATCAACTTGGAACTTGGTGAAAAATTGCCAAGAAGTTAGGACAAAAAATCTGCCTAACTTGATGAAAATTTCACTAAGTGTTTTTTTGATAAAAGGTCATGACTTCATGGGCCTATATCTCATGATCTAAGCATTTTTTGGACATCAACCCCTAGGGTAAAAGTTGTAGAATTCATCAATATCTACAACTTTCATGTTGAAAGTTTTCCTTGAATCATCTTGCATCTTGGTGAAAAAATGTCATGAAATAATGAAATCATCAAGGGTAAAACACTTAGAATTTTTCTAAGTATTGAAAACTTTGACTATTTGTGGACTTTTATTGAATTTCTAGATTTTTAATGATAAAGTTTGATATTTTTGAAGGTCTTGGTGAATCTTTATCTTTGAAATTAAATGTTGACCAAAAAGTCAAAGTTTGACTTTATAAGTATCACATGACTTTTCATCAGTTGATCCAAATTTTAACTATCAATCCTTTAATATTGAGAAATGATTTGAGCCGTGAAATTAGGTCAACATTATGTGTTTGAGTCCTTGAAATCATGTTTCAATTCATTAGGTCATGTACTAAGTCAAAAGTCAATGATCAGTCATTCTCATTTAAAACCCTAATTTTGAATACTTTTCCCCTTTGATGATTTGAATGCTTTTCTTGAGGAATTATGATCAACCCTTGATCAATTGATGAATATGACTTTAAAATGTTGATGTTGGCCAAAAATCATGAATTTTGACTGTATGTTGACCACAGTTGACTTTTTACCCAATATAGTTGATTTTCAGTCATCTGAGCAATTGGTTGAGCAAATTTGAGATGCAAGAATTGAACTTGGCATGAGCATTCTTAGAGACCTATAATGAACCATGAAATTCATTTGAGGCATCAAAAATTCAATTGTACTTGAGAAAACCAAAACCCTAATTTATGGTCTCAGTGCTTAGGAGGTGAGCTTGTCTGATCAACTCTTGAGCATCCTTGAGCATTTGAGATCTTTTGTGAGAAATGTCTTTGAGAAAAAGAGAGGGAAAATTTTGGGATACAACAACTGCCCCTGTTCAATCTTCTAAGACCTGAAGAGTTAGATTGGCTTGTCTACCATTCATGACTTGAAGGTGGGAGATGATTATACACTTAAGTGCCCATAAATTTGCACTCGCTTGTGCATGAAGTAAAACTATTTATTGATTATGCCGGGAATGGGCTTAAAGATGCCATTTGGAGAGGTGACGGGGATTTGTCGGAGATGGCTTATAGATGCCATCCAAAGTATCTGTTTATAGAGAAATTAGGCTGAGTCTACGCTCGACTTTAAATGGGAGAAGTATCAGAATAAATATTTGGTCGATTTAATCTGAACCAAAAAGGGTCTACTGAGAGAAGTATCAGAATAAATCCTTAGTCAATTTAATCTGAGCCAGAAAAGGTCTACTGGAAGAAGTATCATAATAAATCTTTGGTCAATTTAATCTGAGCCAGAAAAGGTCTACTGAGAGAAATATCAGAATAAATATTTGGTCGATTTAATCTGAGCTAGCAGAGGTCTTTAAATATTTAACTGGGAGAAGTATCAGAATAAATATTTGGTCGATTTAATCTGAGGCAGAAAAGGTCTACTGAGAGAAGTGTTAGAATAAATCTTTAGTAGATTTAATCTGAGCCAGCAGATTCTTGAAGGGAGTATCCATCATGTAGATATTTGCCCTATCTTTTTTCAAGGAATGACCTATAATCTATTTTGGGGATTTGTTGATGATATCGGTCTGTCGATTAATTCTTCCTGAAAAGGTAAAGAGTTAATTGTATGCAATGTCATGATGTATGAAATGCATTGCATAATGATGTTTTCAAAATAAATGAGATTGCGATATATGTGTTTCGTATGCATATTTTACGACGTATGAATGTGTAATGTTGTTGATTTGTATTTGTAAGCCCGTGTTGTACTTTGTCTGGGAAAGGTAATTCTTATATACCCTGACTGGGGATAAAAGAGATGGATAACCTTTAAACTTGTTTGGGGATAGATAAAGTTAACTGGTATCTGGTCGGATTCCAGGTTTTGTAGCAACTTTCTAGGGATAGTGATGACTTTACTGGGGAGAGAAATTTTGTCAGTGATTTGTAGTAGTTTGAGGAATATACTCGAGTTGGGGAATTTGTAGGCTGTTGGGGAAATAAACCTTGTTGTCAGAGTGGTACTGGTGAGGAAACCAAACTCTCTTGGGGAAATTGAATTTTGCTAGAGATAAGAAATCTGCAGGGGTTTTATAGTTTTCTAACTCAGTCGGAGAAGAGAATTTCTAGGAAGTGCATTGATTGGAACTCCGTAGGTTGGTGAAATTACTGGGAAATAGATTATACACCTTTGTTTGTTGGAGCGATCTGTTGGGGAGATTACGGGGAATGTACCCTTATTTGTGAAGACTACTTTGTAGGGATAGTCTCTTTGAAGTAGCTCTGTGGGGATTTATGGACAACTTGAGTGTCATCCCAGCTCCTAGAATTTTGGGTAAATGCTTATTTTTGTTCTTATGCATATATTTGTTAACAGTTAATCATGCTCATATGCATATGTTCATTCAATTTAGTTATTGGACGTTTTTGCGAACAAAACAGAAAAAACCAAAAGTTTAAACTTTAAGATGTATTTGTATTGATAATTTGCCTATAAACATGCGATTTTATACAAAGAGACGGAAATCCTAGTAAGAGGAAGTCATCGTAAAATGAAAAGAGTACAAAGTGAAAACAAAATGTATAGCCATGTGGAAGTGATCTTATTGGGTTCCAAACTCTTCTATTGCCCCTATGTCTTCAAACATATCGTCCCTTGCCATTAGAAGAAGTTGATTAAACCATTTGAACTTTCGACTTTGATAATAAAGCTACATGTAGGTGATCCAACGGGACATAGTCATACGCTTTTAAATCCCTAATTTTTTCCTGAACCTCCCTTACAGGTTTTCAGTCTACCAGGATACCCTTTTTTCCCAAGCCGCCCTTTCAGGTTTTTGACTTATCGGGTGTACAATCTTTTGCATATATCCATAATTTTTGCCTGAATCCTTTTAGTTCGCCGGGATGCCCTTATTTATGCCTAGGTGTGTCAACCTAGAGGGTCATTCTTATGCGTAGTATTTTTTACTATGTTCGCGTTCACAGGGTGCAATAAGTATTCTCCGCCCATTGTGGTCAGCATCATAACACCGCCCAAGAATACTTTCTTGACAACAAATGGCCCTTCGTATGTGGGATTCCATTTGCCCATGGGATCTCCTTATGGTAGAATGATGTTCTTTATTACCAAGTCACCGACCTGGTATACCCGATGTTTGATCTTTTTGTTAAAAGCTTTGATCATACGTTTTTGGTACATCTGACCATGACAGATAGCCACAAGCCTTTTCTTCTCAATCAGATTCAACTGATCCAACCTAGTCTGAATCCACTCATCTTCGTCTAAGTCTGCTTCTTTCATAATCCTTAGAGAAGGGATTTGGACTTCGACAGGCATGACAACTTCCATACCGTAGACTAGAGAGAATGAGTTTGCCCTAGTTAATGTTCGCGCCGAAGTACGATAGCCATGAAGGAAAAATGGTAACATCTCATGCCAGTATTTGTAGGTCACCACCATCTTTTTCACAATCTTCTTTATAGTCTTGTTGGCAGCTTCCATTGTGCCATTCATCTTAGGTTTATATGAAGAGGAGTTGTGACGCTTGATCTTGAACTGCGTGCAAAGTTAAGTGATCATGGCATTTTTGAAATTGGTACCATTGTCAGTGATGATCTTCTCAGGGACACCATACCGGAAGATGAGGTTATGCTTGATAAATCGAGCCACGATGTTCTTGGTAACTGCGGCAAATGAAGCTGCTTCAACCCACTTGGTAAAGTAGTCAATGGCGACAAGAATGAAACGATGTCCATTAGAGGTAGTAGGCTTGATTTCTCCAATCATATACATACCCCTCATTGTGAATGGTCAAGGAGTAGTCATGACATTCAAAGAATTGTAGGCATTTGAACCTTATCAGCATAAATTTGGCACTTATGGCAAGTCCTTGAGTAGCGGTGACAATCGGTTTCCATAGTCGACCAATAGTAGCCAGCTCTTAAATCTTCTTGGACATAGTATTTCCACTTGAGTGAGTACCAAAGATTCCTTCGTGCATATCCTCCATAATCTTCTCTGCTTCCTTCTTGTCCATACAACGGAGTAACCTTGAATCATGGTTGCGCCTGTATAGAATTCTAATGCTCAGGAAGAACTTGGAAGAGAACCTCCGTGGGAATTTCTTATCATTGATTGACGCCCCTTCAGGATACTCTTGAGCTTCGAGATATATTTTCACTTCATGAAACCAAGGCTTCTCCTCTACTCCATCAGTGTCAATCTCATAGCAGTGCGTCGTTTCATCAAATCTTTCGACAGTAATTTTTGGAGCTTCGTTATCCCACTTGACCTTGAACATGGATGACATGGTAGCTAGGGCATCTGCCAATTGATTTTCTTCCCTCGAGATATGTTCAAAGGTAACCTCTTCAAAGTACGGGATCAAAGAGAGTACAAGTTCTTTTTAAGGGATAAGATTTAGATGTTTTGTATCCCATTCTCCTTTAACTTGACTAATAACCAAAGCTAAGTATCCATATACACTTAAAAATTTGATTCTTAGGCCAACAGCAGCTTTAAGACCCAAGATGCCAGCCTCATACTCAGCCACGTTGTTGGTACAGTCAAAGCAAAGTCTGGCAGTGAAAGGCGTATGGAAATATTTGGGGGAAATGATCACAACACCAATTTCGTTACCCAGTGCATTGTAAGCTCCATCAAAAACCATAATCCATCGAGATACTTGCTTCGGTCCTTCATATGGTCTAGGCTTTTCACAATCCATAATCAGCATGATATTCTCGTTCGGGAATTCAAAGTTCATATATTGGTAGTCATCTACAGCTTGATACGCCAAATGATCTGCCAGTACACTCCCTTTGATTGCTTTCTATGTTGTGTCTATATGTCATATTCAACCAAGATCATTTTCCATCGGGCTATCCTCCCGGAGAGAGATGGCTTCTCAAAGATGTACTTGATGGGATCCATCTTAGAGATCAATATAGTAGTACGAGTTAACATATAATGTCTTAGTCAACAAGCAGCCCATGCCAAAGTGCAACAAGTTTTCTCGAGCAGTGAATATCTTGTTTCACAGTCGGTAAATTTTTTGCTAAGGTAGTATGTTGCATTCTCTTTTCGACCAGACTCGTCATGTTGCCCCAGCACACATCCCATTGAATTCTCTAACACAGTTAAGTACATGATCATAGGTCTTCCTTAAACTTGTGGCATCAGAGTTGGAGGTTCTTGAAGATATTCTTTGATCTTGTCAAAAGATTTTTTACAACCTTCATTCCATTTTACTACTTGATCTTTCTTCAACAGTTTGAAGAGTGGCTCACAATTAGTAGTCAAGTGAGAAATGAATCAGGCAATATAGTTGAGTCGTCGCAAGAAACCTCTGACCTCCTTCTCAGTACGGGGAGTTGGCATTTCTTGGATTTCTTTGACTTTTGCAGGATCAACCTCAATTCCTTTGCCACTGATGATAAAACCTAAGAGTTTTCCAGATCTTACCTCGAAGATGCATTTGCTTGGGTTCAGCCTCAGCTTGTATTTCTTCAGCCTGTCAAACAGTTTCTTCAAATGAACAAGGTGCTCTTCCTTGGTTTGTAATCTCGCTATTATGTCATCCATATAGACTTATATCTCATGATGAATCATATCATGAAATAAAGCCACCATAGCGCATTGATAAGTTACGCCTGCATTTTTCATCCCAAAAGGCGTGATCTTATAACAGAAGGTGCCCCACTGTGTGACAAAAGTTGTTTTCTCCATGTCTTCAGGCGCCATTTTGATTTGGTTGTACCCTGAGAAGCCATCCATGAAGGAGAATATCTTATGTTGAGCAATTTTTTCAACCAAAACATCAATATATGGTAGTGGGAAGTCGTCTTTGGGGATTTCCCTATTTAAATCCTTGTAGTCTACACACGTACGGACTTTACCATCTTTCTTCGACACTAGAACAACATTTGTAACCCATTGGGGATACGACGTCACTGCCAAGAAACCTACATTGAACTGTTTCATTACTTCACCCTTGGTTTTCTCTGACATATCGGGACGCATGCAACGAATCTTTTTGTTTGATCAGAGAGCAACCCTCTTTCATTGGTAGACGATGAACCACGATATCAGTATCGAGCCCTAGCATGTCTTCGTATGACCAAGCAAAGACCTCAACATATTCGTACAACATCTGAACCAATCTTCTCTTGACATTGTCTTCCAGGTTGGCGCCAATCTTGACTTCTTTCTTATCTGCCTTAGTACCCAAGTTTATCACTTTGACCAGTTTTTCATGCGGTTGGATAACCTTTTCCTCTTGTATCAGGAGTCTGGCGAGTTCTCCAGGTATCTCATAATCTTCTTCACCTTTGTCTTCGGCTTGATATATTGGATTTTCGAATTCATAAACGGCAATAGAAAAATTGTTGTCAATGAGATCCAGAGTGGATGTGGATCTGTAAATGTGTGTGTGTGTGTGTAAGGTCGCATGGCTATTTGAAAATGTAGTAAAGTAAAAGAAAGACAAGAAGCGTAAAATTTGAATGCAAAATCAACCAATGTTTTCATTAAATGAGCATATGATATATGGAATGACAACCCTTAACAAATGGACCATTGTTCCCCAGGCAAGGCACATGGTTTAAAGTCATTGTTTTAAAAGAAACTATACAGACAAACTTCTTAAAGAAATAAAAATGGGAAATAGAAATTACACCTAACTGAAGGAGATTGAGATGAAGTCTTTGGCCTTCCAGTTGTTGAGTCCACCGTCAGTAGTTAGGAATATCCAGTTGTCCAAGTCACCATCACTATCAGTGTCTCCTATAGCATTAACTTCAATGTTGCTAATACGGAGAGGTGGTCCTCCAGCACGAACACATTGAACCTATTTCCGAGCCTTTGAAGTAAAAACCAATCCAAATTTTTCGAATTTATAGGGGATATCTGGAAGTTGTCCCCAGATAGTGCAGCCCCCATCTTCTACAACAGCTCTTGCATCCTTCAAGGAAGCCATTCTTGGTGGGTTTTTAGAGACCTCAGGAACAGTAGCTTTAGCCATAGCAATCGTCAGAGGGATTATCCCAAATGCTTGACAAGGGGTTTCAATGAATTCTCCATCTATTTCAACATATTTGAAAGAATTCAAATGACTGACCATATATTCTTCATCTCCACAGATTATGACGAACTTTCCTTTCACTGGGTATTTCAGCTATTGATGCAATGTAAGGGTGACCACACCTACCCCATGAATCCATGGGCGTCCGAGCAAGCAGGAATACGCGGGGCAAATATCCATTACATAAAAATTTGAATTGAAGACTTGAGATCCTACCTTGATTCGAAGATCAACCTCTTTGTGAACCATCGAAGGCTCTTACCACAATATCGCTAGGTTTCAGCACCAACCCTTCACAGTCCAGTCTATCCAAAGCACCTTTGGCTAAAATATTTAGGGAGGACCCAATATCTAGTAACACATACGTCAGGGTGGTGCCTTTGCATTCGATAGAGATGTGTAGAGATTTATTATGATTCTTCCCCGTTGGAGTCAAATCTGCATCAAAAAAGCCTAAACCATTGTCAGCAGTTAGGCTCGCAACACAATTTTCAAATTGGTCAGTAGTGGTCTCTTGTGGTACATGGGAATTCTTCAGGAATTTCAACAGAGCTTGGGCATGTGCTTCGGAGCATAATAACAAGGACAACATGGATATTTTTTAGGGTGTCTGCCCCAGTTGTTCAATTATTTTGTAGTCACTTTTCCGGATGATCTTCAGAATTTCTCCCATCTCTTGTCTAGATGGGTCTTCAATTGTAACGTCTTTGGATGGCGCCTCCATCTGGGCAAGCTCATATACTTTCTCTTTACCTCGGGCGTCAGCAATTGGCCCAGCAACAGGAATACGAACATGTGTTATAGTAGTTGTTGGAGGAGAGATCTTTGGAGAAAAGATCCTTCCTGCCCTGATGACCTTACTATTTCCGACAATGTTTGTAATTTCAGGATCTTTATTTTCAGTAATCCATGGATCTTGCTTGACACCATGATAATAAACTTCTGCCCCATAGTTCCAGGGCATAACTTTGTCAGAGGAATAGGGGATTAGCCCCGGTGTAGTGATAATCAGGGGAGCCGCTCTTGGCTCAACAAGAATCCTTATAGGTCCTTTAGAGGTGATCCTAATAGGAGTATTTGAAATGGTGATTATGGAAACATCTTCAAGTATCAGCTCTTGGAAAGTACTTTCAGGCAAAGTCTTCACAGACGGAGTTTTCTCGAACATAATTTCATGGCTATCAATCAGGCGTTGGATACCCTTCTTCAACCACATACAACCATTAGTTTAGGAAGCACAATGGTAACAATTTTCAAGGTATCCCGGAAATAAACCGACTCTTAACAGATTCTTCTTAATGATCATCAAGAGAGTAGTCAAATCACTGATGGAGGAGACATAGATAACATCGTCATCAACATTAACACCTTTACCATGATTGGGCATGGGTGCGGTATTGTCTGTAGAAGGCAGCAGCCAAATCCTCTAGTGTGTGGATATTAGTCCCTTCTAGTTGATATAACCATTCCAACTGTGTTCCAGATAAGCTCTCTTAGAAGAAATGAACCCATAACTTCCTATTGGTGGTGTGTGGTTGAATACTATGGACATATGACCTTAAATGGAGTTTCGGACAAGAGATCCCATCATATTTGGTGAAGACAAGGATTTTGAATTTATGGGGAATAACCACCCCAGGGACCAAACCTAAGTCTCCAAAGTCCAAACCAAGCATTGTTTGGATGGATCTCTACAACCTTAAGTCGGTCTTCTAGCTGTTTGTATTTGTCATCTGCCAGTGGGTACTGCTCATTGGAGTAGTCTTCATCCTTAGAAATGTGATTATTTCCACCCCCAGCCCTGGTGCTTCTAACATCCTCTTCTTGATTGTCTTCTTCCTCAGAAGAAGCCTCTTCTATTTGAGCCAGTCGGGAGGGCCCTTTGAACCTTCTTCCCATGTTGAGATTAACAACCCACTTCTTAGTCTTCTTTTTGGTGGCAAGGAGTGCCATCCTTTTTTGTTGTCCTTTAGCTAAGTTGAGGAAGGTCTCTTGAAATTGTGTGTGTTGAGTCTGCAGATCTTTGACGGTTTTATCTAGAGCCATCTTATACTGAAATAAATAGTAAAAAGATGAGGAAACATGTATCAGAAAACCTGCTTCTGAAATGATGCATGATGTGCGAATGCAATGTTTTCAAGGACCTCGAGAGATTTAAATTTGCTAGCCAAAAAGGAAACATAAAAAACACTTGCATTAATAAGTTTAATAATTACAATTTCCCCTTGGGATTATAATAGAAAATCAAAAGGGTCTCAAAGAGACGACAATATAAAAACTCCTAAGACCTAAGACTCAAGTCTGCCACGGACACTTCCTCTTTGTGTCGATGTAGGCATTCAGGATTCGCTCCTCGTGAAGTTTCTTTGTGAGCTCCAACACTTTCTTCTCGCTTGCATAGAATCGAGCTACAAAGGTGTCTCATTCTCCTCTTAGTTGAATCCACGAAGTCTGCAACTCTTCGAGGTCGGTAGGCATGTTAGGATCGAGAATGGTATAAGGAATATCCCCTTCGGCAATGGGCTCCATAATCACTGGTAGGATGTGAAATTCTGGCTGCAGATACTCAATGTCACGTTCAATGTTATGACACCGTATCTGACTTACTATATGACAGTAAATACAAAAGCAATAAAGAACACAGTCAATTGTTTACCCAGTTCAGTGTGCAACAACACCTACTCTGGGGGCTACCAAGCCAGGGAGGAAATCCACTATAAGAGATGTTAATTCAGGAATAAACCAACCAGTTTATCTCCTTCACTTAAGACCTACCCAATGCAATTCCAATCTAAGTACAACTTAAACCTGAGTTCCTACTCACTCCCCCTCAATCACAGCAGTGATACATAAACCAATTTGACTTAAGAATTGATGAAGACACTCTTCAAAAACAAACACTTGATTAAGCTTCACAGCTTTTTAATCAAGCAACACAATCACTCTTGCTTCACAGCTTTGAGTGATGCACACAACTAACTTGACTCTGCTTCACAGCTTTAGTCAAGGAACATTCAAACACTCTTGCTTCAAAGCTTTGAGTGCTACACAGCCCTTACAATTAGAAACCTATTCCAAGTCACTTATCACAATGATAATTGCTTGGAGTACAATAATCAAACCTATACAGATTACAAATGATCTTCTGATCAATAAAAGGGATGCGTTGCAAAACAGCAGCTCTGTTGAATATATAGCAGCTGCAACTTCAGTTAGGGTTTCCACAAAAACCTAGGGTTAATTCCGTTTGACCTAAAGACCAGGTCACAGGACTTTATTAACCAGGTTAGGGTTGAGCTAGGTTACCCCTCAGAAAACGCAGGATTCTGTTCAGGAAAGACTGAGTTATTTTCCTGAAAAAACTCAGACTTATCCAACCTGCACACCTGTTAGTTCAGAACAGGATGTCATAACATCTGTTATGACATCTGAGAAAACCTGTCTACTGATTTAGCAAAATGTGATCATTTTGCAAAATGCTCAGATACACACTTATAAACATCAGTACTTGAATTACAATATTTTTCTGCAAAGGTACCTAATGAGTCAGTACAAACTAAACTAGAATGTTATGACATCAGTCATGACATTCACACATACACTTGGGATTTACCAAAAATGCAAGCCAACACCTAAACACCTACAAACTCCCCCTTTGGCAGATTTTTGGCTAAAGACCCTAAGCAATCAGAGATAGATAGCAGCAGAAATAAGTGACAGCAGAAAAATAGAATGTCTAGTACTAATTAAGTAAGTACCAAAATATTCTCCCCCTCTTTAGCCATAAATGGGCCAAAGATACATGTTCATAAAATTATACAGTTATCCAAAACAAAATAATAAGAGCAGCAGCAGAAAACAACTGAATACACTTCCAAACTCCACCAGATATCAGCACCAACCAGCAACACCACCAAACATCAATCAACCTTCAAGCACTGTCATCAGACTCAGAGGAGCTAGTTTCTTCAATGTTGAGATGACCTTCAGCTTCTACACCTTCTTCCCTTCTATTTTCTTCAGCTTCCTCCTTTTCTAGCCTGACAATTAGAATTTCTAGGGTCCTTTTTCTAGCATCCAGCTCTTTGCAAGTTTCTTTTAAAACAGCTATGACATCTGATGTCTTGGACTGGGTCTTCACAGACGATGTCTCAGCTGATGTTATGACAATGTCTGGAGCATGAGATCCCTGAAAAAGTTTGTAGTGCAAGCCAAGGGCAGGAGCTCTTTTGCAGACTGTATCTCTTGCCACAAGGACATCAGGATATTGTGCAAGGATGATTCCACAAAGGAGGGAGGGAAAGGCAATTGGTCCTTTGACAGCATAACTGCCAGCATTCTTTAAAGTTTGTTCAAAGATGTACCTGCCATAGTCAAAAGCAGTCTTGGTTCCCACAGCATAAATAAATCTCCCCAATCCTGTGGAGATAGTTGATTTATGATTTGTAGGCACCCAGTTGGCTGCACCTATTTTATGCAAGATGGCAAATTTCATGCTGAGTTTACTGGCATTCAGCTTGCCTTTCAAGGGCCAGCACTTTACTTGCCTGGCTGTGATGGTTTGACAAATTTCATTGTCAGTTGCCTCCAGATCAGGACAGTCCTCATTTGTTCTTCCAAGAAACTTGTTGATTTCTGATGGAGAGAACTTGACCCTTCTTCCTCTAACAAAAACACTTTCAAAGTCAGCTGACCTTCCATCAGCACAATCATTAGACAAGTTCACTACAAACTCCTTGACCAGATTTTCATAACATTTGTTAAACTTTATCACTGTCTTCATTAGTCCAGCATTCTTGATCAGGTCCATGATGTCTTTGCACTCCAAGGCATCATTGTTGAGTTCTCTCTCTAAGGCTATTCTCTTTAAGCAAACATACTTCCATCTGTTTGCATTGTCAGGATGATGAAAAGAGATGTTGTCTGTTGGGACTTCAGGCACTCTAGCAATTTTGCTGGAGGGGAGCTTCCTTCTGATAGGAGTTTCTTCAATATCAATCTCAAATTCTGATTCCTCATCAGAATCAGAAGATTCGGGTTCTTTTCTCTTCTTAGAGATTGGTTGCACCTGGGCCTTCTTCCCTTTTGTCTGAATACTTTTCTCAGCCATGCCTTCAGCCTTGGATTTCTTAGCATTAGGTTTATCATTCTGACTACTCTTTCTTTTCATCAATCTCCTAGCTATGCTAGGGTTCACATTAGCAATCAGATCATTATCTGAGTAATCCTCATCCACATCAATGATAGGTGGATCAGCAGCCTTTTCTGAAGGGTTCTGAATGTTGTCTTTTTGTGTCACAACATTCTCAGTGACATCTACATTCTCAGAAACTTCCACATTTGGACTTTCTGATTGGTTTAAAGGGACAGAGATCCCCGGTACAGATTGGTTTCCACTCAGTATACTAGTAACCAGCCTAGCAATAGCTTGATGAACTTGAACTGATCCTTCTCTATTAGGTACAGAAGACGAAGGATGAGAAGAATTACCAGAGGCTGTAGCTTAAGCTCTTCCTGCATGTCTGGTTCTGAGCTTTTTGACTTTGGCTGGGTCAGTTGCCATTTCTCTGAGAGGAGTGACCTCAAGAACTTCAGATTCTATGCATGTGGTGATTGCCCTAGAATCTTGGTCAGATGATGAGGATGACGAAGTTGCCATGGTTGAAGACGATGTCTGAGACATTTTGATTGACTTTGAGTAATGGTAGCAGTTTGAGAAAAATCTTTGATTGTGAGGAGGAAACAGGTTGCAAGGACGAGAGAGGTAGGGGGTAAAAGGGAGTCTTTTCAACTTCTTAAAGATTTTGAAAGAATTGTGAAAGTATATGATTAACCCACTAAAGATAGACTTAATAAAATTAATTCCTTCAACCTTTGTTTTAAGCAAAATTAATTGCTATAAAATCTTATGTTGGTGAATACCCAACCTGCCCTTCAAATTTTCAAGTTTATTTCCAACAAGAGCCTTGGTAGAAGAATCAGTCAGCTGAAGCTTAGAGAAACTATGTTCCAGTTTAAATGACTTCTTCTCTTCAAAGTCAATAGGGTTCAAGGAAATGTTGATTGTATTCAGATTGTCACAACACAATGTCACAACATCTTGTGTAACATTGTACTCAGGGAGCATCTGTTTTGACCAGATGTTTTGAGAACAGTTTTTCCTAGCAGCAACTATTTCCGCACAGACTTGGGAGGGCATTCTTTTGATATGAATCATAGTCCTGGTTGATTCTTGAATAATTTTCTGTTTGTCCAGTCCATTTTGATGGAGAGTTATAGGAGAGGAGACTTCAAGCCTCATTTCTTCAGGGAAACAGAATTTATTAGACTTGTTATTTCCAACATCCTTGTCAAGATGACTTATGGTTCTGACAACACATCCTTCTTCAAGTTTATTTGCCACATCACAGATATTATCAACCTGTAGTTTTGGAGTTCTTCTGACTGCTTCCATAGAAATAGCTCTTTTCATTCTTCTTAGATGAAGGGGACCAAGCTTATGCTGCCACAGTTTCATCTATTTTTCTTCTTTGATAATTGGACACATAGTGGAGATATCAGTGTTCTCAGGCTGCCACAAGTAGCAGGTATCTTTGGATCTGATTCCTCTCATTACAACTTCTAGTTTTTCATTAATTACTAGACATTCAGATCTTAAGAAGTTGACCTTGAATCCTAGATCACATAATTGACCGATACTAATGAGATTAGCAGTCAGCCCTTTTACCAGCAGTACTTTATTCAGACTTGGAACTCCAGGGCAGTCCAAATTACCAACTCCTTTGACTTCACCTTTAGCACCATCTCCAAAGGTCACAAAACTGGTGGTGTGAGGCATAACATCATTGAGGAGATTTTTGAATCCAGTCATGTGTCTGGAACATCCACTGTCAAAGTACCAACCTTCCTTTGTAAACACTCTCAGGGAAGTATGGGCTATCAGGGCAGTAGCCTTTTTCTTCCAATGAGGAGTATGTGGTACCTTTTTTGGCTTAGGTTTAGCACCTGATTTCTGATTAGGATATCCATGTAATCTGAAGCAGAAGGGCTTTATGTGACCATATCTCCCACAATGATGACATCTCCATCTTTGGTATTTTTTCTTCATGTATTTCTGATGTTGAGAGGTGTGTTGAGACATCTGCTTTGACAATTGTTTAACATGCCTGATCTTCTTGTCTGCACCAGGTTTCTTAGCTTCCACAAATCCTAGACCAGATTTGTTTCCCACATTTTGTCCCACTTGTAGGATCTCTTCCAATTTATCTGATCCATTGGTCAACATCTTGACAGATTTTGTCATTTGGTTCAGTTGTGAGTTCAGTAATTGAACTTCCCCTTCTAGGTGACTTATAGTTTCAAGATCTGCCCTTTTTCCGCCTCCAGCTTTATAATGAGTTTTGACTGTTTCTCATTCTGCACACAGACTTCAACACTTCTGATACACAATTTCTTGTAGGTATCAGCAAGTTCTTCAAATGTCACTTCTTCATCACTAGTGTCACTTTCAGAAGTACAAACACTAGTTAGAGCAGTAACTAGTTTGGCAGATTCTTCTTCAGAATTACTTTCTGAATCATAGTCAGACCAAGTAACAGTCATTCCTTTCTTTTGTTTCTTAAGAAAGGTAGGACATTCAGCTCGAATATGTCCATATCCTTCACATCCATGGCATTGAATACCCCTGCCTTGGTTTCCCTTATCTTCTGACCTCGGTCTTCTGCTGGAGCTGTCAATGTCAGAGGGAATGTTATGAACATTAGACCTTGACTTTGGATCCATTCTTTTGATGAGCTTGTTGAACTGTCTTCCAAGCATAGCAATAGCTTATGATATATTTTCTTCTTCATCCTCCTTGTTTTCAACATCAACGTTGGATACAAGTGCTATGATTTTGTTCTTCTTGTCACTATTATCAGTGATTCCCATCTCAAAAGTCTGAAGAGACCCAATAAGTTCATCCACTTTCAACTTGCTGATGTCCTGGGCTTCCTCTATGGCAGTTACCTTCATTGCAAATCTTTTAGGCAAGGATCTGAGAATCTTCCTTACCAGTTTTTCTTCTGACATTTTTTCTCCCAGTGCTCCTGAGGTGTTGGCAATCTCCAAGATGTTCATGTGAAACTCATGAATGGTTTCATCTTCCATCATTTTTAGATTCTCAAACTTGGTGGTCAACATCTGAAGCCTTGACATTTTTACTTTGGAAGTGCCCTCATGAGTAGTTTTGAGAGTGTCCCAAACTTCCTTGGCCAGTTCATATTGATGTACTAGTCTGAAAATGTTTCTATCAATTCCATTGAACAAGGCATTTAAAGCTTTTGAATTTCCCAGAGCTAACTCATCTTCTTCTTTACTCCAATCTTCCTCAGGCTTTAGACTGATTGTCCCATCTTTCTCAGTTATGGTGGGATGAATCCGTCCTTTGTCAGCAGCTCTCCAAGCCTTTTTGTCCAGAGATTTTAGGAAGGCAATCATACGAGGTTTCCAGTAGTCATAATTAGTTCCATCCAGAATGGGTGGTCTATTTCCAAAAACTCCTTCTTTGTCCATAGTGCCAGAAAGTGATATCCCTAGATCTCACCCAGTAATACAGGCAGGGTGCCTGCTCTGATGCCAATTGAAATTCTGGCTGCAGATACTCAATGTCACGTTCAATGTTATGACACCGTATCTGACTTACTATATGACAGTAAATACAAAAGCAATAAAGAACACAGTCAATTGTTTACCCAGTTCAGTGTGCAACAACACCTACTCTGGGGGCTACCAAGCCAGGGAGGAAATCCACTATAAGAGATGTTAATTCAGGAATAAACCAACCAGTTTATCTCCTTCACTTAAGACCTACCCAATGCAATTCCAATCTAAGTACAACTTAAACCTGAGTTCCTACTCACTCCCCCTCAATCACAGCAGTGATACATAAACCAATTTGACTTAAGAATTGATGAAGACACTCTTCAAAAACAAACACTTGATTAAGCTTCACAGCTTTTTAATCAAGCAACACAATCACTCTTGCTTCACAGCTTTGAGTGATGCACACAACTAACTTGACTCTGCTTCACAGCTTTAGTCAAGGAACATTCAAACACTCTTGCTTCAAAGCTTTAAGTGCTACACAGCCCTTACAATTAGAAACCTATTCCAAGTCACTTATCACAATGATAATTGCTTGGAGTACAATAATCAAACCTATACAGATTACAAATGATCTTCTGATCAATAAAAGGGATGCGTTGCAAAACAGCAGCTCTGTTGAATATATAGCAGCTGCAACTTCAGTTAGGGTTTCCACAAAAACCTAGGGTTAATTCCGTTTGACCTAAAGACCAGGTCACAGGACTTTATTAACCAGGTTAGGGTTGAGCTAGGTTACCCCTCAGAAAACGCAGGATTCTGTTCAGGAAAGACTGAGTTATTTTCCTGAAAAAACTCAGACTTATCCAACCTGCACACATGTTAGTTCAGAACAGGATGTCATAACATCTGTTATGACATCTGAGAAAACTTGTCTACTGATTTAGCAAAATGTGATCATTTTGCAAAATGCTCAGATACACACTTATAAACATCAGTACTTGAATTACAATATTTTTCTGCAAAGGTACCTAATGAGTCAGTACAAACTAAACTAGAATGTTATGACATCAGTCATGACATTCACACATACACTTGGGATTTACCAAAAATGCAAGCCAACACCTAAACACCTACAGGATGGATAGATATGGCATAATGAGATTTTGAGCACGAGCTCGTACCCATTTGAGATAAGGTTCAAGAGGGATGAAATTTTTATGCCCCAAAGTCTTGCTGTCAACCTTGCTTACCATGCCCCAAGCATGTACAAACCTTCGATGATAGCCTTGAACATTATTCTCGTAGTCGAATACAATACCTTGAATGAGTGCATCAGGGGAATCATCTCTTTGAGCATATCCAAATTATCGTAGGGCTAGAGAAGGGTTATAAGTAATACCTTCCCTAATGCCCAAGAGTGCAACATTAGATAATTCACCATAACGGTCAATGATAGCAATGTCCTCTTGAGATCGAGATCACCAATATATATCTATATGAGAAAGCGACATTATCCTTTGTGACTGTAGCAATAGAAATGTTCAAGACTAAGCCATTGGATTGACTAGACTTTATACAAATCAAAATAAAAATCGCCACTGCGCTTTATTGTTTCCAAAGGAATGGGAAAAAAGCGAATAACCCAAAAAGATGGGGAAAGATTCAAGGTAAGGGGGTTGGTTATGCAAAGGTAAGGTATTAGCATCCTAAACATCTACGGTACTCTGCAAGAGCCTCTTTGTAAAATCTGTATATTTTGGCTATAAAAACTGTTGTATAAAAGGGATGTGGAGGTGAGAAAAGAAATATATATTTTATGATTTTTTCATCCGCCGCGGTTGCGAACCTTTAGTGCCCATGTACCACCTTTCGTGCAATAGGGGATCAGGGTACGCGTAGTTCCTCTTTTAAAAATTTGAAACCAATGTGTTGATTAATTTTATGAGATAAGACATCATCGTCATTGTCCGTATGGAAAACATACTTACTACCCACAATTATGAGAAAGGAGAATTTGCATCATCTCAAAGTGGAGAATATGGCTTGGATTTTAAAATCAACAATGCCTCACTCAACACCCAAGTGGAAAATATCTCTCTTCACTATATATTGTAGAAGTATAGTTATTTTCATCACTACAAGGATTGACAAGAGTTTAATCTTTTGGGAAAAGTTTAAAGTAAAAGCCAAAGTGGAAAAATGGTTTTAAATGAGATTGATTGACTTTTAGTCTTCTCATAAAAAAATGTCAAAGTATCATTAAGTTGATTGGGGGTTTATTTATGAAAATGTTTTGAAAATACATTGACCTAAGTCCAAGTTTATTATGAAAATAGTTCAAGTTTCAAAACAAGAAGAGTTTTCAAAAGGAGGAAGAAGATTTTGAAATTAAAGAAGATGGAAGGAGAAGAATAGACTATCCTAAAGCATAAGGTAAAATCTAGGGATAAGAACCATCTAACCAACAAAAAGCCAATACTTGACATTATGAGCTAAGATAGAATTCTCATTCTTTGGATTGAAACCAAGCAAGCAAAGATACTAGAACTCTTGTAAGAACCAAACTTCAAGTGTATTAAGTCTTTATAAAAAATTGGGCAGAGTAACGGCTGTATACGATTGAATTCCAAATTACAAACAAGGGGTGTAATCACAATAACCTGCACACAAAACAGACAAACAACCCAATGTCTTGAGGTAAACCTCAAGAGCTCCAGACAAAATAATCAGATAAGGTCAAGATAGGCCAAGGTTTCTAATCCTAAGTCCAAGAAAAGTCCCATGCTCCATAATGCCAAGGATAGTAGCCAAATAGTCCAAGTACCATTAAAGATATTTTAGGGTTTATGTTGATTATTAAGTATCGTAAAAAAGGGAAAGAAGAAAGCTCAAGTGAGCAAAGTAAAAATGGCAAGAAAATAAATGCTCAAATGAGCAAAGATGAAAATGGCATGAAATGTAAATGCTAAAAGTAAATAGTACATAAAGCATAAAAAAGAATAAAAACATAAGGTAAACAAGTCAATAATTAGTGGTTAGTTGGATGACCATCTTGAAACTTGGATTTGGAACTCATTAGAGGATTGGTAGAACCAAAGCCTCCACACAATAAGTTGCATTTGCTATTTGTCAAGTATATCATCCATTTGGGATTCTCATAAGTACCATTTAATGATCAACGATGTTTAAGTAATCCGCGTTGACCAAAGGTGTTGTAGATCCATTAGAGGATTGGTAGAACCAAAGCCTCCACACAATAAATCTCAAAATTATTGGATCAAAGAGATCAAATTAACACACTTGGGCTTGCAATCATAAGTTTGGGCCACGAATGATCATTTATTCGATTCGGGACAAAATTTAGCGCTATGTTAAGCAATCGTAAGTGGACTTATATAGAAGTCGCACCTATTTTGAGGTCGGTGAATAGCAATTTATGCACCATTTGTTTTGAGACATGATATAAAGATCATGATCCAACAATATCTAATGCAATAAGAAAGGGATGAGATGAAGAGGGATGAGGAAAAAGATATACAAACCACTTTTGAATTAAATTTTAATCAAACTATTATTAAAACCACTCATCCATTTTTGTGGAGTTAAACTCAACACCATGGATCCAATGATGTTAATAAAGTTCATGATCCAAAATTTAACCCAAGATCAGCCAGAAAATAATCACAAAATAATATCAAATTTAATATATATAAAAAAGGATTTTTAAAAATGTTTTAAAAAAGAAAATAATAAGAAAAATATCAACTATGTCCAAATTAATCAAGAAATAAAAAGTAAGACCATAGAAAAATTAGGGAAAGGCTCAAATAATTTTACACATTTTTTGGTAATTTTTTTAAGTCTAAAACTATTTTTAAATTATTTAAAATTGATCAAAAAAAACATTAAAAATATGATAATACAAAAAATATGTCTTTTAATTATTAGATTCAAATTTATTTGTAATTAATTTAGTCATATAATTCTTAATTCGATTAAAATAGACTTCCTTGCAAAATACTTGCCACTTGTATATAATTCCAAACTTCTTTTCAAATCTAACTCAAACCTTTTACAAATAATAAATGTACATCCTCGAGTAATTAAATGGTCTACTTATGTTTACCAATTAATTATTTAAAATCAAACGATTAAAATCCATACAATTCACCAAATTCACCATCCGCGAGCGACACGTGGCCAATATCTGGCCACATGGTGAGGAGACTATATCATACTCCCCCGATCTATATCTTAATATAGATAACCAACAATAAACCTTTTTTTCCACTAACATAACATAAACTACAAAGTATTTTCGAAAACGGATTAAAAGAGAATTAATTTCAAATTAATTGCGAACTACGTCTATGATCACCTACTTTTCCAACCTAGACAAGGTTCAAGGATAATGCAAAATCAATTCTACGCAATCTTATAAAAAATACCAACCACACCGCGAACTACGAAATGAGACTCTGATTCCTCCTAAGAGGATACATAGGCATACGATTAAAAAGCGTGGCGAGTCTGCTAACTAAAATTCAAACCCTTTTTCCGCTAACTAAAATTCAAACCCTTTTCCCGCTAATTAAAATTCAAACCTTTTTTTTAAGTAATTAAAACCCTATTTCCTAAACATCTCGCTTCTAAACCTAGTATCCTTGTGAACAAGGTAGAGGAGGGGTGCCTAACACCTTTCCCTCGTCTAGAACCAAGTCCAAATCTAGAATCTCTGAAATTTTAGGGTTATTCCTTTATACTCGTTTCCTTTAGGATAAAAATTAAGGGTGGCGACTCTAATTAAAAAACTAGTTGCAACAAAGTCAAGTTGCAGGTTTGAGTTTTTGTGTTTGGAGGATGATGAAAATGAAGTTACAGTTATGAAACAGGGGGGATGAGTTGTATATGATGTATAAAAGCTTTGTGATGGATTTAGAGAGGAAACGCACGAGTGGATTGTGAGTTTGAAGTTCAAGGTCAGAAATGACAAGCGATGGAGGTTTTGATACAATTTCTGGTTTTAAGGAGTTTTAGGGTGTTTCAAGGCTTGTAATTCGTGTATTGGCTTGTAGATAACTTCTCTATTTATAGATAAAAGGTTTTGGAGGCTCTAGATATCAGATTTTAAAAATCACATGTTATGGTTTTGAAACTTGTTTTTGAAGAAAACTTGAAATACATAGTTTCAATGCATAGTACAAGCATGGTCTGAGTAGTTAGAGGCTCTAGACAAGTTACTTCTGGCTTTGAGATTTTGTGTGTTTAAAAGGAACAAGTGCAAAGCTCAAGGAGAGTGGACTTTTTGATTAAAGCCACTTTTCCAAAATGGCAATGTTAGATTTGTGCCAAAAATGGATTAATCACTTGGACAATGGCTCAAGCACTTGGATCATAGCTCAATTAGTTGTGTAAACATTTAATTTTTGAGTGATTTTCAAGTTTGAAGGCCTGCAAAGCAAGATTATGCGGCATGCTTGAAGATTGGATCATAAGGTTCATCACAAAATGACCTAAAATTCAAGAATGGATGCTCAACTTCTTCTCTTTGATTCTCCTAGCTCAAGCATGATCTCTTCAATTTCTTGGATATTTTGGAAAGCTTGAAACATTTTCT
This sequence comes from Vicia faba, assembly GCA_948472305.1. Lineage (NCBI taxonomy): Eukaryota > Viridiplantae > Streptophyta > Magnoliopsida > Fabales > Fabaceae > Vicia > Vicia faba. The sequence goes on from OX451735.1 coordinate 368,946,312, forward strand.
ACAACCTTCATGTTGACCACTTTGGCTAAATAAACTTGGAACTTAGTGAAAATTTCCCAAGAAGTTGGGACAAAAAATTTGCCTAACTTGATGAAAATTTCACTAAGTATTTTTTTGATAAAAGGTCATGAATTCATGGGCCTATATCTCATAATCTAAGTATTTTTTGGACATCAACCCTAAGGGACGTAGTTGTAGAATTCATCAAGATCTACAACTTTCATGTTGAAAGTTTTCCTTGAATCATTTTGCATCTTGGTGAAAAAATGTCATGAAATAATGAAATTATCAAGGGTAAAAACACTTAGAATTTTTTTAAGTATTGAAAACTTTGAATTTTTGTGGACTTTTCTTGACTTTCTTGATTATTGATAATCAAGTGTGATATTTTTGAAGGTCTTGATGAATCTTGATCTTTGAAATTCAATGTTAACCAAAAAGTCAAAGTTTGACTTTTTGTGTATCACATGACTTTTCATCAGTTGATCCAAATTTCAACTATCAATCCTTTGATATTGAGAAATTATTTGAGCCATTAAATTAGGTCAACATGTTTTGTTTGAGTCCTTGAAATCATGTTTCACGCCATTAGGTTATGTACTAATTCTAAAGTAAATGATCAGTCATTCTTAGTCAAAACCCTAATTTTGACAATTGTGTCCCTTTGATGATTTGAATGTTTTTCTTGAGGAATTATGATCAACTCTTTATAAATTTATGAATATGACTTTAAAATGTTGATGCTGGCCAAAATAATGAATTTTTACTGTATGTTGACCACAATTGACTTTTTATCCAATACAGTTGATTTTCAGTCATCTGAGTAATTGATTGAGCAAATTTGAGATGCAAGACTTGAAACTTGGCATGAGCATTCTTGGAGACCTATAATAAACCATGAAAGTAAATTGAGGAATCAAAAATCCAATTGTACTTGATAAAACCAAAACCCTAATTTGTGGTCTCAGTGCTTAGGATGTGAGCTTGTCTGATCAACTCTTGAGCATCCTTGAGCATTTGAGATCTTTTGTGAAAAATGTCTTGAGAAAAGAGAGGACAAATTTTGGGGTACAACAGCATGAACTATTACTTTCGCATTAGTTTTTCGCAATTATGTATATGCTACAATATGTAATAGTTTAATTAGGGTTTACTATTTCCCCAGTTTTATGGTTTTGTACCCCCTTCCCCGAAGCCCTGTAATAGTTTAGGTTTACTTTCTGCACCTTTACTTTCCGCAATTTACTGCTTTTCTTATTACTGTATAGTAACTAGGAATGTATGGCAAGATCTAAAAACAAAACATAGAAAACTCTAATACGAGATAAATAAACTGAACTTGAATCACTCTTCACGCTTGTACCTCTAGGCTCCACTCATTGAGATCAGACTCTCGGGATATTTCGGTCGCAAATCATATGCTTGTGCTGAAACAATGCTTGGGAGAAAGATCGGGGATATGAGACTCCTCGAACCCGGTTACTTTCTTTTAGGACAGGTTGAGCCAACTGAACTTCAAGAGGGTACTTACTTATGGACTTCATGCAAGACTTTAAACCAAAGGCTACTTGTGTGACTTGTTTGCACTCATTATCTAAAAACTTGAACTCCTTGCAGGGCTTGTTTGTATTCATTATCTAGCGACGTGAATTCCTTGCAGGACTTGTTTGTAGTCCTTATCCAATAACTTGGACTTCTTGCAAGACTTACTTGTTTTCACCACCTTACATGTTTGCTTGGTGCATAGCATACACATTATGACATCATGTTGTAGTATTTTTGTTAACCATTTTAAGGATCTCAAGGGCCTGTGATACAGGTTTATTATGAACCAGATGTCTAGTAAGGGGCAGGAGGATTTATTTTTCCCTAACCGAATACTGTTGAAGTATCATGAACCAGACGTCTAGAATGGGGAAAGAGGATTTATTTTCCTCTAACCAAATGCCGTCAAAGAACGAAGTACATTATCTTGAGTTAAAGGCTAGGACTCACTTGACATGGTGAGCTTGATTCCCACAGAAGGATGTTCAAAGATGCAAAGTTCTTTAGTCAAAGCTACAACAACTTCTAACATGTCACTTTTGTTTATCCCGCGATATGCTTGAAAACATTGCATCTACATATCATGCATGTCATTACATAATAGGTAGTTCTCAAGACAGGTTTCTCATTTTCTCGCTGTTTATTTCAGCAGAAAAATGGCTATCAAACAGACCGTCAGAGATCTCTAAACTCAAAATGCACAATTCCAGGAGATGTTCCTAAGCTTAGCCAAGGGGCGGGAGGAACTGAAAGCACTCCTCACCAAGAATCCCGAAGATAACAAGGATGATTAATTAGAACAATTGCTAGTTGAGATGGTGAATATGAGAATCGAGATGATGGGTCATATGGATCTTATCTGAAACTTAGCTCGGGGACAAGAAGAGTTGAGAATTCTCATCAACAAAATTCATTAGGATGAATACAATGGTATGGGACGATCGACTAGAATTGGGGATCAAATCATTAATCTACCTCCAAAGATACATGAAGTTGGCTTGGTTGAAAGTAGGCCTTTCCGGATTGCTATTACATTGCAAGCCCAACAACGACCTCGCTAACAATAACAGGGTAGTCAACGTAAGCAGGATACATCCAAAAGGAAATATACAAAACTCAACATGATGATGTCGCAAGCCTTGCAACATATGTTGAAGATGAATTTGGCCACGTTGAAGGATCCTCCTCGGAATCCCAATGTTTTCACTCCTAGCTACAATCCTGATGCAAGATATGCATATCACTCCAACAGTCTGGGGCACAATACTGATAACTGTTGGATGTTGAAATATAAGATTCAAGACTTGATCGATGAAAGAATGTTGGAATTCACACAAGATGGTCAGATTGAGTTTTCCTGTCATCCCTCAAAGGCACACCATCTGAAGTGACAAATTCAGGCGGAGAAGCTTTTTATTCATTCGAATTTTTCTTTGTAATTTCTTTAGTTGACTCAAACACTTATCTTTATGTCAGGATTTAGTTGTCCCCATTAACACATTGCATATGTTTGTCTTGAATTAATCCATTCGTTTTCACTATACTTAAACTATGCTTTGACTTCCTTTTTGTGATATTCAACTCTCGATTAAAAGCTATAAGCCTTTACAGGGAGGATAACGAAAAAGATACCATAATCTCTACAGTATGCTTTTGAAAAGACCTTGTTGACGATGTACATGCATTGTTTCACATCCTAAACAGTGGTGTTATAAGGAAAATGATCCCTAGTCAACCCCCTTGAGCCTAAGAAGTAGGAGTTTTCTTTTTCACACAAATGAAAACCTTTAATAATAACCTAGGGAGGGTAGTTTCTCAGTTAATTCAAATGCGCATTCAGTCGTAAGCTTTCACTTCATACACAATGAGTAGTATCGAAGACGTCCTTCCAAATCAAAAGACGGTAATGGTTCCTCGTAAAACAGGCAGTCATTATCTCTCAAAAGATAATCCCACTAAGACAAAACCTACGAAGGAGACTTAAGAAAAAATTGGGGCATCCCCTGACTGTAATCACAGAAGAAACAATTCAGACAAAAGGTAGGGATAATAAAACCAAAAGAAGTCGCTATAAATCCTCGACAACAGAAAAATGTTACAAAAATGAATGCCTTCTCAAATAAAATTCCAGTATCCGAACCATCATCAAAATATCATTCCAGACTCAATTGGAATTTAAATGCACAATTAACTGAGTATAAGGCTGAAGAACATCACAAAGAACGGGTTGGGTACAAATAAAGTTTGAGCCTTTATCCTTTGTTTCTTAAACCGTGAACCAGGCCACGTTACAACCCTTAAAAGTCCTAATTGAAGAATAGGTTGGTTTGAAAGCATACTGTTACAAAAGGTATACTAACTCTTGTAAGGCTTATTATAAATCCTGAGTTGAATTCATATTCTTACAAAATTATGTTGTTTATTGAAAACGCATTTTCAAAAACTTCAAGACAGACATAAGCTTTGCATTTTTAAATACCACTATTTGCATATAACTAATTGTTCGACAACAGAGAAATTTACACGATAAATACTCAATTAATAGAGATCCTCCCAATGGACAGAATTACTTCAAAGGATGGGTCAAAAAGAAAGACACTTCCAGTAACAGACCTTTCGTGGGCACAATTGGTTAAATAAAGGGGAATGACATGTTATTGTCCAACTCATCTATGGAAGTCAAGTCAAGATTCAAAGAATCTCTCATACATTTCTGAATAGCCAGGGGCAGATCTCCATCGGAATCACTCGGGGCATTAAACATGAATTCCAGCAAAGGGTCATATACGATCAAGCAAACATTTTTTGAAAGTGCTATAACACTTACTACTATGGACAATTGTAGCGGTAGAAATGTTCAAGACTAAGCCATTGGATTGACTAGACTTTATACAAATCAAAATAAAAATCACCACCACGCTTTATTGTTTCCAAAGGAATGGGAAAAGAGCGAATAACTCAAAAAAGGGGGAAAGATTCAAGGTAAGGGGGTTGGTTATGCAAAGGGAAGGTATTAGCACCCTAAACATCTACGGTACTCCGCAGGAGCCTCTTTGTAAAATATGTATATTTTGGCTATAAAAATGTGTTGTATATAAAATGGATGGTAGAAGTGAGAAAAGAAATATATTTTTAGGATTTTTGCACCCGCCGCAGTTGCGAACCTTTAGTGCCTACGTACCACCTTTCGTGCAATAGGGGATCAGGGTACACGTAGTTCCTCTTTTCAAAAATTTGAAACACAAGTGTGTTGGTTAATTTTAAGAGATAAGACATCATCGCCATTATCCGTGTGGAAAACATGCTTACTACCCACAATCATGAGAAAGGAGAATTTGCATCATCTCAAAGTGGAGGATATGGCTTGGATTTTAAAATCAACAATGCCTCGCTCAACACCCAAGTGGAAAATATCTCTCTTCACTACATATTGTAGAAGTATAGTTGTTTGCATCACTACAAGGATTGACAAGAGTCTAATCTTTTAAGAAAAAGTTTAAGGGTAAAAGCCAAAGTGGCAAAATGGTTTAAAATGAGATTGGTGGACTTTTAGTCTTCTCATAAAAAAGGTCAAGGTATTATTAAGTTGATTGGGGTTTATTCATAAAAATGTTTGAAAATGCATGGACATAAGTCCAAGTTTATTATGAAAATGTTTCAAGTTTCAAAACAAGAAGAGTTTCAAAAGGAGGGAGAAGATTTTTTAAATTAAAGAAGAGGGGAGGAGTAGAAGAGGCTATCCTAAAGCATAAAGTAAAAGCTAGGGGTAAGGACCATCTAACCAACAAGAAGCCAAAACTTGACATTATGAGCCAAGATAAAATTCCCATTCTTTGGATTAGAACCAAGCAAGAAAATATACTAGACCTCTTGAGAGAAACAATCTTCAAGTGTATTAAGTCTTCACAAAAATTGGGCAGAGTAACGGCTGTATACGGAATTCCAGATTACAAACAAAGAATGTAATCACAAAAACCTGCACACAAAAACAAACAAACAACCCAATGTCTTAAGGTAAACCTCAAGAACTCCAGACAAATTAATCAGATAAGATCACAAGGTCTCCAAGATAGGCCCAGGTTTCTATTCCTAAGTCCATAAAAGTCCACTGCTCCATAATGCTAAGGATAGTAACCAAATAGTCCAAGTACCATTAAGAGTTTTTTAGGGTTTAAGTTGATTATTAAGTATCTTAAGAAAAGAAAAGGAAAGCTCAAGTGAGCAAAGTAAAAAATGACAAGAAAATAAATGCTCAAATGAGCAAAGATGAAAATGGCATGAAATGTAAATGCTAAAAAATAAATAGTACATAACGTATAATAAAAAAATAAAGCACAAAATAAACAAGTCAATAATTAGTGGTTAGTTGGATGACCATCTTGAAATTTGCATTTGGAACTCATTAGAGGATTGGTAGAACCAAAGCCTCCATACAACAAGTTGCATTTGCTTTTTGTCAAGTATATCATCCATTTGAAATTCTCACAAGTACCATTTAATGATCAACGATATTTAAGTGATCCGCGTTGACCAAAGGTGTTGTAGATCCATTAGAGGATTGATAGAACCAAAGCCTCCATAAGTTGAATCTCAAGGTTATTGGATCAAAGAGATCAAATTAACATACTTGGGCTGACAATCATAAGTTTGGGCCACGAATGATCATTTATTTGAATCAGGATAAAATTTAGCGCTATGTTAAGCAATCGTAAGTGGACTTATATAGAAGTCGCACCTATTTTGAGGCTGGTCAATAGCAATCTATGCACCATTTGTTTTGAGACATGATATAGAGATCATGCTCCAACAACACTTAGTGCAAGAAGAAGGGGATGAGATGAAGGGGAATTAGGATAAAAAAGAAAACCACATTTGAATTAATATTTAATCAAACTATTATTAAAATCCTTCATCCATTTTTGTGGAGTTAAACTCAACACCATGGATCCAATGATGTTAATAAAGCCATGACCAAAAAATCAACCCAAGACAGTCAGAAAATATTCACAAAAAATAATTATATAATTAATATATACATTAAAGGGTTTAAAATGTTTTTAAAATGGAAAGTAATGAAGAAAATACCAATTATATTCAAATTAATCAAGAAATGAAAAATAAGACCATAGAAAAATCAGAAAATAGGTCAAGTAATTATACAAATTTTTTCGAATTTTTTAAAAGCCAGAAACTATTTTTTAAAATTAAAATAAATGGGTAAAATAAACAAAAATAGTAAAAAATAATAAAGTTAGAAAAAAAAAAAAAATAAGGTCACCAATATTGGTCACAATATCATTGGATCATTCCATAATTTTTTCAGAATTAAAAAATGTGTAAAAGTATTTTTAAACATTTTAAATAAATCAAATAAGTGTAAAATTCATAAAATATATCAAAACACAAAATTAAATTGTGAAAAAATAATAATCAGAAAGAGAATAATAAAAAAAATCATATTTGTTTTGGATTTTTTGGACTAAAAATGAATTTTCTATGATTTTTTTGAAATTTAAAACAATTAAAATATAAAAATCAGAAAAAGAAAATAAAAGAAAAAGATGTGGACCATTGGATGAGAGGTAGAATGCGTTAGTAATCAAATCCAAGGGATCTAGCGCGTTGTGCATATCATGGTCTTTACTGAATAAAGCACTGAATCAAATGTAAAATCAAAAATTCAAAAAATACAAATGGCACGCTTTCATTGGTTAGAAGGTCACACGTTGGTCATATTCAACCTCCATCCTCACGAGTTACAGGTCTCTCAAACTATAAAATCAGAAGCTCAGACCTATGCCATTCGTTTCGTCTCTTCAAGACAAAGATAACCATACCCTCGCGCCATTTTTATATAAACTGTAACTCAAGCAATTTGGAAAGAAAGTTTTGAAAGGGGATTTGAAAATTCATGGTTAAAACGTGTTTCCAGATAAAAGTAACTGTTGTGACTAGAACCAGGGCAATGAGAGCAACACAATGGTACCAAAGTTTTGAAGAATTGATGAAGGAATCTACCTATTGAAGTTGAGTTGCAGAGCTCTTAAACTGGACTTCTATGGAGCAATATAGGGCACGATTCTTTAATGTAATGGTATGGTTAGCTTCGGGGAAGATCAAGGAAGGTGAATTGATGAAGAAAATGGATTGAAAAAGGCTTCAGAATAGGATTCGAAGTAGCTGAATTCTGAGTTGTGAAGCAAGTTTGGCAGGGAGGTTCTGGCTATCTAAGCTTGAGAAAATGAATGGGATAGTACATGTATTTATAGAAGAAGCAAATGGGATCAAAAGGAAGGGTGAATGATGCGTTTTGGAGGGAATTCGTGCAAACCTGATGCACGAGTGAAGTGTGATCCAAACTTCACCAAAACTCATCCAATTCTTGCGTTTTGATGCACTAATGCACTTAGGAAAGTTGGCTAATCATGTTTAGATCCAAATCACGTGCTAATTTTTAGGTTTAGAGGTTGTAACATGAAATTCAAATTCTGACTTGCAGGGAAACTTCAATTCCAAGTTACCATTTTTGAAACAATGGCATTTCCATCTCAAGGAGTCTTCAGGCATGTTTCTTGATGCTTTGGAAAGAAGAGGTAACAAACTTTGCAATGGAAAAAGAATGGAATCAATTGGAGGCTTGAGCTGAAAATTACATAGAGTCAAAGTTGGAGAAAAATATGGAATGAAGTATATCTCTTGAATGACATTTTGCAATTTGAAACACTCAAAATCTCCAAAAATTGAGCAAGTTATGACTTGTTGAAGTTGGCCAAAAATCATGAAATGACCAATAATCTTTTGCATTCTTAAGGAAACTTCCATCCATTTTCTTACTTTGAACATAAAATAAGGCATGAAGTACACATCCTTAAGATCATCATGGAAAAATAATGGGCTCAAGATGATAAAAATTGACCAAGTTATGACAATTTGAAGTCACATAGGAAAAATTAGGGATTCAACTAGATGACTTGTAATCTTTCTTCTTCAACAAGTTCCTTCCACATGAAAACTCTTTGGAACTTTTGAAGTGATTTGTTGGTAACTCTTTGAAGAGAAGAATTTTTTTGAAATCACTCAAAAATAACAAAAGATGAGCAAGATATGCCTCTTTGAAGTCTAAAACCCTAGCCTCTAGATCAAGAGAATGCTTGATGGAACTTTGCCAAGTTTGAACAAACTTTTTGTGCCAATATTCTTCCTTTGTGAATAGAAATTATTGAGGATGATGATGAGGACCTATGGCCACAAAAACCAATTTCATATCAACTTCAAAACAACTTCAATGGTGAGGTTTGAATATCTCAAGCTTTTGACTAGGGCATGGAAATAAACTCATGAACCCATGAAGCAAATTGCTAAACCTCATTGCTTTTACCTACATTATCAATAAGTAAGACAAACCAATATTGCATTTTATTAATTAGAGGAAAAAAATCAAAGTACAATATCTATGATCACAAAAGCAAACAAATCAAGGTGCTTGGTAACTTCTCAAAGAGCAAAGCTAAAGATAGGGAGAAGAACCAGAATCCCTAATGTGATTTTGTGGTGATTTAAACAATTGAGGATGTGAAAAACACAAGAAGGGGGGTTGAATTGTAAAACTTAAAACAAATGACTTGACAACACAATATTTTTATCCTGGTTTGTTTGATCTCAAACTACTCCAGTCCACCCGTCAAGGTGATTTCGCCTCTCTCCAATGAGGTCTTAATCCACTATTTTCAAAGGATTACAATAGCTACTTTAACAACTGTTAAAGTCTTCTTGAGTACAACCACAATCTGGTTAATCTCAAGGAACTTCTTTTACAAATGAATTGAACAAGTGTGTATTGTTTTTTTCTTACAAAACAGTATATCACAATTGTGATAATTACACAAAATAAGATTGGAATAAAATGACTTTGCTAAAGCTTTGAATGAGCGTGGTTTGAATAGCTTGGCAAAATTGGGTGCGTACGTACGTGCTTCTTTTCACAAGCAGTCCTGTTTATATAGGCAAGCAAGGATACATTGTCCATAAAGCAGGTTAAATGATAATAATGCACTTTCCTTTTGTAGAAGATCTTTGTTTGAAGAAAGCCGCTAGCAATTAATTCTGTCTTGAATAGCTAGTAACGCTTCAAAGTCTTCTTTGTTGTATCTGCTGATAACCCATCAGAGTGTTGATGACTTGGTAAAGATGTCTTTGATCAGAGTTAGAGTGTATTGTTTAGGCACAGATTATGGTTATCAAACTTCAGTGTTTCAGCTTGTACCATAGGTTGCTGATCTTCTGATGCTGGTCCCATTCTGATGCTGATTCCATCAGAGCTTCTGCATATACAAGGCATAATTTTAAGGAGCATAATTGTTCTTTGTATGTACTTTAGAGATAATATTATTCTTTGTATTTTGTTATCATCAAAACTTTAATCAAGGGCTGTAGAATCAAACTATGTTCTAACAATCTCCCCCTTTTTGATGATGACAAAAACTAGATTTTTCAATAAAGAATAAGGCATAAAAAGGTATAGAGTTTAGTAGAAAAACTCCCTCTGAGTTGATTGCTTGCCTTTAATTCCATGAGTCTTTGAGCATCAGAATCTTAATGTATCTTTCAGCAGAGTTTTGTACCTGTTCAAGCTTTTTAGAAGAGAGAATTTAAGTAGATTCGAATGTTTGAGACTTATGTCTCAATAATCCGTTATTGAAACTATCTTTTTCTTTCTCCCCCTTTTTGTCAGTTATCAAAAATAACACATAATCAGAGCCAAAATGAGTTGATATAAAAGACATAATCAATGATAAGTTCAGAGCTATGTATAGAATATTACAGAAAACAAAATTTTTAAATAGAGGAAAATCTAAGAGGGAGGAGGAAGACGCGTGAACAAAGCTTCCAACAAGCCCTTGATTTTGATGTTGGTTTCCTCCTGCTTGGTTAACATGCTCTTGATTTCCGAAATTTTGTCATCCTGTTTATCCATTCTTTCCTGCATCAAAATATCAGATCTCTTCAGGTCTTCTAAAGTCTTCCTTTCATAGGAGGAAGCTTGAGAATCCTCAGCAACTGGATGCTTCTCAGAGAATTCTGCAATGTCCTCTTTTTGACCCAGTTCTTCAGTAGGAATCATCTGCTCTGGAGTATCAGTCAGATTGAGATCTTCTGACACTGGTTGAACTTTGTCTGCTGGACAGTGTTCAGACCAGGGAGCATTGTCCAAAGGGAGGACTTCTTCCTTGAGTAGCTAGCTCAGAACTTGATCTTCAAAAAATTTTAGCAGGTTGCTGAAGTTTTGTTGAACTTTTTTGTAGCTCTGTTCTTGCATTTTATGAGTTTCAGAACATACCCATTTTCTGAAACTTGTCCAAAGATAATCTGATGCAACAGGATCAATCAGCTCAAGACTAGCTTGCTTCAGTGAAGTTATCCACTTCTGCATTTCTGTTTCAAATATCAATAAACTGGTACCAACATCTGGTGTAGGTTCAGATGGTTTTGGTTTTGGAATGGCTATTTTGTTGGTTATGGCAGCCAGGCGTTCAAAAACAGTTAAGTCAATGACAGTTTTGGCATGGTCATTTGGATTGATTTTGGTGAGGAAGTGGGAGAGTCTGGAATGATTATTGGACTTGATGGGGTGTTTGGTGGAGTTGATTCTAGTGAAGAGGGAATTTGGGGAATATCCAGAATGGTCAGGGATATACTGATGTTCAGAGGTTCAGTGATTCCAGGAATGGGAATGGGATCAGAATCAACAGTTTGGTTGGATTGATGGTGATGAAGTTCTGGTTCGCAGGATTCATGAGGTTGGACCTCAGAAGTTTGAACTTCTGGTTGTAATAGTTCAGGTTGTGGAGAAGGTGGATGAGTTTCTGGTTGAGGAGAGAGTGGAATTTCTGGTTGAGGTGCTTCTGAAATGGTTTCAGAGTTTGGATTTACTGGTATGAGAGCAGATATATGTTGTTCAAAGGTTTCAATATCTGATAGAACTTTTGCAAGTTCTTGTTGGGTTACTTTAATATTTGGATTTGTAGGTAGGGAGTGAGATCCTTTAAGAGTTAAGGTTTCTGAGGGGTCAAATTCAATGTCAAAGTCATCAAGTGTTTGTGGAGTAGGGTTTTCTGATTGAGTGGGGATTGGTACAGATGTTGATACAGATATTGAATCTAAAACAGTTACTGAAGAAGGATTACCTCTCTTTTTAGCTGCTTTGGGAGTGCGCTGGGATGATCCTTCTGCTGCAGCCTTCCTTTTCTTGTTTTTCTTCAGCACAACTCTTGGAGCCTTCTGCTTCAGATCCTGAATGTTTAGATCTGGTGTTGTACCATCATCTTTGCATGCATCCAGATATCTGACTATTATCTCAGGTTTAGAATCAATCTCTGAGAACATGGGAAAGTTATCCAGAGGGATTCTTCTGTTAGAGATTGTTGCAAAATAAGTGGCACTGGGTTCCTTCTTGATGTTCTCAATGATCTTCATCTTCTTCAGATTCTTTGCATTCAACTGTTTGCCAACAGTAGCTTCTAAAGTGCTGATTTCCTGAGCTTCTGTTAGATGATCAATCAGCTTATTCTCTGTTAGAATATCTAATATGAGCCTTCCTAGGGGTATCCAGTCCCTTTTTGTGCGCTCCTCTTCTCTGGTCTCCTTAACACTAGTCCTTAGATGGTTGAACAGCAGATGAGCCAGATTCACCTTAATCTTCTGGGAGATGAAATAGATCAGAAACTGCTGATCAATGTTGATGTAGTCAGGAGAGCTGGTTGGCTTCCTGTGGTTTATGCATCCCAGAATAATCATAGCCCATATTTTGTGATGGTCTTTTAGATCCCTTATCTTTCTGGAGGGAAGACCCAGAGTGAAGATTTCTCTAGCAATTAGGGCGACATCAGCACATCTTTCAGCCATGTCTATGCATCTTATGCCACCACCACTGTAGCCTATCAACCTTGCAATAAGGTCTTCAGTTATGATTATCTTCTTCCCCATTATGTACGAGGTAACTTGATGGTTGGAAGATGAAGCATGAATCCAAAATTCCTTCACAAGGATTGGTAACGTTGGACCTACCAGACGGTCAAAGTACCTATTCCATCCTTGAGTCTTTACTTCTTCAGAGAGATTGAACCCGTTCTCTTGAAGACTGTTAAAGTCCACAATCAATTCTGAGAGTACTTCTAGATTTTTGATGGGCGTGAGAAGAGTTCTGAAGGGTTCTTCATATTGTTCTGAGGAATCTGTTCTCTGAGTACTGGAAGTTGGGTTGCTTGAGGAAGCCATGTTCACATAAAGTTTTAGAGAAGAAATTGAAAGGGTTTTAAGAAAGATGCAAACTGAAATCAATTAGATTGTAGAGAAAGTGAAAGAGTGTAAAGAATGAGAAATGTTCTTAAATAGATTTTGAAAAAGATTTTGAAAACGTAAACGGCAAGAGAGAGAAATAAATTATAATGATTATGAGCATTAATGACAGCTGATTTTGGGGGATTCAGAAAGATATTGGAACGGTTACCCATGACATGTGTCCCAATGTATCCAATCAGCGCTTTTGACCTTTCAGAAAAGTGAACGCGTGTTCAGCCTCAGAAAGTAGCTGATGAATGGATGACAACTGTTTGCTTGAGTGAAAAGCACATTTCTATCCTTGAAATGAAGCGCCCAGATCTTCATGGATAGATTCTGATACAACCTGTACTTCTAAAGATCTGAAGGAAGATTGATCAGTAGTTCACAGAAAATAACCAAAATTCTGAAGGTTAAGATATGGAAGTAAAACTGTTTTATTCTGGGCAAAGCTTCATGCTGAGATGTTTCAGAATGAAGTTAAACCTATCTTCAGAAAGAGGTTTTGTAAAGACATCAGCCCATTGATGGTCTGTGTTAATAAATTTTAAATTTAGAATCCCTTTCTGAATATAGTCCCTAATAAAATGATGTTTTATTTCTATATGCTTAGCCCTAGAATGCAAGATAGGATTTTTACTGAGGCAAGTAGCAGAAGTGTTATCACAGAGGATATGGATGTTACTCTCAAATATATTGAAGTCCTCAAGTTGACTTTTCATCCAAAGCATTTGCGTGCTACATCCAGCTGCTGCTATGTATTCAACTTATGCTGTTGATAGTTCTATTGTGGATTGTCTTTTACTGGACCATGAGATCAGATTTTTTCCCAGAAACTGACAGCTTTCAGAAGTGCTTTTACGTTTTATTCTGTCTCCGGAAAAATCAGCATCACAGTATCCTACTAAGCTGTAATCACTTGATTTTCTATAAAACAAACCCAGATTAGTAGTACCTTTCAGATACTTGAAAATTCGCTTAACTGTTGTTAAGTGGGATTCTCTAGGATCTGATTGGAATCTAGCACAAATACAAACACTGAATAGAATTTCAGGCCTTGAAGCCGTCAGATAGAGAAGAGAACCAATCATACCTCTGTAGACCTTTTGTTCTACCTTGTTACTTACCTCTTCTTTTTCTAGAATGCACGTGGGATGCATTGGAATCCTTGAGGGCTTACATTCTGAGAGATCAAATTTCTTCAGAAGTTCTCTGACATACTTGCTCTGATGAATGTAGGTTTCTTCTGGAGTTTGATTAATCTGAATGCCCAGAAAGAACTTTAGTTCCCCCATTAGACTCGTCTCAAATTCTGCCTGCATACATTTGGCAAACTCTCTTCCCAGAGAGGGTTTAGTGGATCCAAATATAATGTCATCAACATAAATCTGACATACTAAGATGTCATTCTTAACTGTCTTACTGAACAGGGTTGTGTCCACTTTCCCTCTGGTGAATTCCTTTTCTAACAGGAAGTTACTTAGTCTTTCATACCAAGCTCTGGGAGCTTGTTTCAGACCATAGAGTGACTTCTTTAGTTTGAAAACATATTCTGGATTTTTGGAACTTTCAAAACCAGGGGGTTGGTGCACATAAACCTCTTCTTCTATATAGCCATTTAAGAATGCACTCTTGACATCCATCTGATACAGAGTGATGCCTTTATTAACAGCAAATGAAATTAAAAGTCTGATAGATTCTAACCTGGCGACTGGAGCAAAGGTTTTTGTATAGTCTATCCCTTCTTGCTGACTATAACCTTGTGCTACCAGCCGTGCTTTGTTTCTGATGACTTCACCTTGTTCGTTCAGTTTGTTTCTGAACACCCATTTTGTGCCAATGACGTTGAATCCTTTTGGTTTAGGAACCAGATCATATACGTCGTTTCTTATGAACTGATTTAGCTCCTCCTGCATTGCCAGAATCCAGTCATTGTCCAGAAGTGCTTCATCAATTGTTGTTGGTTCAATCAGAGAAATAAGTCCCATGAGGGATTCTTCAGTGTTTCTAAAGGTAGATCTTGTTCTGATTGGATCTTCCTTCCTTCCTAAGATTGTTTCTTCTGGGTGATCAATTATGCTTCTGGATGGTCTTTTCTGAAGTTGATCAACAGAAGGTGTTGGATTGCTTATAGTGACTCTTTCTGATGTTGAGGGGGTGTCTCTGTTGAGAGCCTCTTAGTTATCTTTAGTGCATGTGAGTTCAACTTCCATACCTGCAAGGAATTCATTCTGCTTTGAATTTTGAGAGTCAAGCTTATCATCAAACCAAACACTGATTGACTCTTCAACAATCTGTGTTTCTGTGTTGTATACTCTGTATCCTCTTGAGCATTCAGAGTATCCTAACATAATGCACTTTTGTGCCTTAGAGTCAAACTTGTCCAAATAATTTTTTGTATTCAAAATAAAACATATACATCTAAATGGGTGAAAATAGGAAGTGTTGGGTTTTCTGTTCTTCTACAATTCATATGGAGTCTTTTCCAGAATAGGTCTTATGGAGATTCTATTCTGAATGTAAAACGCTGTGTTTATTGCTTCTGCCCAAAAGATCTTAGCAATGTTAGTCTCGTTGATCATGGTTCTATCCATTTCTTGCAATGTTCTGTTCTTTCATTCTACAAATCCATTTTGCTGGGGAGTTCTAGGACAAGAGAAGTCATGTAGAATGCCTTTTTCATTAAAGAATAATTCAAAGTCTTTATTTTCAAATTCTCCACCATGATCACTTCTGACTTTGATGATTCTAAGATCCTTTTCATTCTGAACTTGGTTGCAGAAGGTAACAAACACAGAGTGTGACTCGTCCTTGTGCCTTAAGAACTTTACCCATGTCCATCTGCTATAGTCATCTACGATTACTAACCCATACTTCTTGCCACTGAATGAGGCAGTTTTTACTGGACCTAATAAGTCAATGTGCAGAAGTTCTAATGGCTTAGAAGTGGAAACAACGTTTTTGGATTTGAAAGCAGGTTTTGCAAACTTGCCTTTCTGAAATGCTTCACACAAAGCATCTGAATTGAACTTTAAGTTAGGAAGTCCTCTGACCAGATTGAGTTTGTTAATCTGAGATATTCTTCTCATACTAACATGTCCCAATCTTCTGTGCCAGATCCATTGCTCGTTGTTAACAGACAGAAGACATTTTACATTCTGACTTTTCAGTTCAGAAAGTTTGATTTTATAAATGTTGTTTTTCCTCTTTCCCTTAAATAGGATAGTCCCATCTTTCTGACTAACAGCTTTGCATGAATTTTGATTGAAGATTATATCATAACCGTTATCACTTAATTGACTTATAGATAACAAGTTATGCATTAATCCATCAACTAATAAAACATTACTAATAGAGGGAAGATTTCCATTACCTACTGTTCCAGAGCCAATAATATTTCCCCTTTGATTGCCTCCAAAACCTACGTGGCCTCCAGGCTTAAGTTCCAGGCTTTGGAACATATGCCTTCTTCCCGTCATGTGTCGTGAGCAGCCAGAGTCCAGGTACCATGACTGGTGTCTTTGCTTTGCTGCTAAAGATATCTGCCACATGTATTATTTTATCCTTAGGTACCCACATTTTCTTGGGTCCTAATTTGTTAGTTCTACCAAAACTCTGGTTGAGTTTTGGTTTGACAGAGTAATCACTACTTGTATATTTTATGTCATGTGTGCGCCTATATATAAAGTGTGAATCAAGTGGATTACGCTTTATGACTAAGTCCATGGAATTTTTTGGTGTAGGAACCTTACCTTGATATCCTATCCCTTTTCTGCCATTTCTGCTAACCCCATAGATCATTGAAGCCATTTTACTTCTGTCTATGTTTTTAGCCAGAAACTTCTGAAAGCTGTGATCATACTCTTTGATGATCTCATCAGCATTGTTGAGAGTTTCAGAGATTGTTTCCTTCTGAGAGTTTTGCAATTGATTTTCTAATTTTGAAATTTTATCTTTTAACTCAGAATTCTCTAATTTGAGACTTTCAGTCTTATCAGAGTCAGAAGCAAGATTCCTTTTCAGGTTTCTGAATTTGACTCTGATCTGCTGATACCTTTCCAGAATTTCATTAAGGCTTTCAGCTAATTCAGCCTTAGTAAAATTTATAGTAAAGTCAGGGAATACCTCTTCTGTGTCTGATTCAGAGTCTGACTCAGAAGCTTCACTGTCTTCAGATACGTTTGCCATGAGAGCTATGTTTTCTCTTTCATCATCTGATTCTGAGTCAGCTTCAGATGTATCAGAATCATCCCATGTAGCCATGAGACTTTTCTTCTTTTCTTTGCCAAACTTCTTTTTGGGCTTCTCCTTCTGAAGCTTTGGGAAATCACTTTTGTAGTTCCCTTGCTCGTTACACTCATAGCAGATGATGTCTTTGTAGTTTGGCTTTTTGTATCCTGAAGAGCCTTCAGATCTTTTGTGTTCAGAGGAGGATTCTGTCCTTCTGTATCTGGAGGAAGATTCATTCTGATTTTCTGATCTTCTGGTATTCCTGAACTTCCTTTGCCTCTGCTTCCATAGTTGGTTCACCCTTATGGAGAGAAGAGACAATTCATCTTCTTCTGATGAGGATCCATCAGAGGTTTCTTCCACAGCCTGCAAAACTTTGGAGTCAAATTTTCTGTTAGATTTTAATGCTAATGGCTTACCTTGCTTTTGAGGTTCATCTTCTTCTAGCTCTATCTCAAGACTTCTGAGGGAGCTGATAAGTTCCTCTAGAGAGATTTTGTTGAGATCCTTGGCTAGCTTAAGCGCTGTGACCATTGGCCTCCACTGTTTTGGCAAGCTTCTGATGATCTTCTTGACATGATCAACAGTGGAATATCCTTTGTCAAGAACTTTTAGACCAGCAACAAGAATTTGAAATCTTGAAAACATAACTTCTATTGATTCACTGTCTTCCATCTTGAATGCCTCATACTTCTGAATGAGCATAAGGGCTTTTGTTTCTTTGAATTGAATGTTGCCTTCATGCATCATTCTCAGAGAATCAAACATATTCTTAGCAGTTTCTCTGTTTGATATTTTCTCATATTCTGAATATGAGATGGCACTGAGAAGAATTGTTTTGGCCTTGTGATGATTTCTGAACTCACGTTTTTGCTGATCAGACATCATTTTCCTGTCAATCTTCTGACCACATCCATCCACTGGGTGCGTGTATCCATCAGTCACCATGTCCCACAGATCATCATCATGGGCCAGAAAGAAACTCTTAATTCTGTCTTTACAGTAGTCAAAGTTTTCTCCATCAAAGACTGGAGGTTTTCCACTGAATCTGTCCCTTTCTTCATTGTTGTCATTGCTGATGTTTTGACTTGGTCCTGCCATTGTGTTTTTCTGACGCTAGATCTTGTACAGACACGGTTAAGTGTTAAATCTCAAAACTAGGCGCTCTGATGCCAATTGAAGATGTGAAAAACATAAGAAGGGGGGGTTGAATTGTAAAACTTAAAACAAATGGCTTGACAACACAATATTTTTATCCTGGTTCGTTTGATATCAAACTACTCCAGTCCACTCGTCAAGGTGATTTCGCCTCTCTCCAACGAGGTCTTAATCCACTATTTTCAAAGGATTACAATAGCTACTTTAACAACTGTTAAAGTCTTATTGAGTACAACCACAATCCGGTTAATCTCAAGGAACTTCTTTTACAAATGAATTGAACAAGTGTGTATTGTTGTTTTCTTACAAAACTGTATATCACAACTGTGATAATTACACAAAATAAGATTAGAATAAAATGACTTTACTAAAGCTTTGAATGAGCGTGGTTTGAATAGCTTGGCAAAATTGGGTGCGTACGTACGTGCTTCTTTTCACAAGCAGTCCTGTTTATATAGGCAAGCAAGGATACGTTGTCCATAAAGCAGGTTTAATGATAATAATGCACTTTCCTTTTGTAGAAGATCTTTGTCTGAAGAAAGCCGTTAGCAATTAATTCTGTCTTTAATAACTAGTAATGCTTCAGAGTCTTCTTTGTTGTATCTGCTGATAACGCATCAGAGTGTTGATGACTTGGTAAAGATGTCTTTGATCAGAGTCAGAGTGTATTGTTTAGGCGCAGATTCTGGTCATCAAATTTCAGTGTTTCAGCGTGTACCATAGGTTGCTGATCTTCTGATGTTGGTCCCATTCTGATGCTGATTCCATCAGAGCTTCTGCATATACAAGGCATAATTTTAAGGAGCATAATTGTTCTTTGTATGTACTTTAGAGATAATATTATTATTTGTATTTTGTTATCATCAAAACTTTAATCAAGCGCTGTAGAATCAAACTATGTTCTAACAACAATGTGGTATGATGAAGGGATGTTAGGGGCAAAAATTGGGGTACAACAACAATGACAATTCCCCGCACCCTATGAACACTGGCATAGTCAAAAGATACTATGCATAAAAGAGACCCATTAGGTTGACATGCCTAGGCAAAAGTAAGGGCATCCCGGCGAACCAAAAAACTTCGGGAAAAAATTAGGGATATATATACGAAAATATTATACACCCGGCAAGTCGAATATATGATGATAGTCCCTTCGAATTTCTAAGGTATCCCTACATGTTACTTTCTATGACCATAACGACGGCTCGTGCATGTGCCTTACCCATCAAACGATAGGGCTTCCTACTAACTAATAGTATGATAACAGTATCTAAAGGAGGATGAAAAGAAAAAAAGAACAAATGACTTTCTCTAAAATATTTTAAAAAACAAACACTTTGTACGCGTTCTTAACTTATACAACAGTCATTACAAAGTTGCCACACTTAGGACTTTTCAAAATATTTTCAAACACAAACACAGAGCATTTTTCAAAACAAAGTGAGCTAGCGATTAAGAGCCCGTAGATAACAATGGATGAAAAGGGTGCTAACACCTTCCCTTTTCATAACTTACCCCCCGAAATCAGAAAATTCTCAAAGGTCTTTCCTGTTCTTTTCACCCATTCCTTATTGGATAAAAGAAAAGTCGGTGGCGACTCTTGCTATCTGCAACATTTGTGATAAAACACAAAACCAAAAGTCATTTCTCCCACTGTATTACATAAGGCATCACACATCATCAGAACCTCATGCTATACTCACACCTTCGCAATTTCATCAAAGTACAACAACATATCCTTACACGCCAATTATCACCAAGTATCATCAAATTATTATGTAATGTTACATATAATGTAATTCAACTTCATAGACTCATGCATTTGGTACTAAAACTTCACTGATAACTCATTCATCGTTATCTACAAAGATCCCCACTAATAGGATCGATTCTAGCATGGAACCAGAGCAGTTCACAATTTTGAACACAATCCACACTATGGGATTGATGCCTTCACTAGACTATTGTCCTACCATCATCACTGGACCAAAGTCCTAATCATCATCATTGGACCGAAGTCCTAATCTATTCCATGAATGCATGATGTGAAACACATAATAAATACGACCACGGCTAGTCAAAATGCATCATCATTCATAATTTCATCACGACATCTTTATATCATCATGATAAACCACAAATCATCATGTAAACAAAATATCATCATAAATAAAGCATCATAATAATCTAACATGGGGAACCTAACTTTACTCTAACGTAGGTTTTGGGAATATACTCTTTTTTTCTTATTTTATTCCATCAAACTAAAGTTATTGCGTCTGCTATCCAACGCTTAGAACGACACCTCAAACCGAGTCTTAAAACTCAAGTTATGGCACATTCAAGAATATCCAAAATATCCAATCAACTCTACCATCCGTCGCCCGACGACCCACCTCTATCGCCTGGAGACGCACCCTTCGCGTCTTGCCTCGTCTGACAACGCTTGGACTGACGCACTCCAGTAGCTTTCATATTTTCACCATCCTATCGCTTCTTGGCTCTCCCGATGGCGGCCTCGCGATGCACCTTCGCTCGACGAAACATCTTCATCGCCCAGCGACGCTACGCGAACAGGGTTTTCCTGTTGCAATTTCCTGCATAAACTAGTCCCAAATTCTTGCAATTTCACCATATTACAGGTCTTAAAACATCAACATTTCACATATTTTCATCATATAGCAACATCCTTAAATACCATACTTCATATGCATCAATTTTTTGTAGTTAAACATCACAATTCCATCAATTCATCATCAAACACCACATAATCATCATCAACCAAAACCTAATACAATTCTACAATTGTTTAAACCTTAAACCGGTTATAATAACAATGATAAACACCTCTTACCTCATATTCTTAGCAGTAATTCTCTCTTTTTATGTTCTACCAAAAAATCTCCTTCCCTCTCTGTGCCCTAGCTCTCTTTCTCCACAGCATTTGTTCTTTTCACGATCGTTCCAAAAAGAAATATTTTCTCTATTCCTTGTTTTAACCTTTAGAACCCTAGTAATAGACTTTCCATCATGCCCTCACTTTCTCTTCCCAAATGACTACCTTTCCCTAATTTCCTCTACACCAATATTACTTTATTTTACTAATTAAAATAATCCCACTTAACTATTCTAATAATTCTAAATTATCAAAAGTCCTCTTAATTCCAAATAATCTCCATGACATACATGAATATCACATATCCATCATGTTAAACATCATATTCATCTAAATTCATCATGGCATACTTCATACTCATTAAAACATCAAATAACCTCACAATTACTCATATAAAACACCAAAACATCAGATATATCAAATACTTTACAAAGGCTCCTATATTAACGATGTCATACCCAAAATTTGTCCTACCCTTATTTCTTTTCATCTGGATTATTGCATTGCGTTTGCATACTTACCATTAGGTCATATTCATTGCTACATTCATGGGATCAAGGTTCTTAGGGTCTCTCCTGGCTCAAGATTATCCATCAAGAAAGATTGGGTTTCTCAAGGAAAGTTGTGTAGAACCTCATGTTTATTAGCTTATTGTTAATTCAAGTTCATTGGCTCCTTGGACTTCTTAGGAATCTCTGAGAAATCAGGGTTTTCTCCTGAGTTACCATCTCCTAAGATATTCAGACAGAAATTAGGGTCTTGGCCCCTTTCAAGCCGTGAGCTTCACTTTCATCAAGACTTGGTTTCCATGATCAATTGATAGCCAAGGGCATAAATATGACAATTATATTCATCACAAGATCACTCAAAGCATTGCACTGGATGACTGGTGAAATTTTGACTTGGTTAATTGAAATGTCAACTTTCTGACAAAGGAACTTCCTAACATTTTTCTTGAGCAACTTTGTTCTCAGTTACTTGTATATGACTTAAAACATCCTCATTTGGATTATGGACCCTTGGTTGGCATTGTTGAAGTTCACTGACGATATCATACCACCGCCGTTCATTGACGATGAACTATCAACGTTCACTGAAGATAGCAAAAAGATAACAAACACCGACGTTCACTGCCGATGTACTACCAACGTTCACTGAAGGTAGAAAGAGAAAATATCATACCACCGCCGTTCACTGACGATGAACTATTAACATTCACTGAAGATAGCAAAAAGATAACAAACACCGATGTTCATTGGAGATTTACTACCAATGTTCACTGAAGGTAGAAAGAGAAAATATCATACCACCGCCATTCACTGATGATGAACTATCAACATTCACTGAAGATAGCAAAAAGATAACAAACACCGATGTTCACTTCCGATGTACTACCAACGTTCACTGAAGGTAGAAAGAGAAAATATCATATCACCGCCGTTCACTGACGATGAACTATCAACGTTCACTGAAGATAGCAAAAAGATAACAAACACCGACGTTCACTGCCGATGTACTACCAATGTTCACTGAAGGAAGAAATAGAAAATATCATACCACCTTCGTTCATTGACGATGAACTATCAACGTTCACTGAAGATAGCAAAAAGATAACAAACACCGACGTTCACTGCCGATGTACTACCAACATTCACTGAAGGTAGAAAGAGAAAATATCAAGTTTTCCAGAATTATGGTGTTCTACCAAGAACGGGTCTTAACTTCTTCTTTAACCAAGGAGATCTTCCTGGAAAAGGGTAATATGTAACCTGTCTCAAATAAAGAGACTTTCACTTATTACCAAAAGGGAGATGCAAAGAAAGATGGCTTTCCAGGGATAGAAATATGACTTCCCGGAGAAATGCCATGATATTCCCGCTGAGGAGATAAAGTCTCCTTGTGCAAAATAAATGCACAAACAAAAACTCAAAGTTTTCAGAAATCCATAATACACGACATCGTCATGCAACCACAAATCCAAATCAGAAAAATATCGGAGCAAGATAGCCGAAGCAGATTCATCCTTTGAGAAATAAACTCAAGAGGGAAGACCAAATTCAAAAGAGCGTTGCAGTAAAGGTTAGAAACACAATGTCCGTGACTGATGATTTTAGCAATGTATGATGCATGTATGAATGTACGAGTGCTATTGTGCATATGCTGATAAAAAGGATACATAATCAGCGCAGACAAACGAAACCGCCTTAGTTACTAACAACATTGGGCTGAGCTTCAATCAGAAAGATCAATCCAGGAAAGGTGAAAGCGACTGCGGAAACCAAACCTATTGCATTAACTTCACTGAGGAGAACATAATTCGACTGTAGCTTAAATCAAACAGACACCAGGATAGAACACCCTGCTTCCAGTTTCAACGGAGAAACAGTTCTCCAAAAGCAACATGCCTATTAGAGATTGCAAGATCAACCTTAAATAAAGCAGACTGTCGTCGAAACAACCAAACCTCACTGGGGAATTTCAAGCCTACCTCCCAAAAGAAAAGAAACTGCAGGTTAAAAATTTTCACCACGAACCCTCATTCCAACAAAAGATGCCCTGGGATAACCCTCCCGGGAGATCAAGAAGTCAACACTAGTTCCGATACTATAAAGAGAGCGACACTTCAGCACACCAAGGGCATAAAACCTTTCATCATATGAGGGAAGACTTTGCCGAGGAAGCTGGGACGAAGGCTTCTGACCATGCAAACTCAAAATCAAAAGGGAATCAAGACTTGACTGGGGATAATGGGATCACTAACCCAAATATTGTACTTTGTACCCACTGATATCGTCTTTAACTATCTGGGAAACACACAAAGATTGCACACATACCAGCAAAATGACCTCAGAAAACCTTTATGAAGGAAGTAAATCTTCTTAAAGCAACCAGAATTTGTTCATCCTTGGGATCACCATTTTTGTTGTCATTGTTTCATCACAAATCCCAAAGTAAATTGAATTGTAAAGATCTCTTCTTTTTTAAAAGTCAATTTTGCTTTTTAATATCTTTGCTTTAAAAGTTATTATCAGTAATAAATGAAGTCTATGCAAGCTAAATAAAATTAAGAATACAAAGAATTGGGTAAAAGCTCGAATTTCATCAATAGAATGGTAGTCTGCGAATGGCGAGACTCCATGGATGATTACAAAGTTTGGGAAATGGTAATACATAATGGTAAAGATACATTTAGATACAATGACCACTATCCTCCCTAACAACTTTTGAAATCCTGAGCAACAGCCTCTGTTGAAGTATGGTGAGGATCTGAGAAGATTGTTGCTTCGATGATCAAGTTTCATCTGACGTAGTTACTTGCCAAGAAAATCCCTAACTTTTGCCTAAGCTTCCCTTGCGGGTTTTCAACTTAGCGGGAAATTTATTCTGTTTGTGTCTCTAATTTTTGCCTAGACCGCCCTTTTGGGTTTTCGGCCTACCGAGACACTCCTTTTTTCCTAAGCCTCCCTTTCGGGTTTTCAACTTAACGAGCTGTTCTTTTATTTCTTTAGGCGAAGTATTTTTTGACTGCGTCAGCATTCATGGGACGTGGGAACTTCTCGCCATCCATAGTTTCAAGAATTAATGCACCACAAGAGAAGGCTTTCTTGACAACATACAAGCCTTCAAAATTGGGAGTCCACTTTCCCCTAGAATCAGCGTTGAAAGACATGATCTTTCTGAGCACGAGGTCGCCTTCTCTGAATTCACGAGGTTTGACCTTTTTATCAAATGCTTTCTTCATTCTTTTCTAATATAACTGCCCATGACACAAAGTTGTCATTCTCTTCTCTTCAATCAAATTCAATTGGTCAAACCTGTTCTGAACCCATTCAGCCTCTGACAATTTGGCTTCCATCATCACACGCAGCGAGGGAATCTCTACCTCGACAGGGAGTACAGCTTCCATTCCATACACTAGGGAAAACGGGGTCGCTCCTGTTGAAGTGCGAACAAATGTTCGATATCCATGCAGAGCAAAAGGGAGCATTTCATGCCAATCCTTATAAGTGAAAACCATTTTCTGGATAATTCTCTTGATATTCTTATTAGCAGCTTCAACAGCCCCATTCATCTTTGGCCTGTATAGAGATGAATTATGATTGACAATCTTGAATTCTTCACACAGTTCTATCATCATCTTGTTGTTCAAATTTGAGCCATTGTCAGTGATGATTTTGCTTGGCACACCATAACGGCATATAAGATTGTTTTTGATGAAAAGCACAACCACCTGTTTGGTAACATTGGCATATGAAGCAGCCTCTACCCACTTGGTAAAGTAGTTAATTGCTACCAAGATGAAACGGTGTTCATTTGAAGCTTTGGGTTCTATCATCCCGATCATGTCAATACCCCACATAGAGAAAGGCCATGGGGAGGAAATCACATTGAGAAGTGTCAGAGGCACATGGATCTTATCTGCATAAATCTGGCATTTATGGCACTTCTTTGCAAATTTGTAACAATCAGATTCCATTGTCAACCAATAATATCCTGCTCTTAGCATCTTTTTAGCCATTGAATGTCCATTAGCATGAGTTCCAAATGAACCTTCATGAATCTCATGCATCAACATGTCTGCTTCGTGTCTATCCATGCATCTGAGCAAGACCATGTCAAAATTTCTCTTGTATAGCATATTTTCACTGAGGAAGAAACTGCCTGCCAATCTTCTCAGTGTCTTTCTATCTTTCTTTGACGCGCCAAACGGGTATTCCCGAGTCTGAAGAAAATGTTTGATATCATAATACCAAGGTTTTTCATCTGCTACCTCCCATGTCGTAAACACATGAGCGGGCCTATCTAACCGTCGAACTATAATTTGGTACATGGAAGCCAGAGTTTCCAGAGCATCTGCCATTTGATTTTCATCTCTAGGAATGTGATGGAATTCAACTTTATTGAAGAAGGGTAGTAATCTTCTAGCATAATCTTTGTAAGGGATCAAGCCAGGGTGACGAGTGTCCCATTCTCCTTTAATCTGATTTAATACTAAAGCTAAATCACCATACACATCTAGAATCTTGATTCTGAGATCAATAGCTTCTTCGAGACCCATGATACAAGCCTCATATTCCACCATATTATTAGTGCAATCAAATGTTAACCTTACGGTAAAAGGAATATGCGATCCATGAGGAGTAACAATCACAGCACCAATTCCTTTACCATAAGCATTCACAGCTCCATCAAATACCATACTCCAACGAGATTCAGGGTCGGGGCCCTCCTCAGGCAATGGTTCATCACAATCTTTCACTTTCAAGAACATCACATCTTCATCGGGGAATTCATATTCTACAGACTAATGATCTTCCACCGGCTGGTGAGAAAGATAATCTTCCAATACACTACTTTTGATAGCTTTTTGAGTGTGGTATTCAATATCATATTCAGATAACAACATCTGCCAGCGGGCAATTCTCCCAGTAAGAGCAGACTTTTCAAAAATATACTTGATTGGATCCATTTTGGAGATCAACCAAGTAGTATGATTCAACATATACTGCCGCAAAAGCTTTGCCACCCAGACCAAAGCACAACATGTTTTTTCTAGCATAGAACACCGCGACTCACAATCAGTGAACTTTTTGTTGAGATAATAAATGGAGAACTCTTTCTTTCCTATTTCATCATGTTGCCCCAGAATACAACCCATGGATTTATCTAACACTGTCAGATACATAATCAACGATCTTCCTTCTACAGGAGGGAGCAAGATAGGCGGTTCAAGAAGATACTCTTTAACACTTTCAAATGCCCTTTGGCAGTCATCTGTCCACACACAACCTTGATCTTTCTTTAACAACCTAAAGATCGGTTCACATGTTGCAGTCATGTGGGAAATAAATTTGGAGATATAATTCAAACGCCCGAGGAAACCCCTGACTTGCTTTTCAGTTCTTGGCGCTGGCATTTCTTGAATTTCCTTTACTTTTTCAGGGTCAACTTCAATTCCTTTCCGTCTAACAATAAAACCCAACAATTTCCCCGATCTAACTCCGAAGGTGCATTTATTTGGATTCAGGCGGAGACGATACTTCCTCAAATTCCGAAACAACTTCAACAAATCTTCTATATGCCCTTCTTCAGTTTGGGATTTGGCAATCATATCATCAACATATAATTCGATTTCTTTATGCATCAGATCATGGAATAGGGTTGTCATATCCCTCTGGTATGTTGCACCAGCGTTCTTCAACCCAAAGGGAATCACTCTGTAACAGAATGTTCCCCAGGGTGTGATAAACATTGTTTTTTCCATGTCCTCTGGAGCCATTCTTATTTGATTATACCCGGAAAATCCGTCCATGAATGACAATACCTTGAATTTTGCTGTGCTATCCACTAACATGTCAATGTGAGGCAATGGAAAATCATCTTTTGGACTAGCTTTATTTAGATCTCTGTAATCTACGCACATGCGGACTTTTCCATCTTTTTTCGGTACAGGGACAATATTGGAAATCCATTAAGGATACACTGACGTCACAAGAAAACCAACATTAATCTGCTTTAGGACCTCCTATTTGATCTTTACTGCCATATCTGGATGAGTTCTTCTCAACTTTTGTTTAACTGGCGGACACTCTAGCTTCAACGACAAATGATGCTCGACAATGTCTGTATCTAGACCAGGCATATCTTGATAAGACCAAGCAAAAATATCCACGTACTCTTTCAACAGCTCAATCAACCCGCTCTTCACATCAGGATGCAACGATGCTCCAATCTTAACCTCCTTCGGATCTTCTTCTGAACCCAAATTAACCACTTCCAAAGGCTCCTTATATGGCTGAATGGTATTCTCCCCGTGCTCAAGCAACCGTGAGACCTCTTCTGGAATCTCATCATAATCTTCTTCTTCAGCCCCAAACACAGGACAATCAAAGTTGTGAGAGGGTGCAGGGTCATTGTATTCAACGGGTTTTTTAATTAATCTGCACATGTGATTTATGATTGCTTTTAGAAACTGACACATATAACACATGATCATGCAGATTAATTTTCAGTTATTATTTATTTTGAAAGGTTTTTTTTATTACCATTTCCCAAGAAAAAAGGCAGAAAATAAAAGACATAATTTTGGAAGCAAAGATAACATTTATTAATGATCTTAATAGATATAGCAAACAGATAAGCCCTACAACATTAATACTTCCACTTTGGGCAGAGTGGAAGCTTTTCAAAAGAAAGAAACAGATTAACAAAATAAATTACTTTAAAACATGTATGTAAGAAGGAACATCAATGGTGACCCAGTTCTGAACTCGGACTCCAGAAACCATATTCACATCCTCTTCATATTCTGCCCTAGGCCTGATTATATGGATTAAACCTTCGTCCATCATTTCCTGTAAATCAGCCATTATCTTCTCGCAACCCTGGATGTTTGTACTACAAACAGCACAACCGGCGTGGTCATGCGTATAATAACTGAATTCACAGAGGTCTGCGTGCATCTTCACCAAATCCCCTCTAACCAGATTAATGTCAAAAATCCGGAAGTCACCTGGACAACAGGCCACCATGTTCACAGCATTCACTCCCCCGTGCTTGGGTAGAGGATTGTCTTTCACATTAGGTCCCATGTCTTTAAAAGATAAAACTCCTGACTTCACCAACCTTTTCACTTCATTCCTCAAAGGATAACAATTCTCAACACTATGACCTGGTGCTCCTTGATGAAAGGCGCACGTCTGGTCTGCTTTGTAATACCAAGGCAAAGGTGATGGTATTGCTGGAGGTGGTCGTGTCTGGACCAACTTCTTTTGAATCAATGCTGATAATAGCTTTGCATAACTCATGGGAATAGGGTCATAGTTCTCCCTTCTCTGATTATTCCCTTGGTTCCCCTGCTGGGATTGTCTTTGATAAGCAATGGTAGTTGGAGCGGCATTCATAACAGGAGCCACTGAAGCAACTTGCTGGTGACGCTGAAAATTCCTTCTAGGAGCATTCACTCTTGTCTCTTGTATGACAATATTGGTATCCCCCTCTTTCTTCTTTGTAAACCCATAAGTTGGCTTCTTCATACCTCCGGTTCCTTCACCCTTTGTTAAACGTCCTTCTCTTACTGCCTCTTCTAGGAAAACACCCATTCCTACCATCTCTGTAAAATCACTTGGGGAACTTGCTACCATTCTTTCGTAGTAGAAAGCGCCTAGCGTCTTCAGAAAAATTTTAGTCATTTCTTTTTCCTCTATGGGAGGAATCACTTGTGCAGCCACTTCGCGCCATCTCTGCACATACTCTTTAAACGATTCTCTGTCTTTCTGAACCATGGCCCTAAGCTGGTCACGATCGGGTGCCATGTCTACATTATACTTATATTGTTTTATGAATGCTTCTCCCAAATCATTAAAGGTATGGATGTTGGCAATGTCTAGACTCATGTACCATTTCAACGTTGCGCCGATCAGACTATCTTGGAAAAAGTGAATCAGCAGACGCTGATCATCGGTGTGGGTTGACATTCTCCTTACATACATCACCAAATGAGCACGAGGGCAAGTGTTGCCCTTGTACTTCTCAAACTCAGGGACCTTGAACTTAGCAGGCACTTTAACATTTGGGACCAAACACGGCTCATTCACATTCTTCCCAAATAATTCTTTTCCCCTAAGAGCCTTCATCTCTCTTTGCATTTTATCAAACTGCTCTTAGAAATCATCCATTCTATCATAAAGACCCAAATCTTCACTCGGCGGAGGTAAAGGACGACACACATCTTCAAACGGAACCAAATTCACCGAAGGAGGTGCAGCAGGCACAGTATGCACCACAGGAGGTGCTGGAGTAACAACATTTGGAACCACTAGAGCATCTTGGGGGCCCAAATTGAAACCTTCAGGAGCAAAATTCTCCGACATTCCCCACGGATAACCCTGAGGCATACGGTTCTGAACAACAGTCAGAGTGGCAGATACGGGAACAGCAAGAACTTCAACATTTGCCCTTGTTGGTTGAGGTTGAACACTCGGTGGCTGATTCTGAGCAGCCACCATTGCTTCCATCAGAGTAGTCAAATTGGCCAAGCCATCCTTCAGAGTAGAAACTTCTTCGCGTAGCTCGCGATTCTCCTGTTCCAAATTGTCCATCTTCTTTTGAAGTTAGCCCGAGTGTTGTAGTGATGAGTCAGCTTGCTGAACGGAGCAAAGAAGCTTTGTAAGGCACCTGGGTATGCATAATAAATGCAAGAAATATATGTAATATGATGCATGTCATGCAATGCACATGATTATTTTTATTCCATCATTTTAATATTTCAAGGGATTTAAGATTTATAGATATATTGCAAACATCAAAACAATAACGCATTTGAAATACTGAATTTTTATATTATAATAACTCCAAAATGGATTACAAGTTTCAATGATCCCAAGTACAAGATGAAAATACAATCTAAAAATCCTGAGAGAAAGAAACTAATAGAGGTCAATCTGCACGCTGGCGCTTCCCTGTGAGCCTGTAAATCTGAGCCCTCAACCTCTGGTTTTCTTCCACCTGTCTGATGGCAACCTCCTTCTAATCATCTGAAGCAGGAAGTGAGTAATCAGCACCTGTTTGAGGCTTAAGAGAAAATAAATCCCCTTGCCTCTCCATAGATTCCACCGCTCAACTCTCAAGGATCTCGATCAAATCATCTTTCTCCTTCAAGTCTGCCTTGTAGGAACTCTCTAAAGTCTGGAACTTGTTCTTCTAAGCATCCCTTTCTTTCTGCATCCTAACCAAAGCAATCTGTAGTTCTTCTAGATCATCTAATAAAGGAGGAGTGGTCTTTACAAACAAATCAGGCATGGGTGTCTCCCGAGTATACGGCATTTTCAACTGAATGGTGCTCGATCGGATCCACTGAAGATATGGCTCTAAAGAAACAACACCCCTAGGCCCCAAATCCTTCCTACTCCTCTTATGGATGTGACGCCAGGCCTTCGCATTCTGCTCCCTAGCTTCCTTGTGGTCTTCTCCCTCCTTCAGAAAGAAACTACTCAAATGAATATTGTTTGGTTTATCTCTCATCGGATATCTAAGTTGTCGCCGTGCAAGAACAGGGTTATAGTTAATTCCTCCCTTTGTACCAAGAAGAGGTACATTAGGGAAACTACCACAACTGTCAACAATATCTATATCATAATAAGCTCGATGATACTAATCAATATCTGAATGAGTAAGTGCCATGATCTTAGGAGCCCAACAGGGTTCCTTCTTGACATCCCAAAAGGCATCAGACTGAGGCATATGAGATACGAACCATCGGGACAACAAAGGTGTGCAATAGATAATCATCCCTCCATGATAAGAACTCTGAAGATGAACAGAGTAATAAGCATCACCCAACAGTGTAGGAACCGGGTTTCCAATCATGAAAATCCTGATAGCGTTAATGTCGACAAACTTGTCCACATTGGGAAATAAGAAGAATCCATAAGCAAGTAAAGCAAAGATGGCCTCAAAAGCAACCGTACTCTTCACTCTGGCAAAGTAATAAGCTTTCTCCAATAAGAACCGAGCTGGTAATCCTCTAATCCCTCCTTTAGTAGTCATATGGGCTTCCACCTCAGACTTCCCCAGATGAATCAAAGAAGGAATCTCATGTGGTTTTGGCTCACCCTCCAAACCAGTAAAAGGAACATGATCGGTAACAGGTAAATCTAATTGATGAGAATACTCCTCCAGTGTAGACATCAGCTAATAATCGGGAAAAGTGAAGCAGTGATACACCAGATCATAGAACTGGACCAAGGTCGAGAGAATACCCTCCTTCATCTTCAGCTTCATGAGAGGAATAATGGATCCATACTTCTTCCGAAAGTCTGCAGGACACTCAATCTCTGGAATCAGACTAATCATCTCATCTATCTTGGGATCCTTGAAACTGTATTTCCCGGTCTTTCTCTTTTCAGAATCCATGGTTAAAAGTACCTGAGATATTCATAAATAGTCAACCTGTAAATCCCTTGAAATATTGTTTTCTTCAAAAGATGCTTATTAGTGCATGGATGCATGATGCAACAATCACACACAAGATAACACATATAGGGTTTATAGGTTCAATGTCACGAGCATGAGGTCTAAGGTACTACCCATAAGGTGTTGGTCTAAGAGTTATCACCTGCCGAACAAGGTTCTAGAGGTTCCCAGAGTCTACATCCTTCCTTCAGATATTACCAACTTCTCGATTAACTCGGTAATTAGTAATATTCTCAAGAAAGACTTGTCCGAGCGTAGTATCGCGTGACAACTATTTCCGAATTACTTCGTCATAGCTTCCTCACTACACCTAAAAGGCCAAGATGGGTTCGGTATTCTACGGTCCTCAGTTTCAGCAGGCTCCCAGGTCAAAAACAGTACGTCTTCCCGATTACTCGATAAACAACACTACAGTCAAAGGGGCCTCCACAGATTGGGGAATCTCATGCCTCCTTTTTTGGGATTACTCCCTCAAAGTTAACATGACTATACCGCCCGTCCTATCTTAAAGTTTACCTAAGTCCGGGTATAGGACTTATGAGTAATCACCAAGCATCCTAAAAACCAGGAAAAATCTAGACAAACATATATACAAATTATAACACATAAACAACAATAGCACATATACAGATATAAGCAAAGATAGGCTTAACCCACTTAGGGATGGACCAGCAAGAGGTCAATCTGTCCCCAGTGAAGTCGCCATTTTTCTGTAGCGCTGGAAATGTTCAAGACTAAGCCATTGGATTGACTAGACTTTATACAAATCAAAATAAAAATCGCCACCGCGCTTTATTGTTTCCAAAGGAATGGGAAAAGAGCGAATAACCCAAAAAAAGGGGGGAAAGATTCAAGGTAAGGGGGTTGGTTATGCAAAGGGAAGGTATTAGCACCCTAAACATCTACGGTACTCCGCAGGAGCCTCTTTGTAAAATCTGTATATTTTGGCTATAAAAAATGTGTTGTATATAAAATGGATGGTGGAGGTGAGAAAAGAAATATATTTTTATGATTTTTGCACCCGCCGCGGTTGCGAACCTTTAGTGCCTATGTACCACCTTTCGTGCAATAAGGGATCAGGGTACACGTAGTTCCTCTTTTAAAAAATTTGAAACACAAGTGTGTTGGTTAATTTTAAGAGATAAGACATCATCGTCATTGTCCGTGTGGAAAACATACTTACTACCCACAATCATGAGAAAGGAGAATTTGCATCATCTCAAAGTGGAGGATATGGCTTGGATTTTAAAATCAACAATGCCTCGCTCAACACCCAAGTGGAAAATATCTCTCTTCACTATATATTGTAGAAGTATAGTTGTTTGCATCACTACAAGGATTGACAAGAGTCTAATCTTTTAAGAAAAAGTTTAAGGGTAAAAGCTAAAGTGGCAAAATGGTTTGAAATGAGATTGGTTGACTTTTAGTCTTCTCATAAAAAAGATCAAGGTATTATTAAGTTGATTGGGGTTTATTCATAAAAATGTTTGAAAATACATGGACATAAGTCCAAGTTTATTATGAAAATGTTTTAAGTTTCAAAACAAGAAGAGTTTCAAAAGGAGGGAGAAGATTTTTGAAATTAAAGAAGAGGGGAGGAGTAGAAGAGGCTATCCTAAAGCATAAAGTAAAAGCTAGGGATAAGGACCATCTAACCAACAAGAAGCCAAAACTTGACATTATGAGCCAAGATAAAATTCCCATTCTTTGGATTAGAACCAAGCAAGCAAAGATACTATACCTCTTGAGAGAAACAATCTTCAAGTGTATTAAGTCTTCACAAAAATTGGGCAGAGTAACGGGTGTATACGGGTGAATTCCATATTACAAACAAAGAATGTAATCACAAAAACCTACACACAAAAACAAACAAGCAACCCAATGTCTTGAGGTAAACCTCAAGAACTCCAGACAAAATAATCAGATAAGATCACAAGGTCTCCAAGTAGGCCCAGGTTTCTATTCCTAAGTCCAGAAAAGTCCACTGCTCCATAATGCTAAGGATAGTAACCAAATAGTCCAAGTACCATTAAGAGTTTTTTAGGGTTTAAGTTGATTATTAAGTATCTTAAGAAAAGAAAAGGAAAGCTCAAGGGAGCAAAGTAAAAAATGACAAGAAAATAAATGCTCAAATGAGCAAAGATGAAAATGGCATGAAATGTAAATGCTAAAAAATAAATAGTACATAAAGCATAAAAAAAATAAAGCATAAAATAAACAAGTTAATAATTAGTGGTTAGTTGGATGACCATCTTGAAACTTGCATTTGGAACTCATTAGAGGATTGGTAGAACCAAATCCTCCACACAACAAGTTGCATTTGCTTTTTGTCAAGTATATCATCCATTTGAAATTCTCACAAGTACCATTTAATGATCAACAATGTTTAAGTGATCCGCGTTGACCAAAGGTATTGTAGATCCATTAGAGGATTGGTAGAACCAAAGCCTCCACACAATGAATCTCAAGGTTATTGGATCAAAGAGATCAAATTAACATACTTGCGCTGACAATCATAAGTTTGGGCCACGAATGATCATTTATTCGAATCGGGATAAAATTTAGCGTTATGTTAAGCAATCGTAAGTGGACTTATATAGAAGTCGCACTTATTTTGAGGTCGGTCAATAGCAATCTATGCACCATTTGTTTTTGAGACATGATATAGAGATCATGCTCCAACAACACTTAGTGCAAGAAGAAGGGGATGAGATGAAGGAGAATTAGGGTAAAAAAGAAAACCACATTTGAATTAATATTTAATCAAACTATTATTAAAATCATTCATCCATTTTTGTGGAGTTAAACTCAACACCATGGATCCAATGATGTTAATAAATCCATGACCAAAAAGTCAACCCAAGACAGCCAGAAAATATTCACAAAAAATAATAATATAATTAATATATACATTAAAGGGTTTAAAAATGTTTTAAAAATGGAAAATAATGAAGAAAATACCAATTATATTCAAATTAATCAAGAAATGAAAAATAAGACCATAGAAAAATCAGAAAATAGGTCAAGTAATTATACAAAATTTTTGGAATTTTTTAAAAGTCAGAAACTATTTTGTTAGATTAAAATAAATGGGTAAAATAAACAAAAATAGTAAAAAAATAATAAATTCAAAAACAAAAATAAAATAAGGTCATCAATATTTGTCACAATATAATTGGATCATTCCATAATTTTTTCAGAATTAAAAAATGTGTAAAAGTATTTTTAAACATTTTAAATAAATCAAATAAGTGTAAAATTCATAAAAAATACCAAAACACAAAATTAAATTGTGAAAAAATAAAAATCAGAAAGAGAATAATAAAAAATATTTTTCATAATTGTTTTGGATTTTTTGGACTAAAAATGAATTTTCTATGATTTTTTTGAAATTTAAAATAATTAAAATATAAAAATCAGAAAAAGAAAATAAAAGAAAAAGATGTGGATCATTGGATGAGAGTCAAAATGCATTAGTAATCAAATCCAAGGGATCTGGCGCGTTGTGCATATCATGGTCTTTACTGAATAAAGCACTGAATCAAATGTAAAATCAAAAATTCAAAAAATACAAATGGCACGCTTTCATTGGTTAGAAGGTGACACGTTGGTCATCTTCAACCTCCAGCCTCACGAATTGCATGTCTCTCAAACTGTAAAATCAGAAGCTCGGACCTATGTCATTCGTTTCGTCTCTTCAAGACAAAGATAACCATACCCTTGCGCCATTTTCATATAAACTATAACTCAAGCAATTTGGAAAGAAAGTTTTGAAAGGGGATTTCAAAATTCATGGTCAAAATGTGTTTCCAGATAAAAGTAACTGTTGCGACTAGAACCAGGGCAATGAGAGTAACACAATGGTACCAAAGTTTTGAAGAATTGATGAAGGAATCTTCCTATTGAAGTTGAGTTGCAGAGCTCTGAAACTGGACTTCTATGGAGCAATATAGGGCACGATTATTTAATGTAATGGTATGGTTAGCTTCAGGGAAGATCAAGGAAGGTGAATTGATGAAGAAAATGGATTGAAAAAGGCTTGAGAATAGGATTCGAAGTAGCTGAATTCTGAGTTGTGAAGCAAGTTTGGCAGGGTGATTCTGGCTATCTAAGCTTGAGAAAATGAATGGGATAGTACATGTATTTATAGGAGAAG
This sequence comes from Vicia faba, assembly GCA_948472305.1. Classification (NCBI taxonomy): domain Eukaryota; kingdom Viridiplantae; phylum Streptophyta; class Magnoliopsida; order Fabales; family Fabaceae; genus Vicia; species Vicia faba. The sequence continues at coordinate 368,982,608 of OX451735.1, forward strand.
AAAATGGGATCAAAAGGAAGGGTGAATGATGCATTTTGGAGGGAATTCATGCAAACCTGATGCACGAGTGAAGTGTGATCCAAACTTCACCAAAACTTATCCAATTCTTGCATTTTGATGCACTAATCCACTTGGGAAAGTTGGCTAATCATGTTTAGACCCAAAACGCATGCTAATGTGAGGTTTAGAGGTTGTAACATGAAATTCAAATTCTGACTTGCAGGGAAACTTCAATTCCAAGTTACCATTTTTGAAACAATGGCATTTCCATCTCAGGGAGTCTTAAGGCATGGTTCTTGATGCTTTGGAAAGATGAGGTAACAAACTTTGCAATGGAAAAAGAATGGAATCAATTAGAGGCTTGAGCTGAAAATTACATGGAGTCAAAGTTGGAGAAAAAGAGTTGACTTTCCATACTTAGAAATATTTCAAATTCTTCTTTAAAAATGACCTATAATCTCTTGCATCCAAACATGTCTTTCCACTTAGAATTTGCTCTTGGCCCCAACATATGGAATGAAGTAGATCTCTTGAATGACATTTTGAAATTTGAACTACTCAAAATCTCCAAAAATTGAGCAAGTTATGACTTGTTGAAGTTGGCCAAAAATCATGAAATGACCTATAATCTTTTGCATTCTTAAGGCAACTTCCATCCATTTTCTTACTTTGCACATAAAATAAGGCATGAAGTACACATCCTTAAGATCATCATGGAAAAATAATGGGCTCAAGGTGATAAAAAGTGACCAAGTTATGACAACTTGAAGTCATATATGAAAAATTAGGGATTCAACTGGATGACTTGTAATCTTTCTTCTTTAACAAGTTCCTTCCACATGAAAACTCTTTGGAACTTTTGAAGTTATTTGTTGGTAACTCTTTGAAGAGAAGAATGTTTTTAGAATCACTCAAAAATAACAAAAGATGAGCAATATATGCCTCTTTGAAGTCTAAAACCCTAGCCTCTAGATCAAGAGAATGCTTGGTGGAACTTTGCCAAGTTTGAACAAACTTTTTGTGCCAATATTCTTCCTTTGTGAATAGAAATTATTGAGGATGATGATGAGGACCTATGGCCACCAAAAACAATTTCATATCAACTTCAAAACAACTTCAATGGTGAGGTTTGAATCTCTCAAGCTTTTGACTAGGGCATGGAAATAAACTCATGAACCCATGAAGCAACTTGATAAACCTCATTGCTTTTACCTACATTATCAACAAGTAAGACAAACCAATATTGCATTTTATTAATTAGAGAGAAAAAATCAAATTACAATATATATGATCACAAAAGCAAACAAATCAAGGTGCTTGGTAACTTCTCAAAGAGCAAAGCTAAAGATATGGAGAAGAACCAAAATCCCTAATGTGATTTTATGGTGCTTGAAACAATGTGGTATGATGAACGGATCTTAGGGGCAAAAATTGGGGTACAACAACAATGAAAATTCCCCGCACCCTATGAAAACCGACATAGTCAAAAAAATACTACGCATAAAAGAGACCCATTAGGTTGACATGCCTAGGCAAAAGTAAGGGCATCCCGGCGAACCAAAAAGGTTCGGGAAAAAGTTAGGGATATATATACGTAAATATTATACACCCGACAAGTCGAATATATGATGATAGTCCCTTCGAATTGCTAAGGTATCCCTACATGTTACCTTCTATGACCATAACGACGACTCGTGCATGTCCCTTACACATCAAACGATAAGGCTTCCTACTAACTAATAGTATGATAGCAGTATCTAAAGGAGGATGAAAAGAACAAAAGAACAAATGACTTTCTCTAAACTATTTTCAAAAACAAACACTTTGTACGCGTTCTTAACTGATACAAGAGTCATTACAAAGTTGCCACACTTAGGACTTTTCAAAATATTTTCAAACACAAACACAGAGCATTTTTCAAAACAAAGTGAGCTAGCGATTAAGAGCCCGTAGATAACTACGGATGAAAAGGGTGATAACACCTTCCCTTTTCATAACTTACCCCCCAAAATCAAAAAATTCTCAAAGGTCTTTCCTGTTCTTTTCACCCATTCCTTATTCGATAAAAGAAAAGTCGGTGGCGACTCTTGCTATCCGCAACATTTGTGATAAAATGCAAAACCAAAAGTCATTTGTCCCACCGTATTACATAAGGCATCACACATCATCAGAACCTAATGCTATACTCACACCTTCACGATTTCATTAAAGTACAACAACATATCCTTACAGGCCAATTATCACCAAGTATCATCAAATCATTATGTAATGTTACATAGAATGTAATGAAACTTCATAGACTCATGCATTTGGTACTAAAACTTCACTGATGACTCATTCATTGTTATCTAGAAAGATCCCCACTAATAGGATCGATTCCAGCATGGAACCAGAGCATTTCACAATTTTGAACTCAATCCACACTATGGGATTGATGCATTCACTAGACTATTGTCCTACCATCATCACTGGACCAGAGTCCTAATCACTATCATTGTACCGAAGTCCTAATCTATGCCATGAATGCATGATATGCAACACATAATAAATACGACCACGGCTATTCAAAATGCATCATCATTCATAATTTCATCACGACATCTTTATATCATCATAATAAACCACACATCATCATTTAAACAAAATATCATCATAAATAAAGCATCATAATAATCTGACATGGGGAACCTAACTTTACTCTAACTTAGGTATTGGGAATATACTCTTTATTTCTTATTTTATTCTATCAAACTAAAGTTCATCGTGTCTGCTATCCAACGCTTAGAACGACACCTCAAACCGAGTTTTAAAACTCAAGTTATGGCACATTCAAGAATATCCAAAACATCCAATCAACTCTACCATCCGTCGCCCGACGACCCACCTCTATCGCCTGGAGACGCACCCTTCGTGTCTTTCCTCGTCTGATAACGCTTGGACCGACGCATTCCAGTAGCTTTCATCTTTTCACCATCCTATCGCTTCTTGGCTCGCCCGACGACGGCCTCGCGATGCACCTTCGCCCGACGACACATCTTCATCGCCCAGCGACGCTACGCGAACAGGGTTTTCCTGTTGCAATTTCCTGCATAAACCAGTCCCAAATTCTTGCGATTTCACCATATTACAGGTCTCCAAACATCAACATTTCACATATTTTCATCATATAGCAACATCCTTAAATACCATACTTCATATGCATCAAATTTTTGCAGTTAAACATCAAAATTCCATCAATTCATCATCAAACACCACATAATCATCATCAACCAAAACCTAATACAATTCTACAATTGTTTAAACCTTAGACGGGTTATAATAACAATGATAAACACCCATTACCTCATATTCTTAGCAGTAATTCTCTCTTTTCGCGTTCTACCGAAAAATCCCCTTGCCTCTCTGTGCCCTAGCTCTCTTTCTCCACATCATTTGTTCTTTTCACGATCGTTCCAAAAAGAAATATTTTCTCTATTCCTTGTTTTAACCTTTAGACCCCTAGTAATGGACTTTCCATCATGCCCTCACTTTCTCTTCCCAAATGACTACCTTTCCCTAATTTCCTCTACACCAATATTACTTTATTTTACTAATTAAAATAATCCCACTTAACTATTCTAATAATTCTAAATTATCAAAAGGCCTCTTAATTCCAAATAATCTCCATGACATATATGAATATAACATATCCATCATGTTAAACATCATATTCATCTCAATTCATCATGGCATACTTCATACTCATTAAAACATCAAAGAACCTCACAATTACTCATATAAAACACCAAAACATCACATATATCAAATACTTCACAAAGGCTCCTATATTAACAATGTCATACCCCAAATTTGTCCTACCCTTATCTCTTTTCATCTGGCTTATTGAATTGCGTTTGCATACTTACCATTAGGTCATATTCATTGCTACATTCATGGGATCAAGGTTCTTAGGGTCTCTCCTGGCTCAAGATTATCCATCAAGAAAGATTGGGTTTCTCAAGGAAAGTTGTGTAGAACCTCATGTTTATTAGCTTCTTATTAATTCAAGTTCATTGGCTCCTTGGACTTCTTAGGAATCTCTGAGAAATCAGGGTTTGCTCCTGAGTTACCATCTCCTAAGCTATTCAGTCAGAAATTAGGGTCTTGGCCCCTTTCAAGCCGTGAGCTTCACTTTCATCAAAACTTGGTTTACATGATCAATTGATAGCCAAGGGAATAAATATGACCATTATATTCATCACAAGATCACTCAAAGCATTGCACTGGATGACTGGTGAAATTTTGACTTGGTTGATTGAAAAGTCAACTTTCCGACAAAGGCACTTCCTGACATTTTTCTTGAGCAACTTCGTTCTCAGTTACTTGTATATGACTTAAAACATCCTCATTTGGATTATGGACCCTTGGTTGGCATTGTTGAAGTTCAACTGCTTAATCTTAATTATCTAGTCATCTGAGCGAAAGTCAACAAAAGTCAACTGTTGACCAAGTGGACTTTTTGTCAAAGTTGAGGTAAATGATCATGTATCAACATCATATGGCCTACGGTTGAAGAAATTCAAGAGAAATATTGGTTTTGAAGCTAACTTGTTCATGAAGGTATCTTGGTGAAGTTGGAAATTTTTCTAAGTATGGAAAGTCATAAAGCTAAACTTCAAAAATTCATAACTTCTTTATTTCTTATTGAAAATGAGAAAACAATACATTCTTGGAAAGAATAAAATAATTCTACAACTTTGTCAATGTGGTCCCATGTTCAAAAAGTGATTATTTTGAGAGTAATGGAGCAAGGAATTATAAGTCACTTTTGAAAATTATGGGGCATTTCTCAAATTTTCAGTTTTTCATGACCAGTTTGGATGACTTAAATGGATTCAAATAAGAAAACTTTCAACATGAAAGTTGTAGCATATCTCAATACTTTTCCAAAGAGTACAAGTTTGATATTTTATTAAAACAATTGAGAGAGTTATTCCTTTTTTGCTGGGACTGCATTTTATTGATTTTTGCCAAGTCAAAATTTGCAATTTCTTGAGATCTCTATTTTTAGCCATTCTCTTTGACTCCAATCAAGGCCATAAGCTATTTGGGTCGTGATAAGGAGATCATACCTTCCATTTACACCCATGCATGCATTTGTATTCGTTGTGTACAAAAAACCTCAAAATTGCCAAACATAGCCATTTCCTTATTTCTATGTCCATACTCCACTAACTTGTACCATCTTTTTAGCACATGTTACTGCATATATGAGTTGTCCAAAACAACCAAGAGGCCCCATCATCTCTTTACAAAACGCAACCTTGGTCACCAAGTCATATTTTAGCCTAAACATCCATTTATGCCCTCAATTGGTTATGAGGCTCAAATGGCCACTCTACCCTCATTCTTGGGGCCTATATAAAAGCATCCTTATCTCTATTCATTCACACATTCTCAGTTTTGAGAATTCCCACAAAAAACCATATTCTTGCAATTTTTCTCAATCTCCTCAACCAAGAATTTTCTTCAAGAGTATTCAACATCAAAGCTCTTTATTTGAGATCCAATAAGAAGAATGAAGAGAAATTTATGGGTTTCTATCCTCCTCTCAAGCACAAAGAGTTAGTGGACCATTCTTCCACAATGTAACATCTTTAAACCCTAGATTTTGAGTTTCTGGATCTGGAAATTGCTTGATGTCTATCTCATGTTATAGGTGAACATCTCTCTTTAGAATTTTTTTCATTTATATTGGTTGTATTTTATGTTATTCATATCTGGAAAAATACATGAAATATTTATTTTATACTCTCATCTCGCCCATATCTCTCTCTCATACCTCAACCTTTTCAAAAAATTCCTGAACCAAAGTTGTAGATCTTTTTTGAGATCTACAATTTTCATGTTTACACTCAAGGAGTGAGGTATTTGGATTGGAAGAGAGTCTGAAAATCACAAAAGTTAGAGTTTATGTGTGGAAAATTATTTTTATGCCCTCTTCAAGTCTAGATTTCTCTCTCATCTCTCAACAACTTCAAAAACTTCTTGAATAAAAGTTGTAGATCTTTCTGAGATCTAAAACTTTGATCTTTACATCTTTTAATTTTGTTGAGAGATGAATAAGAAAAATAGAGGGGAAGATGTTGAAAAAGTCATGGGTTCAACCCAGGATTCTCAAAAAATTTGCTTTATTTCTTTCCCCCTCGCACACGTGTCACACTCTCATTCACCCCTTCATTTTTTTGTCTTTTTCTGGCCCCAACGATTGGCAGCATGAGTAGATAATGATGGGAATGGGCCCCATGCACAGATTTTTGGACCAATCATGTTTTTTTGCTTTATATATTATATTTTCCTTATTTCTTTTTTTTTTTATATATAACTTAAATACATTTGTTTTCATTTATTTATTTAAAATATTTTTACCAATCTAAAAAATACAAAAAAAAAATTATAATCTGAAAGATGATTGACCCTACTATTTAATCATGATTTTCATTTTATTTTTAGCATTTGTTTTCTATTTTTCATATTTTTCTTAGTTAAAAGTGTTTTCTGATTGTTTTATTTTGCATAGTTTTAGTGTAAAATTAATTCTGACTTATTTGAGAATCATATAAAATCACAAAAACTATTTTCATGTCCCATATAGTTAGCTTGAATTATTGATGGTCTTAGACCTCATGTATTTTAAGTTTTGCTTTATTTTCAAATTTTGGGAAATGATTAAATAGTTTTTGAGGTTTTATTGCTTCTTTTTGAAGTTTCAATATAATTCACTCATTTTCATTGATCCCAAAAATCTATAAAAATATGTTTAAGATTAATTAAAATGTTAAGAATCTGTTTCTTATTTTTATGGAATTTTACTTTTGACTTTTATATTTTATACAAAATTTTCTTGTTCAATGGTCTTTTTGACCTATTTTTGAGCTAGTTTGTGTTCTTTAATTTACTTTTGATATTTCCATGAATTTTTAAGTTGAGCAAAGATTGGTTTCTGACTTGTAAGAGACTTGATCTCACTTGAACATATTTGTTTGGATTTTATATCCTATTTTTCTATTTTTCATGGAATTTTGAAGTGAGCATGTCCCTTTGGCCTAGTGTAATTTAGTCAAGCTTCATTTTAAAGCTTATGGACATGATTTAAGGTTAATCTTTGGGTATTTGATGATAATTTGAATGCTTTAATCTTATGTCAACATATTTTCATTTGTTGGAAATTATATGTTGATCATTTGGTTTTTATCTTGAGCATAAAGTTTGGGTGGTTTGTAAAACCCTTATTTTGAATTCAATTGAACTTTAAATCATGTTCTTGTGAAATTTTTTGTTGTAATTGATTCTTGAAGATATTATAAGCTCAAGGGTTATCTTCTGAAGACTTGAGAGGCATTTGACTTCAATTAATTATCTTGATCTTTCCTTTGAACATGATGCGTTTTGTGCCTCTTTTGCTTGTCATTTCTTTCTCCTTTCTTTCTTGTAAAATAACATGTTCCCTTAGGATGTTAGTTTCATCTTCTTTAATATGTGAACGAATTAGACCTTAGAATCTCATTCATGTATGATAACCTAGGTAGAAGTTTTCCCCTTTCAAACCTTAACCTTAGGACCATCATTGTATGATAACATTAGGGCTAGAAACTAGGTTAGTCTCCCTTAGACTTTTTCATTCCTCCCTTTTGAATTCTTAAAACTAAAACTTATTTTTCTTTAACAACTTCTCATAAAACACTATAATATTACAAAACCCTTTTTTCAAGATAAAAACACAAATCAATTCAAACTTCTTTTGCCACTTGGCTTTTCTTTTGAAAACTCTTTTCATAAATGAATGTGTTTTAGCCATTCCAACAAGCGAACGACTTAAAGCCTCTTCTACGAGCACCCAACAAGTCAATATTCCGACGTTTGGAATGTCTAATGCATCATTCTCATAAAAAACACAACAAACAAAAACATTTTTGAGCCGAACTATGACGCTCTGATTCCTTAAAAGGAATACGTAGGCATACTGACACGGGGCTGGACCCAGCAAAACTTTGTAAACATTCCTTCTTTTCCCCGTGTTTTATTTCTCATGCATTCCCTCTTAGCATTAGGTTTTAGAAATAGATTTTTATACATCCTTGGATTAGAACAAAAAGAGTGGATCCCATGGAGTACCACATATGTGAGGAGTGCTAATACCTTTCTCTTGTGTAATTGACTCCCTTACCCTAACACTCGGTAGCAAGACCGTGATTTCTCCCTTCTCAGGTTTTCTTCGATGTTTTCCTTTCCCTTCTGTGGGATAAATAAATATTCCATGGCGACTTCATTGTTTCGATGATTTCAGTTGGTTGCTTCAAATGCTAATTAATTAAATAAATAATTAATCTAGAATTCAGGGCGTTACACTGAACACCTTAAGTTTCTCATAATCTCTACGAAAAACCAGCTTCATATTGACAATTTACATAAGTACTAATATATCTAAATAACATTTAACAATGCACATATTTTCAATTTCCACAATATCATTTTAAAAATGTAAACCAATTTCAAAACAATCTCATTATTATAAATATACATACTCTAAAGGAGAGAAATATCTTCTCCATAATCAAACTATCTCACACTTATTGATAGTTAGGGTAAAACATTTGACACAGTTTTTAGTTCAAAGCAAGACATTGAAATCGATACTTTGAAATGAGATGGGGATAGTTGATAGGGATCACACTTATCTTCTATTTTGTAGCTTGATAAATATGTATGAAGCAACTTGTACCGTTTAAAAAAAAATTGTAAGGGAAGGACCAAATTATACTTCACGTGGAGATGCTGATAGTACTTACAATTACTCGAAGGCATTTGACTTTATATTGATATTTCATCTAACGAAAATAATTACATGGATCACACATATGCTTTACCAAACCTTACAACAATCTTAGGACACAGTTAATGGTATACAATTGATTTGTACAACAAAAGCTCTTATTCAAGAATTAAGAGAAAATGGTTGGGGCAAAGTTTTTACTTGTGTGAAGTCTTTTTGTGATAAGCATAATATTGAGATTCTCGATCTTAATGATTTTTATTCAGCAACAAGATTTAGATGTTATCGTCTAGAAGATAATCGGGTAACCATGAAGCATTATTTTAGACTTGAAATATTTTTCACTGCCATTGACAAATAACTACAAGAGTTGAATAAGAGATTTAGTGAGCAGACGATTGATCTGTTAACTCTAAGTTATGATTTGTCTCCCAAGAATAATGACAAGTTTTATAACTTTGTACTATTTGCACTCTAAATGAAAAATATAACCCATAGATTTCAATGAGTAAGAAAGAATTAATTTGCAATTTCAACTTCAAAATTTTATTATTGATGTTCGTCAAGCATCAAGACTTATGTTTATCTTTGATTGCAACTGAAAAATAAGATAATTTACTACTTGATTGATAGACTGTTTATGAAGACAAGACCGAGAACCAAAATGAAAGCCAATTTTCTAGGACATTACATGACACTTAATATTAAAAAAGAGAAATTGTTGTAAATATTGATTCTAGGTCTATTATTGATTATTTCTAACTACTTAAACACAGTAAAAATATTATTTTAAGATATTTTTAATCATGCTCTATAATCATTTGATGTTCAATTTTGTGTTTCTCTCAACTTAAATATTTTAGATACATTATGATTTGAATATTTAATTTATAATTATAATTTATTTTTGTGTGCACCCGAAACTTTTTAATACTTCACCATTACCTGCATGCAATTATAACGTGAATCCCTCAAAATAAAGAGAATTGCAATAGACAACAAAACTTTCTTTTAAAATATTAAATTTAACTCAAAATCTCTCGTTAAATTTGAAGTGATCATATCATTTCATTCATATATTATTGAATAAAGAATGGCACTAGTTGAAAACCAATATTAAACTAATTGTTTAATTATTTTTTTACATTTTAAGTTCAATAAAACAAACAAACCAAAATAAAATTTGTTTTTTCTCTCTATTTTTTCATCATTTAAAAATTATTATACTTTTCAAAAATTTCTATACATATCTTATATCTAATTTCCCCCATATTATTCCCATTTAAGGAAATAGTGGCTAGCAAAAAAAAGTGAATATTATTGTACCAAAGAAAAGAGAGAATATTATATGTTTTATGTTCCCCCAACAAGTGGTGAGTGACATATGACATGGTAAGTTGGAAGCGTAGATCCTCTCGTGCGGAATGGCTTCTGCCACTCATGCTGCTTTTAAATCAATAGCTAAAGAATTTAAAATAAAACAATAAAAATAAAAGTATTGTATTTAATGAAAATGAATGGTGAAAATGATAGCAGGATCAACAACATGAAAGAAAAGAATGGAGAGGATCCAGATCCAAAGTTTTGCATGTTTATTTTTGTAGGGGAGATCAAAAATTTAAACTCACACCTTTTACTATTTTTCTTTTTGTAATTTTTCAATTTTTAAAGGTGCAAAATCTGCATGCCTATGTAGCTCTGCCTTTATTTTTATTTTTTTTTTGGAAATAAATTAAATATTTTATGTCTGCATTTTTAACTATGTTTATTCTGTATTTTATTTTTTATTTTTTAAATATTATATAATAGATTTTAAAATGACGAATGTTAATTCTCTAATAGTTATAATTGATATTATATTTGTTAAAACTAAATTAATGGAAATATGTTGAAATAAGATGTTCTATTAACTGGAACAACATGCCGAATGTGATGTTTTATGCAGAATCTTTCGACATTGTAATTATGTACAACTAGACAGTTGAATGTTTTTAGTTTATTATAGATACAAAATATTATGGGAATATTATGTTATCCTATGTGATACTCAGTTTAAAGATTAAAAGATTCAAGCTTAATTCAATCAGTATTCTTAGTTTCTAATTATGGAGATAATTTAGGAAAATAATGATTGAAGTCCTATTTTTATGCAGAAGTTTCTGCAGATTTTTAGCAGCCAATTTGCTGCGTTTTTAAAGCTCAATTCAGTCCAGAAGATTGTTTTAAATAGAATGTCACTAATCTAGTTTTAGTGTGGAACTTATATGTTTTATTAGGGTTTGTGTATGTTAATTGTGAGTCTATTTAATATTTGATAAAAGAATGAGACTGTTCTTTTGAGTCGTAAGTTCTCTCAATCATTCTTAAGTTTTTAAACATTGAATGATTGTGTGTTTTTGAAGTGTGTCTTTTAAAATATTTTCTAAGTGTTTAGAGTTGTTCAATCACTATTGTGATTGAAAGGAATTTGAGAAGGCTCTCATACTTAGGTGAGTCTTAGGTAAAAGTTAAGTACGTGTAGTAATTAATTGAGTAGACTGTATACTAGTGAGAGTTTATTGTGGGTTTATAAATTGATATTACTTAGTTGATTTCGTCTATGGTTTGATAGCTCCCGAAATAGATATTGTTGTACACCGAATTGTGTTAACGATTTTGTGTGTTCTTTTATTTTTTTACACTATTTTATTGTTTAAAATTATTTATTGTATTATTATTCAGAGATCAATATCTCAACCTCTCTTATAACATCTGAAATTTAAATATAAAAAATTTAACTGATATGTCTGTTTACTATATCTAATATAAATATTTAATTATATGAGTGTGGGGTTAAAACTTACAATACTATATTCATTCATTTTGAAGCGATGAGAGTTTGATTATTAGACTATTAGAAAGAAAAAAACAAAACAAAAATGTCATCCTATGAAGATATTCTTTTTGTCAATACTTTGGGTGGCTTTGTTTTGGTTACTTGAACTATAATCTTATTTATTAAGCAAAAATATAAGGATATTTATTTGTTTAGACTTTTTTTTTCTGTAAAATAAAAAAAGGTTGGGTGGTAAGTGATTTTAGTAGGTCCTTAGTGACCTCATTTAGGTACACTTTCATATTTGTTTATAGTATACAATTGTATAAAACGAAATCATGGCTTAGTTTCTCCTAGCTTAGGAATAAAAACAAATCTATGAAAATAAAAAGTACAATTTTTATTAAAGCAACAAGTACAATCATGCTTTGATCATCAGACTCATTTACTTGAAAAGTGTTGGTAGTTACTATATTTCCAAAGAGTAGAAGAATGGTCTCCTTAAAGTGACAAATTGGTATATTTCAATTCCTTTAATAGTTGAAGTTGAAAATAAAATAAAATTCCTTTAATAGTAGAACTTGTTGGGAACTTTTATGAGTACGTATATGTTAACACTTTAATTTATTGAGTTTCTTTTTTGACCTCTTCCCTTTTTGATGTGTACATAAACACATTCTCACTTACTCTTGTCGCTAAAGAATCAAAGAAAGGAAATCATGTATATTTTTCTATTTCATTGTACGAATCATTTTAAACAACACACATTTCTTAAAAAAAATTAATCAGTTGTGTTAATTTCTAGAATAAAATAATGTGTAAACTATAGTATTTAATTGTATTAGATAAAATGTTTAATAATGAGATGATGTTAAAACATATTACTTGGCAAAATACACTTTCTCAAAATTTGACTATTTGAAGGAGTTTGAGGACCACTATTTTCTATTAGTGGGTAAATCTCAATAAATTTCACACATATTTTTTTTTTATACAACTTTACATAATAATATGTGTTGGTCTAAGTATCAATTTCTCTTTTTGTAGATCAGATAAAAAATTCAATACCGTCTCTTTCTTTACAAATATTCTGACTGTTAAAATATATCAAATATGACATCTCTAACTAAGTCATATCAGTATTTGAAGTCTAGAAGCTCCTTACAATGAACTGTGTGTTCTCCAAATATATTTGTTTCATTCTAAAATCAGAATTAGATGCAATTGGTTGAAGTGGAATCTCGAATAGACGGTGCTAATCTTCAATAAGGTGGCGCGGGGTGGACCAACAAGGTTAGCATTCTAATGTCTAAGTCAGTTCAAGATGAGTGTAGTGAAAATAGGGGATAAAAAATACCTTGCATTTCGTGTGACCTGACTTTTATGCCTTGGATCATGTGAAGTGGTTTAAGTTGAATTAGGCCTCCACTATTTGGGTCTTTGACTGACCAAGAACATATTCCCTCAAGGCTTAACAAACTCTTAGGGAGTCAGGGGAGCCTTTAGCGGTCACGGTCGACCTTTAAGGTTGCCATCCGATTCGAACTAGAAATGAAACACTTGGAGTGAGTTGAAAAAGTAGTGGGGGACAAGCGCATTGAATGCTTTCTTATTATTGAAACATTTCTCAAGGAAGGCTAAACATTACTTTGTTTTGTATGATACCTTCACCGATGCGGAAAAAGACCATAAGGTAACTTTGCTTTCCTTCTCTGACGTTGAGATACATTCGTGGGATATCACTGAGCTGACTTCTGCTGAGGAGAGAAAGGAAATCATTGGTATCTTCTCTATTCCTGCTTTATTTATGGCATATGAACTTCTATCGCCTCTTACCTATTGATTTCTTTCAGATGCCCTCTAAAGGAAAGATACCTCGTTTGCATGCGTCGTGCTTGCACAAGACACTATATCCCCTTGGTTGTGCTGATACTTTCGGAAGGTCGGAGCAATAAAAACCAGGATCGACATGCCTTGGATAAAGCTAAGAAGGACTACGGCAAAGCAGTCGATCAGAAAAGTCCTAAAAAGAGGTTGGAGTATATAGGGCGCTAACACTATCCATCTATGGAACACTCCTCTCCAATTCCTCCTGTGTTGGTCGACCAATGGCCTTGGACTACAGAGAAGATGAAGGATAATGTATTTGCCGAGGATTATTCTAATGTCCGATATCTCTCAAATAAGGAAATCTAGCTTGTTAGCGGAGTCGGCTTACCAAGTGTTGCGGGAGGCTTCACTCATGACCCAGTTGGAGGTCATCCACAAGGAGCTTCTTGTCCTCAATACTTCTTCTTAAGGGGTCGAGGATCCGAAGGGTAAATATACTCTTACTGAGGAAAATGTATCCAACTTCGAAAGGGACTGCTCTGGGGTGTGTGGTTGGATCAAGTGTCCTCTTTCGTGGAGGAAGTGAAGTTGTATGGATCTCCTTCGACTTTGGTCAATTGTGTAGCAAAACTTGAATGGTTTCTAAAAGAGGAGAAACATAATACTCCTCAAATGAAACTTGAGTTGGATACTTGGTATTTTAGTGCCCGAACATAGAGGCGTAACTTGAGGAGAAGATGGTTGCCCAATCTAAGGAGTTGTGGGATCTTCAAGAGAAGTAAGCCACTTTGAATAACCATATGTTGGATCTCTCCAATGACATTTTGAAAGAAGCTTCCTTCCATAACATCTTGCACCAACTAGAGTCCCTCGTGTGTGAGCTTCGGGATTTGTGTGATCTTGATCTATTGTAATTTATTGTTTAGTGAATTAAATGACAACGTTTAGTTATTTTGTTTGCTCGTTGTAATTAGCTTTCACTATTTCAATGTTTTTTTTTGTTTGTTGTATTTAGCATTTAGTGATGCAGTGTGTGTTTGTTTGTTATATTTAGCATACACTGATTCAATGTGTTGTCTGAATATTCTATGTTGGGGCTTGGACCAGGTGAGACGTGGTCATATCTTTCCACAACACCAAGTACCCTATTTGGAACTCTCTTGGTCGGACGCGACGACTATACCTGGAGGAAGTGGTTTGCTTGACAACAAAGCTGGTGAAGGAAGCTACCATTCTTTTTCATTTTAAAAGTTCAGTTTATTCTCTAATGGCCTTTCCATTACATTCTCTTGGTAAAGGGTTACCTTCCCTCTAACTCAACTTATCAATTTCCACTAGAATGACCACTTCTACCATGTATGTGAGCCAAAAAAAGGGCTTTTTCTGTAGCAGACTAAAGGGTGGTACGATAAGTTGATAAGTGCAAATTATAGCTATTTTGTATATAATTTTTATTATAACCTTGAAAAATCCTTGTGATTCTTTCCTTTGTATTTTCAATATGAGTTTTTGGATGAATGCATAATTTAGTCTATTGTTTGCAAGATTATGGATGTGTGTTTTTTATTCCTCACCTTTGTGTGTTCTTCATCTACCGATGAATTTTTACTATGTGTGATTCATGATTGAGTTTGTTTTGTTTTAGATTGTTGTCGTCGTAGTATAGTGGTAAGTATTTACTTTACTTGTACGTTTTTATTTGAACCATACATTTGTTTTCCGTTTTAAAAACTTGTTGATTCATGATTCTTTGGTTTGTTACTTTTGTTCTTCGAGTTGTATGGCCTTGTTTGAGGATAAACATGTTTAAGTTGGAGAGAGTTTGATAAGTGCAAATTGTAGCTATTTTTGTATATATTTTTTGTTGCACTTGTCGACTCTTTGTTGTTAATTTCGGTTGAATAACCCGACTTTTATGTAAATATGTATATTAAATGTATAATTGTACTTATGATTCATTTGTGTATCGTTTGATAGTTTTAATGTCTTTTTGTAGTTATTTCTGTGTATTTGGAGCACCGAGGAATAAGGTGTCAAAGACACGGCTTCGGATAGGCATTTTTGGTCAAAATCAAGAAATAAAGAGGCTTCAGGTTGCGTTTAGTGCACTCTCAGCGCGGGTTTTGGAGCACATGCAGAGGCGAGCATGCTTAGTGCGATATTTGGCACTTAGCGCGCTCTAAGGCGGTTTAGTGAATAAATGAAGGCGCACTTAGCGCGGTATTTGGCGCTTAGCGTGGTCTGCGATTTTCAATTTTTTAAATAGTTTAGAACTGAGTTTTTAGGGTTTTTAGCATTTTTTTTCCCTCTTGGAGGAGCTCTGGTCTGATTTTTTGTAGTTTAGAGGTTTAAGCAACACCATTGGATGTTGCATCATGTCGATTGGTTATGGGTTATCTCGAATCGTGTTGACACCACAAGAAGTTTCCTATCCATCTCCTTCTTTCCTATGTATCATTCCAATGGTGGGTTTTGTATGTATATCTTTACTCTTTATGTATGTACATTTGTTGATCATGGGATTGTATGAAATCTCTTTTATAAATTAATATATATGTTTGTTCTTGATTTTTGCTTTATTGTGGAGTTTTGGTTTGGCGTAGACATATGCTTTCTGAATCTCTTTATTGAATGAATATATATTAGGTCTTAGACTCTAGACATAGATTTAGGCTTAAAATTCACGTGGGTATCGGTTATGAAATGCATTCGGGTTGTTTGAGTCGGTTGAGAGATCTTCGATGATAGAAATACGAGTGATGTCTCACTTTGCGCTAGAGATAGCCTTAGTGTGAGCGATACGTGATGGCATTGAATAGTAATTTAGGTTGCATACAATTGATCGGCGAGTTTAAGTATTTGACGGGTAGAGTGAAATGTGATTCCAGAATAAATTCTCTTAGGTTGTAGATGATTGTTTATCGCTTTCTTTATTGCTTTATTTATTTTCCTGCACTTTTTCCGCAAGCCATTTTCCAAACTTAGAAGGATTGAAAATGTTGAATGGTATTTTTTCCCTCTCACTAATCTCTATGGACACGATACGATATAACCTATATCACCCAGTAAAATAATACTTTACTTTTTGCTTTTCGCTTTACTGCTTCAGCATAAGTCCACGGGACGTGCGACAGTTCGCCAACCAATTACACTTGGCCTCCTTTAGTATTTGTTCCAGGCCTCTCACTATCACCTGATTATCCACCTCGGCTTGACCGTTCGTTTGTAAGTTCTCCCCTGACTCAAAGTGTTGCTTTATCTTCAGTTCTCCTAAGAGGCTTCTCAATCTATTATCGATGAACCGCATCCTATTGTCTGTCATAATGACTTGAGGTACCCAAAACATGGCTAGTATTTTTATTTTGAAGAACTTCAAGACATTCGTTTTTGTGATGTTCGTCAGCACCTCCTCCTCGAACCACTTGATAAAATAATCCACAACTATAATCAGGTACTTGAGTTGCCCGACGCCATAGTGAATGGATCGAGGATGTCGAATCCTCATTGAAGTAATGGCCATGGAAACGTTAGAACATGCAACAATGTAGTTGGAGCGTTGAAAACATCTTTGTATCGCTGGCATTAGTCGCATTTTTCACGTATTCTTGGAAGTCCCTGACCATACTCTCTTTGAAACTCCATTCTCTTAGAAATTTCTTGGCTAATGCTCTATCTCCTAGATGGTGCCCGAATATCCATTCATGTATTTCTAGAAGGGCGTATTAGGATTCCTTCTTCTCGAAGCATTTCAACAGGGGCATGAGTAAACCTCTTTAATAGAGAGTCCCTCCAACCTGTGTGTAATCCCTTGAACTTATCTTTATCAGCGTCGCCTCAAACAAATCTAATAGAAGACTTCCCAACCTAATATATTATTGAATTCGGATTATCCATGAAGGTGGGGTGATATTATCCACGACTGTTACTATCTTCCCCAAGGACTCGATGCTTAGTGCTTTCTTAGTTTCTTGGATGGAAGAAAGATTAATACTTGGGATTCTCATGCTAGCCAACTAGGATAACACATTGACATGAGAATTTTCTTCTCGCGGAACATGAGCAATTTCAAATGCCTTGAATATTTCCAGCTTTTCGGTGTCTAGTTTGAGGTATTGTTTAAAAAATGGGTATTTATCCCGGGCCTCCTATTATATTTGAGAAATAACCAATAAGAAGTTTGTTCGTAGCTTATTGCATTCGGCCCCTATTTCTTCATATCACATGATCCTTATGATAACTGCTTCATACTCGACTTAGTTATTGGTGGTCGGGAACTCAAACCTCAAGTAAACTTCTACAACCAACCCATATCTGGTTTATAGAATTATGCATGTCCTACTTACTCGACTATTAGACGATCCATCAATGAATACCACCCAAGTGTGATCTAGCTTTGTAGGTACCAGGGTCAGTTTAACCAAGAAGTCGACAAACAACTGAGCTTTTAATGCTTTCCTTTCCTTAAAAGATATTTTGAACTTATACAATTCTATGGTCCACTTTGTCAAACGCCTATCCAGGTTTGGCCGGTAAAGCCCCTGTCTCAGGGCTAAATTTTTCCAGACAACTATAGAATGTGCGAGAAAGTACCTTCTGAGATTTCGAGATGTTATCAGTAATTCCAAGGTTGTTTCTTTATCTTTTGGTATCATATTTCTTCCCCCTCTAAGGCCTTTGATATGAAGTGCATCGGGCTCTGGCTAAATTCTAATTCTCTAATCAGGTAGACGCCCATGGCTTCTTCAATGACGACTAGATACATGTGTAATGTTTCCCCTAGAAGTGGATTGGTGAGTACCAGGGATGTAGCCATAATTTTCTTTAGAGATTTGAACGCATCTCTGCAGTCATCCGTCCATTCAAAATCGGCCTTCTTTCTCAGTAATATGTAGAAAGGCAGAACATGATAGGCGTATTTTGAAATGAATTTGTTCATGAAAGTCAACATACCATTCAATTATTTGACCTTATTTTTTAACGTTGGTGAAATAATTAGGATCACTACTTCACACTTATCAGGGGTTCACTTTGATTCCTTGCTCAGTTAGATAGAAACCTATGAATTTACTGGCTCTTACCCCGAAAGTTCCCTTCTTCGAGTTGAGTCTCATGTTATACTATTAGACCCTCTTGAACACCCATTGGAGGTGTTATGCATGAAGTTTCTCCTGAATAGATTTCACAATCATTTTGTCCATTATACCTTTAACCCCTCTCATATCTCTTCTTGGAATATCTTGTTCATCATCCTCTAATAAGTCGCACCAACATTCTTTATTTAAAGGGCATGACGTTATAATGGCAGTTGGTGTTCTCTGTCATGAATGATAGTAAGTTATACCCCCACAAAGTTATTTATTAGTTTTTAGATGTTCAGGAGAGGGTAAGAATCATTTGGGAAGGCTTTGTTATGATTCGTGTAATCAACATACATTCTCCATTTTCCTGAGGCCTTCTTCACTAGGACGACGTTGGACATCCATTCTATATATTTTGCCTCAGAAATGAACCAAACATCCAAATAGGCCTTATAATATGCACGCGATGGCTTCATCTTTTTCTAGAAATCAAAAAAGTAAAAAGTCAATTTGAAAAGTCAAACTCTTCAAGACTTTGAAAATTTTCTAAGTGTTTTAAGCATGATAATTTCATAATATCATGACATTTTTTCACCAAGATGCAAGATGATTCAAAGAAAACTTTCAACATGCAAGTTGTAGATCTTGATGAAATCTACAACTTTGCTTTACTGATCAAGTCCTATAAATGCTTGGATTTTTAATTATGAATCCATGAAGTCATATGCTTTTTCTTAAACACTTAGTGAAATTTTGACCTAGTTTAGGCAGATTTTTGACCTAACTTCTTGGCCAATTTTCACCAAGCTCCAAGAGGATTTTTTCAAAATGGCCAACTGTTTACCTTGGGTTTTGGTAAACAACCGCTGATCCTCCAAATGGTTACTTATTTGGTTACTCGCAGGATCGATCAGATTGATCCTAGGACATAGGTTGATTTTGAAGTTTTGATTAAATTGGATAAGGCTTTAAATAAAGAGGCTTTAAATGACATAAAGAGGTTTCAAGTAAATTGCATGAAGAAAGGACTTGGTAAAATAAACAAGGCTTAAAGTAAAAGGCTTCGACAAGAATGTAAAGAGGAAAGCAAGTAAATTTCTGGAAAAGTAAATGACTTTGATTAATAAAATTGGTGTTTCACACATACATTTCTCAACAATTCTTTCTCACACGCTGGGTACTCGAATCTATATGAGTGACTTTGTATAGAATTATGAACACACGCGAGAACTTACATGACTACTACTATTTATACTAAAACATCCCAAGTAACCGTCGGGCAGTTACACTGCTTCGAGATGATTCCACTTGGCACGTTCTCAACGTTCGACGCTCCAGATCTTTGCACGTTTGCACGTGGTAACTGCTGGAAACCGTTTTCCCTCCAAAAGCTTGAATTTCAAACTGCTCCACTCTGAACCATCGAACACTTTCGTCGAGAGACATCTTCGACGAGAAACTCCTTCGACGTCGAAGGCAACCAACTTCTCCCTTGGAAGAAATCTTCTAAGTACTTTGCCATCTTTCGACGGGCATTTCGACAGACTTAGCCAGTCGAAAACATCCTTCAGCTTTAATGGCTGACATCAACAAAACAAAGGTGTCGAATTTAGGAGCCAACAAATTGCCCCCCAAGAATGCCTTATTTCGACTCTGAAAGAAAAAGGCATTCTTTGAAACGCCATTCGACACCTGTCTTTTCACACTCAGTCACAAATTAACTTGTGCACTTTTTGTTGTTTTCTACCAACTATTGGCAATCCCAAGAAAACCATCATTTATCCGTACCTAGGACGTCACTTTCAGTATGGCGTGCAGTACCAAACGTCATTTCAGAATTTGTCATTATGACAATTCCCAAAAACGAGGACGCACGCTGCGTCCCTCTATTTCTACAGAACGGCTAAAACAACAGGGGGCTGCCACGCGTCCCACTAACTCCTGCAATAATTAAATGGCATTTAATGTCCTCGGTTTTGGGGATTTTCCCCCACTACTATAAATAGCAGTAAGTACCCCATTGTGGGACTTTTTACGCTATCTAGCTCTCAAACTTCTCTGTTTTCATACAACTTGTCATCTTTGCAAAAACATTTCCTCCTTCACTTCGTCTTCAACCTCAACTCTAACAATGGCATCTGCTTCTAATGCTCCTGGCGCTACTGTACCATCTGAAAATGCTAAACCCAAGGTTTTCGTCACTGCTCCGGTAGTAACTTCTACAGGCAAACGAAGGGTTCCTGAACCCTTGGACATCGCCGTTCGCGATGCCTACTCACGCCATCTTATGATCCCGGTTGGATACTCCAACCAGATCTTTGCAATGTCTGGCCCCATGTATCCAAGTATCTCTGAGGCTATGAAGATCAAGAGCTATTTCCCGGTAGTTGAGAAACTCAAACCGGTTGCATGTGCCAAGAAAGACCCAGAAGACAACGAAGACCCTGCACATGAAAAAATCGACCTCCGCTTCTTCAACAGAGGTGTTAGGGCCTTTAGGTCTGGTCCTAGCCTGACTCCCGACTACGTTGCTTGGCTGGAAAAGATGGAGAAAAGCCAAGCTTCCATCTGGAAAAAGATGGGGATCTTCGACCTGGTGATGCTGTCGAAGACAGGTTTGAACTATTCTCCGGAGATGCTGATAGCTTCCCTGCTTTTCTGGGACTACTCCCACTTCACTTTCCATCTTCCCTGTGGGATGCTAACCCCCACACTCTTCGATGTGGCCGCTATTACTGGCCTTCGACCCACCGGAGACTACTTCGATCCGGAGGAGATGTCGGAGGATCAAATTGGCTTCTCTGAGACCAAACCAACCTATACCACCTTCATAAACCACTATCACGACAGATCGACAGATACTGTGTCGGATGTCGAACACATAGCGTTTCTAGCCTTATGGCTGACTCGCTTTGTATTTTGCTCGAAGTCCCTACAAGTGACCAAGAAGATGGTCACTCTCGCCACTCAACTGCATCATGGCCAAAAGTTAGCCTATACGGTGTTGTACCAGTGGCTTCTTTTGGGGACGTTCGACAAGCCCACAGAATTTGATCTAACGTCTTATGCCAATTCTTTGGTTTCTTCCCAACATGTTTCTTTATCAAGCCAATCACCACTTTGTTAGCTGCTTCGACTTGACCATTCGCCTGTGCATAATAAGGCGTGGATGTTAGGAGTTTGAAACCTGTTTCCTGAGCAAATTCTTGCATCTTTCGACCAGTAAAAACTGATCCTTGATCAGTTGTTATTGTCTCAGGGATTCCATACCTAAAGATAATGTTCTTTTGAATAAATTCAATGACATTTTCCTGGTCTACATTGACTAAAGGGATAGCTTCGATCCACTTAGTAAAGTAATCAATGCCTACCAGTATGTATTTCTGACTCTTTGATGATGCTGGTCGAATCTCTCCAATGAGGTCCAACGCCCATCCTCTAAAAGGCCAAGGCTTCACTATCGAGTGAAGTTCGCTTGCTGGTACATGTTGGATGCCTGTATGGACTTGACACTCTTGACAACCCTTGGCGAACTCAACACAATCTTTCAGCACAGTGGGCCAATATAGTCCTTGTCGAAACAACAACCATTTCATCTTATGGCCTGCTTGGTGAGCCCCACATGCCCCAGCATGCGTAGTCGAAAGGGCTACGTATGCCTCAGTTTCACTTAAGCATTTTAGCAATACCCCTTCAGGCGTTTTCTTGAATAACTCATTACCCATGAGTACATAACTCAACGCCCTGTACTTTGTTTTTCATTCTGTCGAAGCTCCTGGATTTTGAAGATAGTCCATAATGGGTTTCCTCCAATCTTGCTCTGACAAATTATCAATGAACGAAATCTCGAAGTTACTGTGATCAGCATATCCTAGTCTCGTCGATTCCAAGTCTGATGGTGATAGACAAGTTGCTTTTATCTTTTCTCGAACTTCGATTGCTCTTTGTAATCTCGTTTTTGAAATCTTATACCCAGATGCAATTTGTGCCAAGTCATTGGCTATTTGATTTTCGACTCTGGGTATGTGTCGAATATTGATCGTTTCAAATTTTTTCAATAAACGATTTGCTATCACAAAGTACATAATGAGATTCTCTCTTATGCATTTATATTCCTTTGTGACTTGCTTAATGACTAACTCTGAGTCTCCCATGATTTCGACTCGAGTTGCCCCCAATTCCAACAATATCTCAAGGCCAGTAATTAGAGCTTCATACTCAGCCTCATTGTTCGAACAAGAACTTGATATTTTGTACTTGAATGTTGTTGGAATTTTATCTGGAGAAATAATCAAGACTCCTACCCCTGTTCCATCTTTATGGCTGGAACCATCGAAGTAGAATTTCCAAGGCTCTATCTCCACATAATTAATATCCTCAACTTGAATTGAGTGGTCGACTATAAAGTCTGCCACCACTTGTCCTTTTACTGCCTTAAGAGGCATAAAGGTCAAGGAGTATTCAGTTAATGCTAATGCCCACTTGCCAATTCGACTATGCAAGATAGGTTTCGACAACATATATTTGAAAACATCAAAATGAGACGAAACATAAACATCAACTGGTTTTATATATTGCTTGAGTTTTGTACAAGAAAAATACAGACATAGACACAATTTTTCAACTTCGCTATATCTAGTTTCTGCATCGTTCAAAACTCTACTGAGATAGTAAATGGGTCTTTCGACTCCATTCTCATCTTCTTGGGCTAACATACTTCCCCGAGTTTTGTCGGATGCAACTATGTACAGTCTCATACTCCTATTGCTACAAGGAGGCACCAGAATAGGTGGCTTAGTGAGGTACCCTTTGATTTTTTCGAAGGCTTCTTGTTGCTCCTGCCCCCATTCGAACCCCTCTTTATTCAGTCGAAGTAAGGGTGAAAAGGCCTGAGCTTTCCCACTTAGATTAGATATAAACCTCCTTAAGAAATTTATCTTGCCTAAGAGAGATTGCAATTCCTTCTTATTCGATGGCGCTTTCGCTTCTAGAATTGCCTTCGTCTTGTTCTGGTTGATTTCGATTCCTTTCTTGTGGACAACGAAGCCCAAGAAATCTCCAGCTTTCACACAGAACGCACACTTCAAAGGGTTCATCTTCAGACCATGTTCTCTCATTCTTTCGAATGATTGTCGAAGGTGGTCAATATGATTCTTCCTGGAAACAGATTTTATAACAATGTCATCAATATATACTTGCATAAAAGTGTTAATAAAATCATGGAAGATAGTATTCATTGCTCGCTGGTACGTTGCCCCAGCGTTTTTTAGGCCAAAAGGCATCACTACCCATTCGTATGTGCCTAAGGCCCCAGGGCATCGAAAAGCTATTTTCGACACATCCTCTTCAGCAATGAATATTTGATTATATTCTGAATAACCATCGAGCATACTCAGGTATTCATAGCCAGCGGCAGAATCGACTAGCATTTCCGCCACAGGCATAGGATATTCATCTTTGGGGGTGGCAGCATTCAAATCTCTGAAATCTATGCACACCCTTAACGTACCATTTTTCTTAATTACTGGCACAATATTTGCAATCCATTCGACATACCTTATAACACGGATGAATTTGCATTTCAGAAGTCTTTCGACCTCCGTTTTGATCTTCGACAGTATTTCTGGAGCGAAGCGCCTTGGATTTTGCTTGATTGGCTTCTTCCCAGGTTTGATTGGCAACTGAAGTTCTACCAATCCTCTGTCGAGACCAGGCATTTCGTCATAATCCCATGCAAAACAGTCTTTAAACTCTTTCAGCAATTGGATTACTTCCAACCTAAGTTCTGGATCGATTTTGGCGCTGATGTAAGTTGGCCTTTTCTCTGATCCTTCGCCTAAATTGATTTCTTCTAAAGGGTCTTGCGCTAACATTTTAATGTTGTTCGCCAAGGGGTCCTTTTCGAAGCCCAAAGGCTCATCGTCATAGATGGCGTCGAGCCTCTGTTCCTGCATTTCTTCTGGCATGATATCAGGAGGTTTTGGATCGAAATCCTTTCCTGGGCCTACAGCAGATAATTGTTGATCATTGGCCTGTGTGGCCATGTACTTTACTTCGACTTCGAGAGCTGTTATCATCTTGGTTTCGGCTACATAAGCCGAAATTCGCTTCAAAGATTGTGACTCAGTCATTGTCACTGAATTCGCTTCCCCAACCAGTTGGTTGGATATCAGTTAACCCACTGAAGTCTATGTGGGACAAGTCTTCTCTGTCCCATTGGAAACCATGCTCAGGATGCAGGTATAGGGAACAAAAAGTGTTTGGCGCTGGCGCCATGTCGAAGTCAGGTGTTGGACATGGCCCTATATGAGCCAAGTTCTTGTCGAAATCTGCCAAACCCAAGTGATTCACTTCGCCAAGGTAATAGCTTTGATCTGCCTCTATGTTTTCGACCATCCCATCTGGACGCCATAGCATCAGCCTTTGGTGCATTGATGAAGGCACAGCGCCAACACCATGAATCCATTCACGGCCCAACAAAAGATTGTAGTTAGGTTTGGCCGATATGACCATAAACATCGTTGGTCGAAGGATCGACCCTACTTTGATATCTAGCTGGATCACTCCCATAGTGGTCCCTATGCCGCCCTCATAGTTCGACAGGACCATGTTGTGAGGCCTAATGTCCTCATCCCTTTTGCCAATTTTCCTTAGCATAGAGTGAGGAATAATGTTGATGGTTGCCCCACAATCCACCAATATTTTATTCACAGTAGTTTCTTCGAGTTTAGCCCTTATGAATAAAGGCTTGAGGTGATTTTTCATCGCCTCTGTAGGTGGCTCGAAGAAGCCATTTTGTTCCTCAGTAGTGCCATTGTCCATGACAAAATAGCACACTGGCCTATGTTTGGCCATTTCTTGCTCCACTTCCCAGTCACATGCTTCGACTTCTACCTGTCGATTGAATTCTCTGGGAAGCACTGAAACTATATTCACCATTATGTCCAAAGTATCGTCAGACTCAGCATCGTCTTCGTCTTCGACTTCACTTTGGTTAGGCCAAACTAGCCTGTTGGTTACTGGCTCTCTCTCTAGAGGCTTCCTTTGCTTCCTTTGAGGAACATTCGAACTGGTTTCTGCCTTAGGTTCGTTGGCAGCCTCCCTTTCAGCTTTTCGTCTCCTTTGATATCTCCTCCATTGAGATCGAGACATGGGATTTTTACCTTTGTAGTTGCTGGACACTTGTGCAACCTTAGGTGCAGCAACTTGAGGCTCTTTCTTTTGAGTCAAAGAGGAACCTCTCGGCACATCGAAAGAATGCCATTTCTCCTCACTTGGCCTTTTCCGACCAGAGGTTTTGTACCAAGTATCTACTGGCACATTTGTTGGAGGCCTAAAAGTCAATGGCCTCTTTTCTTGGTTAGAACCTCTTTGGGAGGCTCTTCTGGGATCATGTCGAAGGTCAACATTCTCCCTTCTCTTATTCGCTGCTCTTACGCCTTGAATGTGCTCAGCAGCCTTTTTATCAAAGATCGAACTGCATCTTGGACACAGCATTACCTCTGATTTCTTTTTCTGGCATCTTTGTAGAAAATCTGCCAAGTTTTCATTTTCCCGAGGGAAAGCAGTCTTATTAGCCTGTTCTTGCCTCATGGCCTCTTCTGATGCTTTTGGGTCAGAAAGTTCGACCATGTTGATATTCATTGTATCTTTGTTAGCAAGAGTTAACTGCTTCATTTGTATCTCCAGATTCTCCGTCTGGCCTTGAACGGTGGCCAAGTGGGAACTGGGTTTTGATCCAGTTTTTTGTGCTTCAGCGGTCTCCGACTTCGGGTTTTCGACCGCTTTCTGAACAGCTTCAATTATCTTCCTGGATAAATTTCCAGAAAAACTGCCAAAGATTGGCATGTTGATGTGGTCCTTTGAGACTTCGACCATGGTAATTCCTGGCTTCTTCGACTGGATCCTGGTTGCCTCTATCACATTCACCTCAGAAGGTTCAGCATAGTGGGCTTCAGCCTGCAATGGATTTGAGTCGACAGCCATGGGGGATTTATCAGCAAACTTCAATCTCCCTTCTTCGATAGCGTCTTGCACAAGATTCCTGAAAAGAAAACATTGAGAAGTCTTATGGCCCAAACAATTATGATATTTGCAAAAACCTCTCTTCTTTCTTTGATCAAGAGGAGGCACTTTTACCCCTGGGGGTACTATCATTTGGCCATCTTTAACCAACAAGTCGAATATTTCATCACATTTTGTGATGTCAAAACTATAAGTCTTTTTTGGGAACCTATCGTTGGTCCTTTCTGGACCAATGGGATTTTTCCCATTTGAGGGGACTAACAGTTTACAAGAGTATGGTGGCCCTTGTTTCAGTTCTGCTAAATCGACTTCTCCTTCTTCGACAGTTAAAGTATCGTCGAAGGACTCTAGATCTTCGTCATCCATCTCAACGTACGCTATCCTCTCTCTCTTGTGAGTTTTCGTTGCCTTAGCTTTTTCAGCTTTGAGGCGTTCTACCTGTCGAACTCTATCGGCCAGTTGGGCCATGTCTCTTAGGTATTGAGTATCTAGCTTCTTCCTAATGGAATAATCTAAACCGCCTGCGGCTATTTCAACCAACTCATGTTCTGGCACTTGTGTAAAACATCTCGCCTTGAGCAACCTAAACCTATTTAGATATTCGTCTATAGGTTCAGTGAAACGTCTCTTCACACTGGCCAGTTCTTTCAGGCTTATCTTGGTTTGCCCCATGTAGAATTGTTCATGGAATAATCTTTCCAACTGGGTCCAATGATGGATCGAATTGGGGGGGAGAGTTGTAAACCAAGTAAAAGCGTTCTTTGTTAAAGAACTTGGGAAGTACTTGATCCTTAGGTTTTCGTTATTCGAAATGTCACCCGCTTCGATCAAATATCTCGCCACATGCTCGACAGTAGATTCTGTCGTGTCCCCAGAGAACTTAGTAAATTTGGGGACTTTGCATCTAGGAGGTAAGTCCGTTTGTAACACGTATTCTGACAATGGAGATGTAAAGTTGGGCCTTCGAAAGCCCATGTTCATCCCATTCTGAGTCATGATCCTTTCAATCATGGTTGCCAGATTGTTTTCCAAACCCATGTTTTGGTATTGGATATGCTGGACTACTTCGTCAGCATTTTGGTTTCTGTTAACTAACCTTACCTCTGGGGTTATTACCCTAGGTTCCTCGACAGGTTGTTCCAATCGTGCCCTAAGGTTTTCTTCGACAGGCTGTTGAGCCTGGTTAATGGTGGTTTCTTCCTCTAAAAATATCCCCTGGTTTCCCCTGATTTGCGCCCTTTGGGGCTGTCGAATAGGTTGGGGTACTCCAAAGAAGTCAGCCAAACGCGTCATTTGCGCTGTCACTTGCTGATTCGATTGAGTAGTGTTTTGTATTAGAGGGTTTAGCACTGTACTCAAAGTTTGTGCCAACATTTGCACCATATCATGATTGCTTTCGTCCATTTGTTGCCTCAAGACTGCTGTCGAGGCATTTGTAAGGCCATGGGCTACTTGGGACGTTCCTCCTAAGAGTTGGGTCCTATTTCTATTCGCCATGCCTACTCCAGAGCCTTGGAGTGGCGAAGAGGCACTCACTAAAGGATCTGAAAAAGTGGACGCAGCATTCGTCAGGCTTGCCACTTCAGAAGTTGGCATACCATAGAATGGAATAAATCCTGGGGGAACCAAAGGCCTTGTGCCTAAATTTCCCCTTGGTGGGGGAGTTCCCAAAGGCATCCTGGGGCCTGTTAACGAAGGTATTGGCCCCGTGGTTGTGACCGATACTGCTGGTGTCGAACCAACATTTGTCGCTTCACTTACGGTCGTACTAACCGTTGCTCCCACATTCGTTTGTGGGATTTCGTTATTGTTTGGCGGATTCGCCATCTCTTCCCTTCTTCTGGCAGTATTGTTATCGTTAGTGTATATTCTACCACTTCTCAATAACATACAACTCGAAAAGATGAGATTATTTTCAACAATCAACACACAGTCCCACCGGGTGTGCCAATTTGTTTACCTTGGGTTTTGGTAAACAACCGCTGATCCTCCAAATGGTTACTTATTTGGTTACTCGCAGGATCGATCAGATTGATCCTAGGACATAGGTTGATTTTGAAGTTTTGATTAAATTGGATAAGGCTTTAAATAAAGAGGCTTTAAATGACATAAAGAGGTTTCAAGTAAATTGCATGAAGAAAGGACTTGGTAAAATAAAGAAGGCTTAAAGTAAAAGGCTTCGACAAGAATGTAAAGAGGAAAGCAAGTAAATTTCTGGAAAAGTAAATGACTTTGATTAATAAAATTGGTGTTTCACACATACATTTCTCAACAATTCTTTCTCACACGCTGGGTACTCGAATCTATATGAGTGACTTTGTATAGAATTGTGAACACACGCGAGAACTTACATGACTACTACTATTTATACTAAAACATCCCAAGTAACCGTCGGGCAGTTACACTGCTTCGAGATGATTCCACTTGGCACGTTCTCAACGTTCGACGCTCCAGATCTTTGCACGTTTGCACGTGGTAACTGCTGGAAACCGTTTTCCCTCCAAAAGCTTGAATTTCAAACTGCTCCACTCTGAACCATCGAACACTTTCGTCGAGATACATCTTCGACGAGAAACTCCTTCGACGTCGAAGGCAACCAACTTCTCCCTTGGAAGAAATCTTCTAAGTACTTTGCCATCTTTCGACGGACATTTCGACAGACTTAGCCAGTCGAAAACATCCTTCAGCTTTAATGGCTGACATCAACAAAACAAAGGTGTCGAATTTAGGAGCCAACACCAACATGAAAGTTATAGATAATGTTCCAAGATTTTCAAAATGTCCAAGAACTTAATGATATCATTTTTGAGCTAAGATGATCGAAGGCAAGAAGTTGGACATTCATTCTTGAATTATAGGTCATTTTTGTGATGAACAAGAATTCAAATCTCATAGCCATGCTGCATAATCTTGCTTTGCAGGTTTTAAACTTGTGTTTGACTCCATAATTAATTGTTTACACAATTTATTGAGCCATCATCCAAGTGTTTGAGTCATTATCTAAATCAAATTACCATTTAGGGAAAAAAGTTCACACTTCCATTTTGGAAAAGTGACTTTAATCATAAAGTCTAGTCTCCTTAAGCTTTGTATTTGTTATTTTTGAACAAGCATCCTCTATAGACTCATAGCGAGCACGTTTAAAGTTGCTAGCCACCCTACCTTGCCTTGAAACCATGTTTGTCTCAGCTTGCTTTAAAAATAAGTCAAAATCCACAACATGTGATTTTGTACTTCTGACTTCTCCAAGCTTCCAAAACCTTTGCCTATAAATTGAACCTTTATTCACAAGCCAAGCACATGAATTAGAAAGAACTCAAACTCACTCAAACTCCCTGAAAACTCAGATTGTACAAAACCTCCATTGTTGTGCAGAACCTGACCAAAAACTCCCATTTCTCAAACCACTTGTGAATTTTCTCTCCAAATTATCTCAAAAGCTTCCTTACTTCAAATACAACTCATCCCAATCCCTGTTTCCAATTTGTAACACCATTTTCACCATTGTCCAAGCTCAAAAACAGAACACTGCAACTTGACTTCTTTATACCATTTCAGCCACTCTCAACTCAAGCTAAGCTTTGCATTAG
The DNA here is from genome assembly GCA_948472305.1 of Vicia faba. Taxonomy (NCBI): domain Eukaryota; kingdom Viridiplantae; phylum Streptophyta; class Magnoliopsida; order Fabales; family Fabaceae; genus Vicia; species Vicia faba. The sequence goes on from OX451735.1 coordinate 369,012,758, forward strand.
TTTCATAGGGACTTAAGGAAGCTAACCTGATCATCTCAGCATCTTGAATCAAGCTCATTTGCAAAACACGAATTCCATTTTTAAGGTAAGTTTTCTGACTTTTGAAATCTCCATATAGGCAATGTTAGCTTTCCATTTTCAAAGACAAAATGTAGACATCATAGCCCTGAAGCTGACCATGTCCTTAGAATTCATTTATATTGCTTGAGTAGTGAGAATTTAGGTTTGAACCTTCTGAAAAAGTTAGGTCAAAATTTGGTACCATTAGAAATTCTCATTCATCTTTGATTTATAGCTTTATTTATTTACATTTCTGGAATCGTGATGAAATTTCAAGCAACTTCCATGTTTACATTTTTCCATTTTGGTTGAGAGATGAAGAAGTTATAGGTTTTAAAAATCATGTTGAGATTTTTGGCGCGAGGTTGAAGATGATACATTCATGGACTTGTTTTGTAACATATTGCATTGGTTTTGTTTTAAACACCAAATGTATAGCCACCTCAGTGGTAGAGGGACAATACAATAATCTTGGGCTTGGCAGCATATGGGACTTTGTTCAGCAAGCATCTTGAATATTTCACCCTTTCGTTTTGATCACATAGATCCACAACCTTCGACCAAACTCATCAACAAACAAAATAATGTTGTTTCCACCAATTGTGTGTTCTTCGAATGGATAACTTACAACCTTCAACCAAACTCATCAACAGACAAAACAATATTTGTTTCCATAAATTGTGTGTTGTTAGAATGGACCACTTACAACCTTCTACCAAACTCATAACAGACAAAACAATATTGTTTCCACCAATTGTGTGTTCTTTGAATGGGACACTTACAACCTTCGACCGAACTCATCAACATACAAAACAATATTGTTTCCACCAATTATGTGTTCTTCGAATGGACCACTTATAACCTTAGACCAAACTCATCAACAGACGAAACAATATTTGTTTCCACCAATTGTGTGTTCTTTGAATGGACCATATTCATCTGAATGTACCACTTTGAGTATGCAAGATGATATCATTGGCGTAGTCAAAACGAAATAATTTCTGGATTGCTTTCCTACCAGTAACCATCAGTTGATTAAGTGGTCGAAAGTTCAAATGTCCAAACCTCAAATTATAATTCATAGTGTAGAAACTATGTGTGTCGGAGGGTTTAGAGGAGGATCGAAGCAAGTTGCTCGAAGGAAGCCATTGCCCAGACGTAACTTGTGGATCGAAGCAAGCATGAAGATAGACTTGTAATTCATAGTGTTGAAACTATGTGTTTCAAAGGGTTTAGTATATGGATTGAAGCATGTTTAGAGGTGGATCGAAGCATATTGCTCGAAGGAAACCATTGCCCAATCGAAGCTTGTGGATCGAAGTAAGCTTGCTCTTCTTAGATTTGTCAAAATCTTCCCACCACTCCTTTTCGATCAGTCATGTGGTTCGAACAGCCTGAACCAGATTTTGAATTCAAACTATTATCTGCAGCTGCACACCTTTCAATCTGCTTTTCCCCTTCGACAGTTTCCTCTTCCTCCTTTCGAGGATTCAGAAGCTCCATCTTTTACTTGATGCTTGAGAGCCCAATGTGATCCATGGAAACTATATGGGGCATTAAAAGTCCAATTGTACTTGTCCAAACCCAAACCTTAATTTGAGCCCAGTGTTGAGGAAGTGTCTTGAGCTGATAAAACCGTATGCAATTTTGAGCAATGGAGATTTTTTGTGAGAGAATATTTGAGAAAAGAGAGGGCAATTTTTGGGGTACAACAGCTGCCCCTGTTCAATCTTATTAAACTTGAAGAGTTAGATTGGCGAGTCCGCCATTCGTGACTTGAAGGTGGAAGATAATTGAACACTAGAGTGCCCAGAAATTTGCACTCGATGATGTGGTGGTTGATTGTGTCGGGAATGGGCTTAAAGATGTCATTTAGGGAAATGATAGAGAGTCTATCGGAGATGGGCTTACAGATGCCATCCAAAGTGATTGTTGGTAGAAATTGGAAGAAGTATCAGAATAAATATTTTATCGATTTATACTGAAACAGTAGATGTATTGAAGGAAGTGTCTGTCATGTAGGTAGTTGCCCCTTCTTATTTCAGGAATTGATCTACAATCTGCTCATGTAGATAGTTTTCTTGTCTTGTTTCAGGTATTAATATACCATCAGTTGTTCACAGATAGTTGTCCTGTCTTGTTTCAGGTATTAATCTGGAATTTGTTTTTTTTGGTCGTAGAGATAGTTGCCCTAGCTTGTTTTAGGAATTAATATGACCTTAGATAAAGAGAGTAAGTTCCCCGACTTGTTTCGGGAGTTAATCTTCAATTTTCTCATGCAGATAATTATCCTGTCTTGTTTCAAGTATTAATCTACAATTAGTTGTTCGCAGATAATTGTCTTGTCTTTTTTTAGGTATTAATCTGGAACCCGCTTTTTGTGGCCGTAGATATAGTTACCCTGGCTTGTTTCAGGAATTAATCTGTAACCTATTTGAAAGAAAGATAGTTTCCCCGACTTGTTTTGGGAGTTAATCTTCAATATGCTCATATAGATAGTTACCCTGGCTTGTTTCAGGTATTAATCTATAATCGGTTGATCATAGATAGTTGTCATGTCTTGTTTCAGGTATTAATCTGGAACCCGCTTTTTGTTGGCCGTAGAGATAGTTGTCCTGGCTTGTTTCAGGAATTAATCTCTGACCTATTTGAAAGAAAGATAGTTTCCCCGACTTGTTTCAGGAGTTAATCTTCAATCTACTCATGAATATAGTTATCCTGGCTTGTTTCAGGTATTAATCTACAATCGGTTATTCACAGATAGTTGTCCTGTCTTGTTTCAGGTATTAATCTGGAACCCACTTTTTGTTGTCCGTAGAGATAGTTGCCCTGACTTGTTTCAGAAATTAATCTCTGACCTATTTGAAAGAAAGATAGTTTCCCCGACTTATTTCGGGAGTTAATCTTCAATCTGCTCATGTAAATAGTTGTCCTGGCTTGTTTCAGGTATTAATCTACAATTGGTTGTTCACAGATAGTTGTCGTGTCTTATTTCAGGTATTAATCTGGAACTTGTTGAAAATTGATGATGATATTTGTTTGTTGATCTTTCCTGAAAAGGTAAAGATTTTAGTTCTATGCAATATCATGATGCATGATGTTTTCAAAATAAATGAGATTGTGCTATATTTATTTTGTATGCATATGCTATGATGTTTGTAAAATAATGTATGAATACAATATATGAACTGATCATTTGTTCTTTGTAGCGTCATTAAATTGAGAGAAAATAAATTCGTGACTGCTGTTGGGGATAAAGAATGTGATTCTTCATTTTTTGTTGAAGTTGAATTCCTGGGAGATGTAGAGTACGCTCCTCTTCAGACCTTGTTTTAGGATGTTTTCGCTAGGGATTCCTGTTTTATTGTTTGAGGAGAACTCCACTAGAGAATATTGTCTTCTGCTTGAGGGAAACCTCTATAGGGAGTGTTGATTTCTACTTGAGGGAAAACTCTGTGGAGAGTGTTGATTTATACTTGAGGGAAAACTTTGTGGAGAGTGTTGATTTCTGCTTGAGGGAAAACTCCGTGGAGAGTGTTGATTTCTGCTTGAGGGAAAACTCTGTGCAGAGTGTTGATTTCTGCTTGAGGGAAAGATTTCAGGAGTTCTTAGTTGTCCATTGCTCTACTAAGGAAGAGGAGCTTTTAAACTGCTATCTAGTCGGGTCCCAACTTCGCAGTAACTAAGAATTGAGATTTACTGTTATCTGGTAGGGTCCAGTCTTCAACAATTTAAACTTAAGATCAAATGTTATCTAGTTGGGTCCAGGTTTCACAGTCACTTTCGGGGATAGTAACAACTCTGTTGGTAATTTTAACTGGGGACTAGGGGTTGCGGTCCCTTGATTTGTAATAGTCTGAGAGGCAAACTCAAGTTGGGGAATCTGTAGTCTGTTGGGGAAATAAACCTTGTTGAAGAGGATATTTGGCGAACTGCTGGGGAGGATACTTTTTAAGAAGAATTCCATAAGGCTCCCTTTTAAGACCAACTCAGCTGGGGAGAGGATCTTCCAGAGATTGAAACTCTAGCTGGGGATTGAATGAATCCAGATATGTAGGGATAATTCTATGGAGATATCCATGAATTTGGCCTTGTGGGGTTTTGACCCTTATCTGTGAAGATTATTCTATGGGGATAACCTTATAAAAGTGGCTCTGGCGACTTTACCGGGGATCACCTTGTGAAAGGAACTTTGGGGATTTGTCACTATTCATAGCGCTGCCAGAAAATGTGTGCTTGGTCGTACGTGACCCTTTGCTGGAGTTCATGTTCCATGCCCCAAGTGATTCGAATGGAGACCTGCCCCAGGCTATGAGAGATTTCTTGGAATCTTGACTTGACTGCCCCGGATATGCTGGAAAATAATCATGTCATGCCCCTTGATTATGGAGGGTTGGTCATTGGATTTGAAGTGACTTTGTTCATTGAGAGAATTTCCGTTTATTGGATATTTTCCGTGTGAATTTCTCTGTTGTCAAACAATTAACTATATGTAAACATCGGTATTCAAAATAATGCAATGTTTATGTTTGTCTTGAAGTTTTGAAAATTCATTTTTAGAAGATAAAAGAATTTTGTAAGAATATGAATTCAACTCGGGATTTACAATAAGCCTTACAGGAGTCAGGATACCTTTTGTAACAGTATACTTTCGAACTAACCCATGCTTCAATTAGGACTTTTAAAGGGTTGTAGTGTGGCCTGGTTCATGGTTTAATAAATAAAGGATAAGGATTAAAGTGTGTTTGTACCCAACCCGCTCTCTGTGATGTTCTTCAGTCTTATACTCAGTTAATTGCGTGTTTTGAATTCCAATTGAGTATGGAATGAAGTTTTGGTGATGGTTCGGACAAGTTAAGTTTATTTGCGAAGGAAGACATTTTTGGAACACTTTTCATGTTTGTCGAGGATTTGTAGTGACCTATTTTTGATCTACTATCCCTAGTTTTTTCCTGACTGCTCTTGTTTTGAGATTACAGCCAGTGGGATGCCCCAGTTTTTCTTAATTCTCCTTCATAGGTTTTGACTCAATGGGCTTTTCTTTTGAGAGATAATGACTACCTATTTTACAGGGAACCATCGTCGTATTTTGATTCAGAAGGACATTTTTTTATGTCATTCATTGTGTATGAAGTGAAAGCTTGTGACTGAACATACATTTGAAATAATTGAGAAACTAACCCTTCCCCAGGTTTTGATTAAAGGTTTCAATTTGTGTGAAAAAGAAAACTCTTACTTCTTTAGCTCAAAGGGGTTGACTAGGGATCATCTTCCTTATAACTTTAGCCTTTAGGGATTGAAAGAACGCCTGTACATCGTCAGCATGGTCTGTCCAAAAGCATACTGTATGAGATTATGGTATTGATTTCGTCATCCTCCCTCTAAAAGCTTGTAAATTTTAACGAGAGTTGAATATCACAAGAAACACAGTTTGAATATAGTGAAAATGAATAGATTAATTCAAGACAAACATATGCAATACATTAATGAAAGTAACCAAAGTCTGACATAAAGATAAGTGTTTAAGCAAACAAAGAAATTACAACTGAAAATTCGAATAAACGAAAGTTTCTCCGCCTAAACTTGTCACTTCAGATGGTGTGTCTTTGAGGGATGACAGAAAAATTCAATCTGGCCATCTTGTGCAAATTCCAATGCTCCTTCATCAATCAGGTCTTGAATCTTATATTTTAACATTCAACAACTATCAGTATCGTGCCCCGGACTGTTGGAGTGATATGCATACCTTTCATTGGGATGGTAACTAGGAGCGGAAGTATTAGGATTCCGAGGAGGATCCTTTAATGTGACCAAATTCAACTTCAACATGTGTTGCAAGGCTTGCAACATCGGCATGTGGAGTTTGGTATATTACCTATTGGATGTATCCTGCTTATGTCGATTACCCTGTCGTTGTTGGTGAGGTTATTGTTAAGCTCGTGATGTAGCAGCAATTTGGAAAGATCTACTCTCCACAAAGCCAGATTCTTGTCTCATCAGGGGCTAATTAATTACTTGATCCCCAACCTCGATTGTTTGTTTCATACAGTTGCATCCGTCTTGATGAAGCTTGTTGATAAGAGTTCTCAACTCTTCTTGTCCCTGAGCTAAGTTTTGGATAAGAGCCATTTGTCCCAACATCTGGATTCTCATTGTTGCCATCTCCGCTTGCAATTGTATTATCTAACCCTCCTTGTCGTCTTCAGGGTTGTTATTGGTCATGCTCTTAATGAAAAGTGTTTTCACTTCTTCTTGCCCCTTGGATAGATTCAGGAACATTTCTTGAAGCTGGACATTTTGGGTCTGAAGGTATATGACAGTCTGTGTGGGGAAAACCTGTCATGATATGATGCATGGTATATGGATGCAATGTTTTCAAGGACTTGGAAGATTTAAATTTGTTTAGACAAATATAGGACAAACATTAATTGTATTAATAAGTCCAAATTGATTACAACATTCCCCTTGGGCTTACATTGAAACAAAAGAAACAAAATGAACTAAAATACAATAATAATGGCTCAAATATCCCATGGGTGCTTCCTCTTTGGAGCGATATGGGCATTCAGGCTCCTCTTCTCATGAAGCTGTCTTGCGAGCTCCAATGTCTTCTTCTCGCTTGCGTAGAACTAGGATTTAAAGGTGTCTCGCTCCCCCTTTAGCTGAATCTAAGCTCTTTGAAAATCTTCAAGAGAAGTAGGCATATCAGGATAAAGGACAGTATATGGAACATCTCCTTCGACAATAGGCTCCATGATGATTGGTAAGATGGCGGGGTAAGGCATCACGAGACTTTGAGCACAAGTTTGTACCAACTTAAGGTAAGGCTCAAGGGGGATGGAATCCTTATGTCCCAATGTCTTACTATCCACTTTGCTTATCATTCTCCAAGCTCGTATGAACCTTTGACGATAGCCTTGGTTGTCGCCCTCGTAATTGAATACCAAACCTTGGATCAGTGCGTCATGGGGACCATCTCTTCGTGCATACCCAAACTATCGTAAAGCCAAACAAGGGTTGTAGGTAATACCTCCCCTAATTCCAAGTAGAGGGACATTAGGGAATTTCCCACAATAGTCGATGATAGTAATGTCCTCCAAGGATCGAGAACACCAATGAATATCAGAATGTGTGAGTGACATCATCCTTTGAGACCATGTGAAGCCTTGCTCATTCTTCAACGTAGATTGAGGTAGGTGAGAAATAAACCACCTAGAGAGTAAGGGAATACAACACAAAAGAGTACCTCTTTTCTTCATGGTGCGGGTGTGGAAACAAAGTAGAATGTCTCCGAGCAGGGTAGGTACGGGATTGCGAGAGAGAAAAACCTTGATGGAATTCACATCTATGAGTTGGTACGGATTGGGAAATAGAACCAAACCATATATTAGAAGGGCCAAGACATCTTCAAAAGCTTGAAAATACATTTCCTCCCAGAATGAACGAGCCTTCTATAGCAGAAACTTGGCTAAGAAACCCTTAACTCCACTTCTTGTCTCCCAATTTCACAATGTCAGATCTCTTCAAATGCGAGGCTTTGGAAATAACTTCAGGCTTTGGAGTATCCTCTAAACCGATGAATGGTATTTGATCAAGCACATGCACTCCTAACAATTGAGATAATTCTTCTAATGTAGGCACCAATTGGTAGTCAGGAAAGGTGAAACAATGATGCATAGGATCAAAGAGTTGGAAAAACACACACATCATTTCTTCTTGGAAGTTTGAGGTACCAAGTTAAGAAGTAGACCATATTTCTTAGTGAAGGAAGAATCTCCAGGCACCCTTGATGCTAATTCTTGAAGTTGATGATGCACTTTCACGAAGCTGACTCGAATGGTATTCCTACGAATGGGAATCATGGCCTACAAAACAGAACAAAGACGAATCCCTAAGTCCTTGAATGGTTAGTGAGAATGCTTATGATGTTATGATGTTTATGATGTTATATACAAGTAAACATATACACACAAAGCAGACAAGTTATTATGTACAAATAATCATATACACACAAAGTAGACAAGTCCTTAGGTTTAGGCTTGCATGGAGTCATAGGTGAGTACCCTATTGAAGCTTTGTTGGTTCAACCTGTCCTAGAAATTAATCGGGTTCTAGGGGATCTCAATATCATTGATCTTTCTTCATTGGGCATTATTTCAGCATAATTAATCTTTTCATGCGTCTAAAATATCCCAAGATTCCGATCTCAATGAGTGTAGCATCGAGTATCAACCAATCTTCAGCTTTACACCAAAGTTTGCTATCTCACTACTTCCTAATGGCCAAGTTGTTCAATTAAGGTTTTATGGTTAGTTATTGCTTCATTACACCACTCAACAGTCTTGTATTCTCATCGATTCAACACAAGGGATACCGGTACCAATAAATGTGTCACACTAACATAGCCATTTCTTTAACCATGTCGGTCTACACCATATAGTTTCCACAATCTATTGCTACTTACCTAATGGTGTTCCCCGATCCGGGTAGAGGATCAATACAAGCCCAAACAAGGACCCATAAATGTAAAGTAGACAAATCAAACAATGAAAGTAATTAAATGTGATCTAACTCTAAGGTAACCCCACTTTTAAGTTATTCCCCGACAGACTCTCCAGTTTTGTAATATGATGGGAGAACTGACTTGGGTGTTTTATGTTTTATTGCAATTTTTGCGGATAGAAAGAGTCGCCACCGACTTTTATTTTATCCAATAAAGGAAATGGTGAAAAGAACAGGAAAGACCTTTGAGATTATTTTCTTGAGTTCGAAGGTTAGGTTATGAAAAGGAAGGTATTAGACCCCTTTTCATCCGTAGTTATATATGGGCTCTTAGTTGCTTACTAGATCACTTGCAAATGCTTTGTTTGAAAATGTGTTTTGTGATGGGTGCAAGTTTGAAAATATTTTGAAAACGCCCTTGTTGCGGAAAACTTTGTAATGATTCTCGTCTCTATAAGAATTTATACAAAGTGTTGGTTTTGAAAATAGTTCAAAGAGATGTTTGTTTTTGAAGATGTTTTGAAAGTGTAAGTCTGGAAATGGTTTTAGTTTGTGAGCAAGCAACTACGAGCATCCTATGTACTCAAAAGGTCTTTGTTCTTTTCCTACTCCTTTAAATGTTTCTATCTTACCATTGATTGGTAAGAAGCCCCATCGTTGGATGTGAAGGGACGGGCGTGGGTCAAACGTATAGTCATAAAAGGCAACTTATGAGACATTTTAGCAATTTTCGTAAGGGACTAGATCGTTTACCGAAGGAAACATCCAGGGACATCGAGGGACCACGATCTTTTTTTATCGAGGGACTTTGCTAAAACGCCCATATTTGAGGGACATGACTATTTTCTGAGGCAACAAGAGAGGTTACCTTAGAGGTTCACGTGTGTGAATAATGTGTTTGATTGCATGCATTTTTGCCTTTGAAATTAGGGTTTTCTAATGGTTGATTTTATCTTGCCATACAAACCCTAATTACTAATAATTTATATTAAAGCGGTAAATTGCGGGAATTAAAATCCTAAGCTATTACATCATTAGGGGATGGGGGATACAAATGTACAAATGGGGATTGCAAGAAGTTAAACCTAATTATCTATTATAACCATATTGAATAAATGTACAAGAAATGACATGAATATAATGTACAAGGCATATAAAAAGAAGTGGATTTTGCTTTGGATTTTTTTGTTAGGAAAATTGTTTTGACCTAATTAATCTAAAAGGATATGATTAATAAAAAATAGGAAAATTAATCCTAAGTTAAAAGGAAATCAAATTAATCAAGAAATCATTTTTTAAGGTTTTTATATGGAAGGCTTTTGGTTACCTAAAATAAGTATGAAAATATATAAAAAAAACAGCGCAAAAGAGAGAAAAAACAAATCTTTCGAACATGGGTCGAAGCATGTGTCGAAGCATGTTTTGAAGCATGCTTATATGCATCAAACGTCTCCTTCTTTCGCCCCTATAATTCCAAATCGAACTAAGTATGAGTCAAAGCAGAATGTTGTGTGTCGAATCACACACCCTTTTTTTCTTCTGTTTGGGCCTGTAAAGTAGTATGTGTCGAAGCCTAAGGCTTTGTGTCGAACCATGTTGTAATTTCTCACTCCAACATTGTTTTATGGTCTGTATAGGTTAGTTCTTAACATATAATTAACAAGAAAGGTAAACAAACAAAAGGGTAGCTTCGAAGGCAATTATTATTACATATTATCTTCGAAGATGAATCCTCAATGATGCTTGAAACGAAAGGTTTAAAGTCAAGAAGACTTACCTTGAAGTTGGGGCTTGGTGTTTTGAACTTGAGTTGTTGCCTTGAATGTTCTTGAGATCTAAAATAAAACAGAGGTGTTGTTTTTGGTTCTGGGTTTAAGAGTGTTTTTAAGGCTTTAGCCTTGTGTTCTATCCTCTCTCTTTTTTTCTTCTTCTCTTTTTATTTGCCAAAAGCCACCTCTTTTGTGTGTTGTGAAACAACTTATTTATATAAGAGTCTTATTGGGGTTTTGGGGGGAAAACAAATAAAATTTGAACAGTTTGGGTATGCTCTTTTTGTAGCTTTCAAGGTGCAGCTCTTATATGCTAGTTTGGTGCAAATATATGACTAGTTTAGAAGCAGCATAGCAGGACTATTTTGCAGCAGTTTTGGAGTGTTGTGGCAGCTTGGTGCAGGATTGTTTCATAGTTGTATAGCAGACTACTTTTTGACATGGTTTTAGGCTATTATTTGGAAAGTACAACAAGCTTGGGTTTGGCAGCATATGGAACTTTGTTCAACAAGCATCTTGAATATTTCACCCTTTCATTTTGATCACATGGATCCACAACCTTCAACCAAACTTGTCAACATACAAAACAGTGTTGTTTCCACCAATTGTGTGTTCTTCGAATGGACCACTTACAACCTTTGACCAAACTCATCAACAGACAAAACAATATTTGTTTCCACCAATTGTGTGTTCTTAGAATGGACCACTTACAACCTTCGACCAAACTCATCAACAAACAAAACAATATTGTTTCCACTAATTGTGTGTTCTTCGAATGGACCACTTACAACCTTAGACCAAACTCATCAATAGACAAAAAATATTGTTTCCACCAATTGTGTGTTCTTCGAATGGATAACTTACAACCTTTGACCAAACTCATCAACAGACAAACCAATATTTGTTTCCACCAATTGTGTGTTCTTAGAATGGACCACATTCATCTGAATGTACAACTTTGAGTATGCAAGATGATCTCATTGGCATTGTCAAAACGAAAGAATTTTTGGATTGCTTTCCTACCAGTAACCATCAGTTGATTAAGTGGTCAAAAATTCAAGTCCAAACCTCAAATTATAATTCATAGTGTAGAAACTATGTGTGTTGACGGGTTTAGAGGCGGATCGAAGCAAGTTGCTCGAAGGAAGCCATTTCCCAGTCGAAACCTATGGATCGAAGCAAGCATGAAGATAGACTTGTAATTCATAGTGTCGAAACTATGTGTGTCGAAGGGTTTAGTATGTGGATCAAAGCAGGTTGCTCGAAGGAAACTGTAATACGGTGGCAGAACCGACTATTTATATTGGTTTTGCATTTGTATTTGCAAATGTTGCAGTAAGCAAGATTCGTCACCGAATTTTCTTTTATCCAAATTAAGGAAAGGGTGAAAAGAACAGAAAAAGACCTTTTCGTGAATTTTCTAAGTAAGGGGGGTAGATTATGGAAAGGGAAGGTGTTATCACCCTTTCCATCTGTAGTCTCCTATGGGATCTTAGATGCTTAGCTCATTTTTAAAATTCCGTGTGCTTTGTGTTTTGAAAAAAGGTAGTTTTGAAAATGCCTTAGTGCGGCGATTCTCTTTATGAAAACTATTGTATCAGTCCTCAAGAGTGTTCACAAAGTGAATGTTTTTGAAAGTGTTTTAAAATGTGTAAATGTAAAAAGTTTGTTTTATTTGGGCAAGCATCTAACAGATATCTACTTATACTCGAAACATTTTTTCTTTTCCTCATATCCTTTAGACAACGCTATCCTACTATTAGTGAGTAGGTAGCCCTATCGTTGGATGTTTGAGGGACATTCGAAGGGATGATTTATAGTCACAAAGGTAACTAAGCAAGAAGTTTTAGTAACTACCCTAGGGTTTTTAAGATCATACCGAGGCAACATCGAGAGGATCATCGAGGGACTTATGATCTTTAAACCGGAGGGTAGCCACTAAAATCTCTCACGGTTCGAGAGATGTGACTGTTTTCTGAAGGCAACCGAAGTGGGATACCCTAGAGGTGTATATGTGAGAGTGTATTGTATTAAGTTATTTTTGTGTTTGCATTAGGTGTGCTAGCGTTTGATTTTATGTTCTTGCCATACAATCATATTAGTCATGCATCTAGACAGTTAATAGTGTGCGGGAATTTAAAGTGCGGAAGTGTAAATACTAAACTATTACAAGGCTTCGGGGAGGGGAATCATTACAAGTCCAAAATGGGGGAAACAAAAGCAGTAAATGTAAAGTCCTAGTTTAATTTTATTACATACCATAAGCAAGTACATTAATATGAAAATAAAGTAGAAATATCAAACGCGCGCGAAATGGAAAAGACGTCTAAAACCTAAGTGAAAGGAAATCTTTTTGTTTATTTTTTGTTTGATTTAAGAAAATGATTAAATTAATAAAATGATTGATTAAATATCCTAAATCTAGATTTAAAGAAAAAAAATTAATTATTTGAGAAAATTGAAATTTAATTAAAACAAAAATAATTCTAAGTTCTTTGTGTTTTTAATTATAAAAAGAAAATGAATTAATCTAAGTCTACTTAATTTTATATTAAATAAAATATTAAAGTAATTAATTAATTTATTTACAAAATTAGTTTTATTAATTAAAATACTAACCTGATATTTTTTGTGATTTTTGTTTTAATGTTATTAAAACATGTAAGCAAAAAATAAAAGAAATAAACAAAACCAAAAATAAGAAAATGAAAAGAGGTTTTTTCGATCCAGGGAAGGAAATGATCCTTCGATCCTGGGAAAGAAATGATACTTTCGACCCAGGGAAAGAAAATGTCTTCTTCGATCCAGGGAAGAGAGTTATTCCTTTCGATCTGAGGGAGGAAGGGATTTTCAATCTAGACCTACATGACAAATATTAGCAAAAAATATGACATGGGTGTCGAACCCAGGTCCTTCAATCCCGCGTAGATTGGTTTATTTAGGCCAGATCTGCAGTATGGGCGTTAGAGATAAAAGAAAACAAAAGTGGACCTGGTGTCGAACCCAGGCCCTTAGCTTTGAAACCAAATCGAACAGAGCTACATGATATCCTGAGTGTGAATCAAATACATTATGAAACCATAGATATGAGTTAGAAAAAGTTTACCATCGAAGGGAGGCTTAGATTTAGTACTTCTAGGCATGAACTGACTAATGCTTGGGGACGTCTTCTGCAAACTTCAAGGAGTGGGTGGGGTGTTGTTAAAGATTCCTTTGATTTGGACCACTTATGAGATTTTTGATAGCTTTAGTATGGCTTACAAGGCAACGTATGCGCGTGAGACAGTGTATGTGTGTAGTTTTTGGGCTTATGTCTCCAATGTGTGTGTATCTGGTCCTCTCCCCTTGGCTGGTGTTAGTGTCTTATATTTATAGGGGTGAGAGGAGACAAGAAAATGGGGAAAGAATCATGTCCTTAAAGGCTAGCAATTAAACATAGCTTTGAAGACAAAATCAGACCAATTTAAAGATTTCCATTTAGAGAATTTTCATGCCATTTTGAAATGTTGAGTGAACCTTGACATGTTTCACCTTCGAATGCCTTCAGTCTATGCCCTTCGATTGTCTATGAATTTCTCCTCATGGCTCCTTCGGTTGGACCCATCTATTTCCTTAGATGCTTGATTCTGGAAAATTTGAATAGCCCAAACGAGAACTTCATTTTGGCCAATCGAAGCCTCTTTTGTCACTTCCTTCGAATGCCATTGCACAGGAGGCCTCGGCCTGGCCACATGTAAGACCAAGACTCATTATAAGACAAACTTGCTTTCAATAATTATGTGTCTCCTTCGAATGGACCACCTATATATCCTTCGAATGAACTTTTGTGTATATTTTGAATAATCCACACGTGTGCCTTGTGCCTTCTTTGAATGGGCCATCAATGTGTGTCCTTCGAATGGACCTTTGGAGCACTCTTTCGAAGGGATCATATTATGTGTCATAGTGCAAATATTGTGTTGAGGGGTGTTGGCCTTGTACATTGAAAGCAAGCACAGAGGAAGTGTTTTCCTTATTAATTGAAGGAAATCATAGAAGAAACCTTTGCCCTTGTGAATCCCATACAAGTTTGAGGAAACCTCTGCCTTATGGATCGAAGGCCAGTTGAAAGGAGCCATTGACTTAGTGAATCCAAGACAAGCATGAAGAGGCCTTTTCCTAGTAAGTCGAAGGTTGCATGTAGAGGCCTTTGCCTTGTGAATCAAAATAAACATGCAGGAGGCCACTGCCGGTGAATCGAAGGGAACTTGTAGGGGGTTCTTTCCTAAATGAAACTTGGACCAAGGCTTGCTCGAAGGGGAACCAACGCGCAATTGAAGCCGATGGGCCAATGCTTGATCGAAGGGTTTTAAATGCCCAATCGAAGCTTGTTGACATGTCAATCGAAAGACCCTTTACTCTGATATTCCAATCGAAGGACATTGTTCAGATGACAATCGAAGGGAACTTGGTTGACATGCCAATTGAAGGACACTGTTCAGATGCCAATCGAAGGACACTGTTTAGATGCCAATTGAAGGACACTGTTGACATGCCAATCGAAATACACTTGACCATCATTCAAAAAATTTCATTTTCTTTAGGAAAATGTTTGTAACCACCCATGTAAGAGGAAAACTTGGGAAACATGAGAGAGAAAATTTTGGAGTACAACAGCTGCCCATGTTCAATCTTCTTATACCTGAGGATTTAGATTGGCTTGTCTGCCTTTTATGATCTGAAGGTGGAAGAGGATTGAACACTAGAGTACCCAGAAATTTGCACTCGTGTGAAGTAACATTGATGGTTGATGATGGCGGGAATGGTTTTACAAATGCCATTTAGAGAAGATGACAGAGAGTCGTCGGAGATGGGCTTAAAGATGCCATCCAAAGTAGATGTTAACTTCATAAGAGGTCCCTTTGTGGGGGTTCCTGTTCCTGCTGTCTGAGGAGGACTCCGGTTAGGAATGTGGGTTTTTGTTATTCTCCTTTTTAAGGAAAACTCTGTGGGGAATATATTCTAGGAACTTTCGTTGTCCAAGGCTCTACTGAAGAGTTATCTCTGTACTAGAGAGATGAGAGTTTACTGCTTTCTGGTTGAAATCCAGGCTTCATAGCGACTTGCTGGGGATAATGGAATTAACCATTATCTAAAAATGTAAATAAAAGAGCTTGTGTAGGGATGTTTTAGGATGAGTCTGTGTTAATCTGCATCTGGAGATATATGAGAAGGAGCCTGTATGGGGATACTTCAAGATGAGTCCGTGTTAGATTGCATCTGGGTGATTAGAAGGAACTCGTGTAAGATTTCTTCAGGATGAGTCTGTATTAGACTGTATATAAGAAGGAACCCGTGTAAGGTTGCTTCGTCTGGTCATGTAGATAGTTTTCCTGTCTGGTTTCAGGTATTAATATGGGACTTGCTTTTATCGGTCATTGAGATAATTGTCTTGTCTGGTTTCAGGTATTAATCTCTGACCTTATAAAGAAAGATAGATTTCCTGGCTTGTTACAGGTATTAATCTGGAACTTGAAAATTGTCGGTCATTAAGTTAGTTGTCATGTCTGGTTTCAGGTACTAATCTTTGACCTTAGTAAGAAAGATAGTTTTCCTAGCTTGTTACAGGTATTTATCTTCAATCTGCTCATGTAGATAGTTTTCCTGGCTTGTTACAGGTATTAATCCACAGTCGGTCGTCCACAGATAGTTCTCCTGGCTTGTTACAGGTATTAATATGGAACTTGGCAGCATCGATCACATAGATAGTTTCCCCGTATGGTTTTGGGCATTAATTTGTGGCCTGCTGTAGTTATTGGTAAACCTGTCTTGCTTCGAGAGTTCATACCACTTGGTCGTATAGATAGTTTCCCCGTCTGGTTTCGGGTATTAATCTTTGACCTATTGTATAATTTGATAGCGTTTATCTGTCTGCTAATTTAACCTGAAAAGGTAAAAACCAGTTCCATGCGATGTCATGATGTATGAATTGCATGATGCTCTCGAAATAAATGAGATTGTGATATATGAATTTGTGCTTCATATGCTATGAAGTTTGCAAAAATGATGTATGGATGCAATGTGTATCAACTATTCCATTACAGTATGTTGAACTAAGGAAGATGAATCCCTGATTGTTGTTGGGGATGAAGAATGTAGGTCTTCAAACTTTGTTGAATAACTGGGAGACGGATTTCCGTTATTAGAGAAATAAACTCTGTTGGGGAAGGGAAACTCTGGGAGCTGCTTAGGGATTTTGTTGAAATCCTACTGAGGATCCTGAGAAGCTTGGCGACTTCACAGGGGAATCTATCTGTTGGAGTGGTAATTGGAGATTTTGCTCCGCCGGGGATATGAGAACATCTGACACCATTAGGATGTATACTAGGAATATGGCAGTGACCTTGTAGTAGGATGTCTCTGCCTCTGTCCTGTTGGAGAAGGTATCTGCTGGGGAAAACATCTGCGGGGATATTGTGGATGGCCCTTAAATATTGTCCCGTTTCTTAAAGTCATTAGCAACTGTCTTTCTATTTTTTATGCGTATATTTGTAAGCCGTAATCACATTCAAATGCATATGTTCAAAAATAATCACTGGATGTTTTGCAAACAAAGCAGAAAAATAAAAACAAATATTTGGCATTTTCAAAGGAATAACTTTGTATTAACTTGAAGAAGTGTTTATGTACAAGGAAATCGACATCCTAGTAAGAGAATTCTGTCATAAGAATGGAAACTATACAAAAATAGTATATAAATAAAAATAGATATGTGAAATAATCCCATTGGGTTCCCCTTCTGCTATTGCCCTTATGTCTTTGAGCATCTCATCTCTTTGCTACTTGTCTGAAGCTGATTGGATCGATTAGTACCATTTGAGTTTGATAGTTGATACTAAAGATTGGCTATAAGGTGATCCAACGGGACATAGTTATACGCTTTAAATCCATAACATTTTCCTGGACCGCCCTTTCTGGTTTTAGTCCATAGGGATACCCTTTTTTGCCAAGCCGCCTTTACAGGTTTTCGACTTGCCAGATGTATAGATGTTTTTTTTATGTATATCCCTAATTTTTGCCTGAACCCTTTTGTTTCGCCGGGATGCCCTTATTTTTGCCTAGGCCAGTCAACCTAGCGGGTCCTTATTCCTGCGTAGTATCTTTTAACTATGTCCGCGTTTACCAGGTTTGGAAGGTCGTCACCATCTATAGTAGTTAAAATCATGGCCCCACCAGAAATTATGTTCTTGATCACAAATGGCCCTTCGTATATGGGAGTCTATTTTCCCCTGGGATCACCTTGCGGCAGGATAATACGCTTGATTACCAAGTCACCAGCCTGACATACCTGAGGTCTGACTTTCTTGTTAAAAGCATTGATCATACGTTTTTGGTACGTCTGACCATGTCAGACAGTCGCGAGCCTCTTCTCGTTAATCAGGTTTAATTGGTTAAGTCAAGTCTGAACCCATTCGTCTTTACTCAGCCCTGCATCCATCATGATTCTCAAGGAAGGGATCTGGACTTCAATAGGTAGGACAACTACCATACCGTATACCAGAGAGAAAGGAGTTTCCCCTGTTGATGTTCGCACTATGGTACGGTAACCATAGAGAGAAAATGGTAACATCTCATGCCAGTCTTTATATGTCACCTTCATCTTCTGTATGATCTTCTTGATATTTTTATTAGCAGCTTATACAATGTTATTCATCTTCGGCTGCTAAGGAGAAGAGTTATGATGCTGGATCTTGAATTGCGTGCAGAGCTCGGTGATCATAGTGTTATTGAGATTGGTACCATTATCCATAATGATTCTTTCTGGAATACCGTACTAACATATAAGGTTATGTCTGATGAATCGAGCCATAACGTTCTTAGTAACAGAAGCAAATGAAGCTGTCTCGACCCACTTCGTGAAGTAATCAATGGCAACCAGGATGAAATGGTGTCCATTAGAATTTGTATGTCTGATCTCTCCAATCATGTCGGTGCCCCACACTGCGAATGGCCAAGGAGCAGTCTGGATGTTTAGAAGAACCGGGGGCACATGTACTTTATCAGCATAAATCTGGTACTTGTGACAAGTTCGTGAATGTTGATAACAGTCTGTTTCCATAGTGGACCAGTAGTATCCTGCCTGTAGGATCTTTTTAGCCATCGTGTGCCCACTAGAATGAGTTCCAAAAGTACCTTCATGCAAGTCAGCCATAATTTTTTCTGCCTCACTCTTGTCTACACACCGAAGCAAGGTAGAGTCATGATTGTGTTTGTAGAGGATCCCGTTACTGAGGAAGAACTTGGCAGAGAACCTTCTTAGGAACTTCTTATCGTTGAATGAAGCTCCCTCAGGATACTCTTGGGCCTCGAGATATCTTTTGACTTCATGGAACCAAGGTTTTTCCACTACTTCTTCAGTATTAATATCATGACAGTATGCTGGTTCATCCATTCTCTCAATAGTGATTTGAGGAGCCTCATTATCCCATCTGACCTTGAACATGGATGACATCGTAGCTAGCGCGTTCGCTAGTTGATTTTCCTCTCGTGGAAAATGCTCAAAAGTGACTTCTTCAAAGTGTGGAATCAACACATGCTCTTTGTAAGGGATAACATTAGGATGCTTCGTGTCCCATTCTCCTTTGATCTGACTGATTATTAAGGTCGAGTCTCCAAATACACTTAAGGATTTGACCCTCAAGTCGATAGCAGCTTTGAGACCTATAATGCATGCTTCATACTCAACCATATTGTTGGTATAATTGAAACATAATCTGGCAATGAAAGGAGTATGGCAGTCTTCAGGAGATATGATCACAGTGCCAATGCCATTACCAAGAGCGTTGGAAGCTCTGTCAAAAACCATAGTCCATTGGGATCCTTTTTTAGGTCATTCATCTGGTACAGGTTCTTCACAATTAGTTATTAGCATGATGTTCTTGTCCGAGAACTCAAAATTCATGGATTGGTAGTCATCCACAGCCTGATGAATAGAGCTGCCCTTGTTCAATCTTCTTATACCTGAGGATTTAGATTGGCTTGTCTGCCTTTCATGATCTGAAGTTGGAAGAGGATTGAACACTAGAGTGCCCAGAAATTTGCACTCGCATGAAGTAACACTGATGGTTGATGATGGTGGGGATGGGCTTACAAATGCCATTTGGAGAAGATGACAGAGAGTCGTCGGAGATGGGCTTAAAGATGCCATCCAAAGTAGATGTTAACTTCATAAGAGGTCCCTTTGTGGGGGTTCCTGTTCCTGCTGTCTTAGGAGGACTCCGATTGGGAATGCGGGTTTCTATTATTCTCCTTTTTTAGGAAAACTCTGGGGAATAGAGTCTAGGAACTTCAGTTTTCCAAGGCTCTACTGAAGAGTTATCTTTGTACTTGAGAGATGAGAGTTTTATGCTTTCTGGTTGAAATTCAGGCTTCACAACGATTTGCTGGGGATAATGGAATTAACCGTTATCTGAAAATGTAAAAAAAAAGCTTGTGTAGGGATGTTTTAGGATGAGCCCGTGTTAATCTGCATTCGGAGATATATGAGAAGGAGCCTGTGTGGGGCTACTTTAGGATGAGTCCGTGTTAGACTGCATCTGGATGATTAGAAGGAACCCGTGTAACATTTCTTCAGGATGAGTCCGTGTTAGACTGTATATGAGAAGAAACCCGTGTAAGATTGCTTTGTCTGGTCATGTAGATAGTTTTCCTGTCTGGTTTCAGGTATTAATCTGGAACTCACTTTTATCGGTCATTGAGATTGTTGTCCTGTCTGGTTTCAGGTATTAATCTATGACATTAGAAAGAAACATAGATTTCCTGGCTTGTTATAGGTATTAATCTGGAACTTGAAAATTGTCGGTCGTTGAGTTAATTGTCATGTCTGGTTTCAGGTATTAATCTCTGACCTTAGAAAGAAAGATAGTTTTCCTGGCTTGTTATAGGTATTAATCTTCAATATGCTCATGTAGATAGTTTTCCTGGCTTGTTACAGGTATTAATCCACAGTCGGTCGTCCACAGATAGTTCTCCTGGCTTGTTATAGGTATTAATATGGAACTTGGCAGCATCGGTCACATAATAGTTTCCCTGTCTGGTTTCGGGCATTAATCTGTGGCCTGTTGTAGTTATTGGTAAACCCGTCTTGCTTCGAGAGTTCATACCACTTGGTCATGTAGATATTTTCCCCGTCTGGTTTTAGGCATTAATCTTTGACCTATTGTATAAGTTGATAGAATTTATCTGTCTGCTAATTTAAACTGAAAAGGTAAAACCAGTTCCATGTGATGGCATGATGTATGAATTGCATGATGCTCTCGAAATAAATGAGATTGTGATATATGCATTCGTGCTGCATATGCTATGATGTTTGTAGAAATGATGTATGAATGCAATGTGTATCAGCTATTCCATTGCAGTATGTTGAACTAAGGAAGATGAATCCCTGATGGTTGTTAGGGATGAAGAATGTAGGTCTTCAAACTTTGTTGAATAGCTGGGAGACGGATTTCCGTTATTAGAGAAATAAACTCCATTGGGGAAGGGAAACTCCGGGAGTTGCTTGGGGATTTTGTTGAAATCCTACTGAGGAATCCTGAGAAGCTTGGCGACTTCACTGGAGAATCTATCTGTTGGAGTGGTAATTGGAGATTTTGCTCCGCCGGGGGTATGAGAACATCTAACACCATTAGGCTGCCTACTGGGAATATGGAAGTGACCTTGTAGTAGGATATCTCTGCCTATGTACCTGTTGGAGAAGGTACCTGTTAGGGAAAACATCTGCGGGGATATTGTGGATGGCCCTTAAATATTGTCCCGTTTCTTAAAGTCATTAGCAATTGTCTTTCTGTTTTTTATGCGTATATTTGTAAGCCATAATAACATTCAAATGCATATATTCAAAAATAATCATTGGATGTTTTGTAAACAAAACAGAAAAATAAAAACAAATATTTGTCATTTTCAAAGGAATAACTTTGTATTAACTTGAAGAAGTGTTTATGTACAAGGAAACAGACATCCTAGTAAGAGAATTCAGTCATAAGAATGGAAACTATACAAAAATAATATACAAAGAAAAATAGCTATGTTAAATAATCCCATTGGGTTTCCCTTCTGCTATTACCCTTATGTCTTTGAGTGTCTCATCTCTTTGCTGCTTGTCCGAAGATGATTAGATCGATTAGTACCATTTGAGCTTGACAGTTGATACTGAAGATTGGCTGTAAGGTGATCCAACGGGACATAATTATACGCTTTAAATCCCTAACTTTTGCCTGGACCGCCCTTTCGGGTTTTCAGTCCACCGGGATACCATTTTTTGCCCAAGCCGCCTTTTCAGGTTTTCGACTTGCTGGATGTACAATTTTTTTTATGTATATCCCTAATTTCTGTCGGAACCCTTTTGGTTCGCTGAGATGCCCTTATTTTTTCCTAGGCCAGTCAACCTAGCGGGTCCTTATTCATGCGTAGTATCTTTTAACTATGTCTGCGTTTACCAGGTGTGGAAGATCATCACCATCCATAATAGTTAAGATCATGGCCCCACCAGAAATTATGTTCTTGATCACAAATGGACCTTTGTATGTGGGAGTCCATTTGCCCCTGGGATCACCTTGTAGCAGGACAATAGACTTGATTACCAGGTCACCATCCTGATATAACTGACGTCTGACTTTCTTTTTAAAAGCCTTGATCATACGTTTTTGGTACATCTGACCATGGCAGACAACCGCAAGCCTCTTCTTTTTAATCAGGTTTAATTGGTCAAGTCTATTATGAACTCATTCGTCTTTGCTCAGCCCTGCATCCTTCATGATTCTCAAGGAAGGGATCTGGACTTCAATAGGTAGGACAACTTCCATACCGTATACCATAGAGAAAGGAGTTACCCCTGTTGTTGTGTGCACTGTGGTACAGTAACCATAGAGAGCAAATGGTAACATCTCATGCCAATCTTTATATGTCTCCGTCATCTTCTGTATGATCTTCTTGATGTTTTTATTAGCAGCTTCTACAACACCATTCATCTTCAGCCGCTAAGGAGAAGAGTTATGATTCTGGATCTTGAATTGCGTGCAGAGCTCAGTGATCATAGTGTTATTGAGATTGGTACCATTATCCGTAATGATTCTTTCTGGAATACCGTACTAACATATAAGGTTATGTCTGATGAATCGAGCCACAACGTTCTTGGTAAAAGAAGCAAATGAAGCTTCCTCGACCCACTTTATTAAGGAATCAATGGTAACCAGGATGAAACGATGTCCATTAGAAGTTGTAGGTCTAATGTCTCCAATCATGTCGGTGCCCCACATTGCGAATGACTAAGGAGCAGTCAGGATGTTTAGAGGACCCGGGGGCACATGTACTTTATCAGCATAGATCTGGAACTTGTGACAAGTTCGTGAATGTTGATAACAATCTGCTTCCATTGTGGACAAGTAGCATCCTGCCCGTAGGATCTTTTTAGCCATCGTGTGCCCACTAGAATGAGTGCCAAAAGTACCTTCGTGCAAGTCAGTCATAATCTTTTCTGCCTCTCTTTTGTCTACACACCGAAGCAAGGTAGAGTCATGATTACGTTTGTAGAGGATCCCGTTACTGAGGAAGAACTTGGAAGAGAACCTTCTTAGGAACTTCTTATCATTGACTGAAGCTCCCTCAAGATACTCTTGGGCCTCGAGATATCTTTTGACTTCATGGAACCAAGGTTTGTCCACTACTTCTTCAGTATCAATCTCATGACAGTATGCTGGTTCATCCATTCTCTCAATAGTGATATGAGGAGCCTCATTATCCCATCTGACCTTGAACATGGATGACATCGTAGCTAGCGCGTCCGCTAGTTGATTTTCCTCTCGTGGGAAATGCTCAAAAGTGACTTCTTCAAAGTGTGGAATCAATGTCAACACATGCTCTTTGTAAGGGATAACATTAGGACGCTTCGTGTCCCATTCTCCTTTGTCTTACTGATTACTAAGGCCGAGTCTCCAAATACACTCAAGGATTTGATCCTCAAGTCGATAGCAGCTTTGAGACCCATAATGCATGCTTCATACTCAGCCATATTGTTGGTACAATTGAAACATAATATGGCAGTGAAAGGAGTATGGAAGCCTTCAGGAGATATAATCACAACACTGATGCCATTACCAAGAGCGTTGGAAGCTCTGTCAAAAACCATAGTCCATTGGGATCCTTTTTTAGGTCTTTCATCTGGTCCAGGTTCTTCACAATTAGTTACTAGCATGATGTTCTCGTCCGGGAACTCAAAATTCATGGATTGGTAGTCATCCACAGCCTGATGAGACAAATGATTAGCTAGTACACTTCCCTTAATTTCTTTCTGGGTTGTGTGTTGAATGTCGTATTCGGTCAGGATCATTTGCCATCTTGCTATTCTTCCGGAGAGAGCGGGCTTCTCAAAGATGTATTTGATAGGATACATTTTAGATATGAACAAGGTAGTGTGAGTCAACATATACTGTCTTAGTCGGCGAGCATCTCATGCCAAAGCGCAGCAAGTTTTCTCGAGCAATGTGTATCTTGTTTCACTGGCGTTATCAAGATCGGAGGCTCTTGAAGATATTCCTTGATTCAGCCAAAGGAGTTTTGGCAATCATCATTCCACTTCACTGCTGGATCTTTCTTCAGTAATTTGAAGATTGGCTCATAAGTAGTAGTCAGATGTGAAATGAATCTGGCTATGTAGTTTAGGCGTCCCAAGAATCCCCTAACCTCTTTCTCAGTGCGAGGAGTTGGCATTTTTTGTATAGCTTTGAACTTTGCATGGTCAACTTCAATGCCTTTGTTACTGAGAACGAAGCCTAAGAGCTTACCAGGTCTTACTCCAAAGGTGCAGTTATTCGGGTTTAGCCTCAGTTTGTACTTTTTCAGTCTTTCAAACAGCTTTTGCAGGTGATCGAGGTGCTCTTCTTCAGTCTGAGACCTGGCTATCATATCATCAACATAAACCTCTATCTCGTGATGGTTCATATCATGAAAAAAAATCTACCATGGCACGTTGATAGGTTGCCCCGATGTTCTTTAACCCAGATGTCATAACTTTGTAACATAAAGTGCCCCACTGTGTGACGAAGGTCATTTTCTCCATGTCCTCAGGTGCCATTTTGATCTGATTGTATCCAAAGAAACCATCCATGAAGGAGAAAACTTTATGATGTGTGGTGTTGTCAACCAGAACATCGATATGGGGAAGCGGAAAGTCATCCTTGGGGCTTGCCCTATTCAAGTATCTGTAATCCACATACATACGTACCTTACCGTCCTTCTTAGGTACTGGAACAACATTGGCAACCCATTGTGGGTAAGAGGTGACAGCTAAGAAACCAACATTGAACTGTTTCATGACCTCAACCTTGATCTTTTCTGACATCTCTAGCCACATGCGATGAACCTTCTGTTTCACTGGAGGGTAGTCCTCTTTTGTAGGTAGGCGATGAACCACAATATCGGTGCCAAGTCCCGGTATGTCTTTGTATGACCAGGCAAAAACCTCAACATAGTCATATAACATATGAATTAACTGCTCCTTGACACTATGCTCTAGATTGGCACCTATCTTGATTTCTTTCTTGTCCTCTTCAGTACCCAAGTTCATCGTTTCAACTGGTTCTTCATGAGGCTGTATTGCCCTTTCCTCATGTTGTAACAGTCTGGCAAGTTCTCCTGGTACTTCATAATCTTACTCACCTTCATCCTCGACTCAATAGATCGGATTTTCAAAGTCATAATGAGAAATAGCAGAACCGTTATCAATGGGATCCAGAGTGGATGTGGATCTGCAAGTTGATATGTGGGTGTGTGTAAGAGCATAACTGTATATTTTTGATAAAGTAAAAGGCAGAAAAGAAAAACAAAGAGCGCAAAATTCACATGCAAAACGTCCAATTTTTTATTGATGGCATATGAAAATGAAGCAATAACCCTCACAAAATAGACCATTGTGCCTCGGGTAAGACACAAGGATTTAATGTTTCAATTGTTTAAATATTACATTTCCTCAAAAACAAAAATACATATTACTCTTGAATAAAAGTAATGGGCACAAAGTCTTTAGCCTCCAAATTATTGAGTCAACCGCTGACGGTTGGGAAGATCCACTTGTCCATGTCATAATCATTATCGCTGTCTTCTAGAGCATTTACTCCATTGTTGCCGATCCGTAAAGGTGGCCCCCTGCGCGAGCACGACAGACAGGTCTCTGGGCTCCTTCTTCGACTACTGCCTTGGCATCCTTCAGAGAAGCCATCTTCAATGGAGGTCTGGTAGTCTTTAGAGTACTAGTAAAAGTCTTGGTCGCAGCAAACATCTATGGAACCTCCTCAAAGTTCTGACAGGGGGTCTCAATGAACTCGCTGTCCATTTCAACGTACCTGAAAGAGTTCAGGTGGCTCACCATGTATTCCTCCTCCCCATGGACTGTGATAATTTTCCCATTGACTGGGTACTTCAGCATCTGATGTAGGGTGGAAGTTACAGCACCAGCCCCATGGATCCAAGGTCAACCCAATAAACAGGAATAAGAAGGGCGAATGTCCATCACATAGAAGGTGGAATTAAAGGTCTTAGTACCAACTTTGATAGGGATGTCCACCTCCCCGTGCACCATTCTTTTAGAACCGTTGAAGGCCCTTACCATAATGTTACTAGGCTTTAGTGTGAGTCCTTCACAATCTAACCTGCCTAAAGCATTCTTGGGTAAGACATTCAACGATGAACCTGTATCCACCAGAACATGGGCTAATGTAGTGCACCTACACTCAATGGAGACATGTACAACACCATTGTTTTTCCTTTCCTTGGGAGTTAAATTCACATCAGAGAAACCTAGTCCATTATCAGCAGTCAGGCTGGCCATGCAATTCTCAAATTGATTAGCGGAGGACTCCCGAGGCACATTGGCAGACTTCAGGAATTTTACTAAAGCCTTAGCATGGGCTTCAGAGCACAGTAGTAGGGCCAACATTGAGATTTTTGAAGGGTTCTGCCCCAATTGTTCCAAGACATTATAATCACTCTTCTTGATTATCTTTAAAATCTCTTCCATTTCCTTTTTAGAAGCCTCGGGAATGACTTTTTGGTGCGCCTTCGTCCGGATAGGCTCAACCAATACCTCTTTGCCCCGAGTCTCGACCTACTCGGTAGCAGGGATAACAGCAGGACTAACAACAAGGATAATAGTAAGAGTAGTAATGGGAGTATTAGTAGGAGCAGCAACAGGAATAATCACAAGGGTAGTAATAGGAGTACTAGCAGGAGCAACATCAGGGATGATCACAAGAGTAGCAACAGTTTTTGGAGAGATCTCGGGAGAGAAAACTCATCCGCTTCTTGTAATTTTACTGGTCCCGACGATATTGTCGATGTCAGGATAAGTACCTTCAGCAACTTTGTCTTCAATAGCCAACATATATTGCTTGACGCCATGGTAATAGACGTCAGCCCCATAATTCCCGGGAATAACTTTATCCGAGGAATATGGTATTGGCCCCGACATGGTGATGATCAGGGGAGAAAACTTTGGAACGGATGTAATCCTGACGGGTCTTTTGGTGGAGACCCTGGGAGGATTATCAGAAATGGTGATTATCCAAACATCTTCACATGAACTTCTTGCAAGAGGAACTTTCTCGAACAGGATTTCTTTGTTATCCATCAGGCATTGGACGCCCATCTTCAATAACAAATAACCATCTTGTAGAGTCATACATAAGTGGCAACCTTCACCACATCCTGAAAATAAATCGGCTCACAATAGATTCTTTTTTACAGTTAAAAGAGGAGTAGCTAACTCATCCATAGAAGAAACAAAACAATCATCATCAACAACATTGACACCTAGGCCATGTTTTGGCATTGGCGTAGTTATTACGTTTGGTGTCTCGGGAAGGTCAAACTCAATCTCCTTCACCTCAATGAGATCCTGTACCTTATTCTTTAAATCCCAACAGTCGTTTGTATCATGCCCCTGAGTTTTAGAGTGGTAGGCACATCGAGCATTTGGGTTGTAATGGGGAGAAGCAGTATTAGGATTCTTCGGGGCCTCCTTTAGGGTCACTAGGTTAGACTTCAGCAGGTGTGGTAAAACCTGGGAGACGGTCAGGTCGATCTGGGTAAAATGCCTTCTGGGAAAATCTGTTCTGTGTTGATTGTTTCATTGTTAGTTTGAAGTAGGATTAGAAATCATAACAGCCCCTACCGTTAGACGATGCTCAGTTTTGTTGTGATTTCTTTGGCCATAAGCAGTACTGACCTCCTTCTTCCTAGTAAAAAGTTTTTATGCAGCACTGGAGGATGCATCTCTCTGGATCTTTCAACTTTTGATGTCAGCCTCTACCCGTCCACCGGTCAGTATTACCTCAGTGAACCCAGCAGAAGAACTCCCAATCAGATGGTTAAAGAACGACCCAAATAATGTGCCCAAGAACATGTCCACCAGTTCTCTATCAGATAACGGAGTCTGGACTCTTCCCGCAAGGTCTCTCTACTTTTGGGCATAATCTTTAAAACCTTCGTCGGAACCCATAGACATACTTTGCAATTGCGTGCGAGTTGGGGCGAGGTCATCATTATATTGGTACTACTTGTAGAAAGCAGTAGCCAAATCTTCCCAATTACGAACATTGGTCCTTTCCATTTGATAGAACCATTCCAGCTGAGTCCCTGACAAACTCCCTTAGAAGAAATGTACCCACAGATTCCTATTAGTAGTGTGGGGTTGAATCTTCCTTAAATGCAGCATAGGGCAGGAGACACCATCATACTTAGCAAAAGTAGGGACCTTGAATTTTAGCGGGATGACCACCCCTGAAATCAGTCCTAGCTCCTCAAAATCCAGCCCGAGTATCCTCTGGATCTCCATAGCATTGAGCTGATCTTCCAGTTGTTTGTATTTATCATCAGTGGGAGGATACTGCTCCTCATAATAGTCAGGTTCATCTTCCTCAGACGCTAGATTATTGTTTTCTTCCACTGGCTTCTCTTCTTGATTGTCTCCATCATTTGATGGGGTTGCGAAATCTATATCTCGCTTAACCGGTCCTCTAATCCTTCTTCCCAAATTCAATACACCAGGTTGTTTCTTTGCCTTCTTGGTTTTATCTTTGGCGGTCAGAGCTTTCAGGTCTTCTTACCCCTGGGCAAGAGCCAGGAACATTTGTTGAAACTGGGCGTTTTGAGTTTGGAGGTCTTTCACTGTTTATTCGAGAGCCATTTCTTTTGTTGAAATAAATAGCGAAAAGAATAAGAACCCTGTCTTGACAACCTGTTTATGCGATGATATGCATGATATGCTTATGCAATGTTTTCAAAGGCCTCATAGGATTTAAACTCTTTTAACCAAAATAGAAACAAAGACTTTTTATTAGTAAGTTCAAATGAAATCAAAGTTTACAAAGGAATAAAAAATAAGAAACTTCTAAGATTCCTATGTCTCCCAAGGACGCTTCCTTTTGGTGCTAATGTAGGCATTGAGATTCTGCTCTTCGTGAAGCTTCTTTGTCAATTCTAACACCGTTTTCTCACTTGCATAGAATTGGGACTCAAAGGTATCTCGTTCTTCTTTGAGTTGCATCCAAGACTTTTGCAATTCTTCAAAATTTGTTGGCATATCAAGATGCAGAATGATGCAAGACTCGACCCCTTGAACAATAGGCTCTGAAATCACTGGTAGGATAACAGCATACAGTATCATAAGATTTTGAGCACGAGCTCACACCCATTTGAGGTATGGCTCCAAAGGGGTGAAGTTCTTGTGCCCTAGAATCCTGCTATCAGTCTTCTTAACCATTTCCCAAGTGCGGATGAACCTCTAATGATAACCGTGGATGTCATTTGAATAGTCAAACATAATACCCTGAATGAGCATATCATGAGGACCATCCCTTCAGGCGTAACCGAACTAACATAAAGATAAATAGGGGTTGTAGGTGATGCCTCCTTTAATGCCAAGGAGTGGTACATTGGGAAATTCTCTGCAACAATCAATAAAAGAGATATCTTCTTGAGAGCGAGGGCACCAATAGATATCAGAGTGAGAAAGGGACATTAACCTTTAGTTCCACCTTAAACCTAACTCATTCTTCATTACTGACCGAGGAAGGTGCAAAATAAACCACATATAGAATAGAGGTATAAAACATATAAGAGTCCCTCACTTCTTCATGGTACGAGTATGAAGGGAATGCAGAATATCCCCGAGCAATATAGGCACTGAATTGTGAGCAAGGAAGATGTTGATGGCACTGACATCTATAAACTGGTATGAATTGGGGAGCAGAACCAACCCATAGATCAAGAGAGCTAAGACATCTTCAAATGCATGGTAACTCATAGTATCTAGGAATAACTGAGCTTTCTTCATTAGAAAACTTGTAAGGAGCCCCTTAACTCCACTCCTTCTTTCCCAATTGGACTCAATGTCAGACGGCTTCAAGTGCAAAGCTATGACAACATCTTCAACAGTTGGATCTTGTTCTAAACCGGTAAAGGGTATCTACTTCAATATAGGCAAACCAAGTATTTTGGAGAATTCTTCCAGCGTAGGCACCAACTGATAGTCCGGAAATGTGAAGCAATGGTGCTTAGGGTCGAAGAAATGGAACAAGACACTCATCAAACCCTCATCAAAATTGGTAGTAACCAAACTGAGCAAGTGACCATATCTCTTGTTGAATGACGAGTTCTCAGGAACTTTTAAGACCATTTCTTTGAGTTTGGGTGGAATCTCTACAAAACTGATTCGAATGGTTTTTCTATGAGCTGAATCCATAACCTATAAAATAGAGGAGAGATAAATCCAAAGGCCCTTGAAATGGTTAGTGTATATGACATGTTATGATATTTATGATGTTATGATTATGCTTTGAAATCACAAGTATATCAAACACAAACAAGTCACACAGAGACCTTAGGTTTAAAGGCTTGCATGAGTTTTAAAGGTAAGTACTCTCTTGAAGTTTCAGTTGGCTCAACATGTCCTATTAATAGTAAGCGGGTTCTAAGGAGTCTCATATCACTGACCTTTCTTTTAGGCATTGTTCTATCTCAAGCACCGAAGTATTGCGGCCAGAATATCCCAAAAGTCCAATCACAATGAGTGTAGTATCGAGTATCAACCAATCTTCAATCAGAACCAAAGCCGGCCATCTCACTACTTTCTAATGGCTTAGGTTAAAGGTTCTAAAGGTCAGTTAGCGCTTAATGACACTATAAGGAAGCTTAATGTTATCCTTAACTGACTCAAGGAACATTAGTACAAGCCAGAGTATCACGCTAACGTAGCTATCACTTTGTCCATATCGGTCTATGTCGTACAACCTCCATGATTTATTGTTACTTACCTAAAAACGTGCCCCAGATCCGGGTGTAGGATCTTTTAGTAACAACCCAAACAAGTCCTCAAAAGTAAAGCATACAAAATACACAATGTAAAGCAAATTTAAAATGATTTAACTCTAAGGTAACCCCAATTTTTATAAGTATGTCCACAGCAAAGTCGCCAGTTCTATAATATAGTGGCAGAACTGACTGTTTATACTGGTTTTGCATTTGTATTTGAAAATGTTGTGGTAAGAAAGAGTCTCCACCGACTTTTCTTTTATCCAAATTAAGGAAAGGGTGAAAATAACAGAAAAAGACCTTTTCGAGAATTTTCTGAGTAAGGGGGATAGATTATGGAAATGGAAAGTGTTAGAACCCTTTGCATCTGTAGTTTTCTACGGGCTCTTAGATGCTTAGCTCATTTTTAAAATACCTTGTGCTTTGTGTTTTGAAAAAAAGGTAGTTTTGAAAATGCCTTAGTGCGGCAATTCGCTTTATGATAACTCTTGTATCAGTCCTCAAGAGTGTTGACAAAGCAAATGTTTTTGAAAGTGTATTGAAATATGTAAGTGTAAAAAGTTTGTTTTATTTGAGCAAGCATCTAACATCTATCTACTTATACTCGAAAGGTTTATTCTTTTCTTCCTATCCTTTAGACAGCGCTATCCTACTATTAGTGAATAGGTAGCCCTATCGTTGGATGTTTGAGGGACATTTGAAGGGACGACTTATAGTCACAAAGTCAACTGGGTAAGAAGTTTTAGTAACTACCCTAGGGTTTTTAAGATCATATCGAGGCAACGTCAAGAGGGTCATCGAGGGACTTATGATCTTTAAACCGAAGGGTAGCCACTAAAATATCTCACGTTTCGAGAGATGTGACTGTTTTCCAAAGGCAACCGAAGTGGGAAACCCTAGAAGAATATATGTGAGAGTGTGTTGTATTCAGTTATTTTTGTATTTGAAGTAGGTTTTCTAGCGTTTGATTTTATGTTCTTGCCATACAATCCTATTAGTCATGCATCTAGACAGTTAATAGTGTGCAAGAATTTAAAGTGCGGAAGTGTAAATTCTAAACTATTACAACGCTTCAGGGAGGGGAATTATTACAAGTCCAAAAATGGGGAAAATAAAAGATGTAAATGTAAAGTCCTAGTTTAATTCTATTACATCCCATAAGCAAGTACATTAATATGAAAATAAAGTAGAAATATCAAACGCGCGCGAAATGGAAAAGACGTCTAAATCCTAAGTGAAAGGAAATCTTTTTGTTTATCTTTTTTTTATTTAAGGAAATGATTAAATTAATAAAATGATTGATTAAATATCCTAAATCTAGATTTAAAGAAAATTAAGTAATTATTTAAGAAAATTGAAATTTAATTAAAACAAAACTAATTCTAAGTTCTTTGTGTTTTTAATTATGAAAAGAAAATGAATTAATCTAAGTCTACATAATTTTAAATTAAATAAAATGTTAAAGTAATTAATTAATTTATTTACGAAATTAGTTTAATTAATTAAAATACTAACCTGATAGTTTTTTTGATTTTTGTTTTAAAGTTAATAAAACATGAAAGCAAAAAATAAAAGAAATAAACAAAACCAAAAATAATTAAATGAAAAGAGGTTTTTTCGATCCAGGGAAGGAAATGATCCTTCAATCCTGGGAAAGAAATGATACTTTCGACCCAGGGAAAGAAAATGTCTTCTTCGATCCAGGGAAGGGAGTTATTCCTTTCGACCTGGGGGAGGAAGGGATTTTCAATCTAGACCTGCAAGATAAATATTAGTAAAAAATATGACCTGGGTGTCGAACCCAGGTTCTTTGATCCTGCGTACATTGGTTTATTTAGGCCAGATCTGCAGTATGGGAGTTAGAGATAAAAGAAAACAAAAGTGGACCTGGTGTCGAACCCATGCCCTTAGCTTTGAAACCAAATCGATTAGAGCTACATGATATCCTGAGCGTGAATCAAATACATTATGAAATCATAGATATGAATTTGAAAAGTTTACCAACGATGGGAGGCTTCAATTTAGTACTTCTGGACGTGAATTGGCTAATGCTTTGGGACGTCTCCTGCGAACTTTAAGGAGTGGGTGGGGCGTTGTTGAAGATTCCTTCGATTTGTACCACTTATGAGATTTTTGATAGCTTTAGTATGGCTTACGAGGCAACGTGTGTGCATGAGACAGTGTATGGATTTAGTTTATGGGCTTATGTCTCCAATGTACGTGTGTATTTGGTCCTCTCCCCTTGGCTGGTGTTAGTGTCTTATATTTATAGGGGTGAGAGGAGACAAGAAAATGGGGAAAGAATCATGTCCTTAAAGGCTAGCCATTAAACATAGATTTGAAGACAAAATCAGACCAATTTAAATATTGCCATTTAGAGAATTTTCATGCCATTTTGAAATGTTGAGTGAACCTGGACATGTTTCACCTTCGAATGCCTTCAGTCCCTACCCTTCAATTGACTATGACTTTCTCCTTATGGCTCCTTCGATTGGACCCATCTATTTTCCTTAGCTTCTTGATTCAGGAAAATTTGAATGGCCCAAACGAGAACTTCATTTTAGCCAATCGAAGCCTCTTTTATCACTTCCTTCGAATGCCATTGCACAGGAGGCATGGGTCTGGCCACATGTAGGACCAAGACTCATCATAAGACAAAATTTCTTTCAATAATTATTTGTCTCCTTCGAATGGACCACCTATATATCCTTCGAATGAACTTTTTGTGTATCTTTAGAATAATCCACACGTATCCTTGTGCCTTCTTCGAATGGTTCATTAATGTGTGTCCTTCGAATGGACCTTTGGAGCGCTCTTTCAAAGGGATCATATTGTGTGTCATAGTGCAGAAATTATGTTGAGGGGTCTTGGCCTTGTACATTGACAACAAGCACAAAGGAAGTCTTTGCCTTATGCATTAAAGGCAATCATAGAAGAAATATTTGCCATTAAGAATCCCAGACAAGTTTGAGGAAACCTCTGCCTTGTGGATCGAAGGCCGGTTGAAAGGAGCCATTGACTTAGTGAATACAAGACAAGCATGAAGAGACCTTTTCCTAGTGAGTCGAAGGTTGCATGTAGAGGCCTTTGCCTTGTGAATCAAAATAAACATGAAGGAGGCCAATGCTGGTGAATCAAAGGGAACTTGTAAGGGGTTCTTGCCTAAATGAAACTTGGACCAAGGCTTGCTCAAAGGGGAACCAACACACAATCGAAGCTGATGGGCCAATGCTTGATCGAAGGGTTTTATATGCCCAATCGAAGCTTGTTGACATGCCAATTGAAAGACCCTTTACTCTGATATGCCAATCGAAGGACATTGTTCAGATGCCAATCAAAAGACACAGTTGACATGCCAATCGAAGGGAATTTGGTTGACATGCCAATCGAAGGACACTGTTCAAATTCCAATCGAAGGTGTTGTACCCCAAAATTTTCCCTCTCGTTTATCAAATATTTTCTCACAAGATCTCCTTTGGTTCAAGATTGCACAAGGGTTGATCAGCTCAAGACATCTCCTTAAGCACTGGTGATTGAAATTAGGGTTTGAGATTGCACAGAGATATTTGAACTTTTAATGCCTCATATTACTTTCATGGATCATTATGGACCCTCAAGAGTACTCATGTTCAAGTCTTGGATCACATTTTTGCTGAGTCAATTGACCAGTCGACCTAAAAATCAGATGTATTGGGGAAAAAGTCAACTGTGGCTAATTTACAGTCAAACTTTATAATTTTTTAACCATATCAACCTTATAAACTCATATATGTCATTTGATAAAGTTTGGACCATAATTCCTCAAGAAATTTGATCAGATCATCAAAAGGGCAAAATGGTTAAAATTAGGGTTTTGACTGAGAAAGGGCAATTTCTTATTTTTGACCTAGAAAATGGTTAATTGGTTTGAGGTGTGATATCAAGAGTTCAATTGCATCATTTTTACCTAATTGCATGACTTAAAAAATTGCTCAAGGTCATTTGATTGATAGTTGATTTTCAGTCAACTAATCAAAAGTCAACTGTACACTGAAAAGTCAAACTTTGACTTTTTGGACAAAATCAAGTGTCAAAGATCACAAGTCATCAAAACATGTCAAAATATGAAACTTGTTAATCAAGAAATCAAAAAGTCAAGATTTCATTTTGAAAAGTCAAAGTTTCCAAACTTAGAAATTTTTCTAAGTGTTGAAAACTTCATGTTTTTTCACAATTTTGAGCCAATTTTTCACCATGATGCAAGATGATTCAAAAGAAACTTTCAACATGAAAGTTGTAGATCTCCATGAGATATAAAACATTAATTTACACAACTTCTCTTAGAAATTCTTGGATCTCATGTTATTAATCCATGAAGTCATGGTCATGAAACAAAACACTTAGTGAAAATTTTGCTCTAGTTTAGGCAGGATTTTGACCTAACTTCATGGCAATTTTTAATATAGTTCCAAGGGGAATTTTCAAAAGTGATTCAAAGAGGGGTTTTAGAGCACATTTCAAGCTTTCTAAAATGTCCAATAACTCCTTGATATCATTGTTGAACAAGGAGAATCGAAGAGAGGAAGTTAGGGTTTCAAACTAAAATTATAGGTCATTTTCATGATGAACAAAAATGCAATTTCAATGTTAGGCTGGATAATCTTGTTTTGAAGGCCTTCTAACTTGTGTATCTATCCATCATTAATGGATTACACAAACTTTTGAACTTTAATCCAAGTGGTTTAAGCTTTATCCAATTCACATTTCCATTAATGGCACAAAGTGATCATTTCCATTTTGGAAAAGCAAGCTTTATGCACAAAGTCAATTATTGAGCCTCTAACTTGTTCCCTCTGATCACACTCCACCTACAAAGTCAGAAGAAAGTGTGTTTAAAGCATGACCACTTTATCTTAGCAAGTACACAAGACTTTGAAACTAGGATTTTTCAGAAATCACATGTTATGCTTAAACTTGTGATTTTGAATTCTGATCAACAACAAGCTTCCAAACTTGTTGCTTATAAATAGAGGCACTATTTGTGAGCTAGAACACGAGCTGAAGCACCCTGAAACACACTAAAACTCTCTCAAATCAGAAATTGCCCAAAAACTCCATTGTTGCATAGTTTCTGACCTTGAACGCCAAACTCATATTTCCCTCGTGTGTTTCTTGGCCTTTTGGTTCCTAAAGCATCCTTACATCAAATACTACTCATCCCCATCCTCATTCCAGAACTATAACACCATTTACCATAACCTCCATAACCAAAAAAACAGAGTCTGCACATTGACTTCTCCAAGCCATTCCAGCCATCCGCTGCTCAAGCTAACCATTGCATTAGCTTCCTGGGAACTTAAGGAAGCTAACCTGATCATTGCAGCACCTTGAATCAAGCTCATTTGCATTTAACGATTTCCAGTTTTGAGGTAAGTTTTCCTAACTTGGAACTCTTCATACAAGCATCATTAATGGTTTGTTTGTGAATAAGAAATGTAGATATCATTGTCCTGAAGCTAACCATGTCCCTAGATTTCATTATTGTTGCTTGAGTAGTTAGAATTTTGAATCTGAACTTCTGAAAATATTTAGGTCAGGATTTGGTACCATTAGAAATTCATGCTCATTTTTGAGAATTATCTTAAGTTATTTACATATTCAGAATCATGAGAAAATTTCTAACAAGTTTGATGTTGGAAGTTTTATGAATGGTTGAGAAATGATGAAGTTACAGGTCCTTTGGCTGGAGGTTGAAGATGAAGTGTATTCACGACTCATTTTGTATTATATATTTATCATTTGAATTATA
Source organism: Vicia faba (assembly GCA_948472305.1). Taxonomy (NCBI): domain Eukaryota; kingdom Viridiplantae; phylum Streptophyta; class Magnoliopsida; order Fabales; family Fabaceae; genus Vicia; species Vicia faba. The sequence continues at coordinate 369,049,220 of OX451735.1, forward strand.
TCAACGGATGTATAGTCACCCCAGTGGTAAGACAGTGCACTGGTAACCAAGAGTGCGTGGGTTCAACACCCAGCGCGCTGCCTTTTCTTTTTTCACATTTTTATAGTTTTTTTTTTTTATTTTTGCAGCGCTGGGCTCCCCTTTGTTAGGCCTAACCTTTTTTGCTTATTTTTTACTCTCTGTTTCACTTTCTAACCCCACTGACTTTTCTTTATATTTTATTTTCATTTTTTATATTTTCTTCATTATAATAATAATTATTATTATTATTATCATTTTTTTGCTACTAATAAATAAAACCCCAAAATATTTGAATTTTATTATTTATATTTATTTAGTTTATTTTCTTCATAAAAACTAAAAGAACAAAAACATTATTCATTTAATAAATTAATTTCTTTTTATATTCAATAAATATTTATACTAGGGTTTAACTATCATATTATTTTCTTGTGAATAAAATTAATTTAGAACTTAGGTTTATTTTAATTAATTAATTATCATTTGTATTTTCATTAAGATAAAAACTTTCATAGAAAAATACTTTTCTAACTTAATCTTAATTTTCTTATTTTCATTAATTATTTTTATTTTAGTTAACAAGGTCAAAAAACCCTTTTCATGAAAATCAAACAAAAATCACATTTCTTTTTATATTTTATATTCTTGCATTATTATCTTCATTTTTGTACATTTATTCAAATTCAATATGGTTGTAACAGATAATTAGGATTTTTAATTTCTTTCAATTCCCCATTTGTAAATTTGTATACCCCCTCCCCTAAATGATGTTATAGCTTACTATTTTTATTTTCCTTAATTTAATGCTTTATATACAAATGCTAGTAATTAGGGTTTTGTATGGAAAGATTAAAACCAACAAGTAGCAAACCCTAATCAAGACAAATCAAGCATGTAAACCAATGCACTTGCACACATACACCCTTAGGGTAAACCCACTTTGTTGCCTTAAAAAATGGTCATATTATGCATGTGAGGTATCTTAGCAAAAACAAACAAAATACAAGATCATTGTCCCTCAATGACGCTATCCATGTTGCCTTTCAAAATGATCTTAGTCCCTAAAGAAAATGCTTAGATATCTTACAACGTTGCTAATCATGGCTATACGATGACCCACGCCCGTCCATTTTACATCCAAAGATAAGGTTACTTACCAAATTAATGGTAAGATAACAATGTCAAAGGAAAGAGGAAATAAACATGAATGACTTTTGAGTAGGTAGATTGTTCCTAGTTACTTGCTCATTTTCAAAACCAAAAACATCCTTGCTACTTTCAAAACAAACACCAACACTTTTCAAAAACACCTTTCAAACTTGAAAAACATTTTCAAAATATCAACACTTTTTATACATTCTTACGAACGAGAATCATTACAAAGTTTGCCTAAACGATGGCCCCTTTTCAAAATACTTTCAAAAACCACACAAAGCACATTTTCAAACAAAATCAAGTGATCTAGAAAGTAACTAAGATCCCATGGAAAATCATGGATGAAAAGGGTGTTAATACCTTCCCTTTTCATAATCTACCCCCCGAACTCAAGAAAACATCTCAAAGGTCTTTCCTGTTCTTTTCAGCCTTTCCTTTTGGATAAAAGAAAAGTCGGTGGCGACTCTTGCTAACCGCAACATTTGTGATCAAACGCAAAACAACCAAGTCAGTTCTCCCACCGTGTTACAGAAGGACATTGTTCAGATGCCAATCGAAGGATACTGTTGACATGCTAATCGAAAGACACTTGGCCATCATTCAAAAAATTTCACTTTTTTTAGGAAAATGTTTGTAACCACCCATGTAAGAGGAAACCTTGGGGAAAATGAGAGGGAAAATTTTGGGGTACAACAGAAACCATTGCCTAATCAAAGCTTGTGGATCGAAGCAAGCTTTCTCTTCTTCGATTTGTCAAAATATGCCCACCACTCCTTTTTGATCAGTCGTGTGGTTCAAATAGCCTGGACCAGATTTTGAATTTGAACTATTATCTGCAGCTGCACACCTGTCGATCTGCTTTTCCCCTTCGACAGTTTCCTCTTCCTCCTTTCGAGGATTCAGAAGTTCCATCTTCGACTTGATGCTTGAGAGCCCAATATGTTCCATAGAAACTATATGGAGCATTAAAAGTCCAATTGTACTTCTCCAAACCCAAACCTTAATTTGAGCCCAGTGTTAAGGAAGTGTCTTGAGCTGATCAAACCTTATGCAATTTTGAGCAATGGAGATTTTTTGTGAGAGAATCTTTGAGAAAAGAGAGGGCAAATTTTGGGGTACAACACCTTGCTTTGATAAGTGTTGAATTAACTTGTTTGATAAGATATTAATATGTTTAAATGACTTGTATCTTGATGTTTAGGTTTAAATTGAGTCATGTGCTAAGTGAATCATAGTGTTTTGTCCATAGGTTGATAGTTGATTACTTTTGACGTAATCTGGGTACCTAGTTTACTTTGATGATCACATTTCTTGTGAGATTTTTTTAACATGAATACTTGTGAGTATGCTACTGACTTGTAAGTTTGTTTACCTTGTGTAGTTTAAAATTTACTTGCATGCTAAGCTTTGATTACATTGTGATACTTAAAAGCATGTTTCTTCTTGTACTTGTTGAAAATTCTTAGTGTATGTTTGAAAGCCATGATGCATGAACCTTAGGATTGATATTTAGGTTATGTTTACACCTTTAGCCTTGATGTATCATATTATTAAATGTGTAGATACCATTTATGAATTGGTTTAAGTGTATGCTTTATAAGTTGATACTTGAAGCATGTTTGTGTTCCATTTTTTGGTATGTGAAGTTGGTGTTTCTAAAATATATTGTTATTTATGATTAGGTAGACACCTTTTAGTCTTAATCCTTGTTTGTATAACAATTTTAGGTTGAGTTAGTTAACTTTTGGATTCTTTTTACATGATGCTTGTTAATGATGTAACAATTTGCTTGCATGTCTTGCCTTTATTGAGGTAAATTGATGATCAGGAGCATGCTTCGGTTGTAACCTTAATGCTTAAACTTTGTTGTATGTCTTCATAATATAAATTATGTGCTTTCTGACTTGTAGAAGCTTCCATGTTTCCTAAGTCCTTTTACCTTTTCTTGCTAAGCATTGGTATTGCTTTGACACCTTAAGCCTTGAATGCTTGTATGATTGTTGATTTCTTTTGACATGGTTTATATGCCTTAGGGTAAAACCATTTGAGCATGACCCTTAAGGGACCTTACTGTTTGTGTTTGACACATTCATGCTAATTTATTGATGACTTCAAGTATGCAGCTTAGGCTTGTTTGGTTGCTACTTGATTGTTGCTGCTAGACCTTTACATTTAGGTGTTTAGTGGGCTCTTAATCCATTTTATTTTGTTGATTTGTCCTTATTTTGTCTTTGTATGGTCCCTTAAGATCACTTGGTTCATCTTTGAATCAAGGCAGACATTAGGCTTTTAAACCATGCATGCTAACATTAGATAGCTTTCCCTTTGTTAATCCTAACTTTAGGGCCATCATTGCATGATAATATTAGGAAGTAAGATTCCTTTAGATTTTTCATTCCCGTTTTACATCCTTAAGACTAAAACTCTTTTTTCTTAATCAAATGTTGAAAACACTTAACAATAATGATGCAAACTATGTGGAACGAGCCTTAAGCATTGGGAGAAGTATGAGGCGGTGCATTCCAAACCTTGTGCTTCCTTCCAATCATAGTCTTTAATGTGGTTCAAATCACCAAATCCTTTCTCAAGGTAAAAAATTCTAAACAAATTCAAACCTTTTTCCTCCGGGCTGCCTCCAAGCTTTTCTTTTAAGAAAACCTTTTCATAAAAGGATGTGTTTTTTCATTCCACGGAAACGACGCATGAGTCCTCAAAGGTCGATCGGTAAATGTCTAATGCTAGAGTGCGAATGTAACACTATCCGCCTAAAAAACACAAAACAAACAAAAACTTTTGAGCCCCAAACCACGACACTCTGATTCCTTAAAAGGGATACATAGATATTGGGTTGCAGTGCCTAAGCGAGCACAACTATTTGAAACCATTGTTTTCCCTGTATTTTTCTTTTGCATTCATGTGTTCCCTCAGCAAGTAAGCTTAGATAGACACACCCTTTGATTAGAACAACAAGAGTGGATCATGTGGAATACCACAGACTTGAGGGGTTCTAATACCTTCCCCTTGCGTAAACGACTCCCTTACCTGTTATCTTGGTCACAAGACCTTAATTTCTCCCTTCTCAAGTTTTCTTCGATGTTTTCCTTTCCCTTCTTTGGGATAAATAAATATTCGATGAAAACTTCATTGTTCATTATTTTCCTAGTTGCTTCATGCAGCAACGTAATATTTAAAATGGAGAAGCTATAAGTAAATCACATGCAAAACGTATCTTGGTTCCTATATAATGAGAGTAGTCCATTCCCCTTGCCGCGCAAGAGCTTTTCACTATAATCAATAGATGATTACAATTTTCTTAGACACACCAGCCAAATATTTCCTGCTCAATCTCACTAGAAAGATACTGCTTGCCCAAACCAATTTTCCAGGACTTCTTTTCTCAATCAAACTAGAAAGAGACTTCGATGCCTAAACCAAATGTTTAGGAATTCCTTACTCAAATAAAAAGAGACTTCCTTTCCTAAACCAATTGTTCAGGACTTTCTTGCTTAATCAAACTAGAATGAGACTTTTCCAAGTTCTAAACAAAGGGTTTAGATTACAACAAGATGTACTTAATATAGAATCATAGGTACGGATGATACAACACAAAAAAGACCTTGATGCTTGAGATTTCTAAGATATACAATTATAATAATATTCTCAATTCTATGTGCAATACAACAACTATAAACTGTAATGTGCGGAGTGAAACAGTTCTTGCAATATCATATTTTCTGTTGTTGTTCTTGTTGTATTATTCTTGTGTTCTTCTTTTCGAATCTTTAGCTCATTTATATAGAGGAAACAAAAGAGACATTGGAAGCTTTCTTGCACATGTGTCTTTGCTAAAGAAGTTATTCCCAAGAGAGAGACATTGGAATAGGTATGATGAAGATCTTCATCTTCTGCATAATTGCATTATCCATTGTGTCATTCTCAAGTAAGGAGTCCATATGCATCGAGTAGTAGACTGAAGAAATCATATTAGTGTTCCTTGAGCCTTATGCTAAAAACCTAGTTTACTTCCTCCACAATTCAAGTCGTTGACAAGATGTAATTGCTTTTGCACATAGTACAAACAAAAGAGATTTGTATTTTGCTTCCAACATGGAATTTAGTTCCGTTGGAATCATCAAAGGAAAAGTCAATATAGTAACTAAGCTTATATTCAAGAATCAGAAGCTTCAATATGGTGTTAAGGTTTATCTTGAAACTCAGGTTCTGGTTCAATAGAATCTGGTTTCACTTGCTTCTTCTTTACAAGCTCTTTAACTAGGTCAGAACCAAGTTAAATATAAGCTTAATTATATTTCACACTTAATCAAACCTTAGTATACCCTATTTTTATTTAAGTAATTTTTATCATCAAAACCCAAGAAGTATGCACTCAATTAGTGTGAACAAATTATGTTCCAACAATCTCCACCTTTTTGATGATGACAAACATAAGTATTTTAAGAACAATTGGTTGGTCAATTTTAATAATTTGAAAACATCATAGGTTGAGGTTTATAAGCTTCCTCTGAGTCTAATAACTTATAGGTTGAGGTTTGTAATATCCACTTAAGTTCTATCTAAATTACTTAAACCATTTTGATTAATAACTTAACAACATCAGGGTATGAGGTTTATAAGCTCCCCTTGAGTCTAACAGTCCATAGGTTGAGGTTTGTAAGCTCTACCTAGATTTTGTTCAAATTATTAATTCAGTTTTATTAACTTGAGTTCATAGCCTGAGTTTTGTAAGCTCTCTCTGAATTTTAATAGTTTACAGGTTGAGTTTTATAAGCTCCCCCTTAATGTACTATGCAAGTTATTAAAACATCCTCTACAACTTTTAAGCACATTTTGATTATGTTGAGGATTCGGGATCTTGACAAAAGCACGTTTTCACATAGAATATTTCTTTATAAAATTCTTGAAATACTTTTCAATAAATCACAGACTTCTTGTTACACCATGGATCTGGATAAAAACACATTTTTACATAGAAAATATCTTGAATTTAAAATCTTGAAAGCACATTTTCACATAGAAAATGTATTTATCAAAGTCTTGAAGTACTTCCATATTTCACAGACTTTTTGTTACAACTTTAAGCATAAAATGATTATGTTTTATAAGTTGGGTTCAGGATATTGATAAAAACACATTCTCACATAGAAAATATGTTTTTATCAAACTCTTTAAATACTTTCATATAATTCTCCCCTTTTGTCATAAACAAAAAGAAAACAAAAAAATAAAGAAGATAGAAAAAAATAAAGAAAAGAGAAAATGAAGTTTTGAGACAGAAGGAAAACAAAAAAGGATTCTTCTTAGAAATTAAACCATAAAAAAATAGTTAGTGAAAGGATATAATCATGTTTGATAGATAAGCATACAGACTGAAAATTCTAATATAGTTTAGAGTGAGATTCTGACATGATAGCATAGGTAGCAAGAATTGAGAAGCATGGCCATAAGATTTTTGAAGATCTTTTCCAAGGAAAATTTCTCTATAAATGTAGAGGCCATATAGCTTAACCAAATCATCTTTCTCTTTTCAGATTTGCACAATCCATATGAATGGGTAGGCGAAAACCATCAAAGGTAGAAAAAGATGCCAAGAAGACTTTGAAACATAAGAAGAAGACAAAGGAGAAGAAACAAAAGTTTGAGGAGGAATCACCAACTCATGTTTGCTTTGTTATTGGATTAGCAATTACTTATGGAGTTACTACTCGAAGCAGAAGCAAAGTTATAGAAGCCATACAAATAAGTAGGAGAGAGGATTATCCTTCACCTGAAGATGAGGTTGATCAAGACTATTTTAAGTATCTATATGAACTAGAAAATCGTCCAAAAATCTCCATTGATAGTTCTTGGTTTTTCTTATCTTCAAGATGTAATAGTCTAGTGTTATGTCCTTGTACTAGCTTCTTCCAATGAAATTCATAAAGTCTTTTATGTACCTTTATGAGTCTCACTTTAACACATGAACTAAACTTAGTAGATTCTGCTTATCCATAAATCAAAAAATTCTTTGAAAAACAATTTGAAGAAGTATAAAGTTAAAATAGTTTTCAAAATATTATTAGCTGGAGAGAAGGCAAGAATTGTTTCCACAACTTACAGGATATATAAGAGCATATTACTTAACAAAAGTCTCTTCCAAAGCCAATCTTTGAAACATATTTTATTATGAAATCTAAGATCTTCTTCTATAAATACAGTCATTTTGTATGAACATTTTCATCTCATTTCACATCAAAAGTAAGAATGGGAAAGAAAAAGAAGTTCAAGGCACAAAAAAAGGATTTTAAGAAAGAGGTAACAAATATGTTCAAGAAGCAGGCAAAAGAAAAGAAGCTTAAGGAGAAGGAAGCATCAAAGGCACTGACTTCCCTAGCTACAAGAGCATCTTCAGCATCTAAAGCTCTTCCTGTGAGAAGGACTTCAGAATGTTTGATGAAGAAGCTAGAGAAGTAGAAGGAAGATTCAGATGAAGAATGGGAAGGAGACTTGAAGGCTTATTTGGATTCATTGCCTAAGACATATGAAGAGTTATAAGAAGAGTATTCTTAAGAAACTTATCTATAATAGTCTTTGTAATACTTATCTTTAATCAATAAAGTCCTTCCTTTATCTTGTTTGTTAATTGTTAATTCTATTTAAATGATCATATTTGTAAATTGTGATAGTTCTTGTTAACTATCTAACCAAAAGTAAAACAAAAACATTTATTCATAAAAAAACTAACAAGGATTTTTAAATAAAATCAAACAAAAGAAAATATATTCCAAGAGACCATCTTGAATTTAACCTTCAACTTTTCACTCTAAGCTTTTGAAGAGTTATCCTCAGAATTTAAAACCACTCCATGGTGGATAAAAAGTTCTGAGAGAACTCGTCCATAAGGACTTAAGAAGGATTCTCCCTTATGGGAGGCCATACGAGTATTCTTCAAGTAGTAAAACAAGAGTTGAGGAAGACTGATCTGAACATTTTAAGTGAGAAGTAGATTAAGCTCCTTTTCATCAATATCTAAAGAGTCTAGATCCTCATTCCTTAGCAAAAACTTTGTGTTCAAAATTTGATGCCACGCTGTTGCATTGGAACGAAGATTATAGACATCAAAGTTGTTGGATGGATCAACAAAGATATAGTCAAATAGGGAAATAATATTCCCACAATATTATTATCTAGATGAACCCCAATGTCTTCACAGTTTATAGCGTTATTAACTGTAGTTGTGGTAAGAGTGATAGGAAAACCAGATACATTATAAAGAATGGCAGACTCCATACATAGTTGATGGATCAAAGCATTTACCCAAAATACTTTGACAATATTTGGGTAAGTGAATCCAAGGAGCATGTTGAAGTATCCAGTTCATCCTTGTTTAGAGATTGTTCTTTGAAAATCATACCAAAGGGAAAGCATTTCTTCAAAATATATTGGTTTTCATTGATGACAAATGACTGATTTTTAATATCAGCAGTGGGTCTAGAGGCCATCTTAGGAGACGAATGGATTAAGAGGAAAGAAAAACCTTCTTAAAAAGGTTTAATGACTAATTTTGAATAAAACAGAAGGAGAAAGAGGCATTCTTAAAGACGTAGTCAGGAGTAAGCTCTGGACAACTGTATTTGCTTATGGTTTACTCAAGATAGTCTTTAAGAGAACCAAAAACAGTTGAGAAGTACAAAAGAAATAAAGATTTTTGAAAAAGACAAGACATAAGGATGACAGAAGGAGTAGTACGAGGAACATTAAAGAGATACACATCAATACCCAAGAGTTCTTATCCAAGCAGCAACTTAGCAAAGATAAATAGTCATCAGAAGCATGGGAACATAAGTGGGACATATGTCATTATATAACATAGGTGTTATTAGCAATAACTAATCCGTCTTAGGTAATTAGTGTCTGAACCAATTCAAAGATTACTTTTCATCAGAATTAGATTAACTAATTATGATCCAAGCAACTTCTGAATCATAAAGAAAAAAACTTTCTTTTAGAACCAAGCATAAATCCTCTAAAGAGGGAAAGATAACAATGATTTTGTCAAAAGATGTTTGAGTTGGATTCTTAAGCATACAACATTTATGATGACAACTTTGTCTTCATACAATTGACAGATATTTATCCGATATACTAATTAGAGTGGTTGTGTGCGAATTTCATTAACAAAAGCTCTTGGTTTTCACCAGAGAGTAGAGTATTTTCACATGTAAACATACCCAAATTTATTTGAAGCATATTATTCAGAATTTAGCTAAATAACTATTTCAGACCCTTTTAAAATATTCCCTTAAAAACTAAGTGATCTTCTATAGAGTTTGATAGAATTTCTGCACACAAGCACACTTTGCATAATATATCAGGTTGAGTAGTTGAAGGGCTGATAAGGGAGAACATACCTCTTGAAGGAGCTTTTGTTCCTCCTTGATGCATGTTTCCATTTAGTGATCTAAGTGACATGAATTATGCAGGGGTTTCTCAACTCAAATATAACCAGTCTTCAAGATTAAACTTCTTCAGAAGTTGTAATTAAAAGCTCAAACTGATACTTATAGATTCTATTTTCTTAGGCTGTTCACATCTTTTTGTTTATCCAACTTATTTTACAAATATCACTTTGTTCCAACAATGCTTTTCTGGATAAACCAAAGACACCAAAGAATCAATAGAATCCATAGCCATAATTTTCCCATTGTGGATCTTTCTAAAATCCACACTTACTTCCTTTTTCAGTGTTGGTATTTAGAACCTATGCCTTCTTTATTTTGTATTGGATAGCCATCCATTGTCATGACTAAGGATTTTAGCATTGTTTCTTCTTTTGGGTATATCTTCATCAAATACAGTTTGATATATAGGCAACTGTACTCTTATGAGTCCTCTGTGGTTAGTTCTAATAGGCTTTCTCTTGTATTGTGCTTTTGCCTAATAGTAATTCCTTGGCTCAATCCAGACTTTTGGTCTATACAAGTTTTGTCTTGGATGAGTATTGACATTAGTTTTTTAATCTTTCAGAATCCTTGGTTCATAAGTCATTCGTTCTGGTTTCTTAAAAACCTTTGACCTGTGGGTCATAGGTTCTAAATTCTTTAGAACATTTGGATTTTGAACTGTAGGTTATGATTTGATCTGAACCTTTGACTGTTGATTCTTAAGGACTGAGTTATTCAGTACCTTTGACTTTGAGGTCTTAGATGCAAATTTAGTCAATTCTTTTGAATCAGTGATCTTAGGTTCTGACTAGGTCGAGATTCTTACCCTTATCAGAAGCAGGCACGGAATAAGTTTTTAGCACTGCTTGAAAAAGAAGGATATGAGGGTTTCTTTAAGAGCTAAACTCTGGAGCATTATCCATTATAACCCAAACATTCTCCTTTGCTATTACTTATCCCATATATCATAGAAGCAAGTTTAGTTCTCTCAAGACCTGTTGTAATAAAGCTTTGAAGAGCCATCTCATGCTCATCTATAAATTTTTCAAAAGCTTTATCTAAGAGAGCCTTATGATCTTTTTCAAGAGAGTTAAGTTTTTCTTCTGACATTTTTAATTCTTATTTAAAAAGATAATTATCTCTCTAAGATTTGCATGTGTCTTACTTTGTTTTTCCAATGACTAATGAGGTCTTGAATGAAGGAAATAAGATCAAAAAGAGATAAGTTAGAGAATACCTTATTTTCTTTGTCTGGTTTTGAACCACAGCAGGATTCACATTCTGCACAGATGATGTGAGAGCCATCAACACCAAATTTGCTTCTCCTTCATCTTTGTCATCACTTTCTTCATTATCAAGTTCATCTCATGTTGCCATGAGACTCTTCTTGAACCTGTTTCTGAAGTTGTCCTTCTAGAAGCTTCCTTTATTTGACTTGAACTTCTGAAGATCGGAACAATTAGATCTGAACTGACCAGGTTTATTGTAGTTGTAGAAGATCCTTTGGTCATTTTCTATGTCTCTGGAACTAGATCATCTGAAGCCATTGTTATTCCCATAGATTCTCTTGTCCCTTCTGGTCAGTTGTTGGAACCTTTTCATGATATATGCCATTTCTTCATTATCAAAGTTTTCATCAAAAGTTCCTTCATCGGAAGCTTCTTCTGATTTATTGATTTTGAAAGATTTGTGGGTTTTACTGTCAGACTTCTCAACAACAGATTTTAATGCTAGTAATTTGGGCATCCTCACATGATCATCTATATTTAGTTCCATTTCATGGCTCTGAAGGTTGCTTATCATACTTTTAAGACTTAAGAGATCCATGTCTTTGACCTCCTGAATAGCTGTAACTTTATGTATGAATCTTTCTGGAAGACTTCTTAGAATCTTTTTGACATGATCTACTGAGGTATAACTCTTGTTCAAAACTTGAAGGCCAGATACAAGAACTTGAAATCTTGAGAACATAGTTTTAGCGTCTTTATCCTCCTTCATTTTGAAGAGTTCATATTAGTGAACCAGAAGATTGTCCTTAGTCTCTTTAACTTGCTGGTTACCTTCATATATATCACATAGTGAATCAAAGATAGTCTTTGCAGTTGAATTATCTATGATTATGTACTCAGTGAGGTAGATCATTAACAATAATACCTCTTACTCTATGGTGTTTTTTGCACACTTTCTTTTGAGCTGATGTGAGAACCTTTCTATCAGCAACCATTCCCATACTATTCACTTCAATCTCAATGCCATCCTCAAGGATGTCCTAAATCTCATCATCAAGGCCAATGATGTAAGTGTACATTTTGCTCTTCCACCATTCAAAGTGAGTAGAATCACCACTGAATGCATGTGTTTTTGTAGAATAGTGACTCTTCTCTTGAGCACTATAATCATGTGGTATACTAGTGCTAGTAACATTACTATCACTGATATCACCCATCTTAACATATTTTTCTCTTCAGGATCTTTTTCTGTACCATTGTTAAGTGTTAAGCACATACTGAGCTCTGATGCCAACTGAAGGTGAGAAAATACATAAGAAGAGGGGTTGAATTGTGTAATTGATAACTTAAACTTTTTCAAACAACAACTTCTGAATCTGACCAAGTTCAGATTCTAAGCTTGAGTATGCAGCAGTGGATTATTTAAAGTGAAGAAGCTATAAGTAAATCACACATAAAACGTATCTTGATTCCTCTATAATAAGAGTAGTCAAATTCCCTTGCCACGCAAGATATTTTCACTATAATTAGTAGATGATTCCAATTTGCTTAGACATATCAGTCCAAGACTTCCTACTCAATCTCACTAGAAAGAGACTTCTTGCTCAAACCAATTGTTCAGGACTTCTTTGCTCAATCAAACTAGAAAGATACTTCCTTTCATAAACTAACTATTCAGAACTTCCTTACTCAATCAAACTAGAAAGTGACTTCCTTTCCTAAACCAACTATTCAGGGTTTTCTTGTTCAATCAAACTAGAATGAGACTTTTCTAAGTTCTAAACAAAATGTTTAGATTACAACAAGATGTACTTGATATACAATTAGAAGTACAGATAATACAGGACACACAAAGACCTTGATACTAGATATTTCTAAGATATACAAGTATAAGAATATTCTCAAGTCTATATGCAATACAACAACTATAAATTCTAACGTGAAGAGTGAAACAGTTCTTACAATATCTGATTTTCTGTTGTTGTTCTTGTTGTATTATTCTTGTGTGCTTCTTTTTTAATCTTTAGCTCCTTTATATAGAGGAAACAAAAGAGACGTTGGAAGCATGCTTGCACATGTGTCTTTGCTGAAGAAGTTATTCCCAAGAGAGAGATGTTGGAATAGGTACGGTGAGGATCTTCATCTTCTGCATAATTGCATTATTTATTGTGTCTTTCTCAAGTAAGGCGTTCATAGGCATGGAGTAGTATTGAAGAAATCATATCAGTTTACCTTGAGCCTTATGCTAAAACCTCTAGTTGACTTCTTCTACAACTCAAGTTGTTGACAAGATGTAATTGCTTTTGCACATAGTACAGACAAAAGAGCTTTATAATGTGCTTCCAGCAAGGCGTTTAGTTCCGGAAATCATCAGAGGCAAAGTAAATATGGAAATTAAGTTTATATTTAAATATCAGAAGCTTTAATATGGCGCTGAGGTTTAGCTTGAAACTCAGGTTCTGATCCAGTAGAATTTGGTTTCACTTGCTTCTTCTTTACATGCTCTTTAACTAGGTCATAACCAAGTTGAATATAAGCATAATGATCCTGCAAATCTAATCAAACATTAGTATACCCTATTGTTCTTTAAGTACTTTTGTCATCTTCAAAACCCAAGGAGTATGCACTCAATTAGTGTGAGAAATTTTATTTCAACAGTTAGTTGGGCATGCGATTGTTAGTCGTTCAAATTTTGAAGAGAGGAAAATTGTTGTTGAGATGACAATGACCATTGTTTATCCCAAAAATATACTTACAACTTTGAAATAGAATAGACCCTAAAATATCTCAAATATTAAGCAAGTTTATAATGTCTGACACAAAAATAACAAGGTGATAAAGGGTCCAAGATTTGAAAGGCATGATTCGTTGAAAATGTTAAATGAGCATCAATATGTATTTAGGTATAGAGTGTATGAGAATGGAAAACCAGTTCGAGATATATTTTGAACGCATTTCAAATCCATCAAGTTGTTTAACAGAATTTCCACTATATTGTTAATTGATTCAACATATATGACCAACATGTACAAACTACCTCTGCTTGAAGTTGTTAGTGTTACTTCTTTATAGATGACATATTTAAATGAATTTTCTTTTTTGGAATGTGAAAAAGACGATAATGTAACTTGATTTTTAGAAATGTGTCGCAATATATTGAAAGATTTAAGAAAAAAATGTCACAAGTAATCGTCACTAATCACGATATTTCACTGATGAATTAAATTGCAAAATTATTTCTTTTTTCATATATTTTATTGTGTTGGTATCACGTAACAAAATACATGAGACCTAATATTAAGGAAATCTTAAGAAACAAATAAATTAATGGTAAAGACTGAAAAGTTGTCAAACCTACACAAATATCTTAATCCATAATAAATATATTGAATGTTATAATCAATTCTTCTGTGGAGAACTTATATGTTGATTTTTATCATGTAGTTCAAAATTATGTGCACGAAATATCAAGATTTTTAAAAATAAATATATGTTGTCAAACCTACACAAATAAGCAAAATTATTGAATTCATGCACGTTTTTCTAATAATTGAATCCTGACTACTCTACACCAAATCACAAGCTAACAACCAAATTAGGTTAGTATTGTCTCGTGCTGCAGTTAGGAATGACCAGCAGTACAATGGCAGCTTTGGTATGGTTTGGGTTGCTTCATCAAGAAAGAATGAAGAGGGTACTTAAAGTGACAGCATCATGTGACAACAAACGTTAGATATGCGTCTCTGACCATTTCCACACACAATGTCTGCCCTTTCTTTTCATCTTTAGTTTCATGTCGTGTTTAGGTTAATTAATAGTTAAATGTGAACGGAAATTTTACAATTGGTGGACCCTTTTTTTAACGTGGCGATGGCATCAATTTGTACCTATTTGATATCGATTATTTGTGATTCTTTTTACAAAAATACAAAAATTGACTTGTTTCTTGGGTTTATAAATATAATTAGCGTATATTATTGTTCTTACTAATAGTGACAAAACTACATATATGTTCCTACTATTTTAATGATGTTAATACTCAAGTTTAGCATGCGCGGTTGTATAGGGATTATGAGATTTGAGACTTTTGTCTTTATAATTATAACCGATACGTGTTAGAAGAAATTAACATTGTATCTCAAGTTTATCGCTTTCAAGTTTGTTAATGGTTAGTTATAAGGTAGAGATCATTCTTTTGGATGCATTAATAGAGTTTTGCGAATTAAAACAAGCGTTTTGCGAAAACTTCACGCCACATGCTTGTTTATCCAAATTATTATTTTTAAATAAAAAAAGACTAAAAATATATTTAAGCATAAATAAATAAATTTTTGGAACCCAGTTCTTTTTAAAAAGAAAATAAAATAAAATTTTATTCTTGAGACTTTATGGTTGATAGTTAGTTACACTCTATCTTTATTTTATTAGGGATATGAGATCTCAAATAGTGACATTAGAATTAAGATCTTATATCATCGTCTGATTTCACTTACGTCGGTTGAATAAATATATAACATCTCTAGTAAAAACTAGTGAGTTATACATCAAGAGATTGGGTATAGCAGTTTTGTTAATTCATTGTAAAAATATAGCAACGTTTAATTTATGGAATTTATTAGGCATCAATCAGGAAAAATAAGGGATTTTAGGAAAAATTGGACAACTTCCTCATAATTGTCAAAATAACTTTTATTTTCTCGCAAGCAAACTTGAAACTTCCTCAATTGTTACTTTCCAAACATTACACAATATTCGTCTGGTTAAATAGCAATTCCTATGGATACGATCTTATTTATTACTTCGATATTATCGGCACACTTGCCGAAATGTCATCAAAATTTTGACGCTGTTGTCGGGGACTATTGATAATTTCAACAAGACAACGCTTGTGCAAGATTTTTCTTTAGTTTTAATTTTGTTATTATTAGTTTTAATTTTAATTATTGTTACTCATTACTACTAAGGTATTTTGCTTGTGTATACGCAGTTCAGGATCAGAGTTTTGATTCAGAAATCGAGATAATCGCACGGGCAAACCAAAAAGTTGTTAGAGAATCCACTCTAGCACATGATACTTTAGTTGAGGAGAATTTACTTATTTCTTAGGATAACGAAATCGACGAACAAACAACCATGGCAAACGTACCACCACCTCTCACCATGGGGGGACTACAATAAGCAAATTGATGCAGGGTAGATTTCTAGGGGTTTTGTACCCACTAATCCTACTAACTTTGATATTAAGAATTTCGTGCTTTTAGGTTTAAGGGACAACCCTTTTGATGGAAGTGTAATTCAGGATCCGTGGGAGCATCTTGCTCGCTTCTACGAAACAACTTCAATGTGCAGACTACCTGATATTACTGAAGATCAGGTGAAGTTGAGATTGTTTAATTTTTACTTAATTGGAAGAGCCAAGGATTGGTTATTATGTCTTCCTAATGGTACCATGGAAACATGGAAGGAATAAGAGAACAAATTTCTAGAAAGATTCTTCACTATCACACAATTTATAGAAAGAAAAGTTGAAATCACTAATTTTGAGCAACAAGAGACTGAATCTCTTTGTGATTCAGGAGAGAGAGATTTAAATTGTTATTACACATGTGTCTAAATCATAATCTTAATAACATGGATCAAATACATAACTTTATCAAAGGACTCAGGAGTTAAACACATGTTATTGGATGCTTTTGCGGGATGCACAGTCAAAACTATGACTGAAGCTCGGGTAAAAGATTTGATTGAAAAATGTGCTTGAATGAATATCGTTCAAAGAGTGAAAGAATTGTAAAGGCCGAAAAATGTGCTTGAATGACTACTCAAGCAAATTGATGCATGGCTGATTTCTAGGTGTTTTGTACCCATTAATCCTACTAACTTTGATATTAAGAATTTCGTGCTTTCAGGTTTAAGGGACAACCCTTTTGATTAAAGTGTAATTCAGGATCTGTGGGAGCATCTTGCTCACTTCTACGAAATAACTTCAATGTGCAGACTACTTGATATTACTGAAGATTAGGTGAAGTTGAGGTTGTTCAATTTTTCCTTAATTGGAAGAGCCAGAGATTGGTTACTGTTGCACCCCAAAATTTGCCCTCCCATATTCTCCAAGAAATTGCCAAGTCAAGTCACAAAATTCCCCAAGGGTTACACAGTCCAACTGTCTCCTATACAGTCAAAACTAGGGTTTGTGTTCTGATCAAGAAAAGGAAGTTTTCAAAGGCCCAATCAAGTCTCATATGCCTACAAAGATGGTCAAGTATCCTCATATCAAGTTTCAAGGCATTCAGCTCAAAATTGCACAGTCAAAACCCTAAATTGCACTACAGTCAACTGTAGGGGCAAAATGGTCATTTGACAGTCAAAAGTTCAAATTTTTGGTCAACATATCATTTTGAAGCCACAAACATCATTTGATCAATGCTTGATCAGGATTCTCAAAATTTGGCTCAGAAATCATCAAAGATGCAAAAGTTACTATATTTGGACAGTTGAAAAAGTCAACTGAAATTGACCAGGGCATAACTTTCACATGGATTATCAGAAAAATTCCATCCAAAGCTCATTTTGAAGAGAAAGACATTTCCTAAAACTCATCCTCATACTTCAAGTCCAAGAAATACTCTCACAAAAAGTTATCAATTTCAACATTATAGGTCATTTTCAAAAGTCAACAAAAAGGGACTTTAAGTCAAAGGCCATAACTTGATATTGGTAAATCAAAATGACATGGGACCAAAGGCATTGGTTAAAGGACTCAAAGACCTTTCCAAAATGTCAAAGAACATGAGGAAAGATTAAAAATTGAGCAAGTTATGCCTTGTGGAAGTTGGGAAATTTTTGGATATTTTGAAAAGTCAACAATGGTTCAAATGACCTAAAAATGCTAATGGGCCCATTTTTCTTCCAAGATTCATCATTCTAAACATGTGCACGACCACTTGGCCCAAAGGGAAGTATTTTCTCATTTTTTATTTATTTATTTGAATTTCTATTAATATTAATTCATTTAAATCATTTTAATATATGGAAAATATTTAATTCACCCTAACCAATCTTTTTGTACACATTTTAGGCTCAATAATTCGTGCACATCCCAACATGGAAAGATTTGGCTTGATTGGATGCTAATTGAATCAAATGCACATGAAAAAGATATGAAACATAATGAAAAAAAAATCAAATATTCAAACAATGAATTACAAGAGATTTGATTGATTTTCTTAACCTAATTGCCTCACTACATAAGCACAAAGAGAACCCTAATCCTAATAGACTCTAAGCTGCGCAAAAGAACCATATACAAACTTGAAAAAATTCCTTGAAAACAAAAATTCTGAAATCATTGATAGAGGCGATTGAAGGCACAAAACCTATTCCAAAAGCTTCCTTGGCAATCCCTGAACGTATTCCAATCAAAAACAACAACCAAAGCTCCAAGAATTGGTATATGGAACACGAACTGCATCAAGAAAATTGCTTAATCGTGTTTTAATTTTGAAGCATAATCATTGCATTTTTTCTATAGATTATTACTCATGGATGATTTCTGATGCTAACTGTATAATTCAATTTTGTTTTTGTGCTCCCAACGCGATTTCGCCATGTTAGTTTTCTAGGTTTTTCAGAGCTTGAATTTAGGGCTTTTGCAAAGAGGAAAAATCAAAGCTCCAGACCATGACCATTGGATTCAGCGCATTGAGACAAACATGGACCAAGCCTCGCGATTAATTTATGAACCACATAGCCCTAATCGCTATTTTTCCATAGCCAGCCTAATGAAACACTATGAAAACCATTGCCTTCGTTTTTGTATTACAGGGACAGTGGAGACGATGAAGCGTGGCAAAGCATGATTCGTTGATTTAAAATTCGCGCGTTTTCCAGCACTAATCTCGTTTTTCTATTATATTATTTGTTTGTTAATTATATTACAAAAGCGTGAATTGGCACAGTTGGTGGGAGACAACGCTGGTAACCCTCATGACCTGGGTTCAAGTCCCAGGTCTTGCATATTTCAATCTTGTTTTTCCATATAAATTCCCATGCAGGCACAACGTTAAGGTACACCATGTATCCTCCATCATCAAGCCAGCCACGTTCATCTGGAGATTTAATCCAAGGCCAAGAATCAAAGAGCACGCTACACTTCAGTCAACGCACCACATGCTTGCACGAAAGTCAATCAGGCCTTGTAAGATTGGGCCAGAACTTTTGAATCAACACCTCACAATTGGGGCCTGAACCCCCCTGGTTTGCTTTCTCTATTTTTTTTCTTATTCTATTTTTTATTGTTATTTTATTTTCTTTAGTTGTTTAAATTAATTATTATTTTTACACAATATAAAAAACATCATAAAAAATCAGAAACAAACAAAAAATGTAATAAATAGTTTTTATTTTTTATCTTCATAAATAAATTGTATAATTGAATTTAGTATAATTAGGTTTTTTGCAATTTTAATTCTTTTTTAATAAACAAAAATACAAAAATATGTAGAAATAGGTTTAATTAATTTTGATTCCTTTTAATTTCCCTTTTTTACAATAATAATATTTATTTTATTTATTTTCATAATTAAAAATGCATGTAAATTAACTTAGGTTTAAATTAGTTAAAAATTCAATATTTTTCATAATAACTTAAAACTAATTAGAATTAGGGTTTGACATTTTATTTTAATTATAATTAATTCTCTTTTTCTAGTAAATCAAAAAACACAAAAATACTAAAAAACATTTTCTTTTAACTCTTAATTTTAATTCCTTATTAATAATATTTTGCAAAAGGGTTCAACGCCCATATTTTATTTGTTTAATTTGCGTATTTATTTTATTTCGTTTAAATAATTATGTATCTCTCCCAAAGCGTTGTAACTTTAACTTTTCACACTTTTATTTCTTTTGCTTTATTTACTTTCTGTCAAATCGGGTCCGGTTTAATTTTGGCGATGTGGACCCGCGCCATTTGTAATAGCTTTAGAATTTACTTTTCCGCCAATATTAACTGTTAAATAAGCATGCAAGAATGAATGGACATAAATAAAATCAAGCGTAGATCACAATGAACATGACAAGACAAATATCAATGAAAACGACACACAAATCGCACACACCACCCCTAGGGTACGCCTCACTGTTGCCTTGCCTCGAAAGGTGATCGTCGAGTAGAGGATGTCTTAGTAAGTCCTCATGATCCGGGAACCTGGCATGAGGGTAGCTTCTAAGGTGTCTTCACATTGCTCTGGTGATCACCATGTCCCTACAAACTCGAATTGACCCGAACACCTCCAACGGTGGTGCTACCTACCTCTCAATGGTGGGATGGCACTACTTTAAAGGACATTTACACAGACGAATTCCTTAGGGTAGGTAGGTTCTCGTAGATACTTGCTCTAATTTCAAAACAAAATTCAAAAATACTTTTCACACCAACACATTTTCAAAAGCTTTCAAAGCAATTTTTTCAAACACTCTGACGTACGAGTCGAACTGAAATTTTTCAAAGAAACTTTTTAAAACCCACATTGAAAAGCAAACAAACCTTTTTTGAAAACACAATGAGCAAGTATCTAAGAGCCCATGGATAACCATGGATAGAAAGGGTGCTAACACCTTCCCTTTCTATAACCTACCTCCCGAACCGAGAGCAATCTCTTTAAGGAATTTTTCTGTGCTTTTGTCCTTTCCATTTGGAGAAAATAAAAGACGGTGGCGACTCTTACTTACCACGACATTTCGCGAAACCAGCTTTAAAACAGTCAGTTCCAGATCCACCGATCACAGAACTGGCGACTCTGCTGGGGACCCTTAAAACTTAAAGTGAGGTGTACCTTAGGGCTAGCTCATAGCTATGTTTTCAATTGTCTTCTTTGCTTGCTTTATTATTGTGGGTTGCTTGGGAGTTCTATAGATCCTAAACCCGGATCTGGGGGATACCTTTCTTAGAAAGTAGCAACAAGGCTGTGAGGGAACTGTGCGGGGTATACCGACATGGTTGAAACAGTCTGCTACGTTGATGTGGCACTTTGGTGTGTACCGGTAACCCTTGAGTTCAGTCAAGGAGAGTACGGGGCCTCCGTGTGGTGTCATGAAGCATCAACAGACCTTAGGAACCTTAATTGAACAATCTTGGCCTCTTTAGGGTAGTGAGATAACTGACTTTGGTGCAGTCCGAGGTTGGTTGATACTCGATACTACACTCAATTGAGGGTTGCTTTCCTGGAATATTTCGGTCGCCAGTTCAGTGGCTAAATCGAAACGATGAACAATGAAAGCAATCCAGTGATATTGGGAACCCTAGAACCCGGTTACTTCTAATAGGACAGGTTGAGCCCACCAACTTCAAGAGGGTAATACCTAGACCTCATGCTGGCCTAAACCCTAAGGGCTCTTTAGTGTGACTTGTGTGCCTTCGTACTTGACTATCTGCGTGCTTGTTACCTGACACTGGTTTCTTGCAGGTCTTGTTTATAGTCCTTAATTGGGACTCATAACAGGGTACTAAGTTTCTTGCAGGTCTTGTTTATAGTCCTTAATTGGGACTCATAACAGGGTACTAAATTTCTTGCAGGTCTTGTTTATAGTCCTTAATTGGGACTCATAACAGGGTACTAAATTTCTTGCAGGTCTTGTTTATAGTCCTTAATTGGGACTCATAACAGGGTACTAAGTTTCTTGCAGGTCTTGTTTATAGTCCTTAATTGGGACTCATAACAGGGTACTAAATTTCTTGCAGGGTTGTTTATAGTCCTTAATTGGGACTCATAACAGGGTTACTCACATTACCCCATGCATAGCATGACATCATACCATTGCATACATCCTAACCCATTTCAAGGATCTCAAGGGCTTGTGATGCAGGTCATGATAAACCAATTACCCAGCAAGGGGCAAAGGGGATTTATTTTCCTCTAGCCAAGGGTGTCAGGGGCTATGACCCACTGGATATGGTGAGCCTTTGACCCTTGACGAAGGACTCTCAACAAAATGAAGTTCTTACAATCAAGCTACCGGATCCAAATGCTAACAAAGTTTCTCTGTTTACCCCGCGAGGTCCTTGAAAACATTACATGCATGTCATACATCTCATTGCATTGCAGGTATCCCTTTGACAGGTTGCTTACCCTTCTCCGCTGTTTATTTCAGCCGATTGTCATGAATCCTGAATCATCAGCCGAGCAGACTATCAAGGACCTCCAGGCTCAGAACGCCCAGTTCCAAGAGCTGATCATGAATTTGACCCAGGGGCAACAAGATCTGAAGGCCCTGCTCTTAAAGAAAGAAAAGAAGAAGAAGAGGACTGTTTTGTTCAGCCCTAGACGCAGATCTGGGAACACACTGCAGGACCAAGCTGAGAGGACAACTCCATCTGTGGGGAAGAACAGTCACCAAGAGGAAAGGGTTCCTAGTCCAGTGGTCTCCGACAACGAGACAGATTTTGATGAAGAACAGTACCCTCCTGCAGACGACAAATATAAACAGTTGGAGGATAGGCTGAATGCTATGGAGATCCAACAGGTACCTGGGCTGGATCTCGGAGATCTGGGTTTGTCAACTGGTGTGATTATTCCTCGGAAGTTCAAAGCACCATCCTTTATCAAGTATGACGGGGCGTCTTGTCCCAAGTTACATCTCAGGTCCTATGTTCGGAAGATTCAACCATATACGGTGGACAAGAATTTGTGGATCCATTTCTTCCAGGAGAGTCTTTCAGGGACTCATCTCGAATGGTTCTATCAGCTAGATGGGACCAAGGTTCGTAACTGGGAGGAGTTGGCTACTGCTTTCTACAAGCAGTATCAATATAATGCCGACCTTGCTCCTACGCGTACCCAACTCCAGGGTATGTCGTTAGGATCAAGTGAAGGTTTTAAAGAATATGCGCAGAAATGGAGGGATCTTGCTGGAAGAGTACAACCACCTCTGACTGATCGGGAACTTGTGGACATGTTCTTGGGGACCTTGTCTGGTCCATTTTATAACCACCTGATTGGGAATTCGTCTGCTGGATTCACAGATCTTATCTTGACTGGAGAGCGAATAGAAGCTGGCATCCGGTCTGGGAAAATTCAAGAAGCTGCACCTTCTGATAAGAAGCCTCATCATGGGAAGAAAGAATCCAATGCTGTGCACGGTAAAAAGAGCCGTCATGAGATAGGGGCAATCCAGATCTCCAATCCTGGATCTGCTCAACAAGGACAGGGGCAGCAGCGAAAGGAGAAACGACAGTATACCAAACTCAACATGTCGTTGGATCAGGCACTGCAACAAATGTTGAAGGCAGGGCTGATCACCTTAAGGGCTCCTCTCCGGAATCCAAACACTTCTGCTCCTAACTATCATCCCAACGATAGGTGCGCTTATCATTCTGATAGCCTGGGGCATACTACGGACAACTGCTGGCCTCTCAAGAACAAAATTCAAGACATGATCGACGCTGGGGAGATTCAGTTTGAAGTGCCTGAGACTCCGAACATAATCACTGCTCCGTTGCCCAATCATTGAAGCCTTTTGTTTATTTGAATTTTGAGTTGTATTTTTCATTGCTTATACAAACGATTAATGTCATAGCAAACTCTTGTATGTTATCAATGCATCGCATACGTCTGTTTTGAGAATTAATATAATTGTTTTCATTATGTTCAAATTTCTTTTCATATTTTTTCTGATGTCAACTCTTGATCTAAAATTCTAAAGCCTCTTGAGGGAGGATGACGAAAACGATACCACAATCTACAGTATGCTTTTGAACAGACCCCGCTGATGAGGTACAGGCATTGTTTCAATCCCTAAACACTAGAGTTATAAGGATGATAAACCCTCGTCAACCCGTCTGAGCCAAAGAAGTAGGAGTTTTTATTTTCGAAAATTAAAACCCTTTACCATAACCCGGGGCAGGGTAGTCTTCTCAGTTGATCCAAGTGCATGACGAATGGCACCAAAGAGATCCTTACGAAAAACAGTGATGGTTCAGAACAATCATAAAGACAGGCAGTTGTTATCAAAAAAAAATCATAAGCAAAAAACCCATTAAGTCAAAACCCATGAAGGAGACTTACAAAACGGGGGCATCCCGTTGACTGTAATTCCAAAAAAGGAAACAGTTCAGGCAAAAAAAGAAAGGGATAACAAAAATCAAGAAAGAGGTCTTACAAACCCTCAACAAAAAAAAAAGAATGACTGCCTATTCAAAATAAGTTATCAACATCCGAATCATCACCGGAAAATCAGAGCAAAGACTCAAACAAGGTCTAACGTATGATCAACTGAGTTTAGGTTTGGAGAACATCACGAAGAGCGGGTGGGTACAAATAAAATTTGAGCCTTTATCCTTTGTTTCTTAAACCGTGAACCAGGCCACGTTATAACCCTTAAAAGTCCTAGCTGAAGCATGGGTTAGTTCGAAAGCATACTGTTACAAAAGGTATCCTGACTCCTTAAGGCCTACGGTAAATACGGAGTTGACATCACGTTTTACAAACATTCACTTGTTTTATGGAAAAAAAGAATGCATTTTCAAAATCTTCGAGACAGACATAGGCTTTGCATTTTTAACATAACTTTGTTTGCATATGACTTTTTGTTTGAATAGCAGGGAAATTCGCACAACGAAAGTCTAATGAACAAGAGCATCTCCAATCAAGGGGCACGGCATGACTATTGTCCACCATCTGGGGCAGTTAAGTCAAGATCCAGAGAATCTCTCAAAAGGCCAAAAAGCCTGGGGCAAATCTCTGCCTGAGTCACTTGGGGCACTCCAGCAAATCTTGCACGATCAGACACCTTCTGGTAATATGACAACACAAGCAGCCAGGGGCACCTACCTGCATTCTAAGAGCATGGACATAGTCGGAAAATACTACGCAAAATCAAAGACCCGCTAGGCTGACATGCCTAGGCAAAATAAGGGCTTCCCGGCGAACCAAAAGGGTTCGGGCAAAATGAGGGATGAAATGAAAAATCTGTACACCCGGCAAGTCGAAAACCTGAAAAGGCGGCTTGGGCAAAAATGGGTATCCCGGTGGACTGAAAACCTGAAAGGGCGGTCCAGGCAAAAATTAGGGATCAAAGCGTACGACTATGTCCTGTCGTCTTGTCACCTGCCTACCGGAAGAAGGTTTGTCCATCAACCATTATCAGTACCCCACAAGTGCCTCCCCCCATAGAAACAGGGGCAATAAAGAGCGGTCTAAGCAATCTGATTGTTCTATCCTCCAAGCTATCAGGGTAGGTTCCGTTGAAGAACATAACCAATACAGTTCAATACTTCCCCAGGAGAGTCCAATCCAGATTCCCCAGGAAGGTTGGAATTCATATCCCCAAGTAGTAAGCTTATCCCCAGTAAGTTACGGAAGCTTACCCCTCTCAAGGCACGAACGCGTCGCCCGGCTTTATTCAAAGAGTTATTTCCTTAACAGGATATAACTGGGTTATCCTCAGCCAAAAGCCACAGAAAGAGCGTCGTCGGCAAAGTCTTCCTATCCCCAGCAAACTACTATCAACTCAGCAAGGCATCCCTCCTCCCACAGAGTATTGCTTCCCAGCATGGTCGCTAGAGTATCTTTTCTCCCCGCAGAATCTCCCATTTGCCAAGTTTATTCCGCAACGGAGTCATCTTCTCCTACCGGTACTCTTGCAGTTATCATCCCCAGCAAAAGAAAAATCTACTCTTCAACATCAGCCCAGGAGTGACTTCCCGGCACTCGTCAAGGATTTATTTTCCTAAAACGAAAAAATACATTCATAAACATCACATCTTCATACATTATAACATGCATATGCATCATACTACACGAATCTCATTAATTTTGAAGACATACAGTTCATGCATCATGATTTTGCATACAATTATGTTTTACCTTTCAGGAAAGGTCAATACAAAGATGACTACTATCAACTATCGCAATTCTTTCTAGATATAGTTTCAGATGTAAATCAGATATGGTGACGTTCTGATGCTGCTTCCAGATTTCCTTCTAGATATAGTTTCAGATATGACCCAGATATGGTGACGTTCTGACGCTGCTTCCAGAATTCCTTCTAGATATAGTTTCAGATATGATCTAGAGATGGTGACGTTCTGACGCTGCTTCCAGAATTCCTTCTAGATATAGTTTCAGATATGATCCAGAGATGGTGACGTTCTGACGCTGCTTCCAGAATTCCTTCTAGATATAGTTTCAGATATGATCCAGAGATGGTGACGTTCTGACGCTGCTTCCAGAATTCCTTCTAGATATAGTTTCAGATATGATCCAGAGATGGTGATGTTCTGACGCTGCTTCCAGAATTCCTTCTAGATATAGTTTCAGATATGATCCAGATATGGTGACGTTCTGATGCTGCTTCCAGATTTCCTTCTAGATATAGTTTCAGATATGATCCAGATATGGTGACGTTCTGATGCTGCTTCCAGATTTTCTTCTAGATATAGTTTCAGATATGACCCAGATATGGTGACGTTCTGATACTGCTTCCAGATTTCCTTCCAGATATAGTTTCAGATATGACCCAGATATGGTGACGTTCTGATGCTGCTTCCAGATCTCCTTCCAGATATAGTCCAGATATGACCCAGATATGGCGACGTTCTGACACTTACTCCAGTTGAAGATATTTCAAGACCTCCTCTAGTCCAGCTAAATCGACTCCTAACAGATTTCTCTGATAAAGACTCAGTAGAAGTTATCCCAGATTATAAATTCCTATGGTCCCCTCTCCGGCAAGTGCGTGAGGTGGTGATTCCTTCTTCAGATGTTTCCCTCTCTGACGATGAGTGTGAGGTGATAGTCTCCTATGGTTCCCTCTCCGACGGTGTGTGAGGTGACAATTCCTTTTCCTATGATTCCCCTCTCCGACGGCGAGTGAGGTGATTCCCTTTCAGATTATAATGGCCTATGGTTCTCTTCCCGATACTGCAAAGATGGTAATTCCCGCCAAGATTTTTCTCAACGAGCGTTGTTGAAGTTAAAATCACCCAAGGTTCTCTTACCATTCATGCCAAGGCAGTAACCATCCCTGGTTCATTCATTGCTGTTTGAAGCTCCAGACTCAGCTCCTGTAACCAGTCAGGACACATCTATACCAGGCATCTGAAAACCAGCTCCTGCAACGTGTCAGGTACTCATTTGTTCTTTTGCAGGTATGCAGGTTCTCGCTAAGGAATCTCCTACGCAATCAACATCCAGATGGCATCTATAAGCCCATCATCCTATCCAGCAATCTCCAAATGGCATCTATAAGCCCATTCCCATCACACTGCTACTATGTAAGCGCAAATTTCTGGGCACTCTAGTGTCCAATCATCTTCTACCCTCGGATTACGAAAGGCACGTCAGCCAATCTGCATCCTCAGGTCTAAAAAGATTGAACAGGGGCAACTGTTGCACCCCAAAATTTTCCCTCCCATATTCTCCAAGAAATTGCCAAGTCAAGTCACAAAATTCCCCAAGGGTTACACAGTCCAACTGTCTCCTATACAGTCAAAACTAGGGTTTATGTTCTGATCAAGAAAAGGAAGTTTTCAAAGGCCCAATCAAGTCTCATATGCCTACAAAGATGGTCAAGTATCCTCATATCAAGTTTCAAGGCATTCAGCTCAAAATTGCACAGTTAAAACCCTAAATTGCACTACAGTCAACTGTAGGGGCAAAATGGTCATTTGACAGTCAAAAGTTCAAATTTTTGGTCAACATATCATTTTGAAGCCACAAACATCATTTGATCAATGCTTGATCATGATTCTCAAAATTTGGCTCAGAAATCATCAAAGATGCAAAAGTTACTATATTTGGACAGCTGAAAAAGTCAACTGAAATTGACCAGGGCATAACTTTCACATGGATTATCAGAAAAATTCCATCCAAAGCTCATTTTGAAGAGAAAGACATTTCCTACAACTCATCCTCATACTTCAAGTCCAAGAAATGCTCTCACAAAAAGTTATCAATTTCAACATTATAGGTCATTTTCAAAAGTCAACAAAAAGGGACTTTAAGTCAAAGGCCATAACTTGAGATTGGTAAATCAAAATGACATGGGAACAAAGGCATTGGTTAAAGGACTCAAAGACCTTTCCAAAATGTCCAAGAACATGAAGAAAGATTAAAAATTGAGCAAGTTATGCCTTGTAGAAGTTGGGAAATTTTTGGATATTTTGAAAAGTCAACAATGGTTCAAATGACCTAAAAATGCTAATGGGCCCATTTTTCTTCCAAGATTCATCATTCTAAACATGTGCACGACCACTTGGCCCAAAGGGAAGTATTTTCTCATTTTTTATTTATTTATTTGAATTTCTATTAATATTAATTCATTTAAATCATTTTAATATATGGAAAATATTTAATTCACCCTAACCAATCTTTTTGTACACATTTTAGGCTCAATAATTCGTGCACATCCCAACATGGAAAGATTTGGCTTGATTGGATGCTAATTGAATCAAATGCACATGAAAAAGATATGAAACATAATGAAAAAAAAATCAAATATTCAAACAATGAATTACAAGAGATTTGATTGATTTTCTTAACCTAATTGCCTCACTACATAAGCACAAAGAGAACCCTAATCCTAATAGACTCTAAGCTGCGCAAAAGAACCATATACAAACTTGAAAAAATTCCTTGAAAACAAAAATTCTGAAATCATTGATAGAGGCGATTGAAGGCACAAAACCTATTCCAAAAGCTTCCTTGGCAATCCCTGAACGTATTCCAATCAAAAACAACAACCAAAGCTCCAAGAATTGGTATATGGAACACGAACTGCATCAAGAAAATTGCTTAATCGTGTTTTAATTTTGAAGCATAATCATTGCATTTTTTCTATAGATTATTACTCATGGATGATTTCTGATGCTAACTGTATAATTCAATTTTGTTTTTGTGCTCCCAACGCGATTTCGCCATGTTAGTTTTCTAGGTTTTTCAGAGCTTGAATTTAGGGCTTTTGCAAAGAGGAAAAATCAAAGCTCCAGACCATGACCATTGGATTCAGCGCATTGAGACAAACATGGACCAAGCCTCGCGATTAATTTATGAACCACATAGCCCTAATCGCTATTTTTCCATAGCCAGCCTAATGAAACACTATGAAAACCATTGCCTTCGTTTTTGTATTACAGGGACAGTGGAGACGATGAAGCGTGGCAAAGCATGATTCGTTGATTTAAAATTCGCGCGTTTTCCAGCACTAATCTCGTTTTTCTATTATATTATTTGTTTGTTAATTATATTACAAAAGCGTGAATTGGCACAGTTGGTGGGAGACAACGCTGGTAACCCTCATGACCTGGGTTCAAGTCCCAGGTCTTGCATATTTCAATCTTGTTTTTCCATATAAATTCCCATGCAGGCACAACGTTAAGGTACACCATGTATCCTCCATCATCAAGCCAGCCACGTTCATCTGGAGATTTAATCCAAGGCCAAGAATCAAAGAGCACGCTACACTTCAGTCAACGCACCACATGCTTGCACGAAAGTCAATCAGGCCTTGTAAGATTGGGCCAGAACTTTTGAATCAACACCTCACAATTGGGGCCTGAACCCCCCTGGTTTGCTTTCTCTATTTTTTTTCTTATTCTATTTTTTATTGTTATTTTATTTTCTTTAGTTGTTTAAATTAATTATTATTTTTACACAATATAAAAAACATCATAAAAAATCAGAAACAAACAAAAAATGTAATAAATAGTTTTTATTTTTTATCTTCATAAATAAATTGTATAATTGAATTTAGTATAATTAGGTTTTTTGCAATTTTAATTCTTTTTTAATAAACAAAAATACAAAAATATGTAGAAATAGGTTTAATTAATTTTGATTCCTTTTAATTTCCCTTTTTTACAATAATAATATTTATTTTATTTATTTTCATAATTAAAAATGCATGTAAATTAACTTAGGTTTAAATTAGTTAAAAATTCAATATTTTTCATAATAACTTAAAACTAATTAGAATTAGGGTTTGACATTTTATTTTAATTATAATTAATTCTCTTTTTCTAGTAAATCAAAAAACACAAAAATACTAAAAAACATTTTCTTTTAACTCTTAATTTTAATTCCTTATTAATAATATTTTGCAAAAGGGTTCAACGCCCATATTTTATTTGTTTAATTTGCATATTTATTTTATTTCGTTTAAATAATTATGTATCTCTCCCAAAGCGTTGTAACTTTAACTTTTCGCACTTTTATTTCTTTTGCTTTATTTACTTTCTGTCAAATCGGGTCCGGTTTAATTTTGGCGATGTGGACCCGCGCCATTTGTAATAGCTTTAGAATTTACTTTTCCGCCAATATTAACTGTTAAATAAGCATGCAAGAATGAATGGACATAAATAAAATCAAGCGTAGATCACAATGAACATGACAAGACAAATATCAATGAAAACGACACACAAATCGCACACACCACCCCTAGGGTACGCCTCACTGTTGCCTTGCCTCGAAAGGTGATCGTCGAGTAGAGGATGTCTTAGTAAGTCCTCATGATCCGGGAACCTGGCATGAGGGTAGCTTCTAAGGTGTCTTCCCATTGCTCTGGTGATCACCATGTCCCTACAAACTCGAATTGACCCGAACACCTCCAACGGTGGTGCTACCTACCTCTCAATGGTGGGATGGCACTACTTTAAAGGACATTTACACAGACGAATTCCTTAGGGTAGGTAGGTTCTCGTAGATACTTGCTCTAATTTCAAAACAAAATTCAAAAATACTTTTCACACCAACACATTTTCAAAAGCTTTCAAAGCAATTTTTTCAAACACTCTGACGTACGAGTCGAACTGAAATTTTTCAAAGAAACTTTTTAAAACCCACATTGAAAAGCAAACAAACCTTTTTTGAAAACACAATGAGCAAGTATCTAAGAGCCCATGGATAACCATGGATAGAAAGGGTGCTAACACCTTCCCTTTCTATAACCTACCTCCCGAACCGAGAGCAATCTCTTTAAGGAATTTTTCTGTGCTTTTGTCCTTTCCATTTGGAGAAAATAAAAGACGGTGGCGACTCTTGCTTACCGCGACATTTCGCGAAACCAGCTTTAAAACAGTCAGTTCCAGATCCACCGATCACAGTTACTATATCTTCCTAATGATACCATAGGAACGAGGAAGGAATAAGAGGACAAATTTATAGAAAGATTCTTCACTACCACACAATTCATAGAAAGAAAAGCCGAAATCACTAATTTTGAGTACCAAGAGACTGAATCTCTTTATGATTTAAAACAAAGCAAAAAGAAAGAAGAAGAAGAAGAAGAAAGGTGATTAGCACAAAGGCAATTGGATTGGATCATTACCTCAATTCATCTTCTTCATGATACCTTGAGACAAACTTATCATCAATCCAAAGTACCAAAAATGATCATTTAATGGTAGATTTGAAATGAAGAAAGTTCAACAGTCATCAATCTAAAGTCTAATTGAACAAGATGAGCTTTGATCAACCACAATTAACCAAGTCAACCAAAAGTCAGAAGTACCAATCATCAAGAACAATCAAAATAAAAATTAAATTGAATTTTAAATGATTTTCAAATGGTTTATAAAGGAAATAAAAGAGAAAATGAAAAAGCACCATTAAATCATCAAATAAATGGCTACAAAAACTATTTAAAAAAAATCAGAAATATTCTAAAGAAATAGATCTCAAAAATTGGGATCCAAAATGCTTTAAAATGATTAAAATAAAATTGATGAAAATTAATAAAAAAGAAAATAAAGAGAAAATAATGAAAAATACTAAAAATGATTTAAAAATTTTGGAGAAAAAAAACATATAAGGTAGAAAATAATTTTAGAAAATTATAGAAAAAATTTGAAGTGCAAATGTTTTGGAGCTATTTTAAAATAACTTTGAAAGAAAATGAAATTAAATGACATGAAAATAGAAAATAAAATAAAATGTGCTATGGCTAGTACGTGTGTTCGCTTATGATTGGCTGGGGAATTCAAAATTTGCTCCAAAGCATACGAAGGACTTAGTCGTCTTCAACCTCTAGCCAAATTTCCAGATCTTTGAACTCTGAGTTTTAAGCTCAAACACTTCATGGTTTAGCTTCTACTCATGTTATCATTCTCATCTCTCTGATTGGAGCCATTGATTCACTCAAACCAGAGAGAATTTGGAAAAATACGTAGAAATCCTAGCTTACTCAAAGTTAAATTAAATGCTTAAAACGATGAATAAATTCAACAAGAGTGGGGGTTATTGTTTAGTGAAGCAAGACGAAGAGACTGTTAACTTTTTTGCTCAAGAAATTTAGTCGTAGCTAACTGTTCGAAGTGAAGCTCCAATGTATGAAAAATGGTGAAATGGGTTGGTACTTGTAGGTGCTTCAGAACTTCTGAGAAGCTTTAAACACCTTTAGACGATGTCTATGAAGGTTCCTGGGTGGAGATTTGAAGTTGAAAGGAAGAGAAAATGAGAAACCAAACTTCTGGTTTTTAGAGGTATCGGGTTCTATAGAGGCAGAGTTTCTTTGGCTCTTAAAGCTTAGAAATGAGAGCATAATGAAGCTCTATTTATAGGAGAAATGAATGAGCTCATCGTACGTTTGAATTTTAGATCCCAAACGTGTGAACCAAGTATGAAATTTTCTAGATCCAAGTGTGTGAAGGAATGGCATGGAATGCGTGACTTGTTGCTCACTTCAGGTCGTTTTACATTGTACCCAACGTGTTTCATCATCACAAAGAAGTTTTCACGTGTGCAAAGTGGTCCCATTTGAGTTTTAGGTCATTTCCAATTATAGGTTATTCGTGAAGAAAACATAATTAGGGAATCATGTTCATGTTTACGCCAAATGAAATCTCCTCATGCATTTCTTGATTTTCTTTTTACCAAATGTTCTTTTCATGGAGTAGAACACAATGAAAAAAGAACCAACTTAAAAGATTGCTTGATGATAAAATGGCATGAGTTGAAAGTTAGGGTCGTGGAACTGAAAAACAGGTCTGGCATTAGGTCAAACTGGTCATGACCTAATTTTGTTCATAAGTGGCATCCAACATTTGAGGGACTTAGAGCTTGAATCGATGTTTGATCTCTGAAGCAAAGTTGAAGAGGATATCAAAAGGGATATTTTGATCAAATAGGGCCTCAAAAATATTGAGAAATGAGAGAGTTATGATATTTGGACCAAATGACATGCCATACTTGATTTTAAGTCAAACCGCCATGTTCCAACTTGTCATTTTTGAGGTTTTCTTACATTTCAAGGCACAATGATGATCATATAAATAACAAATGAACCATCCTTGGTAGGCCTTTGATTAATATTGATGAATGTTTGAGAAAAATGATGAAGAAGGCATGTAAATAAACACATGAACCTATCTTGAATCAACCTTGAAAACATGCATCAAACTTGAACTTCCTTTGCTCAATTATGTTGAATGAAGATTGAATGAATGTTACCTAAATTTATAGGTCATGCCTTGAATACTAAGCCTTGTTGACCACTTGTTAACCTTAACTTTTACTTAGGGGATCAAAACCCTAATTTAGAAACCCAACTTGATCTCTTGATAAAAAAACCTACCTTGCAAAATAAGAAAAAGGAAACATAGCCTATTTTTAATTTATTTTGAATAGGGTTAGTAAAACATAAAATCAAGTAAACACAAAGATAAAGGAAAACACAAAGGGTTCTTGGTGATCTCCCACATAACAAACCCAAAGATAAAAGGTCGGGAGATTTCCATGTTTGTGATCTTGATGAAATGCAAATGATGATAGGTGGGATCTTAGGGGTAAAAATTAAGGTATGTCACTTATCCTTAAGAGGAAACCAAAGGAGGAAGATGAAGCATGGATATTTAAAAAGTTTAAGGAGATGCTTGTTAAGATTCAGATAAGTATTTCTTCTAATGAAATTTTGGAACCAATGCCTAAATAAGTTTATGAAGGAATTTCTATGTGGTAAAAAGAAAGAGAAGGAATGCGAACAGGTGGATGCACCAGACAAGTGCAATTCCATATTTTACATGAATATTCTACTGTAGCTGAAGAATCCAAGCAAGTTCAGTATCCTTTGTAATATCTGGGAATTTAAGTTCCCACATGCT
This sequence comes from Vicia faba, assembly GCA_948472305.1. Lineage (NCBI taxonomy): Eukaryota > Viridiplantae > Streptophyta > Magnoliopsida > Fabales > Fabaceae > Vicia > Vicia faba. Next base: position 369,083,158 of record OX451735.1, read on the forward strand.
TTATGTGATTTAGGATCGAGCATCAATCTAATGCCTCTGAAAATAGCTAAGGTACTAAATTTAGGAGATCCAAAGCCTACTAATATGACTCTAACCTTAGCTGATCTTTCTGTAACTTACCCCTAGGTAATTTTAGAGGATGTTCTGGTATGTGTGGATGCTTTAGTTTTTTTGTAGATTTTGTAGTAGTAGACATGAAAGGAGACACTAAGAATTCTTTAATTCTCAAAAGGCCATTTTTTGGAAACTGGTAAGGCATTGATTGACGTGGAATCATGTGAGCTTATGTTACATTTTAAAAATGAGCATGTCATTTTTAATGTGTGTGAATGGGCGCAGTTTACAAATGATTTAGAAACATGTTACCAAATTGAAATTGTAATGGGCCAGATGATTTAGAAAAATGATCAAAGAGGGCCTCAAAAATATTTAGAAATGAGAGTGTTATGATATTTGGACCAAATGACATGCCATACTTGATTTTAAGTCAAACCACCATGTTCCAACTTGTCATTTTTGATGTTTTCTTACATTTCAAGGCACAATGATGATCATATAAACACCAAATGAAGTATCCTCGGTAGGCCTTTGATTAATATTGATGAATGTTTGAGAAAAATGATAAAGAAGGCATGGTAATAAACACATGAACCTATCTTGAATCAACCTTGAAAACATGCATCAAACTTGAACTTCCTTTGCTCAATTATGTTGAATTAAGATTGAATGAATGTTACTTAAATTTATAGGTCATGCCTTGAATAATAAGTCTTGTTGACCACTTGTTGACCTTGACTTTGACTCAGGGGATCAAAACCCTAATTTAGAAACCCAACTTGATCTCTTGATAAAAAAACCCTACCTTGCAAAATAAGAAAAAGGAAACAAAGCCTATTTTTTATTTATTTTGAATAGGGTTAGTAAAACATAAAAGAAAGTAAACACAAAGGGTGCTTGGTTATCTCCCACACAACAAACCCAAATACAAAAGTTTGGGAGATTTCCATGTTTGTGATCTTGATGAAATGCAAATGATGATAGGTGGGATCTTAGGGGTAAAAGTTAAGGTATGGCACTTATCCTCAAGAGGAAACCAAAGGAGGAAGACGAAGCATGGATATTTAAAAAGTTTAAGGAGATGCTTGTTAAGCTTCAGATAAGTATTTCTTCTAATGAAATTTTGGAACCAATGCCTAAATAAGTTTATGAAGGAATTTCTATGTGGTAAAAAGAAAGAGAAGGAATACAAACAGGTAGATGCACCAGACAAGTGCAATTCCATATTTTACAGGAATATCCCACTGAAGCTGAAGAATCCAGGCAAGTTCGTTATCCCTTGTAATATCGGGGAATTTAAGTTCCCACGTGCTTTATGTGATTTAGGATCGAGCATCAATCTAATGCCTCTGAAAATAGATAAGGTACTAAATTTGGGAGATCCATAGCCTACTAATATGACTCTAACCTTAGCTGGTCTTTCTGTTACTTACCCTAGGTAATTTTAGAGAATGTTCTGGTATGTGTGGATGCTTTAGTTTTTTTTTGTAGATTTTGTAGTAGTAGACATGAAAGGAGACACTGAGAATTCTTTAATTCTCAAAAGGCCATTTTTGGAAACTGGTAAGGCGTTGATTGATGTGGAATCATGTGAGCTCATGTTACATTTTAAAAATGAGCATATCATTTTTAATGTGTATGAATGGACGCAGTTTACAAATGATTTAGAAACATGTTACCAAATTGAAGTTGTAACAGGCCATATGACTTGTGTACGGCATGAGGGAATCCCTTGCGCCTGACATACATTAGGCATTAACAATCAAGCTAATGACGGTAGAGAAGATTTTGATGGAAGGCAGCCCAACGATAAGCTTATTTTAGAAAATTTTCAAATTCTATGTTATTTAAATTAATCATGTTCTATTTTATAGTTTATCACAGGAAAAGTGGACATGTAGAGAAAATAAATAGTAGAAGTTAGAAGTGGGGGGAGAAAAGAAGGAAAAATAAAAAAGCTGCTGGAAAAATCATAGAGGGCATCATATGCGTGATAGACCTACATCGCATGTGTGATGACATGTATCACGTGCGCGATAATAACCTTATATCAACTATTTGTTGGATATATCCGTTGAAAGTGATTGTTGGTATGGCCCGTTAGTGTTGCGCGTGCGATGCAGCTTGTCATGTGTGCAATGGCTTGTTTATTTGCCTATAAAAGGCAATTTTCTAGTCACTTTCACCCACACCAATTTTTCTTCCTCTTCTTCTACACGAGTTTTCTTCTTTGAGTAATATTTTTGGTCCTTTTTTCTTTCTGTTTTTGTTGTTGTGTTGTTATAGTGCAGATGGATCCTAAGAGAAGTAGAGTTCAAAGGTGTTCTACTTAAAACCCCCAACCTACACCAAGTGCTCCAGCTTTCCCAAACCTTCAATTTCTATATGAAGACAATGCTGAGAAATATCTCAAGTTGGTTGATTATCACATCGTGAAGGAAATGGTGTTTAATTGTGACAATTTGGTTGGTTTTGAAGAAGTCATTGAAATGCTGCAACAAAGGTGATGGGTAAGATTTAACAATTTAATCCAAGAAAAAAAATAAATCTATTGGGTTATAGTTTTATGTTAATGCTACTTTTCAAAGTTCTACTTCTTATACGTCATATGTGTAAGATAAGTACATTGACTACTCCCATACTTCTATGAATTCTATTTTTCTTCTTGATCCTCGTGAGTCTTGTGCAATAAGAGTAAAAAGAGATGAGCACCATATTGTGCATTAACCCATGGCTCATAGAATACTTGATGCTTTTTGTAAGCCTGGTACAAAATGGGTGATTGAACACAATCTTAGGTTGTAACTTAAAACCATTGAATTTCACTCAATTCCTAAAGCATGGGCTTATTTCTTTGTGCAAACATTAGAAGCCGCATCTAACCAATCCCAATTTATAGTTAAGTGGTACTTAGATTTTTTAGCTCTGTTAAATGGTGAGCCTATAAATGTAGGGTATTTAATTGCTCATAATATTAAATATATGGATGACGCTGCATAAAACGCTTGTGGGCATTTTTGTATCATTAATTAATTATGCATATTAGCCATAGTCCCCGCTCATCCAGATGACCTAATGATAAGTCCTAAAGCACCAATCAACGTCTTAGTTATTATAAGGCTTCAACATAATCAGAAACCAATGGGGTCTCAACAAGAACAAAACAACAATCAATCAGGAGATGATAAATAATTCTTCCATGCGGACATTCATAATTAGGAACCACCAATGCAAAATAATCAGCTAGCGTATGAATTTTAAAGAAAAATGGAAGCACACATAGTAGGAATAACAAGATAGACAACAGAGCTTTCACTCACCTTGTATGCTAAACCTCTCAAACTTGCACCAGTGTTCACATATTTCTGCAATCAACAACAAGACCACATGCCTGCCATAAATTTGAGAGTTCTTTTCTCATCCACCGAAGACATGGAGAATTACTTCAGAGATCAAGATAGAGAACAAGAGAGAAGAAGATAGCACATGAGATAAGAGTGGGTGAGACAAAATAGAAACTTCAACAACACAATGAACGACATGCAAGACTTTTTCCACTTTGATAATATGGGAAAAATAAAATGTAGCAAGTTTAATTTTTAGCAAGTTATCATTTTTTTATTTTTATGCCTAAAGAAGAGTAATATGTACATATAAGTATTCTTCCTATTGTATTAGTTAATCTTTGCTTGAAATTAATAAACAAGTTTTCTTCTGTTGTTTCTTTCAGATTTACAAAAACTATAACTTTAGCAATGAACAGATGAACCAAAGGCACCATCAGATAAAACTTGATCATCAGGAAAGTTCCCTACAAATTGAAATCAAAAGATGAAAATGGAATCAACATGCTTATAATCAACCTCTATATACCTCAGATATTAAGGTGTGACCCAAATATTTCCATTCTTTACAATGTATTTCATTGAGTGTATCCATGCTTTACTATTTTATCAGTTTGAACTATTTTCGATTTAATTTATCTAGTTTGATGTACACACACTGAGGCAGTTTGCTGTTTTAAACTCTAAGCCATTTAAGCCAACATGTGTTAATATGAATATTCTTTTCTAACCACTTTGATATTAACCCTTATTTCAATGACACAACCTCATATATTAGCCAAATGACTTGAAATACTAAATCTTTCCACCCTCTCTTTGGAGTTAGGTAGAGTTTTTAGTTTTCTTATTTAATGCAAAAGAAGAAGTTTGGGGTTGCTCTTGGAAGTGAGCAAGGTTTAATTTTGGGGTTACGGTAATAGAGATATTGGTCAAAAATTAAAAATTTTTTGAAAACAAAATCAAGAAGTTAAAGCAACTTCTTCAAAAAAAAAAAGAAGAGAAAGAATGTAAAAGGCATGGTGAAGACTACGAAAGTATAAATCTCTAGTATTTAAAATCAGGAAAATATTTGGTGTAATAAAAAAGGAGAATTGGATACCTAACTCTAAAGGTTTAAACATATTTTCCCCAAAAATATACTACCCGAACATAAGCCACGTTAGAACCAAAAAAGCCCTCAATTGTGTGTGTGGGTTTGTGTGCGTGTGTGTATGTGTGTGTGTGTGTGTGTATGTGTATGTGTGTGTGTTTTTTGATTACTTTGATAAATTTTGTTAGAACATGGTCAAACTCAGTATAAGAAGTTTTGAATGTTGATCGAGAGATTACCCTGTCAATTGAGTGAATTATGGTGGGAGGAGAGATAAGTTGAGTACTTGAAAAGGTTGATGATGTTTTTTAAATTTTCCAAATTGAAGTTAGAAACTAGAATGATGATCAGGTAAAACAAATATTAAATGATGATGTTTATTTGTTATTGTTATAGTTTGTTTTTCTGTTTGAAATATTCAGTTGCAAGCAAGTTACTTGAGGAAAAGCAACAAATTATGTTTGGGCTTGTGATGACACTCTGTCATTGCATATATTTTATCGAATAATCAAAGAAAAATAAGTCAAAGATGAGCAATTTTGAGGAATAATTGTTAAATAATGCTGCAAAAATGACCAAATATGAAGAATTAGGGACTTAAAGAAATTTGGCTGAAAAAGAAGCAAAAAGGAGCAAGTTACTGGAATAATCATGCCATCCATCATACACCATCGTGTGTGTCATATAGTTGGAAAATTTGTATCACACGCGTGATGCTATCTAAGACACGAACGATAGGCCCTTTTTTGGGAAAATTCTGACGTGTTCTGCTACATTATGAAGGCTTTAAAAGGGGAGTTTTGACATCTTTTCAAGAGTTATGTGATTTTTTACTACAAGTGACAAAATACAGTACCTAAAATGGGATCTGGAGAGCATCAGAAGCCATTAGAGGCTAAATCTTCAGGGAATTTCTTAGGCAACCTTCTTCTTATATTTCGTATTTTAATTGTATTAGTATGAGTAGCTAAACACTCATATGTTAGGTTTTGTATGATGAAATTATTTAGAACTTGTTGGGACATATGTCTAATTTGATATTGCATCATTAATCTTAGTTTTATTTCTATTTAATTGTCTATTTTGCTTAATGTGCATTATTTGAGATACTTTGTTAATGTGATTATGGACATATAGGAAATACTGACCCTTAGCCTATGCGTTTGAACTAGGAAAATTATTGTACTTACGTCGGTTAAATAGGGATATGAGATATCTTGTAGTGACATTAAAATTAATACATTGTATCATCTCCTGATTTCAGTTACGCCAGTTGAATAGGGATATGAGACCTCTAGTAGAAATTAGTGAGCTATACACCAAGGGAAGGGATTGAGTATAGTGGTTTTGTTAATTCACCCTGGAAATATAACAATGTTTCATTCATGTCATGCATTAGACATCAACAAGGGAGAAATAAGGGATTTTAGGCAAAATCTGACCGCTTTCTCATAATTGTCATAACAACTTTTATTTTCTCGCAAGCAAACTCGAAAAATCCCCTCAATTTTTACTTTCTAAATATTACACAATATTTGTCTAGTTAAATAGCAATCCATGTGGATACAATGTTATTTATTACTTCGACACTATTGATGCACTTGCCGAAAAGTCATCGGATATAAATGTTTACAACTTTTACAAAAAAAAAGGCAGATTTATGTCTTGGCGCTCCCAAACTCTAAGACTTTGTTTGGGAGTTTGGAGGAGAGAGGAAGAGAGATTTTCAAAAAAATGATTTTTTTTAATAATATAGAGAAATATTTAACTTTTAAATAAATAAAAGATTTTGTATAGAATGATAAAAGAATGCTTATTATTAATATATTTTTAATTTTTAGCATACTATAACAACATAAATTATATTTTAATAATTTTTAAATCATTCAAAAGCCCTCCTTACCTAATTTGAGAATTTTTAATTTTGGAATAAAAATAAATCCTCCAAAATCTTCCTTACCTAAATCTTTCATTCAATTATTCCCTTTTTTCAAAGCTCTCCTCTCCTTCCTCCTCCAAACCCTCAAACAAATCTTAAGGGACTATTTTGGAGTTTAGAAGGGAAAGGAGTGAAAGACTTTAAAAAAGGGGAAAGATTGAGTGAAAAAATTTGAAAGATGGAGTTTACCATATGGGTCCTGAGGACCATGCTAGCTTCAATTTTTTAGTGGCTTTTATCGTAGGGATCCCTCTTTTCCAGTGTGTAGGCAGAGGATGGAGACCGGTCACCGACAAAGACGAAGAGGTGGTGTATGAATCAGGTCTTATAGGTGCCAAGGAGCTCCTCGAGAGCGAGGAATCTATCGCGTACTTGGGTAGCTTCTTTTATTCATGTTTCGACTAACTTTGCGTGCCTGACATTTTGCTCTTGTTTGCTTATTTTAATTTTTTGTTTTCTTTCTGTAGCGGTAGAAATGTTAATACTAAGCCATTGGATTGACTTGACTTGTACAAATCAAAATAAAAATCGCCACCGCGCTTTATTATTTCCAAAGGAATGGGAAAAGAGCGAATAACCCAAAAGAGGGGGAAAGATTCTAGGTAAGGGGTTGGTTATGCAAAGGTAAGTGTTGTACCCCAAAATTTTCCCTCTCATTTAAAAAATATTTTCTCACAAAGATCTCTCTTGGTTCAAGACTGCACTACGGTTGATCAGCTCAAGACACCTCTTTAAGCACTGATGACCAAAATTAGGTTTTTGAGATTTCACAAGGATAATTGAACTTTCAATGCCTCATATGAATTTCATGGATCATTATGGATCCCCAAGATTACTCATGTCAAGTTTCAAGCCTTGGATCACACTTTTGCTCAGTCAATTGAGTAGTTGACCTAAAAATCAGTTGTATTGGGGAAAAGTCAACTATGGCCAATTTACAGTCAAACTTCATAATTTTTTATCCACATCAACATTATAAACTAATATGTATCATTTTATCAAGTTTTGACCACAATTCCTCAAGAAATTTGATCAAATCATCAAAAGCGCAAAATGGTCAAAATTAGGGTTTTGACTGAGAAAGGGCAATTTCTAATTTTTGACCTAGCAAATGGTCAATTGGTTTGAAGCATGATCTCAATAGTTCAATTGCATAATTTTTACCTAATGGCATGACCTAAAATTCTCAAGATCAATTGGATTGATAGTGAATTTTCAGTCAACTGATCAAAAGTCAACTGTACACTGAAAAGTCAAACTTTGACTTTTTGGTCAAAATCCAATGTCAAAGATCACAGTTCATAAAAACATGTAAAAATATGAAACATATTCATCAAGAAATAAAAAAGTCAAGATTTCATTTTGAAAAGTCAAAGTTTTCCAACTTAGAAATTTTTCTAACTGTTTAAAACTTCATGTTTTTTCATAACTTTGAGCCAATTTTTCACCATGATGCAAGATGATTCAAAAGAAACTTTCAAAATGAAACTTGTAGATATCCATGATATATATAACATTGCTTTACACAACTTCTTCTAAAAATGCTTAGATCTCAAGTTATTGATTCATAAAGTCATGGTCTTGAAATTGAACACTTAGTGAAATTTTGCCCTAGTTTTGGTCAGGATTTTGACCTAACTTCATGGCACTTTTTCATATAGTTCCAAGGGGAATTTTCAAAAGTGATTCAAATAGGGGTTGTAGAGAACATTACAAGCTTTCCAAAATTTCTAAGATCTCTTTGAGATCATTCTTGAGTATGGATAATCGAAGAGATGAAGTTAGGGTTTTCAAACATAAATTACAAGTCATTTTGTGATGAACAAGAATTCAAATCCAAGCCAATGATGCATGAATTTTACTTTGCAGGCTTCTAACCTCTAAATATATCCATAATTAGAATATTACACAACTATTTGAGCTATGATCCAAGTGTTGGAGTCTTTGTCCAAGTGATTATTCCATTAATTGAACAAAGTTCACACTTCCATTTTGGAAAAGTGACTTTAATCACAAAGTCAATGCATAGAGCTCCTAACTTGTTTCATCTGAACACAAGCAATGTCAAAGGCAAAAGCAACATGTCTAGAGCCTCCCATAAACCCAGACCATGCTTGTACTACACATTGAAACTTGTTTTCCCACTTTTCTTCAAAATGAAGTAACATATCCATAACTCTATATCTCACGGTTCTGTTAACTTCAAACACTCGAAACTCTTTCATATAACTATACAAGTTATTTGCAAGCTAAAAAACAAAGATACAAGCTCCCAAACTCACTGAAAACTCAGATTGCACAAAACCACCATTTTTGTTTCATTTCTGACTTTGAACTTCAATCTTCAAAACCACTCGTGCGTTTCTTGGGTTAACACTTCCAAAAGCTTCTTAGCATCATACACAAACCATCCCTGTCCCTGTTTGCATACTGTAACATCATCTTTATCAACTTCCATAGCCAAAAATAGAGCATTGCAATTGGACTTCTCCAGGCCATTTCAGCCACCCTCGGCTCAAGCCAGCCATTTCATTAGCTTTCTAGAGGTCTAAGGAAGCTAACCTGATCATCACCACTGCCTGAAACAAGCTCAAATCCATTTCATAATTTCCAATTTTGAGGTATTTTTCTTGAACTTCTATCTCCATATTTAGGCATTGTTAGGCTTTCATTTGTGAAGATAAAATGTAGACATCATTTCCCTGAAACTATACATGTCCATATATTTCATTTATTTTGATTGACTTATGAGAATTTTGAGTTTGAACTTTCTGAAATATTTAGGTCAGAATTTGGTACTTTTAGAAATTCTCATTCATATTTGATTTATAGCTTATGATATTTATATGGTTGAATTCGTGTGGTAAAATGGAGCAATTTTCATGTTTACATTTTTGCAAATGGTTGAGAAATAAGCAAGTTACAGATCCTTTGGCTGGAGGTTGAAGATGAAGTTATTTTCAGGACTGGATTGATGTTATGTATTTTTTGTTTTGCTTATGTTAACGGATGTACAACCACCCCAGTGACAAAGGCAACGCGCGTTTATCTCAAGGTCACGAGTTCGAGACCCAGCGCTGCCTTTTGTTCACTTTTGCAACATTTTTCTTCCTTTTTGCCAGCCACAAGCGCGCATGGGCCTCCAATGCTGGGCCTTGTCTTTTTGCTGCCTCTAAACCCCTGCCTTACTATTGCAGATCTAGCCCAACCTTTTTTTTTTATATTTTCATTTATTTTATTTTCTTATTTTATTTTCATTTTCAGTTTTCCTTTTTATTTTTATTATTATTTTTTATTAATAAAAAATCCAAAAATATTATTATTATTATTTTGATACTTATATATTTATTTTCTCTATAAAACAAAAAGGTAAAAAACATTTTCTTAAAATAAGTAAGTTTCTTTTCTTTTTCTTAAATAATTATTTTTTAGACTTAGGTTAAATCAATATATTATTTTATTTTCTTAGTTAAAATTAATTTAGAACTTAGGTTATTTTAATTAATTAATCCTCATTTTATTTTCATTAATTTAAAAACTTTTTTCATAAAAAAACCCTAAAAAATCCTTTTTAAATTAATTTATTTTCTTATTTAATTTAAGTTAATTTTATTTAATTTTAATTAATCATTTTCTTTAATTAGGTCAAGACAAAAATAAACCCTTTCATAAGAAATAACAAAAATCATTTCTTTTTCCATTTATATTCTTGCATTTTATTTCCAATTTTGTACAATATTCAATATGGTTGTAATAGATAATTAGGTTTAATTTTCTTGAAATCCCCATTTGTAAATTTGTACACCCCCTCCCCTAATGATGTAATAGCATAGTAATTTTACTTTTCACAATTTATCGTTTTATATAAATGCTACTAATTAGGGTTTGTATGGAAAGATAAAATCAACAAGTAGCAAACCCTAATCAAAGACTAAACAAAGCATGAAAATTAATACACTTGCACACAAGCACCCCTTGGGTAAATCCACTTGGTTGCCTTATAAAAAATGACCTTATTATGCATGTGAAGTATCTTAGCAAAAAAAACAAAGCAAAAATACAAGATCATAGTCCCTCGATGACGCTATCTATGTTGCCTTTTCAAAATGATCTTAGTCCCTAAAGAAAGATGCTAAGATACCTTGTGACATTGCTAATCATGGTTATACGATGACCCACACTCGTCCTGTTTAGATCCAAAGATAGGGTTACTTACCAAATCAATGGTAAGATGATAATGTCATAGGAAAGAGGAAATAAACATGAAAGACTTTTGAGTAGCTAGTTTGTTCCTAGTTGCTTGCTCATTTTTAAACCAAAAATATCCTTGTTATTTTCAAAACAAACACCTACACTTTCAAAAACATCTTTCAAACTTGAAACATTTTCAAAAGATCAACACTTTGTAAATGTTCTTACGAACAAGAACTATTACAAAGTTTACCTAAACTATGGCGCCTTTTTAAAATACTTTCAAAAACCACACAAAGCACATTTTTCAAACAAAAGCAAGTGATCTAGCAAGTAACTAAGAGCCCATGGAAAACCATGGATGAAAAGGGTGCTAATACCTTCCCTTTTCATAATCTACCCCCCGAACTCAAGAAAATATCTCAAAAGTCTTTCCTGTTCTTTTCACCTTTCCTTTTGGATAAAAGAAAAGTCGGTGGCAACTCTTGCTAACCGCAATATTTGCGATAAAACACAAAACATCCCAAGTCAGTTCTCCCACTGTATCACAAAACTGGCGACTCTGCTGGGGAAAATTCTAAAAGTGGGGTTACCTTAGGGTTAGATCATATTTACTTGCTTTCTTTGTTTAACTTGTGTGCTTTAAATTATGGTTCTTTGTTTGGGTTTGAATCCTCTACCCGGATTTGGGATACCTTATAGGTAAGTAGAAATACGTTGTGGAAACTGTGCGGAGTATACCGACACGGTCTAAGCAATAGCTACGTTAGTGTGAAATATTTGTGGGTACCGGTAGCCCTTGAGTAGTCAAGGAGAATACGGGGCCGCTGAGTGATGTCATGAAGCACTAATGAACTTTTAGAACCTTTACTTGACCAACTTGGCCATTAGGACGTAGTGAGATGAACGACTTTGGTGCAGTCCGAAGTTGGTAGATACTCGATACTACACTTATTGAGGTTTGGTTTTTTGGGATATTTCGGTCGCCATTAAAGAGGCTTGCGCTGAAACAATGCCCAAGGAAATAAACCAGTGATATTGAGCTCCTTAGAACCCGGTTACTATTACTAGGATATGTTTGAGCCAACTAAACTTCAAGAGAGTACTTACCTATGAGACTCCATACAAGCCTAAACCTAAGGACTTGTTTGCTTTGTTTGTATATATATACTTGTACATAACATCATAAAAATCATAACATCATACTCATACTCACTAACCATTTCAAGGATTTTTGGGATTTATCTTTGTTCTGTCTTGTTGGACATGGATTCTATTCGCAGGAAAACCATTCAAGTCAATCTCGTAAGGATCCCTCCTCAACTCAAAGAGTTAGAATCAAGGATTCATAAAAATTCTCCATTTACCGAAAGACTTGGTCGCCTCTTAAACTTGGTTACCTCTAACACTGATGAGGATATGATGAAGGTGCTCTTCCAGTTCTTTGATTCTCTACACCATTACTTCACATTTCTCGATTATCAACTTATGTCGACTTTGGAAGAATTCTCCCAACTCTTGAGGATTCCCATTCTCAATCAACCACCTTTCAATGGTACAAAATGAGATCCAAAGCCAGAAGAGATTGCTCAAGCTCTACACTTGCAACCATCTGATATCACAACTAATTGGGAAGCAAGGATTGGTGTCAAAGGTTTCTTAGCAAAATTCTTGTTTGAGAGAGCCCAAAACTGTTGGAACTCTTTGGATTTACAAGCCTTTGAAGAAATTGTGGCTCTCCTTATCTATGGGATGATTTTGTTTCCAAATCCTGACCAACTCATAGATGTGAACGCCTTTAAAATCTTCATGTCTCGTAACCCGGTGCCTACTTTACTAAGGGACATCCTACATTCCTTTCACACTCGTACTATGAGGAAAAGAGGTGTCCTTATGTGTTGTACTCCTCTTTTGGAAAGATGGTTTATTTCGCATCTTCCCCAATCTGTATTGAAGAACGAGCAAGGTTCAAGATGGTCCCATAGGTTGATGACGCTCAGACATTCAGATATTTATTGGTGTTCCCTCTCTTTGGAGAATGTTACTATCATCGACCATTATAGAGAATTATATAAAGTCCCTTTTCTTGGCATTAGGGGAGGTATCACCTACAACCCTTGCTTAGCCTTAAGACAGTTTGGTTACGCCCTAAGGGATGGTCCCCACGAGATGCTTATCTAAGGATTGGTATTCGACTACGAGAATGACGATCAAGGTTACCCCCAAAGGTTTATCTGAGCTTGGAGGATATTGAACAAGGTGGATAGCAAGACACTAGGACACAAGAATTCTATTCCCCTCGAGCCTTACCTCAAATGGGTACGAGCTCGTGCTCAGAAACTTGTGATGCCTTATCCCTCTATCCTACAAGTCATCATGGAGCCTGTGGTGGAAGGAGATGTTCCCTACACTATCCTCCATCCCGACATGCCTACCTCCCTCGAAGACTTACAAAAGGGTTGGATCCAACTGAAGGAAGAATGAGATACTTTCGAGGCTCAATTATATGCTAGTCAAAAGAGGGTCTTGGAGCTTACGAAACAGCTACAAGAAGAGCAAAGTGTGAATGCTTATCTCGCGCCAAAGAGGATGCGTTCAGTCTTTTTATCTTAGAAAGTTATTTTGTAAGCCCAAGAGGCATGATGTAATCTTTCTTGTTTTATCTAATGAGAATTAACGTTTGTTCATTCTTTTGTCTATACAAATTTAAATTTCATTAATCCTTGAAATCATTTGCATGTACATATTCCATGCATCATATCATGACAGGTTTTCACATAACAGGTTTCCTTATCTTTCTGCTGTTTATTTCAGCAAGATGGATCTAGAGAAAACTGTGAAGGATCTCCAAACCCATAATTCTCAGTTTCAGGAGACTCTACTAGCCCTAGCCAAGGGGCATCAAGATATGATGGCTTTGCTGGAAGTTAAGAAGAAGCCAAAGAAGAAAGCTTTACTCAACATGGGTAGAAGGTTCAATGAGACAGTCCGTCAAATCCCAGTAGAAGGAGATTCATCTGAAGAGGGCAAGAACCAGATTGGTGAGGTCAAGAGTACTCAGGCTGACTGAATCAATGATCAAGTATCCGATGATGATTATTTCAACGAGAAGTATCCACCCGCTGACATCAAATACAAGCAATTAGAAGACATATTGTAAGCCATTGAAATCCAAGCCGTCCTCGGTTTAGATTTTGATGATTTGGGTTTGATCTCTGGGGTAGTCATTCACCACAAATTCAAAATACCAATCTTTGCAAAGTACGATGGCGTTTCTTGTCTAAAACTCCATTTGAAATCTTATGTGCGTAAGATACAGCCGCACACTGCTGATAAGAAGCTCTGGGTTCACTTTTTACAAGAGAGCTTGGCTGGAACGCAACTTGAATGGTTTTATCAGTTAGATGGTTCTAATATCAATACTTTGGAGGATTTAGCTACTTCCTTCTACCATCAGTATCAGTATAACACCGACTTGGCGTCAATGAGGGTTCAGTTGCAAGATATGACCATGGGGAAGAATGAAGGATTTAAGGAATATGCGTAAAAGTGGAGAGACCTTGCTAGTAGGGTCCAACCTCCCTTGACTGATAGGGAGAACATCGACATGTTCATGGGCACTTTATCTGGTCCTTTCTTTAATCTGTTGGTTGGCTGCTCTTCTTCTGGTTTCACCGAATTAATCTTGAAATTCTGGCTGCAGATACTCAATGTCACAGTCAATGTTATCACACCGTATCTGACTTTCTATAAGACAGTAAATACAAAAACAGTAAAGAACACAGTCAATTGTTTACCCAGTTCAGTGTGAAACAACACCTACTCTGGGGGCTACCAAGCCAGGGAGGAAATCCACTATAAGAGATATTAATTCAGGAATAAACCAACCAGTTTATCTCCTTCACTTAAGACCTACCCAATGCAACTTCTATCTAAGTTCAACTTAAACCTGAGTTCCTACTCACTCCCCCTCAATCACAACAGTGATACTTAAAACAATTGACTCATGAATTAATGAAGACACTCTTCAGAACATACACTTGATTATGCTCCACAGCTTTTTAATCAAGCAACACAAACACTCTTGCTTCACATCTTTGAGTGATACATAAACCTATCTTGACTTTGCTTCAAAGCTTTAGTCAAGAGACACAAAACACTCTTGCTTCAAAGCTTTGAGTGATACAAAAACCCTTACAATTAAAACCTATTCCAAGTCACTTATCACAGTGATACTTGCTTGGATTACAACAATTAAAACTATACAGCTCCTAATTGATCTTCTGTCAAAGGGATGAATTCCAAACAGCAGTCCTGTTGAATATATAGCAGCTGTTTCTTCAGTTAGGGTTTCCACAAAAAGCTAGGGTTAATTCCGTTTGACCTTAAGACTTGGTCACAAGACTTTATCAACCAGGTTAGGGTTGAGCTAGGTTAACCCAAAGTCCACGTGAGATTCTGTTCTGGAAAGAATGAGTCATCTTCCTGAAAAATCTCAGAATTAACCAAACTGCATAACTGTTAGATCAGAACAGGATGTCTTAACATTTGTTATGACATCAGTATTCCTGTTTACTGATTTTGGTAGAGGGAATAAATGTGATCATTTTGCAAAATGCTCAGATACACACTCATAAGCAGCATCACCGGTATGCCATTATTTTTCTGCAGAGGTACTTAATAAACCAGTACCTAATAAACCAGAATGTTATGACATCAGTCATGACATTCACACACCTGGTTTTACCAAAAATACATGCCAATAACTAAACACCTATAAACTCCCCCTTTGGCAGATTTTTGGCTAAAGCCCCTAAGCAATCAAAGAATAGATAGCAGCAGAATGAATATGACTGCAGAAAAATATAGTGTCTATCAAGTAATTAACCACAGAATATCTCCCCCTCTTTAGCCACAAATGGGCCAAAGATACATGTACTTAAATGTTATACAGTCATCCAGAAAAAGTAATAAAAACAACAACTAAAATCTGAAAACACTTGCAAACTCCACCAAGAACTAGCCTCAACTCCACCAACCTTTAAACACTGTCACCTTCAGAGGAGCTACTTTCTTCAGTATTGAGTTGATCTTCAGCAGCACCCTCTTCCCTTCTGTTTCCTTCAGCCTCCTCCTGTTCTAACCTGGCAATTAGGTTTTCTAGAGTCTTTTTCCTAGTCTCCAGCTCTTTGCAGGTCTCTTTCAATACAGCTATAACATCAGATGTTTTGGATTGAGTTTTTACAGATGATGTCTCAGTTGATGTTATGACAATATCAGGAACATGATATCCCTGAAAAAGCTTGTAGTGTAACCCAAGAGTAGGAGATCTTTTGCAAGCAGTATCTCTTGCCACCAGGATATCAGGGTACTGTGCAAGGATAATTCCACAAAGGAAGGAGGGAAAGGCAATAGGGCCTTTGACAGCATAGCTACCAGCATTTTTTTAAGTTTGTTCAAAAATATACCTGCCATAGTCAAATTCAGTCTTGGTTCCCACAGCATAAATGAATCTCCCCAATCCTGTGGAGATAGTTGATTTGTGGTTGGTAGGGGCCCAGTTGGCTGCACCAATCTTGTGCAGGATGGCAAATTTCATGCTTAGTTTGCTGGCATTCAGCTTGCCTTTCAAGGGCCAGCACTTGACTTGTCTTGTTGTGATGGTTTGGCATACTTCATTGTCAGTGACTTCTAGTTCAGGGCAATCCTCATTTGATCTTCCAAGAAATTTGTTAATTTCTGAGCTGCTATAAATTAACCCTTCTTCCTCTAACATAGACACATTCAAAGTCAGCTGACCTTCCATCAGCACATTCATCAGACAAGTTCACTATAAATTCCTTGACCAGATTTTCATAGCACTTGGTAAATTTTACCACAGTCTTCATTAGTCCAGCAGCTTTGATCAGGTCCATGATTTCCTTGCAATCCATGACACCATTGTTTAGTTCTCTTTCTAAAGCTATTCTCTTCAAGCAAACATACTTCCATCTGTTGGCATTGTCAGGGTGGTGAAAAGAGATGTTGTCTGTTGGGACTTCAGGAACTCTAGCCATTTTGTTGGAAGGGAGTTTCCTTCTGATAGGAATGTCTTCAGCATCAATTTCAAACTCTGATTCCTCATCAGAATCAGAAGACTCGGGTTCTTTTCTCTTCTTTGTAATTGGTTGTCTAGCAGGTTTTGAGAGACTCCCAGTATGCACTTGGGCTTTCACCTTCCCTTTGGACAGACCAGTCTTCACAGATTCTACACCAGTCTTGCCTTCAGTCCTGGTTTTCTTGTCAGCAGGTTTCTCTTTGGTCAGACATTTTGCAGCATTCTAATTACCCTTTCTGTTCATCATTCTCCTAGCTATGCTAGGGTTTATATTGGCAATTAGTTCATTGTCTGAGTATTCCTCATCCACATCAATAACAGGTGGATCAACAGTCTTCTCTGAAGGGTTCTGAATATCATCAAGGTTTTCAGATGATTTCTGAATGTTGTCATTTGGTGTCTCAACATTCTCAGAGACATCTGGATTTGCTTCAACATTTGGGCTTGCTGATTCTTGATTTAATGGAACAGAAATCCCTGGTCCAGAGTGGTTCTCACTCAGTATTCTTGTAACAAGCCTAGCAATTTCTTGATGTACATGAGCTGATCCTTCCCTATTTGGTACAGAAGATGAGGGATGAGAGGGATTACCGGAAGCAGTAGCTTGAGACCTTCCTGCATGCCTTGTTCTCAGCTTTTTGACCTTGGAGGGGTTAGTTGCCATTTCTCTAAGAGGAGTAATCTCCAGGACTTTAGAATCTATGCATGTGGTGATTGCTCGAGAATCTTGATCAGATGATGAAGATGAAGCGGTCGCCTTGGCTGAAGATGATGTTTGAGACATTTTGATTGACTTAGAGCACCAGTAGCAATTTGAGAGAAAACTTTGATTGAGAGAAAGGAATTTGTTGCAAAGTCGAGAGAGGAAGGAGGAAAATGAGAGTCTATTCAACTTCTTAATAATTTTGAAAGAATTGGGAAAACATATGATTAACCCACTCAAAATAGACTTAACAAAAATAACTCCTTCAACCCTTGTTTTAAGCAAAAATAATTGCTACAATTTCTCATGTTGGCAAATACCCAACTTGCCCCTCAAGTTTTCAAATTGATTTGCATCAAGAGCCTTGGTCAAAATGTCAGCCAGTTGAAGCTTAGTGGCAACATGTTCCAGATTAATTGTTTTCTCTTCTACAAGATCTCTGATTAAGTGATGACTAATGCCAATGTGCTTGGTCCTGCTATGCTGAATAGTGTTCTTGAAAATGTTGATTATACTCAGATTATCACAGTGCAATGTCATAACATCTTGTGTGACATTATACTCAGTGAGCATCTGTGTCTTCCAGATAATTTGAGAACAGCTACTACTATCTGCAATGTATTCAGCTTCAGCACAAAAATGAAAAGGAAGTCTTTTGGCATGGATCATAGCTCTGGCAGATTCCTGTATGGTCCTATTTTTCTTCTTTTCAACTCTATTTTGTTGAGGAGTTATAGGAGAAGAGAATTCATGACTAATTCCTTATGAGGAACAAAGCTCATTAAACTTTCTATTTTCAAATTCCTTGTCATGATCACTTCTGATTCTGACAATACAGCCTTCTTTTTCTCTTTGAATTCTTTTGCACAGTTCTTTAAAAACTTCAAACACCTCAGATTTTTCCCTAAAGAAGATAGTCCAGGTGAATCTGGAATAGTCATCCATAATAACATAGGCATATCCCTTTCCACAAAGGCTTTCCACCTGCATTGGTCTCATCAGATCCATATGAAGAAGTTCTAGAACCTTAGAGGTGGTCAGATGTCTTGACATTGGATGTGACATCCTAGTCTGCTTAATAACCTGACAAACCCTCCCTTCATCAATTTGTAGTCTTGGAATCCCCCTGACTCCCTCCATGGAGATAATCCTTTTCATTCCTCTTAGACGAAGATGGCCAAGTTTTTGGTGCCATAGTTTCACCTCTTTTTCTTCTTTGGCAATAGAACACACAGTGGAGAAATTAGTGTTCTCAGGCTCCCACAAGTAGCAGTTGTCTTTAGATCTGACTCCTTTCATTACAACTTCTTGTTTTTCATTAATTACAAGACATTCAGATTTTGAGAAATTGACCTTGAATCCATGATCACACAATTGACTGATACTAATGAGATTAGCAGTCAGGCCTTTTACCAATAACACTTCATTCAGATTTGGAACTCCAGGGCAGTCCAAATTACCAACTCCTTTGATTTCACCTCTAGCACCATCTCCAAAGGTCACATAACTAGTGGTGTGAGGTTTAACATTATTGAGAAGGTTCTTGATTCCAGTCATGTGCTTAGAACACCCACTGTCAAAGTACCAGTCTTCCTTTGCAGAGACTCTCAGGGAAGTGTGGGCTATCAGGGCAGTAGCCTTTTTCTTCCATTGAGGAGTATGTGGTACCCTTTTAGACTTAGGTTTGACACCTGGGTTCTGATTAGGGTATCCATACAATCTGAAGCAGAAAGGCTTTATGTGACCATACCTCCCACAATGATGACATCTCCATCTTTGGTACCTTTTCTTCATATATTTCTGTTTCTGATGTTGAGAGTTATGTTGAGACATCTGATTTGACATTCGTTTATCAGACCTGATCTTCTTGTCTGCACCAGATTTCTTTGCTGCCACAAATCCTAGACCAGACTTGTTTCCCACATTTTTTCTAACCTGAAGGATTTCTTCCAATTTGTCCGTTTCATTTGTCAGCATCTTGACAGATTTGGTCATCTGGTTCAGTTTTAAGTTCAGCATTTGAACTTCCCCTTCTAGATGACTTATAGTTTCAAGGTCTGCCCTTTTTTCAGCCTCCAACTTTATGATGAGTTTTGATTGTTTCTCATTTTGCACACAGACTTCAGCACTTCTGATACACAATTTCTTGTAAGTATCAGCCAGTTCTTCAAATGTCACTTCCTCATCACTAGTGTCACTTTCAGAGGTACAAACACCAGTTAGTGCAGTAACTAGTTTGGCAGATTCTTCTTCAGAATTACTTTCTGAATCACAGTCAGACCAGGTAACACTCATTCCTTTCTTTTGTTTCTTAAGAAAGGTAGGACATTAAGCTCGAATATGTCCATATCCTTCACAACCATGGCATTGAATTTCTCTGCCTTGATTTCCCTTCTCTTCTGACCTTGGTCTTCTGCTGGAGTTGTCAATGTCAGAGGGGATGTTATGAACATTAGACCTTGACTTTGGATCTATTCTTTTGATGAGTTTGTTGAATTGTCTTCCAAGCATGGCTATAGCTTCTGAAATATTTTCTTCTTCATCCTCCTTGTTTTCATCTTCAGTGTTGGATACAAGTGCTATGATCTTGTTCTTCTTGTCAACATTTTCAGTGATCCCCATCTCAAAAGTCTGAAGAGACCTAATGAGTTCATCCACTTTCAAATTGCTGATATCCTGGGCTTCCTCTATAGCAGTTACCTTCATTGCAAATCTTTTAGGCAAGGATCTGAGAATCTTTCTCACCAGTTTTTCTTCTGACATCTTTTCTCCCAATGCTCCTGAGGTGTTGGCAATCTCCAAGATGTTCATGTGAAACTCATGAATGGTTTCATCTTCCATCATTTTTAGATTCTCAAACTTGGTAGTCAGCATCTGAAGCCTTGACATTTTTACTTTAGAAGTGACCTCATGGGTAGTTTTGAGAGTGTCCCAAACTTCCTTGGCCAGTTCATATTGATGTACTAGTCTGAATATGTTTCTATCAATTCCATTGAACAAGGCATTTAAAGCTTTGGAATTACCCAGGGCTAACTCATCTTCTTCTTTACTCCATTCTTCCTCAGGCTTCAGACTGATTGTCCCATCTTTCTCAGTTATGGTGGGATGGTTCCATCCTTTGTCAGCAGCTCTCCAGGCCTTTTTGTCCAGTGATTTTAAGAAGGCAATCATACGAGGTTTCCAGTAGTCATAATTTGATCCATCCAGAATGGGTGGTCTGTTTCCAAAAACTCCTTCTTTGTCCATAGTGCCAGAAAGTGATATCCCTAGATCTCACCCAGTAATACAGGCAGGGTGCCTTCTCTGATACCAATTGAAATTCTGGCTGCAGATACTCAATGTCACAGTCAATGTTATGACACCGTATCTGACTTTCTATAAGACAGTAAATACAAAAACAGTAAAGAACACAGTCAATTGTTTACCCAATTCAGTGTGAAACAACACCTACTCTAGGGGCTACCAAGCCAGGGAGGAAATCCACTATAAGAGATATTAATTCAGGAATAAACCAACCAGTTTATCTCCTTCACTTAAGACCTACCCAATGCAACTTCAATCTAAGTTCAACTTAAACCTGAGTTCCTACTCACTCCCCCTCAATCACAGCAGTGATACTTAAAACAATTGACTCATGAATTAATGAAGACACTCTTCAGAACATACACTTGATTATGCTTCACAGCTTTTTAATCAAGCAATACAAACACTCTTGCTTCACAGCTTTGAGTGATACATAAACCTATCTTGACTTTTCTTCAAAGCTTTAGTCAAGAGACACAAAACACTCTTGCTTCAAAGCTTTGAGTGATACAAAAACCCTTACAATTAAAACCTATTCCAACTCACTTATCACAGTGATACTTGCTTGGATTACAACAATTAAAACTATACAGCTCCTAATTGATCTTCTGTCAAAGGGATGAATTCCAAACAGCAGT
Organism: Vicia faba; assembly: GCA_948472305.1. NCBI lineage: Eukaryota > Viridiplantae > Streptophyta > Magnoliopsida > Fabales > Fabaceae > Vicia > Vicia faba. Next base: position 369,104,520 of record OX451735.1, read on the forward strand.
CCTGTTGAATATATAGCAGTTGTTTCTTCAGTTAGGGTTTCCACAAAAAGCTAGGGTTAATTCCGTTTGACCTTAAGACTTGGTCACAAGACTTTATCAACCAGGTTAGGGTTGAGCTAGGTTAACCCAAAGTCCACGTGAGATTCTGTTCTGGAAAGAATGAGTCATCTTCCTGAAAAATCTCAGAATTAACCAAACTGCATAACTGTTAGATCAGAATAGGATGTCTTAACATTTGTTATGACATAAGTATTCCTGTTTACTGATTTTGGTAGAGGGAATAAATGTGATCATTTTGTAAAATGCTCAAATACACACTCATAAACAGCAACACCGGTATGCCATTATTTTTCTGCAGAGGTACTTAATAAACCAATACCTAATAAACCAGAATGTTATGACATCAGTCATGACATTCACACACCTGGTTTTACCAAAAATACATGCCAATAACTAAACACCTACAAATCTTAACCAGTGAAAGAGTTGAAAGTGGCATCAAAAGTGGGAAGATCTCTATGGCATCTACCTCCACTCCCAATACTATAAAGAAACCTTTTGCTTCAAAGAAGGAAGTCAATGTTGTGTACGGGGCAAGGGCCTATACCAAGAAGAACGATCACCCATCTGTCAATGTTGTCCGAATCTCCAATCCAACTCCTACTCCAAGACCATCTGCAAATCATCAACACTTTGAAACTCCAAGAATACAATTTACGAGGTTAGGCATGTCACTATCTCAAGCCCTTCAACATTTTCTCAAGGCTAATTTAGTGATATTGCGCGATCCTCCCGCCAACCCTGACACCTCGTCACCAAAGTATAATTCGAACGCTAAGTGTGCTTACCATTCAAGCAGCCCCAGGCACGAGACTGGCCAGTGTTGGGCCTTGAAGAATAAAATCCAGGATTTAATTGATAACAAAACTATTGAATTTGATCCTCCTCCAACGCCGAATGTAATTACTGCTCTGATGCCAAAACATGACAAAAGTGTTAATGCTGTTGAAGGTACAATTTTTGTTGCCTCTGTTGAAGAAATGACTACTCCGCTGAATGTAATCAAGGAAAATCTGTTGAAAGCTGGGATCTTCCCTGGCTGTGAAAAAGACTGTGTGTGTTGTACAAGATAACTCAATGGATGTGAAGGGCTGAAGAAAGGCATACAATGCCTGATGGATAGCCATGAAATTATATTCGAGAAGACCTCACTAGCCAAGAGTTTGACTAAAAAATGTGAAGACCTCTCCATTATTACCATCTCAAACAAGCCTCTTAGGATCACCTCTAAAGGTCCTATTAGGATTTCAAATGAACCCACTATTGCTCCCTTAATAATTACCAATCCTGGACCAATTCCCTACTCTTCAAACAAAGCGGTACCATGGAATTACGATGCTGAGGTGTTCTATCATGGGATTAAACAAGATGCCTGGATCGGAGAAGAAAGAGATGACAATGTTGGCAACATAGATGGCTCAAGCAAAGTGACTAGAACTGGGAGAATATTTTCACCCAATATCTCACCACCAGTTGTTACAAATACGCTCATTCGCATTACTGCTGCCAAGCTAAGTACCGATACAAGAGGGAAGGAGAAGGTTGTTGAGCCTGATGTGATTGAAGTACCCTCTAAGGATGTAGCTGATGAAGAACCCTCCGTTCACGAGATGGATGATATTTTAAAGATCATAAAAAGAAGCGACTTCAAGATTGTAGAACAGTTGGGGAAAACCCTTTCTAAGATTTCAATGTTGTCATTGCTGCTTTGCTCCGATGCCCATGCTCGAACATTAATCAAGTTCCTAAAAAAGGCTCATGTCCCCCATAAGACAACAATAGACCAATTTGAGAATTGTGTGGCTAGGTTGACAGCTGATAATGGCTTGGGATTTTCAAATGTTGACTTAACACCTCTATGGAAGAATCACAATAAAGCTCTACATGTTTCTATCGAGTGCAAAGGGACTACCGTAGCACATGTGCTATTCGACACTGGTTCTTCTCTGAATGTATTACCCAAGGGGGCGTTAGACCGTCTAGACTGTGAAGGTTTAGTCTTGAAGCCAAGCGATATCATTGTAAGGGCATTTATTGGATCAAAGAAGACTGTTCATAGGGAGGTAGACCTTCCAATCAAAGTGGGATCCTAAATATTCAACTCCACCTTCTATATTATGGATATTCATCCTGCCTATTCTTGTCTGTTAGGTTGCCCGTGGATCCATAAAGCTGGGGCAGTAACCTCAACCCTCCACCAGAAAATCAAATATCCAGTCAAGGGAAGAATAGTCACCGTCTTTGGAGAAGAAGAGTTTATAGTGAGCAACCTTAATTCTTTCAAGTACATAGAGATGGATGGAGAATTCATTGAGACCCCGTGTCAAGCCATTGAGGTTGTACCACCGATGATTGCTGCTACCAAATGTTCTTCTGATGAGTCTAGACTTGTTAAGGCCACACCAAAGATGGTTTCAGTCAAGGATGCTCGCGCGGCAATTGAATAAGGAAACTGCGATACTTGGGGGCAACTCCTCGATATCCCATTTAAAGAAGACAAGTTTGATTTGGGCTTCACTGTCAAAGCTCAGAAGGAAGTGAGGCGTGCTCGTGCTGGAAAGCCACCTCTCTGCATTGGAAACCATGAAGTCAACACCGTGGGTGATTCTGAAGAAGGAGCTGCATTTGAAGAGTGGGTGTATCCAACTATAACGGAGCTGAAGAATTGGCATATAAAGGACTTTGTGCCAATCTCCTTCATTGAGGAGTAATCTACTTGTTATTGCTTTTCTTTCAATTCAAGAACATGTTGTCTGTAATATCTTAACAATGACTTTTTAGCCATTTGCCTGGCTCGGGGAACTTTGGTTCATTTGTCAAGGGTTTTATTTATGTTCATCTAATCATATGATCATTCAATACATTGGACTCTTTTACATTCAAATATTTGTGTGCATTGTCTTTCCTTTCTTGCAAATATATTTTTCAAAAAAAATATAGCCATGTATCTTACATGCACACACATACACTCTTGCAGGTCCACATCCACTCTGGATCCTATTGCCAATGACTACTATTGCCAACTATGACTTTGAATGTCCTATCAACCAAACCGAAGACGAAGGCGAGGAAGATTGTGACATACCGGGAGAACTAGCCAGGCTTCTATTACAACAGGAAAAAGCTATTCAACCGCACGAAGAGTCATTTCAAGTTATCAATCTGGGTACGGAGGCAGATAAGAAGGAAATCAGGATCGGCGCCAATTGGGAAAGCAGTGCCAAGAGCATGTTGGTTCATATGTTGCATGATTATGTGGAAGTATTTTCTTGGTCTTATGAAGATATGCCTGGGTTGGATATCGACATCGTAGTTCATCGTCTGCCAATAAGAGAGGACTACCCTCCCGTTAAACAAAAGGTTCGTCGCATGAGGCCTGATATGTCTGAAAAGATCAAAGCTGAAGTGATGAAACAATTTGATGCATGGTTCCTAGCGGTGACATCATATCCTCAATGGGTTGCCAATGTGGTGCCATTTCCGAAAAAGGACAGAAAAGTTTGCATGTGCGTAGACTATAGGGATCTGAATAGGGCAAGCCCCAAGGATGACTTCCCTCTACCACACATTGACGTCTTAGTTGATAATACTGCTCAGTATAAAGTCTTCTCTTTCATGGATGGCTTTTCAGGCTATAATCAAATAAGAATGGCTCCCGAAGACATGGAGAAGACTACTTTCGTTACGCAATGGGGCACCTACTGCTACAAGGTCATGTCGTTCGGATTAAAGAATGCACGGGCAACATATCAAAGGGCTATGATAGCTTTATTTCATGACATGATTCATCATGAGATAAAGGTATATGTGGATGATATGATTGCCAGATCACAAACTGAAGAAGAACATCTCGATCATCTGTACAAATTATTCGAGAGGCTGAAGAAGTACAAGTTAAGGTTAAACCCTAACAAGTTCACGCTTGGAGTACGATCTAGAAAGCTTCTAGGTTTTGTTGTCAGCAATAAAGGCATTGAAATTGATCTTGCCAAGGTAAAGGCCATCCAAGAAATGCCAGTCCCTCATTCTGAAAAAGAAGTCAGAGGATTCTTGGATCGTCTCAATTACATTGCTCGCTTCATATCACACCTGACTGCTACTTGTGAGCCAATCTTCAAACTCTTGAAGAAAGACCAGGTAGTCAGATGGAACGATGAATGCCAAGCTGCTTTTGATAAAATCAAATAATACCTACAAGAACCTCCTATTCTCATGCCTCAAATTGAAGGAAGACCCTTAATCTTGTACTTTACAGTATTAGAGAACTCTATGGGGTGTGTTTTGGGCCAACATGATGAGTCTGGCCGAAAAGATCATGCTATTTATTACCTGAGCAAAAAGTTTACCGAATGTGAAACCAAATATTCACTGCTCGAGAAAACTTGCTGTGCTCTGGCATGGGATGCTCGCTGGCTAATACAGTATATGTTGACTCATAAAACTCGGTTGATTTCTAAGATGAACCCAATCAAGTACATCTTCGAGAAACCTGCCCTTTCCGAACAGATAGCCAGAGGGCAAATGATCTTGACTGAGTACGACATTCAATACACAACTCAAAAGGACATCAAAGGAAGTGTACTAGCAGATCATTTGGCCCATCATGCTGTGGATGATTATCAGTCAATGAACTTCGACTTCTCTGATGAGAACATCATGCTGGTAACTGACTGTGCGAAACCTAGACCATATGACAGACCTGAACAAGGATCCCGATGGGCTATGGTCTTCGATGGGGCTTCCAACGCCTTAGGTAACAGAATTGGTGTTGTGATCATCTCTCCTGAAGGTTTCCACACTCCTTTCACTTCCAGACTATGCTTCGATTGCACAAATAATATGGCCGAGTATGAAGCATGCATCTTAGGTCTGAAAGCTGCTATTGACTTAAGGATCAAGCATTTGGATGTGTTTGAGGATTCTGCCCTAGTGATCAGCCAAGTAAAAGGAGATTGGGACACTAAACACCCTAATATTATCCCTTACAAGGAACTTGTGCTATCCCTAATTCCTTAATTCTAAGAAATCACTTTTGAGCACTTCCCTAGGGAAGAAAACCAGTTGGCTGACGCTTTCGCAACAATGTCTTCAATGTTCTAGGTCAGATGGGACAACGAAGCCCCTATAATAATAATTGAAAGATTCAATGAACTTGCACATTGCTATGAGCTTGACACCGATGTGGAAAAGATATGGTACCATGAGGTGATGACATACCTTGAAGCACAAGAGTATCTAGAGGGGGAATCCATCAATGACAGAAAGTTCTTGCGAAGATTTGCAGCCAAATTCTTCCATAGTAATGGGATATTGTACAAGTTTAACCATGATTCAACTCTACTCCGATGTGTGGACAAGAAGGAGGCAAAGGAGATCATGGAAGACATGCACGATGGTCTTTTCGGTACTCACTCAAGTGGACATACGATGGTTAAGAAAATCTTAAGAGCCGGTTACTATTGGTCAACGATGGAGACTGATTGCCATCAACATTCAATAATTTGTCACAAATGCCAAATCTACGCTGACAAGGTCCATGTGCCTCCTATCCCTCTGAATGTCATGACCGCTCAGTGGCCATTTGCAATGTGGGGCATTGACATGATTGGAGAGATCAAGCCCGCCGCTTCCAACGGATATCGCTTCATTCTTGTTGCTATCGACTATTTTACCAAATGGGTCGAAGCCGCCTCATTTGCCTCAGTCACCAAGAATGTGGTAGCCAGATTCATCAGATACAACCTCATCTGTCGTTATGGTATCCCTGAAAGGATCATCATCGACAATGAGACCAACCTCAACAATGTTGTGATCAATGAGCTTTGCACTCAGTTTAAGATCAAGCATCACAATTTTTCTCCATATAGATCGAAAGTGAATGGCGCAGTCAAAGCAGCCAACAAAAATATCAAGAAGATTGTGCAGAAAATGGTAGTAACCTATAAGGATTGGCATGAGATGTTGTCATTTTCTCTACATGGCTAACGCACTTCAGTTAGAACATTAATTGGGGCAACTCCCTTTTCCCTAGTCTATGGCATGGAAGCTGCTTTGTCAGTGGAAGTTCATATTCCCTTGCTGAGAATTATGAATGAGGCAGGCCTAGGCAAATACGAGTGGATTCAAACGAGATTGGATCAACAAAACTTGATTGACGAAAAATGGTTAGCTGCTGTTTTCCATGGTCAGACGCACCAAAAACGGATGATCAAGGCTTTCAACAAAAAGATCAAGCATCGAGTATATCAAGTTGGTGACTTGGTGATAAAACACATCATTTTACCACAAGGCGACCCCAAAGGAAAATGGACTCCCACCTATGAAGGGTCATTTGTTGTCAAGAGATTTTTCTCTGGCGGTGCCATGATGCTGACTATCATGGATGGTGAAGATTTCTCACATCCTATAAACGCGGACATAGTTAAAAAACACTATGCATAAGAGACCCGCTAGGTTGACACACCTAGGCAAAATAAGGGCATCCCAGCAAACCAAAAGGTTTGGGCAAAAATTAGGGATATATGCAAAAGATTGTACACCCGACAAGTTGAAAACCTGAAAGGGGGACTTGGGAAAAAAAGGGTATCCTGGTAGGCCGAAAACCCGAAAGGGAAGTCCAGGCAAAAGTTAAGGATTAAAAGCGTATGACTATGTCCCGTGGAATCAACACAGTCAATTTTACCACCAATGTCCAAGTTTAAACGGTCCAAGATCAATCCAATCAACTTCTATCAATGGCAAGGGACATTTGAAGACATTGGGGCAATAGTAGAGTTGGAAGGCAATGAGATCATTTCACATGGCTATTTATTTTCATTCTCAATTTTGTTTTTCTTTCGACGATTTCCTCTTACTAGGATCTCCGTCTCTCTGTACAAAAACGCCTATTCAGGGGCAAAATATCAATACAAATATACTTTGAAGTGCAAAATTTATGTCTTTGTTTTGAATGCAAATTTGGCCAATGACTAAAATTGAATGAACATATGCATATGAACATGATTAAAACTATTTGGAACATGTGTCTTGCTAAGCATCAATAAGCATCTCTTTAATGTATATGAAATATCCCCACGGAGTTATCTCATTATCATTATCCCCACAAGGACGGCTACAATAAACCTTTTCCCAACGGAGTTGCCTACAAAGTCTCTTTGCATAGGATAATCCCCGACCAGAGTCTCAATCTCTTGGTAGTTCTCTCTCCAGCTAAGTCAATTTTTACAAGTTGAATCCTCGTGGATCTCTTCCTAAAAAGAAACTCACTTTACCAATAGGGTTTATTTCCCCAACAGGTTTCATTTCCCTAACAACAATCGAGGAACCACAAAATTCCCCAGCCGAGTACATCCTCCCCAACTGAGTACATCCTCCCCAGTCGAGTACATCCTCCCCAACTGAGTCTGTATTCCCTCGACGTAGTCCATCCTCCCCAACTGAGCCCGTTATTCCCCAGCTATGTATATTCTCACCAGTTGAGTGTATCCTCCCCAAGATGAGTCTGTCCTACCCGATTGAGTCTACACTCTCTAGTTTGAAGTTTCCTCTCAGATTATTGCAAATCATAGGGCCATAACCCCTGATCCCAAGTAAAGTCGTCCACAAAGCCGTCCGCAAAGCCTTTACCATTTCCAAAAAGATACTATAAAGCCTGGACCTGACCAAATATTAGCACAATTTTCAAGTTATTACTGAAGCCTGGACCCGACCAGATAATAGTTTGACTTCTTCAATTGCCGAAGCCTGGGCCCGACCAGATAGCAGTTTAATTCCTATAAAGTTATTAGCAAAACTCCTATTCTTAAGTAGAGTTTTCCACTATCCCTAGTGAATTACTGAAACCTGGACCCGACCAGATAACAATTTGAGTATCTGAAACCTGGACCCGACCAGATAAAAATTTGAGTATCTGAAACCTGGACCCGACCAAATAACAGTTGATCTCAATTTCAAGATACTATGAAACCTGGACCCGACCAGATAATAGTCTAACTTTTCAAAGATGTAGAAGAACCTGGACCCAACCCGACCAAGGTTTAACTTCTTTTCCCCAATAGAGTTTACCTCTGCCCCAACAAATTACTGTGAAACCTAGATCCAACCAGATATCAATTTTCAATTTCATCTTTTCAAGCAAGTTATTATGGATCCTGGATCCAACCATATAGCAATTACCCTCAGAGATTCGTTGTGAAACCTGGACCCGACCAAATAGCATTTGACCTCATCAACCTCAGAAATCTGCAAAGCCTGGACCTGACCAAATAACAGTTTTTCAAACAATTCATTGTGAAACCTGGAGCCCGACCAGATAACAATTAACTATGATCCCCAAAGAGATACTATGAAGTCTGGACTCGACCAGATAATAGTACAACTTTCCAAAAACCATGAAACCTGGACCCGACCAGATAGTAGTTACCACTTCAAGTTACTGCGAAGCTTGGATCCGACCAGATAACAGTTAACTTCTGTATCCCTAGCAAGTTGTTGTGAAGCCTGGATTCGACCAGATAACTATTCAATTTCAAGAAAATTTTCTGCAAATCCTGGAACCCGATCAGATAACAGTTAATTCATATCTTCCTCTAGTAAGTTTCCATGAAGCCTGGATCCGACCAAATAGCAGTTGACTACTTCATCCTCATCAAATTGTGAAGCCTGGATCCAACCAGGTAACAACTGATATTCAAGAGATATTCTCCAGTGAAAGCATCCTTTCAACAAAGTTGAAGATACGCATATTCTTCATCCCCAACGGCAATCATGGATTCAACCCCCCAGAATTTCCTCAGCAGCAGTCAGGGATTTATTTTCCCGGATAAAAACATACATCTCACATTCATACATCATAGCATGTACATACCATATGCATTTAACATAATACCACATCTGGTGAACATCATGCAGACATCTGTATTTTACTAACTTTTTTTTCTCACAGGTAAAATATCAAGTTTTAGTATAAATCAACAAGAGATTTGTGCTGATACTTCTTCCATTGTTCACCAATATTCCTCCAAATGGAATTTATAAGCCCATTCACCATCCATCTTCAAGTGCAAATTTCTGGGCACTCTAGTGTTCAATCATCTTTCACCTTCAAGTCACGAATGGCGGATCCGCCAATCTAACTCTTCAGGTTTAAGAATATTTAACAGGGGCAGCTGTTGTACCCCAAAATTTTCCCTCTCATTTATCAAATATTTTCTCATAAAGATCTCTCTTGGTTTAAGACTGCACTAGGATTGATCAGCTCAAGACACCTCCTTAAACATTGATGACCAAAATTAGGGTTTGAGATTGCACAAGGATAATTGAACTTTCAATGCCTCATATGACTTTTATGGATAATTATGGACCCCCAAGATTAGTCATGTCAATTTTCAAGCCTTGGATCACACTTTTGCTCAGTTAATTGAGCAGTTGACCTAAAAATCAGCTGTATTGGGGAAAAAGTCAACTATGGCCAATTTACAGTCAAACTTCATAATTTTTTATCCACATCAAAATTATAAACTCATATGTATCATTTGATCAAGTTTGGACCATAATACCTCAATAAATTTGATCAAATCATCAAAAGGGCAAAATGGTCAAAATTAGGGTTTTAACTGAGAAAGGGCAATTTCTGATTTTTGACCTAGAAAATGGTCAATTGGTTTGAAGCATGATATCAAGAGTTCAATTGCATCATTTTGACCTAATGTCAGGACTTAAAACATTTCTCAAGATCAATTGGATTGATAGTGAATTTTCAGTCAACTGATCAAAAGTCAATTGTACACTGAAAAGTTAAACTTTGACTTTTTGGTCAAAATCCAATGTCAAAGATCATAATTCATCAAAAAATGTTAAAATATGAAAATTATTCATCAAGAAATAAAAAAGTCAAGATTTCATTTTGAAAAGTCAAAGTTTTCTAACTTAGAAATTTTTGCAAGTGTTTAAAACTTCATGTTTTTTCATAACTTTGAGCCAATTTTTCACCATGATGCAAGATGATTAAAAAGAAACTTTCAACATGAAAGTTGTAGATATCCATGATATCTACAAAATTTCTTTACACAACTTCTTCCAAAAATTATTGGATCTCAAGTTATTGATTCATAAAGTCATGGTCTTGAAATTGAACACTTAGTGAAATTTTGCCCTAGTTTTGGTCAGGATTTTGACCTAACTTCATGGAACTTTTTCATATAGTTCCAAGGGTAATTTTTAAAAGTGATTCAAAGAGGGGTTGTAGAGCACATTACAAGCTTTCCAAAATGTCCAATAACTCCTAGAGATCATTCTTGAGTAGGGAGAATCAACGAGAGTAAGTTAGGGTTTTCAAACTTGAATTACAAGTCATTTTGTGATGAAGAAGAATTCAAATCCAAGCCTATGCTGCATGAATCTTACTTTGCAGGCTTCTAACCTCTAAATCTATCCATAATCAGAAGATTACACAACTATTTGAGCTGTGATCCAAATGTTGGAGTATTTGTCCAAGTAATTATTCCATTAATGGAACAAAGTTCACACTTCCATTTTGGAAAAGTAACTTTAATCACAAAGTCAATGCATAAAGCTCCTAACTTATTTCATCTAAACACAAGTAATATCAAAGGCAAAAGAAACATGTCTAGAGTCTCCCATAAACCCATGTCATGCTTGTACTACACATTGAAACTTGTTTTCCCACTTTTCTTCAAAATCAAGTAACATAGCCATAACTATATATCTCATGGTTTTGTCAACTTCAAACCCTCAAACCTTTTTCATATAACTATAAAAGTTTTTTGCAAGCTAAAAAACGAAGATACAAGCTCTCAAACTCCCTGAAAACTCAGATTGTACAAAACCTCCATTTTTGTGTCATTTCTGACTTTGAACTTCAATCTTCAAAACCACTCATGCGTTTCTTGGCTTAACACTTCCAAAATCTTCTTAGCATCATACATAAACCATCCCTGTCCCTGTTTGTATACTGTAATATCATCTTCATCAACTTCCATAGCCAAAAATAGAGCATTGCAGTTGGACTTCTCCAGGCTATTCCAGCCACACTCAGCTCAAGCCAGCCATTGCATTAGCTTTCTAGAGGTCCAAGGAAACTAACCTGATCATCACCACTGCCTGAAACAAGCTCAAATCCATTTCACGATTTCCAGTTTTGAGGTATTTTTCTTGAACTTCTATCTCCATATTTAGGCATTGTTAGGCTTATATTTGTGAAGAAAAAATGTAGACATCATTGCCCTGAAACTATACATGTCCATAGATTTCATTTATTTTGATTGAGCTAGGAGAATTTTGAGTTTGAACTTTCTGAAATATTTATGTCAGAATTTGGTACTTTTAGATATTCTCATTCATCTTTGATTTATAGCTTATGATATTTATATGGTTGAATTCGTGTGACAAAATAGAGAAATTTTCATGTTTACATTTTTGCAAATGGTTGAGAAATGAGAAAGTTAAAGATCCCTTGGCTGGAGGTTGAAGATGAAGTCATTTTCAGAACTGGATTGATGTTATGTATTTTTTGTTTTGATTATGTTAACAAATGTACAACCACCCCAGTGGCAAAGGCAACACACGTTTATCTTAAGGTCACGGGTTCGAGACCCAGAGCTGCCTTTTGTTCATTTTTGGAACATTTTTTTCCTTTTTGCCAGCCACAAGCGCACATGGGCCTCCAATACTTGGCCTTGTCTTTTTGGCGTCTCTAACCCCCTGCCTTACTATTGCACACCTGGCCCAACCTTTTTTTTATATTTTAATTTATTTTCTTTTCTTATTTTATTTTCATTTTCAATTTTCCTTTTTATTTTTATTATTATTATTATTATTATTATTATTATTATTAAAAAATTCAAAAATATTATTATTATTATTTTCATACTTATATATTTATTTTCTCTATAAAACAAAAAGATAAAAAACATTTTCTTAAAATAAATAAGTTTCTTTTCTTTTTCTTAAATAATTATTTTATAGACTTAGGTTAAATTAATATTTTATTTTATTTTCTTATTTAAAATTAATTTAGAACTTAGGTTATTTTAATTAATTAATCTTCATTTTATTTTCATTAATTTAAAACCTTTTTTCATAAAAACACCCTAAAAAATCCTTTTCAAATTGATTTCTTTTATTAATTAGTTTAAGTTAATTTTATTTAATTTTAATTAATAATTTTCTTTAATTAAGTCAAGACAAAAATAAATCCTTTCATAAAAAACAACAAAAATCATTTCTTTTTCCATTTATATTCTTGCATTTTATTTCCAATTTTGTACAATATTCAATATGGTTGTAATAGATAATTAAGTTTAATTTTCTTGCAATCCTCATTTGTAAATTTGTACACCCCTCCCCTAATAATGTAATAGCATAGTAATTTTACCTTTCACAATTTGTCGCTTTATATAAATGCTAGTAATTAGAGTTTGTATGGAAAGATAAAATCAACAAGTAGCAAACCCTAATCAAAGTATGAAAATCAATACACTTGCACACAAGCACCCCTAGGGTAAATCCACTTGGTTGCCTTATAAAAAATGGCCTTATTATGCATGTGAAGTATCATAGCAAAAAAACAAAGCAAAAATACAAGATCATAGTCCCTCGATGACGCTATCTATGTTGCCTTTTCAAAATGATCTTAGTCTCTAAAGAAAGAAGCTAAGATACCTTGCAACATTACTAATCATGGTTATACGATGACCCATGCCCGTCTCGTTTACATCCAAAGATAAGGTTTCTTACCAAATCAATGGTAAGATGACAATGTCAAAGGAAAGAGGAAATAAACATGAAAGACTTTTGAGTAGGTAGATTGTTCCAAGTTACTTGCTCATTTTTAAACCAAAAATATCCTTGCTATTTTCAAAACAAACACCAACACTATCAAAAACATCTTTCAAACATGAAACATTTTCAAAATATCAACACTTTGTATACATTCTTACGAACAAGAACTATCACAAAGTTTGCCTAAATGATGACGCCTTTTCAAAATAATTTCAAAAACAACACAATGCACATTTTTCAAACAAAAGCAAGTGATCTAGCAAGTAACTAAGATCCCATGGAAAACCATGGATGAAAAAAGTGCTAATACCTTCCCTTTTTATAATCTACCCCCCGAACTCAAGAAAACATCTCAAAGGTCTTTCCTGTTCTTTTCACCTTTCCTTTTGGATAAAAGAAAAGTCAGTGGCGATTCTTGCTAACCGCAACATTTGCGATAAAACGTAAAATATCCCAAGTCAGTTCTCCCACCGTATCACAGGAAGGTATTAGCACCCTAAAAATCTACGGTACTCCACATGAACCTGTTTTTAAAATATGTATATTTTGGCTATAAAATGTTGTATAAAAAATAGATTATGGTGATGAGAAAAGGAAGTATATATATTTTTATAACTTTTTCAGCCGCCGCGGTTGTGAACCTTTAGTGCCTATGTACCACCTTCGGTCCAATAGGGGATCAACATACTCGTAGTTCCTCTTTAAAAAATTTAAAACACAAGTGTGTTGGTTAATTTTATGAGACAAAACGTCATTGTCATTGTCCGTGTGGAAAACATACTTACTATCCACAATTATGAGAAAGGAGAATTTGTGTCATCTCAAAGTGGAGGATATGGCTTAGATTTTAAAATCAAGAATGCCTCACTCAACACTCAAGTGGAAAATATCTTACTTCACTACATATTTTAGAAGTATAGTTGTTTGCATCACTACAAGGATTGACAAGAGTCTAATTTTTTGAGAAACGTTTTTAAAGATAAAAGCCAAAATGGAAAAATAGTTTGAATGAGATTCATTCAATTTTAGTCTTCTCACAAAAAATGTCAAGGTATTGTTAAGTTAATTAAAAATTTATTAATAAATAGTTTTTGAAAATACATGGACATAAGTCCAAGTTTATTATGTAAGTGTTCAAGTTTTAAAAAAACCATAAGATTTTTCAAAAGGAGGGAGAAGGTTTTTGAAATTAAAGAAGATGAGAGGAGATGAAGAGACTATCCTAAAGCATAAGGTAAAAGCTAAGGAGAAAGACCATCTAACCAAACAAGAAGCCACCACTTGACATAATGAGTCAATGTAGAATTCTATCCTTTAGATTTGAAACCAAGTAAATAATTAATAAATCCCGTAAGAATACCAAACTTCAATTGCATTAAGTCTTCACAAAAATTGAGCACAGTAACGGCTGTATACAGATGAATTCCAGATTATAGATAAAGCATGTAATCAAAATGACCTGCACACTAAATAAACAAACAACTCAATGTCTTAGGGGTAAACCCCAAGAACTCCATACAAAATAACAATTGAGGTCACAAGGTCTCAAGGTAGATCAAGGCTTCTAATCCTAAGTCCAAGAAGTTCACAATCTCCATAGTTCCAAGGATAGTAACCAAGTAGTCCAAGTAACATTAAAGTTTTTTAGGATTTAAGTTGATTATTAGGTATCTTCAAAAGAAATGAAAAGCTCAAGTAAGCAAAATAAAAATGACATGAAGATAGAGGCTCAAGTGAGCAAAGATAAAAAGAGCATGAAATGTAAATGCTAAAGTAAATGGTACATAAAGTAAAATCATAAAATAAAAGCATAAAAATAAAGCCAATTGTTAGGAATTAGTGGTTAGTTGGATGACCATCTTGAAACTTAGATTTGGTACTCATTAGAGGATTAGTAGAACCAAAGCCTCTCAACAACATGTTTCATTTTCTTTTTGTCAAGTATATCATCCATTTAAGAATTCTCAAAATAACACTTAATGATCAATGATGTTTAAGTGATCCACTTTAACCAAAATTGATGAAGTTCCATTAGAGGATTGGTAGAACCAAAGCCTCCTAACAATGGATCTCAAGATTATTGGATCAAAGGGTTCAAATTAACATACTTGGGCTTGCAAACATAGGTTTGGGCAACGAGTGATCATTTTCTTAAACCAGAACAAATTTTAGCGCTATTTTAAACAATCGTAAGTGGACTTATATAGAAGTTGCACCTATTTTGAGGCCGGTCAATAGCAATCTATGCACTTCATATTTTGAGACATGATATGTAAATCATGCTCCAACAACATTTAGTACAATAAGAATGGGATAAGATGAAGAGGGAACGGGAATTGAATAAACCACATTTGAATAAAAAATTTAATCAAATTATTATTAAAATCATTCATCCATTTTTATGGAGTTAGACTCAACACCATGGATCCAATGATGTTAGTAAAGTTCATGATCAAAATTTCAATCCAAGATCAGCCAGAATATATATAGAAATAAAATTGTATTTAAAATAAAAGAAGAGGTTTTTTTAAAATGATTAAAAATGAAAATAAGAAAGAAAAATAGAAACTATGTTCAAATTAATCAAGAAAAATTAAATAATACCATATAAAAATCAGAAATGAGCTCAAATATTTTTATGAAATTTTTGGTAATTTTTTAAAATCAAACTATTTTTAAAAATTAAAGAAATAGACAAAATAATCCAAAAATAAATAAAAATAGTAAAGTCAGAAATAAAAAATAAATGAGGTCACCAATATTTATCAAAATATCATTGGATCCTTCCCTATTTTTTTTTTAGAATTTAAAAATGAATAAAGGTATTTTTAAACATTTAAAACAATTCAAATAAAGTGAAAAATTAAAAAAAATATCAAAACATAAAATAAATTTGTGAAAAATTAAAAATCAGAAAGAGAAGAATCAAACGTATTTTCCATAATTTTTTCAGATTTTTTGGAGTTAAAATAATTTTTCTATGAATTTTTGAAGTTTAAAACAATTAAATGTAAAAAATCAGAAATAAAATAATAAACCAAAAAAATATGGGCCATATGATTATTATCAAAACGCATTAGTAAATAGATCCAGTGGACCTGGCGCACTATGCATGTCATAGACTTTATTGGATATCACACCTGATCATTTATTTTTAAAATAAAACAACTTAAAATGTGGCACGTTGGATGGAGTCTGACTCACTAAAGTAATCGGATCCAAGGGCTTCTGAGGCACGCGCATGGTAAGGCAAGCACACTACATCTGTTTCAAAAAAATAACATGGCTACATGTCACTGGTTGAAGACGGACATGTCATCGTCTTCAACCTCCAGCCATCCCCAAATCATATCCCACAAACTGTAAAATTAGCAAACCTGACTGGTACCATTAGATTCATCTCTTCAAGATGATTCTAATAGTACCATCGCACCAAATTTGTATAAACAATGCAAGGTTATGTTTGAAGAAAACTAGAAAAACTAGCGAGTACGAAAATATGGGATATCTCACTTAAACCTCAATGAAATTACAAATTATAAAGAGCACGAGGATCAGAAGGATACTGAGAGTAAATTAGCCATTTATTTGGATCAATTTAGCCAAGAAATCTACCTGAATGAAGTAGTGAGAAGTTTCTTTGAAACCGGACTTCTGTAGATCAATATAGGTCACGATTCTTAAGGATAATTGTATGGTTAGCTTCAGAGAAGTTCAATGAAGCTAACTGAATGGAGCCTTTGGTGTTTGAAGGTGAGAATGTAAGAAATCAAAAATTCAAATTTAGAGTTTGTATGGGATCTAAACAGGGATCAATTGAATATCAAAAGCTTGTTAAAATAGGTAGGATATGTATCTTATTTATAGGAGAGGATGAAGCAATGCTTAAGCGTGCGAATGAGGGTGTGATTGAGTGAATTCGTGTGGAACTGCAACATGAGGAATGTGTGACTTGTTTTGCACCAAAACTTAGCCAAATCATGCGTTTTATGATGCTAAATGCTTTTGAAAAGTTTCTAAACATGATTAGAAGCAAACCACGCGCAAACTTGGTGATTATAAGCCATATTTGTAAATTTCCAATCCTGACTTGGGAGGAAACTTAGGTTTCAAGATACCATTTTTGAACCAATGTCATTTTCAATTCAAGGGGTCTTAGAGCATGATTCTTGAAGTTTGAGGAAGAGGAAGTTACAAGCTTTACAATGTTCAGAGAATGTATCCAAATGGATGCTTGAGCAAGAAATTATGCTGAGTCAAAGTTGGAAAAAAGAGGCTGACTTTTTTGTACTTAGAAAAATTTCAAAATTTTCTTCAAAAGTGACCTATAATGTTTTAAGCTCAAACAAGACTTTCCTCCAAACTTTTCCCTTAATCAATGATTCTAGCTTGAAATATACTTCTTAAAGAGAATTGTGGAACTTGGATCACTAAAAAATACCAAATATTGAAAAAGTTATGGTCTTGCAAATTTTGTTAAAATTTATGAGATAACCTATAATCTTTTACATCCTTGAGGCATCTTCCATCCATTTTCAAGCTTTGAAAACAAAAGAAGAGTTGAAGTTCACCTTCTTAAGATCATTGTGGAAAAATAATGGACTAAAGGGGATAAAAATTGATCAAGTTATGATCATTTGAAGTCACACAAGGGAAATTGAGGGTTCATCTGGAGGACTTGTAATATTTCTTCACCATCAAGTTTCTTCCACACAAAATTTCCTTTAAACTTTTGAAGTGACTTGTTAAAAACACTTTGAAGAAAAGTATGACTTTGGAATCATTCAAAAATGCCAAAATATGAGCAAGATATACCCCTTTAAAGTTCAAAACCCTAACTCCTAGAGTAAGAAAATGCTTTGGGAAACCTTTGCAATTTTGACCAACCTTTTTGCACAAACACCTTTGTTATGTGATTATAAGTTATTGAGGATGATGAGGAGAAACCATTGCACCAAAACCACTTTAAATCTTGGGAATTGAAGGAGATATGCACTTTTGATCATTGAAATCAAAGACTTGTACATCTGAGTCAAACTTCTACAATCAACCCTTGTACTTTTGAAATAAATTAGACAACTTGAGTCATGATGAATATAAAATACTTTGTCATGATATTACTTCAAAACATATTTAATGATGAGGCTTGAGCCTTAATGAAGCTTTGTTAAGGAAGGCACAAAAATGAACTCATGAATCCCTAGATCAATTTTGATGGAATGCATTGTGCTTTCACCTACAATATCAACAATTGGGGAAAACACTCATTGCATTTATTAGTTAAAGGATAATCAATACAAAACATAAATGATCATAAAATAAAAGCGAAGGTGCTTGGTGATTCCTCCCAGAGCAAAAGCTAAAGATATGGAGAAGAACAAAACCCTAATATGATCTTGTTGTGATTGAATTGAGATGATATGATGAAGGGATCTTAGGGGTAAAAATTGGGGTACAACACTTTCAGATAAGATGAACCCTTCCCTGGAGCGTTTGGCCAAGAGCCTTTCTATGAAGGCAAAGAAAGCGGAGAAAAAAGATAAAGCTTCGTAGGTAGACACGGGGACGGCTCTTATGCCGGGATCGAGAAATTCGTCGACGGGCCCGGCGGCCGGTGCTCTTTCCTTTCAGCAGGTGTCTTTGAGATTTAAGAGACACGTAACTAGGGAAGTATTGATTTCACGGGGGGAAAGAGAAGGGGAGGTATGAGTTGCCTCCTTGATGGAACAAGAGGTTGTTCTTTGAAGGTTCCTCCATATATCTCCTTTGGGGTGAATCCCTTATGCTCGAGGAGCTAGATCTCCTGGAAAAGCGGGCTACCTTGGCGCAGGTTGCAGGGGCCATTGTGAGGGTCTTGGAGATGGTCTTTACTTTTACTGAAGGGGACTCCTCTAGAGAATTTGAGATGAAGAAATTGCAGACCAAGCTGGCCGATATCGAGAAAGAACATGATGATGCATGGGTCAACCGAAAGGTGGCTGAGGATTTCCTGGAGAAATTGACTAAGGAGCATAAGACATTGGTGCTCAAGAAGAGAGCTTATGATGAACAAGTGGCGTTCCTGAGGGCAGAAGCAGCTTCTACTGAGGACGAGCCAGAAGAGGCTCAAGGTTTGAAGACCCGTGCTGATTTGTTAGCTCACCATCAAATCATGATGGATGACGCCCAAGTTGCTGCAGATGGGAGTTTCGATAATGCTGTGAAGCAGCTTGATAACACAAAAAGATATAACATTTTCTGCCCGAATTACATAGATTAAATTTCTGATTATTCGATTATTATGTCACATTTTATTCCTTTTTGTAGTTTTTGAAACATATTTCAGGTACTTAGCATTTGCAAGGCATAAATAAGAAAAGGAATGGAAAAATGAAGAAGAAATGTCTATAAAACAGCAAAATGCAGCATTTCTGTAAATAGAAGCTTCTCGCCCGCCACAGAATGTTATGATCGGGACAAGTTTGATTTATGTGCCCCATGGCACGTCTTACATTACGATCGGGACAGATGTTCATTATATGTGCCACGTCACGATACACACCACAATCGCCACAATGGAAGCAATTACGAACCTTTCACCACTGAAGCGTGCAAAATGCATGTTCACCTGGATTTTCTCCACGCTTCAGGAACGATAATCATGGGAAGTTGCCTATTTTTTCTCCATGCTTCAGGAACGAGAATCATGGGAAGTTACCTATTTTTCCTTAACCAAATGGACTTTATATATGGAAGCAGTTACCGAAAATGAAAGGCTCTCCCTCACGCTCGATTTCTCTCTAGAACTTTAAATAATTACGCAGTATTGTTATTTTCAATTTTACTTTCCTATTCAGCATTATTTTATTGTATTCTGTTTGATACTTTCCAGTTAGATTTCCAGATTTACTTTTCCATTTTTCGTAGTATTTCGTAAGCAATAAAAATCCTACCATCAAACCAGTATTTTTCCACATCGGAGAAATACTGCAACACTAGTTTGCTTCCAGACTTCCAGAATTTGCTTAGGATTACTTAAATTTAATTCAAGTTATTTTTATTACAATTCAATCCTGCCGGCTTGTGGAGGACACGCATTGTTTGGAACTAATCACTTTGTTATTCACTTTCAAGTTCTTATTTTAATAAGCATAATTTATTTATTTCCTACCATGCATGCGTTGTTGAATTTACATTTCAATTTTATGATATTATGCAATTATATTATGGCTGGCTAGATTCCCTGATACCGGTATGTAAAACTTAACTGAAAGGATTTGGTAATTAATTGGCATTATTATTTTTACAAAAAAAAAATACTTTTCTCGTTTTAATTTCCAATTGAATATTTAATTGTTTTTGTACGAAAGTAAGAGACAATCTAAGGTTAAAATCAATAGAGCCGAAGTTTGAGGTTTTAACCAGATAGTGGTTATTAAAACATTGATTTTAAAAACAGCGGAAGCTCTTTAAAGTTAATTGGACCTTATTTGTTTTCAAAAAATACTTTTGAGTTTTAAATGAAATAGTGGAAGCGCTCATTTAGAGCTTAACTGATATGATCTGATTCAATAGACCGAAAGTTTGAGACGAGGGTTTTTAAATGAATAGTTTCACCGAAACTGTGTTTTAATACTAAAAACAAATGCCAATGATTTACTGAATCCCTTAAGTTAACAAAATACATATTGGTGTCCCGTTATTAATTATTAGACTTTAGTTAATTCCTGATTTAACCGAAACACCTCGATTTTATAATTAGCCTTACCTTTACATAGCAACCCTTAGATAACAATAGTTTTAAACATCAGTCCTTGTGGGTTCGATATATTTTTAAAACTACACGATAGACTGACTTGCAATCACTACACCCGATAGACTCATAAAGTCGCGATCATGTTTTTGGTGCCGTTGCCGGGGACTGAGTTAGTCAAATATTATAAATTCCTTGTTATGCAGTATAAACTAAGGCAACCGATTTTATTTTGATTTTAACTGTCGATTGTATGCCAAGTACTCGCTCTAAAGATAAGGAATTAGAACAACCAATCGATGAAGTCGAGCATTTTGTTAGAATAAGATGCCGAATCTGAGAGTACCAAGCCAAGTACAATCTTCCCGAAACCAATCTTTCTAACTTTTCTCTTCCTGACCCCAAAATGGCTGAAGGGCCCCAAAATCATCCTCTAAAGGTTTATGCTGCCCCATCCTAAGAGGAACCCCACAACAGTATTGCTACTCCCGCTATCGCACGGAACGATTTCGAGTTAAAGCCTTCGCTTTTGCAAGCTGTTCAACAAAACCAGTTTTCAGGATATCCTACGGACGATCCAAATCTTCATCTATCCATGTTTGTGCAGTACGCAGACACAGTGAAAGAAAATGGAGTCAGACCTGAAGTAATAAGACTCCGTCTTTTTACTTTCTCATTAAGAGATAGAGCTAGAGCATGGCTCCAGTCTCTACCATCCAACCTCGTTACAACATGGAACGGATTGAAGAAAGTTTTCCTAGCGCGATATTTTCCGCCAAGTAAAACAGCTATGCTAAGAGCCAATATTAATGGCTTTAAACAAAAGGAAAGTGAATCTCTTTTCGAAGCATGGGAAAGATACAAAGACATGTTACGACTCTGCCTGCATCACGGTCTAGAAGAATGGATGATCATCCACACCTTTTACAATGGTCTCTTGTACAACACAAGACTAACAATTGATGTAGCTGCTGTGGTGCACTGATGGATAAACCATACCATGATCCCTATCAACTTATCAAAAGTATGGCTCAAAATCATTATCAATGGGGAAGCAATAGAACCATGATAGAGAAATCTCAAACGAAAGGCAGTATGCGTGAAGTTAGTAGCTTAGACCAAGTTAATGCTAAGGTAGAAGCCCTTACCCAAAAGATATAAAGCTTGACCACAACTCCCGCAGCCACTGTGGCTGCAGTAACTCCAACCTATGATCTATGCAGACTTCACGCGCATAACGCACCTGAATGTCCACTTTTAACAGGAGTACCGGTTAATCAAGTAAACTATGCTCAAGGAAAACCTTATGGTAATAACTATAACCCTACTTGGAAGAACCACCTAAACTTTTCATACAAAAGCAATAATGCTTTATACGCACCAGGGCAAGCTCCTACTACACCTCCAAGATTTCAGAAATCCACCCAAAATGTCCCAAATATTCCAAATGTCCCTAGGAAGTCCAACATCGAAATCATGATAGAAAACTTTGTAGCCAACCAAGCTCAAACTAACAAAGACTTCATGAATAAAAACATGCACACCAGTGAACATATTAAGCAATTGGCTAATAAGATTGATGCTCTTACCACACACAAAAAAATGTTAGAAACACAAATTTCCCAAGTGGCTCAACAGCAAGCAGCTATAACTGCTCCAGATGGAACTTTTCCTGGACAACCCCAACCAAATACTAAGGGACACGCTAATGCCATAACACTCCGGAGTAGGAAAGAACTAGTCAGACCAACTGAACCTAGAATCGAGAACTCAGCCATGTACCAAAAACGTGGAAAAGAGATTGAGAAAGAATCTGAACTAAAGGAAGTAGAAAAAGAAGGTGACGAAGTGGTCGTAGAAAAAGAATAACCTTATGTGCCTCCGCCGCCCTATAAACCACCTATTCCATATCCTTAAAGACTTGCTAAGTCTAAAAATATAGGGAAATTCAAGAAATTCATTTAACTTCTGAAATAAATTAACATTGCCATACCTTTTACAAAAGCTATCACACAAATGTCCTCCTACGCTAAATTTCTTTAAAAAATATAATCCAATAAGAAAATGCTTGAGGATAACGAAACTGTATTGCTCACTACTGAGTGCAGTGCTATAATACAAAACAACATGCCTCCTAAACTTAAAGACCCAAGTAGTTTTTTCTTACCTTGTGTAATCGGAAAATTTGTCATAGACAAAGCACTATGCGATTTAGGAGCCAATATTAGTCTAATGCCATTATCAATTTGCAAGAAACTCAACATGGGAGAACTAAGACGGACAAGAATGTCCGTACAATTAGCAGATCGATCAGTGAAATTTACTTTAGGTGTGTTAGAAAATGTCTATGTACATATAGGACAATTCTATATCCCCACTGATTTTATAATCATGGACATTAAAGAAGACTCCAATATTCCTATCATATTAGGTAGACCATTCCTAGCCACTACAGGAGCCATAATAGATGTTAAAAATGGAAAACTGACTTTTGAAGTCAGAGAAGAAAAAGTTGAATTCATCTTGTCTAAATTCCTTATGGCACCAGCCATCAATGATACATGTTGTTTCCTGGATGAAATCGATAAATGCGTGAAAGAATTGGAGAAACAACAAACCACTTATACGGAAGTATTAAAGATTCCCATACCACCGATTCTCGAAGATGATAATTGGCACCCTGAATATCAAGATGAAAATATGAGTGAATGCCTAGCCCTAACTCCTGACCCTATACCCTGTCAAAAGAAGCCTGCCATAGAACTCAAACGCTACCAAAAGACCTAAGATATGAATTCCTAGACATAGAACTTGAACGACCTGTTATAGTCAATGCAGACCTAAGACAAGTTGAAACTAAAAAATTATTACATGTCCTAAGAAAATACCTAACCTCTTTAGGTTATAACATATCAGATCTAAAAGGAATAAGCCCTTCTATCTGCATGCACCGTATTATGCTGGAGGAAGACTGCAAAACCTCTAGGGAACATCAAAGGAGAATAAATCCCATTCTGAGAGATGTAGTCAAAAAGGAAGTAGAAAAGCTACTAGAAGCATGAATCATATACCCAATATCCGACAGTAAATGGGTTAGCCCAGTACATGTCGTACCTAAGAAAGGTGGTGTTATGGTTGTCAGCAACACTAAAAGAGAATCTGTAGCACAACGAACTCACACCGGGTGGAGAATGTGCATCGACTATAGAAAATTAAACAAAGCCACTCGTAAAGACCACTTCCCCTTGCCTTTCATTGATAAAATGGTTGAACGATTAGCTAAACACTCTCACTTATGCTATTTAGACGATTATTCCGGATTTATCCAAATTCCTATCCATCCTGACGACCAAGAAAAATTTAATTTCACTTGTCTTTATGGTACGTTCACTTGTCAACGAATGCCATTTGGATTATGTAATGCCCCTGCAACATTCCAGAGATGTATGATGTCCATCTTCTCTGATTTTTTAGATGGCATGATGGAAGTTTTTATGGATGACTTCTCTGTCTATGGAGAAAGTTTTGAGGGATGTTTATCGAACCTTGAAATGGATGCTGATGAAGGATGCTGAATTTATTTTCACTAAAAAATGTTTAGATGCTTTTACAACTCTAAAAAAGGCATTAATTTCGGCACCTATTATGAAACCTCCTGATTGGAACAAACCATTCGATATAATATGTGATTCCAGTGACTATGCCATAGGCGCAATCCTAGGACAAAGAAAGGATAAAAAGCTTCATGCGATTTACTATGCAAGTAGAACCCTAGATTCCACACAGAAAAATTACGCCACCACTGAAAAAGAATTGTTAGTTGTTGTGTTTGCTTTAGATAAATTCTGTTCCTATTTAGTATGAGCACGAATAATTATCTATATTGACCATGCTGCAATCCAGTACTTCTTAAGTAAGAAAGATGCCAAACCAAGATTACTAAGGTGTATCTTACTTCTACAAGAATTCGATTTAGAAATAAAAGACAAGAGAGGCACCGGGAATGTAGTATCTGACCACCTATCCAGAATAGAAGGCATTAAACCAGATCATATTCCCATCAATGATGATTTTCCTTATGAACGCCTTGTAGCCCAATTAGAATTAGACAGTATTTTAACTGAGTACCCTGTAACTTATGAAGACAAGAACACAAACGAAATTATGGAAGCAATATGCACCACAACCATACTACCATGGTATGCCGATTTAGTCAACTACTTGGCTGCTAGAGTGCTTCCATCCGATATGTCTTATCAACAAAAGAAGAAATTCTTTCATGACCTTAAACATTACTATTGGGACGAGCCTTTGCTTTTCAAAAGAGGCGCCGATGGTATTTTCCATCGATGTGTTCCCAAAAATGAAATCGAAAACATAATTTTCCACTGTCATGCCGCTCCCTGTGGAGGACATATAAGTACATCAAAGACATGCGCTAAGATATTACAATCTGGCCTCTATTGGCCTAATATTTGGAAATGTCCATATCGCGGTTAAAAATTGAGACCAATGCCAACACACTGGAAACATCTCTAGATGCGATGAGATGCTTTAAAAGGGCATTCTAGAATCGAAGTCTTTGATGTATGGGGAATCGATTTCATGGGACCCTTCCCATCTTCCTTTGGAAATCACTACATACTAGTTGCTGTCGACTATGTTTCGAATGGATTAAGGCTATAGCCTCTCCAACAAATGACATGGGAGTAGTAGTCTGGCTTTTCTAGAACATAATCTTTCCAAGATTTGGTGTTTCGAGACTCGTTATCAATGGCGGTGGCTCCCATTTCATTTACAAAATCCTAGAAAAACAATTAGCTAAGTACGGAGTCCGACATCGTGACATCTTATCATCCAAAAACAAGTGGGC
Organism: Vicia faba; assembly: GCA_948472305.1. Lineage (NCBI taxonomy): Eukaryota > Viridiplantae > Streptophyta > Magnoliopsida > Fabales > Fabaceae > Vicia > Vicia faba. Next base: position 369,129,986 of record OX451735.1, read on the forward strand.
AAGTAGAGGTCTCTAATAGAGAAATTAAGCAACTCTTAGAAAAAACTATAGCAACCTTTAGGAAAGATTGGCCATCTAAGTTACATGAAGCTCTATGGGCATATAGAACAACATATAAAACTTCGATCGGAACCACACCATTCAAACTAGTTTATGGGAAATCATGTCACATGCCGGTAGAAATAGAACATAAAGCTTATTGGGCCATTAAGACCCTTAATTTAAATTACACCGCTGCGGGTGAGAAAAGAATTTTGGATATCCATGAACTAGAAGAACTTAGACTAGACGCTTATGAAAATGCTCGAATATATAAAGAGAGAACAAAAAATTGGCACGATAAATGAATATCTAGAAAAGAATTAAATGAAGGCGATATGGTTCTCCTATTTAATTCTAGACTTAAATTATTCCTGGGAAAACATCGCTCTAGATGGTCAGGTCCATTTGAAGTCACTGATGTTTTTCAAAATGGTGCAATAGAAATCAAAGGAATGAGTTGCAAACTGTTCATTGTAAATCGACAGTGCTTAAAACATTATCATAGCATAGATAACAAGGAATATTACACAACAATTAGGCTAGATGCGCTGCCATCCCATTCGTTAGACTGATACCCATGTTATGTCGAGCTTACAACTTTAAACAAAACGCTTTTTGTGATACAACCCAACTTTGAGTCTTTCCTTTTTTCTTTTCTTATTTTCGCTTTTCTTTTCTTTTCTTGCTTTTATTATTATTGATGTTAAAATATGCAATATTGTTTCTTTAATTTTTCCCGCTACTAATTTAATGCTAACTGTCAACCTACTTCAGGCTAACTTTCCGATTAGCTAGTTACACTAACATGATGAATCTGGTTGATACGATGGGCATTGTGTTTAGAGGAAGGAATCAATGGAGGAGGTTTAAGTCTCTTTCTGATAGGGAGATAGGATTAAGTACCTACCCCGATGGACCATCCATGATCACCTTAGGGATTTACGATAGTGTTCTATTTTTATTGAGCCAAATAGGATGGGATACATCTGCTTTGAGGAGAAAATTTAGATCTTACCGTAGACTAACTTTACAGTTTTTAAGCTCCATTGTCTACAAACCTGACCATGTTCTAGGATTCAATGGAGGACTAATTAGATTTAGATTATTTGGTATAGAGTACACCTTCAACCATAGAGAGATGGTAGAGTTACTAGGATTGCCATATAGCCTAGATGCATTTACCGTAATCCAGGAAGAGCTTTTTAATGTAGGTGAGCTAGATTATTTCTGGGGGGGGGGGACATTACAAGAATTAGTAACCCTGTGCCTGAGGACATGAATTCTGAAAGCATCCACAACCCAACTTTAAGATATTTCCACAAAATCCTAGCACACACCCTTTTTGGTAAAGCAGAAAACATTACCATTGTTTCTAGAGCTGAGCTTTTTATCATGTCCTGCGCTATACAAAACTGCCCCATAAATGGAGCTACATTTATGCTAGTAAACTTTCACCGTCTTGCGAGAGCGGTACATGAACCCATTCTCATAGGTAGCTTAATGATCATGATAGCTAATGCTATCGGGTTAAGACAACAATTGTTGAACTTTGTCCCTCAGGGTAGGTTTTAACCTATGAATATAAATTTTTGTTTCAATAGGGGTATCATTGGAAACCTAGGCCCAGGTAACTTCGAACTACTCATTAATAATCATTTAATGCCATTTTTTACCCTGCCTGACCTTAGGACAAGAATACATGACCGAAATAACTGGTTATATAATTGGGACGCACCACACATGTCACCACCACCCACACCTGAGACTCCCTTGATTTATGACCATCTTGATGCTTTCTTGTCCGATGAGGATATTGACCCTGAAACCCCACCCTTTTACCATGTCTTCCCATCTCTCGATCAGATTGGCTCAAACTTCCCCGACTCTCCAGTTGTTTCTCCGCCTTCCGTCTTTCATCCTACTCCCGCTTTGACTGCCATCCAATCAAAGATTGATTTGTCGAAGGACGAGCTTGTTATTCTATGGATCGACCTCAATTCCTTTATGTATACGATAGTCGAACAACTGGATTATATTTATCAGCATCTTTTCTCCCCATCGTTTGACCGACGTGGCTGATTTTCCAGACGTACTACATTATTTTATTTTTCCCTTTTCACATTTAAACATTGAGGTCAATGTTTTGTTTAAGTGTGGAGAGAAGTTTTATTTGATTTTCATTTATTTATTTGACACTTTGTTCTTGCAATTTTTGGAATTCTATTTTTCAGTATTTTTGGAATTTTACTTTCAATTCAGTTTTATCATGAGTTTTATTTATTTCATTTATTTACTGTATTAGTATCATATTTACGTATGTATATATATATATATATATATATATATATATATATATATATATATATATATATATATATATATATATATATATATGGTTAAATAGTTCCATATTATTTATTCATATATATTTTATGTAAAGTATTAAAATGATATAATGCATAAAAATATTCAGACGCATGTCATTCGCCACACAAGCGTGACGCCTGTCACGTTTCACATAACCCAGTCCCGCTCGACACATATGTTTGACACTCGGCACGCAATGAAGAAGATAAGCGTTTTTGTATTCTTGTAGAAACCCTCGTAGAACCCTTCTTTCTTCCATTTTCTTCAACCGCTGCTCACAATACATTGAACCTATTGCCTATTTCTCTTCCCCATTATCATTTCCATAAAAATCCACTAAACCCCACTTAATTCCATCGTTATATCTCTCTATAAACCATCTCCAAACCCATTACAAATTCAAAATCCCCAATCTCTCACATAGACTTTCACCCATCTTCCTTCCTTGCTTCAACAATGGCATGAAGAAATTCCATACCTGAACCACATCTTTCTGGCATTATATTTCGTAACGGAGAAGCCAGAGAGCACCAAAGGGCTTATTACCTCAAGTTCTATCAATGCTCCGTCGTACTGACACTATATGTGGATACTGAATTCCTCCAAAAATGAGGCTTGCTCGATAGTGTCCAGTGGTTACTCCATAACTCCGACTTAGTGTTCATCTGCATGCAGAACATCCCAACATACGAGTCACTAACCTTGGAACTTCTGAGCTCATTCTCATACAACCTTCCGTGTGATGAGAATGAACACCTATCTGGCTCTGCCACTTTTAGAATGTTCAACAATGAATATTCCGTAAGTAAATCCACTCTAAGTGTCTTCTTCCACTTTCCTACCGAAGGGATGGTACACCATTGTATTCTAGAAGACCTAGATTGGGCGTCTACAGGTTTCAGGCTTTGGAAAGTTCTTACCAATAAGGAACCAAACAGATTAGAAGAACTTTATGCTTTATCAATTCATAATCCTGCAATAAGGTACTTCCATCGTGTCATCTCCAATACCATTTTTGGAAGAATGAACAACAACAAAGATAATTCTAAAGAGTTGTTCCTCCTCCATTGTACCTTCAAACCCAACCAAAGGATCAATGCAAGCACCTTCCTCCTATCACATATCCATTCCTTGTGTGCCAGAGGATCTACGCCTTTCTAAATTGGAGGGATATTAACCTCTATAGCACTTGGCCTTCACCTCAAAGACAAGCTTGCAAATTTTCCATCACTATCACCCACGTTCATTAACATTGACAACTGTCGGGCTGGCCACTTGATTAAGGTCAGAAGAGATGGTAGGTACAACCTCATGGTGCGCAACAAGGTAGTTCCAAGTATCATTTTGCCAAACTTTACGCTTACTAATGTTACATATTTGTCTAAGTGGCTTTATGACCTTGATACTCCCGCACTTGGAGATAATGCGCAAAGCAACCAGGGGAATGTCCAAGCGGATGAAATGGAGCAAGAAATGGAACAAGGAGACATTGAACATCAAGCTCCTCCTAAAAATGTGGCAAGCACGTCCATTAGGCCCAGGAGAAGATGAGAAAGAGTATCGGCCTTGAATGATGACATTATGGCTGCCATAATGGAACAAGATGAGAGAATGCAGGCTATACAAAACAACCAAAATGCAATGATGCAACTTATGTTGGCCATGCAAACTCAACAACAAGAATTTGATGAAAGAAACAAGTGTCGGACTGCAAGATTAACTGAGGAAATGGAGGCCTTGACTGTACGCATGAATGGTTTTCAGGATTATATATACCATATAACTATGCCCCATCCTCCGGGTACACGTGGACAAGCACGCGGACGAGGAAGAGGACGCAATAATGAACAAGAATATATTTATTTTTTTTCTCTTGCCGTTTTTAATGCATTGGGACATTGCTTGTTTCAAGCTTAGGGGAGTTAGTTAGTTAGTTTAGAAACTCTTTATTGCTTTCTAAGTAGGTTTTTCTTTCATTTTCATTTGTAATCAAAAACATCATTGTATTTTTGAGTTCATTTATACAATTTTCCATTGTTATCTAATTTCCCATTTTCTTGAGCCAGAATAAAAAAAATTTTTAGTTACCTGCATAATCTGACGCATTCGAAGAATATATAGGTTGCTCACCTTTTAAAAGATATATGAGAAACTTTGAGTGAAACAGAAATACGACGGATACCTTCGTAACACTCTAAATCCCTATATTGCACTAGATCGATTTTAATACCCTTTATACCAAAACCTTAAACTTTAGCTTCAAAGTAGCCCCGAGTAGTTTATCTAGCAGTCAACACCGTCTTAGACACAAACTACGTAGGTAGTCGATGAATATAAGTGAATGATCCATTATATTTGAAAGATACATGCTTTGTTGTAAGAAAATAGGGAATGCGCCAATTAAGTTAGGTGACCCTCACACGGTCGCTTAATCCAATGGATGTAATACCTACGTGACATAACATAAAAACCTGTTGTCAGTTGGTTCAGAGGTGTCTGGTACTGAACTTGGTAGGGAGGACTACGGTCCAATCCCTCATAACTTGCAATTGGGTGAATTAAAGGAGGTTACCACATTCATGTTCCAGAACCTCATGCTTGAAAGGATCATAGTCACTAACCGACTACTCTACTATGTGGGTGTGAAGATAAAGGGCTTAATGTGATTGCGCTAGAATGAAAACGGGTAAAATTTAGCTAAAAGAATTAGGTTGAGCTATAATGGCATGACTGAAATTGGTCTGCACAATAGGGGATGCTTAGTGTTATTACTGTGTCTTTTGTGTTATGTTGAGCTTACATTTCCGCAAAACTTTGGAAGCCTTTTATGATTCGAATTGCATCATGAAATTTCATTTAACTTGAGCCTTATTAGTTTTTATATTGACTTTATTGCTTGAGGACAAGCAAAGGTTCAAGCTTAGGGGAGTTTGATAATACGAAAAGATATAACATTTTCTACCCAAATTACATAGATTAAATTTCCGATTCTTCGATTATTATGTCACATTTTATCCCTTTTGTAGTTTTTGAAACATATTTCAGGTATTTAGCATTTGCAAGGCATAAATAAGAAAAGGAATAAAATGAATGGAAAAATGAAGAAGAAATGGCTATAAAACAGCAAAACACAACATTTCTATAAACAAAAGCGTGTCGCCCGCCACATGACGTTACGACCGGGACAAGATTGATTTATGTGCCCCTCCGCACGTCTCACTTTACGACCGAGACAAATGTTTGTTATATGTCCCACGTCACGATACACACCACGCTCTCCATAATGGAAGCAGTTACGAACCTTTCGCCACTAAAGCGTACAAAATGCATGTTCACCTGAATTTTCTCCATGCTTCAGGAACGTGAATCATGGGAAGTTACATATTTTTCCTCAACCAAATGGACTATATATATGGAAGCAGTTACCAAAAATGAAAGGCTCTTTCTCTCTCTCTCACGCTCAATTTCTCTCTGGCACTTTGAACAATTATGCAGTATTGTTATTTTCAATTTTACTTTCCCGTTCAGCATTATTTTATTGTACTTCGTTTAATATTTTCCAATTAGATTTCCAACATTACTTTTCCACTTTTCTTAGTATTCCGTAAGCAATAAAAATCCTACCATCAAAGCAGTAATTTTCCGTATCAGAGAAATACTGCAACAGTTTGTTTCCAGACTTCCAGAATTTGCTTAAAATTACTTAAATTTAATTCAAGTTATTTTTACTACAAGTCAATATTGCCGGCTTGTGGAGGACACACATTGTTTGGAACTAATCGCTTTGTTATTCACTTTCAGGTTCTTATTTTAATAAGCATAATTTATTTATTTCCTACCATGCATGTGTTGTTGAATTTACATTTCAATTTTATGATATTCTGCAGTTATATTATGTCTGGCTAGATTCCCTGATACCGGTATGTAAAACTTAACCGAAAGGATTCGATAATTAATTGGCATTTTAAAAAAAAAATATCTTTCTGGATTTAATTTCCAATTGAATATTTAATTGTTTTTGTACAGAAGTAAGAGACAGTCTAAGGTTAAAATCAACAAAGTGGAAGTTTGAGGTTTTAACCAAATAGTGGTTATTAAAATATTGATTTTAAAAACAGCGGAAGCACTTTAAAGTTTATTGGACCTTACTTGTTTTCAAAAAATACTTTTGAGTTTTAAATGAAATAGCGGAAGTGCTCATTTCGAGCTTAACTGATATGATCTTATTCAATAGAACAGAAGTTTTAGACAAGGTTTTTTAAACGAATAGTTTCACCGAAACCGTGTTTTAATACTAAAAATAATTGCCAATGATTTAATGAATCCCTTAAGTTAATGAAATACATATCGGTGTCCCGTTATTAATTATTAGACTTTAGTTAATTCCTGATTTAACCTAAACACCCCGATTTTATAATTAGCCTTAGCTTTATATAGTAACCCTTAGATAACATTAGTTTTGACCATCAGTCCTTGTGGGTTCGATATCTTTTTAAACTACGCGATAAACTGTGCACTTGCAGTCACTACACCCAATAGACTCATAAAGTCGTGATAACAACTATAGGTATTGAATCTCGACATCGATCTTAACGCATCTGGAATGAGGCTTCATTATTATATGGCTGCTAGGATGATTGTGAACCCCAAATTTCTTAAGGATGTTGTGAATGCATCCTTTGGAGAGTTATCACGTCAAGAGCTTATCGTCGAGGAAGGGCCCCGGCCAAATGTTTAATGGCTTCTTGTTATTACTTTCTCTTTCCCGGCATGCGTGTCGTATTGATGTAATTTGTTCTATGGGATTTTAGCACATTTTGATTATGTTTCAAATAGCTGTGGTCTTCGTGGCCATGTAATAACTTTCTTGGATGGGGGCCTTGGGCTCCCTTTTTGTAAAATTTTCCAATTACAGCCTTATTGGTCGTACATTAATTTTTCGGCCGTGGTGGTCGTTTGCTTTAATTTGTGCATGATTGTGTTGCCTTTTCTTTTTGAAGTGTTTGCATGTTTATTTTATGCTGGTCTGCTTGAGACATTTTCTATTGGTTAAGAGTTTTTATAGGATTTTTCTTGTTAGTTAGTTAGTTTTCCGGTGTGGGGAGACCGGATAAACGGCCAGGGTGAATACCAAGCATGGGCCAAATCTCAAGTCTCGTTTCGAGGAATCGAGCTCGGCAGCGTGAACTTCCTGTTATGAGTTGGGCGTTCTACTGGTGTGGTATGATGACGATGGAGCTCAGTCGAGTTATCCATGTCGGGCTAAGGATCTGCTCGTCAAAAAAGTGGAGCCTTGCCCCTTCAAACAATTTGAGTGTCGTGCTTGTATCTAGGCACAAACGTGTGGTCGGGTTTGGATGAGTTCTTCTTATTGACGAAGCTTACCGACTGTTCAGTGTTTTAACTGTAATATTTCCTTAGTTTTCAGTGTTCCAAGGTCGAGCAAGTTGTTCCCCATGTAGATTTTACAAGTAGCAGGCCCCGTTCCCCATTTTTGCATGAACGTGGTAAGGGCCTTCCCAATTTACAGCGAGCGTGCCTTCGTAAGACTCTTTTTGATTTCTTTTTAGGACAAGGCTGATGTGATATGGTGGGAGAACTGACTTGAGGTTTTGTGTTTGTGTTCGCAAATATTTCGGTTTAGCAAGAGTCGCCACCGACTTTTTATTTTATCCAAAGGAAAGGTCAAAAAGCACAGGAAAGACCTTTGAGATGTTTTCTTGGGTTCGGGGGGTAGATTATGAAAAGGGAAGGTGCAAGCACCCTTTTCATCCATGGTTATCCATGGGCTCTTAGTTACTTGTTTAGATCACTTGCTTTTGCTTTTCAATTGTTTGAAATGGTGCTTTGTGTGTGTGGTTTTGAAAATGTTTTGAAAAGAGACCTTTTGTCTAGGAAACCTTTGTAATGATTCTTGTTGGAATGTATACAAAGGCGTTTGTCTTTTGAAAAGATGTTTCAATGTTTTGAAAGTTTGACAGTTTGTTTTGGGAAATGTTTTGAAATTGTATTGTGAAGTGTGTTTGAAAATAGCAAGGATGTTTTTGAAAGCTTTGATCAAGTAACTAGGAGTATCTACCCTATCTACTCAAGAGTCTTTCCTACACATTTTTAACCCTTTTACATTGTTGTTTTACCATTGCATTTGGTAAACAACCTTGTATTTGGATGTTAAACGGGACAGGCGCGAGTCATCGTATTGACCATGATAGCAATTGTGCTAAGCATCTTTAGCAATTTTTTGAGGGACTGGATCATTTTGTGTAGGCAACCAAGATAGCGTCATCGAGGGACTATTATCTTTTTGTTTTGTTTTTGTTTTGCCAAGATACTCAACATGCATACCATGGCCATTTTAAAGGCAACAAGTGGGTGAAACCCTAGGGATGCTTGTGTGCATTGTATTATCATTTTCATGCATTTTTGTCTTGTATTAGGTGTAACTATTTGTTTTGATTTTGGATTTTGCATACAAACCCTAATCTCTATCATGGCATATTTGAAAGCATAAATGCGTAAAAGTAATCCAAGCTATTACAACATTGATATGGGGAGGGGGATACAATTTTGAATGGGGAGTATTTGTAAGAAAATAAAACCCTAAGATTTACTATTACATCCAAATTGAATTCTTTGCATTAAATAATAAATAAGCAATATTTAAATAAGCAATAAAATGTAAATATGCAAAATATTATGAATATGCAAGAAATGTTTTTATTTAATTTTATATGTCTAAAAATATAATTTTTAATGTCTTAAAAAAATAAGAAAATAAAAAGTTATTTTTGTTAAGAGAAAAACCCTAAATTTTGTTTTAAGAAAGTATATTTATTAATATTATTTATTCATGTACAATAAAAAAATAAAAATATATACAAGTGTCAAAAATATATATATATATTAGAAAAATATTATTTTTAATAAGGGTGGAAACCCTAGTTTTTTTGTTTTAAGATAATATATATTATATTAATTATTTTATGTACAAGAAAATAAATATAAATATATACAAAGATATTAAGAAATAAAACATGTGGAAAAATATTATTTTACATGTATAAATAATAAAAATAAAAATATATAATATTTCTATAATATTTATAAGTTTTTATTAAAGAAAATAAAAGTATATACTATTTAATATTTATTTTTATGTCTAAAAAAAATAAAAAAAAATAAAAAAAAATGTGAAAATTTATGAAAATGCTTTTGATATTTTTTTATGTTTAGAAAATATAAAATAAAATCAGAAATGAAAAATAAATAGAAAAATGCAAAAATATAATGAAATGGGCCAGGGGGTGCAAAAAGCAGGTCAGGGGGTGCCAAAAACAAGCCAAACCAAGCCCAGCCCAGTTACAGCTTCGTCTTCAACCTCTGATTCAAAAATACGCGCGCCTGTGTACAAATGTCCAACTCCTGCATACGTGCTATAAAGCAAAAACTCATAACACAAAAGTTATAGCATTTTTCAAGACGATTCCAACCATGTAAAGAACTTAATCTAACTCTCAAAGACCAGAGAGAATTTCTCTGGCCCTAATTTCTAACCTAACTTTTTAAGGAAGTTCATCAATCAAATTCTCTTAGCACACTTAACTTAAATGAAATCTATGCATATGTACAGCTTAAGGGCTATGAGTACTACATTTTTTATTCACAAACATAATCCTAATGATTCCTAAATAGAGAGATAGGAAGTTGAAAAGTACCTGTTTCAGTTGGACACGAGTATGGAAATGTAGAGCTTTTCAGTGAGGCCTGAGATGCTTGGGAGCTTGCTTGAACTTCCTCTGACCCTCCCCAATGCTTAGTTTGCTTTGGATTTGCTTGAACAAGCTTGTAGAAGTCAACCTGCACAAGCTGAAAACAAAAATGGTGAAGCTTGAAAATGGAGTTACAGTCAATGGCCAATGGTTGTGATAGCTCAGGTGGGTTATATGGAAGGTATTGGAACATGTTTGGGGCATAACACACGAGTAGTTTTTGTTATGCAACTCAAAGTGCAGAAACTGCCCTGTTTTACAAGAGGAAGATGATTTTTGTGTTTTGGAAGGCTTAAGGGTTGAATAAATCATGTTTCTGGCTCAAGGCAATGTGAAAAACTTGTTTCAAATTCTTATAAGAGTTGGTTATAACAGATACTCAAGTTGTGTAGACTTTTGCATATTTTTTGGTTATGAAGCAAAAGGTGGGAAGTGACAAAGAGCAGGCCTGTACAGGCTAGCTCTAATCCTGCATAAATTTTGTGAGCTTGGCCCCAAGTTTGTGGATTTGGTTTGCTGTCCAAGATTTGGTTCAAGGCTCAAGAGATGCAATTTGACATAAAGCAAGTTTTGGCAAAAATGGCAATGTTGCCTTTTTGCTATTTTTGGATTAATCTCTTGTGTAAACCTCTAATAATAAGAGAAAAGCTTCAATCCATTGAGTGTGGAAGGGTTTAGATACCTGTAATTAAGTATAAACAATGCTGGATGGAAATTGCAACTTGTGGCAACATGAAACATGCCATGGATCAAAGTGAGTTTTTGCCAAATTCAAACCTTCGATTCTCCCTAACCATAAATGATTTTGGAGAGTTCTTGGACATTTTTGAAAGCTTGTAATATTATATAAAATTTATATTTGAAATTAATTTTGAGATTCCAAGTGTAACTAGGTGAAAAATTTCCATGAAGATAGGTCAAAATCCTGCCTAAACTAGGGCAAAATTTCACTAAGTTAAAAGTTTCATGGACCCTTGTTCCAAAAATCATAACTCGAGATCCAAGATTCTTTTGAGAAAACTTTGTGAATAAAAGTTGTATATTTTGTGGAGGACTACAACTTTCATGTTTGGAGTTTTTTTTTAATCCAATTGCATCATGGTGAAAAAGTTGGGCAAAGTTGGGAAAAAATAAGAAAATTTCATAACTTAGAAAAATTCTAAGTTATGAAATTTTTCAATCTTAAACCCTAATTTGCAAAGTTAGGTTTCTTGATGAACAAGTTTCATGTTTTGACTTATCTTGATGAAAAATGACCCTTGGCACTTGATTTTGACCAAAAAGTCAAAGTTTGACTTTTCAGTGTACATTCAAATTTTAATCAGTTGACTGAAAAATTCATCTGTCAATCCAATGCATTTGGGATCTTTTGAACCTTGTGAATAGGTCAATATGATGCCATTGAGTCCTTGAATCCATGCTTGAACCTAATTTGCCATTGGCTAGGTGGAAAAAAAATCAGAAATTGCCCTTATACAATCAAAACCCTAAAAAATGACCATTTTACCCTTTTGATGATCTGATCAAATTTCTTGAGGAGTTGTGGTCCAAACTTTATCAAATGGTTCATATGAGTCTATAATGTTGATGTGGATAAAAAAATTATGAGTTTTGACTGTAAATTGGCCACAATTGACTTTTTCTCTAATACAGCTGATTTCTAGGTCAACTGTCCAGTTTGACTTGGCAAAAATTTGATTCAAAGCTTGAAACTTGGTAGAGGAAATCTTATAAGTACAACATGAAGTATGAAAGTCACTTTGAGCATTGAAAGTCCAAAAATCCCTGTGCAAACTCAAACCCTAATTTAGGTCATCAGTGCAAGGAGATGTCTTGAGCAAAGCAAACCCTAATCCTGTCTGGAGTTCAAAGAGTCTTGTGAGGGGAAATCTTGATAAAATAAGAGGGAAAATTTTGGGGTACAACAGCTGCCCCTGTTCAATCTTCTTGATCATGAAGAGTTAGATTAGCGAGTTTGCCTTTCATGACTCAAAGGTAAAAGATGATTGGACACTAGAGTGCCCGTAAATTTGCACTCGTCAAAATGTAAATGAGGGAATGGGCTTAAAGATGTCATTTGGAGATGGTAGAATCTTGATGGAGATGGGCTTAAAGATTCCATCCAAGACTGTTTGTTGAAAATCAGGAGAATGAACACTATAATGGTATCCGTATCTGGAACGTATCTGAGTTGTATTTGGAGATTGGATTCGTATGAGCAAAAGAATGGTGTCCTTGTCTGGAGCGTATCCGAGCTGTAACCGTATTTGATTCTTGAATGAATATAAGAATGACTTCCGTGTCTGGAGTGTATCTGTATTGTATCTGAATTCTGAATGGGCGACAGAGAAACATCCGTGTATGGAGCATCTCTGGGCTGGGGATAAATTCCGAATGAGTGACAAAATTGCAACCGTGTCTGGTGCGTATTTGGACTGTATCTGAAGTTGAAACCTGTATGAGTAGAATAATGACTTCCGTGTCTGGAGTGTATCCGTACTGTAACTGGGATCTAGATAAGTGACAGAATGACGTCCGTGGCGGAGTGTATCTGAACCTGAGGTTGATAGTTGAATCTGAATGAGAAATAGAATGGCTTCCGGGTCTGGAGTGTATCTAGTCTGTATCTGATTGGTGAAGTCTGAATGAGTAGTAGAATGACCTCCGCGTCTAGGGTGTATCTATATTGTATCTGAATAAGAGATCCGAAGGAGTATCAGAATGACTTCCATGTCTTGGAGTGTATCCGTACTGTATCAGAAATCTTTGAATAGTTGTTAATGATAGCTTTTAATCTCATCCTGAAAAGGGTAAAATGTTAGCTGAGACATAAAGTTATGTTTCATGACATGTATGATGCAATAAAATATGTTCTATCAATGTTTATGATATAGGAATGTAATGGATGCGCATGTAAGCTGATTAGCTGTCTTGCTGAGGAAAATAAATCCTTGATAGCTGGAGATAATGAAATCTTTGACTGCTGCCGGGGAAAATAAATCCTTGACCACTGTTGGAGATAGAAAATCCTTGGAAACTTGTGGGGATTAACAAGAATTTTTACAACTTCTGTGGAAATGTGAGAATCCTTCATGACTTTCCTGGGGATATAGGGATCCTTCAAGTCTGCTTGGGAAACCTACTTGAGGAATCCAAAGAGTTTTGATGACTATGGCTGGGGAATAAGGAAAACTCTGACGATCTCTACTTAGAAATTGAAACCTTGGAGGTTTCCACTGGAGAAATGAGAATGAGAATCTTCGATCTGCTGGGAAATAACTCTGTGGGGAGAATGTTTATTCTGTGGAAGAGTTTTCAAGAGATTGGGTTGTATGCCAATCTACTGAGGAATTATCCGAAGTTGTCGTCTGGTTTAGTTCTCAGGCTCTAAGATAACTTGCAGGGGAATCTTCTGGTTTTAAGACAACTCTCTGGGGAATTGGAAGAAACTAGATGGTCTTCCACCAGAGTCTGAGGGTTGAAGTTTTGGACTCCGTTGGGGAAGAAAGTTTCATCTTCAATGAGGGTTTGTAGTTCAAGGTTTTGCTCCGCTGAAGATTGGGAGTTTGGAAACTTAGTTCTGATGGGGATTTTGAAACTTAACTCCGCCGGGGATATGTATTTTAAAGCTATAGCTCGGCTGAGGATTTCTCCTGGAATAGCCTAAAGACTTTTTCCCATACTTTCAACCTATTAGTAATTATTTTTTCCTCATTTCGTTTTATTTATAAGCAGTGATTATATTCAAATGCATATGCTCATTTAATAAACCATTGGACGTTTTCAAATAAAACACAAGTGTAAAGAAAAATAAATGGAAAATAGTTTTATGCACTTTGAAGTATTTTTGTATTAACTTTGTGTAAGTATTGTGTACAAAGGAGACAGACATCCTAGTAAGAGAATGTTGTCATAAAATTGAGAAAAATTTATACAAAGAAAGATGGCTATGTGTAACAGTTCCATGGGGTTCCCATTCTGTTGTAGCCTTCATAACTCTGAATATCTTGTCCATTCGCTGCTTCGCCCGAAGATGATTGGATTGATCAGAAACTTGGAGCTTGTCCGTGAAGAGATTGTCCTTAAAGTGATCCGACGAGACATAGTCATACGCTTTAATTCCCTAACTTTTACCTGGATCGCCCTTTCGGGTTTTCGATCCACCGGGAAACCCTTTTTTGCCCAAGTCGCCCTTTCAGGTTTTCAACTTGCCAAGTGTATAATTTTTTTGTTTTATCCCTAATTTTTGCCTGAATCGCCCTTTCGGGTTTTCGATTCACCGGGATGCCCATTTTTGCCCAACTCGCCCTTTAGGGTTTTCAACTTGTCAGGTTGTTTATGCGTAGTATCTTTTGACTATGTCTGCGTTCGCAGGGTGTGACAGGTCATCACCGTCCATGGTGGTCAGGATCATTGCCCCACCAGAAAAGATGTTTTTGATCACAAATGGTCCTTGTAAGTAGGAATCCATTTGCCCCTGGGATCACTTTGCAGCAAGATGATCCGCTTGATTACAAGGTCCCCGACTTGATATACTTGTCTTCTGACTTTCTTATTGAAGGCCTTGATCATATGTTTTTAATACGCCTGACCATGGCAAATAGCAGTAAGTCGCTTCTCATCAATCAAGTTAAGTTGATCAAGTCGGGTCTGAATCCAATCGTCTTCACTCAAACCTGCATCTTTCACGATTCTCAAGGAGGGAATTTGAACCTCGATAGGTAAAACAGCTTCCATGTCGTATACCAAAGAAAAGGGTGTTGCCTCATTTGAAGTGCGTGTCGTGGTACGGTACCCGTGCAGAGCAAATGGTAACATCTCATGCCAGTCCTTGTAGGTCACTGTCATCTTTTGAATGATCTTCTTGATATTTTTGTTCGCAGCTTCGACAACACCATTCATCTTAGGCCGATAGGGAGATGAATTGTGATGTTGAATCTTGAACTGCTCGCACAGAGCGGTGATCATAGTATTGTTCAAATTTGTACCGTTGTCAGTGATGATCCTGTCGGGGATACCATACCGGCATATGAGGTTCTGCTTGATGAAGCGGGCAACCAAATTCTTTGTAACGGAGGCGAAGGAAGCTGCTTCGACCCACTTGGTAAAGTATTCAATGGCCACCAGGATGAAACGGTGTCCATTGGATGTTGTAGGCTTAATCTCTCCAATCATGTCGATTCCCCACATCGAGAATGGCCAAGGAGATGTTAAGACATTGAGAGGAACTGGAGGTATATGTACCTTGTCCGCATAGATTTGGCATTTATGATAAGTACGAGAATGTTGATGACAATCAGCTTCTATGGTAGACCAGTAGTAGCCTGCCCGTAGAATCTTTTTAGCCATCGTATGACCGCTTGAGTGGGTGCCAAAGGTGCCATTATGTAGTTCATCCATGATCTGTTCAGCTTCCACTTTGTCCACACAACAGATTAGTACACAATCAAGATTGCGCTTGTATAGGATACATTGCTCAGAAAGAACTTGGCTGCGAACTTCCTTAAGAACTTTTTTTCGTTGACTGAAGCTCCTTCAGGGTATTCTTGTGCTTCGAGATACCTTTTAACGTCATGAAACCAAGGACGGTCCACTATTTCTTCGGTATTAATCTCGTGAAAATGTGCAGGTTTGTCCATTCATTCAATGGTGATTTGAGGAGCCTCATTATCCCAGTTAAGTTTAAACATGGATGACATTGTAGCTAGCGCATCTGCCAACTTATTCTCTTCTCGCGGGAAGTGCTCAAAAGTAATCTGCTCAAAATGTGGTAACAATGTCAAGACATGTTCTTTGTAAGGGATGAGGTTAGGGTGTTTAGTATCCCACTCTCCTTTGATTTGACTGATAACCAAAGTTGTGTCCCAAAATACAATCAAAGATTTGATTCCTAAGTCAATAGCAGCCTTGAGACCAAAGATACAAGCTTCATACTCTGCCATATTGTTGGTGCAGCTGAAGCAGAGTCTAGCAGTGAAAGGTGTATGGAAACCTTGTGGAGAGATAAGTATCGCGCCAATACCGTTACCAAGTGCGTTGGAAGCACCATCAAAGTACATGGTCCATCGGGATCCTTGTTCAGGTCCGTCATACGGTCTGTTTTCTTCAATGTTGCTCAAAGTCATGATATCCTCGTTAGGGAAGTCGAACCTCATAGATTGGTAATCTTCGACAGTTTGATGGGCCAAATGATCGACTAACACACTCCCTTTTATATCTTTTTGGGTCGTGTACTGTATATCATATTCAGTGAGGATCATTTGCCATCTAGCAATTCTTCCGGATAGAGCAGGCTTCTCGAAGATGTACTTGATCGGATCCATCTTAGAGATCAGCAAAGTGGTATGTGTCAACATATACTGCCTTAGCCGGCGAGCAGCCCATACCAAAGCGCAGCAAGTTTTCTCAAGCAGTGAGTAGCGAGTCTCACAGTCGGTAAACTTTTTGCTAAGGTAATAAATGGCATGCTCTTTTCGGCCAAACTCGTCATGTTGGCCCAATACGCACCCCATTGAATTCTCCAGGACAGTCAGATACATGATTACCGGCCTTCCTTCGACGGGTGGCATCAAGATAGGAGGTTCCAGCAAATACTCCTTGATTTTATCGAAAGCAACTTGACAATCACCATTCTATTTAACCATCTGATCTTTCTTCAACAGCTTGAATATTGGTTCACAGGTAGATGTTAGGTGACAGATGAACCTTGCAATGTAGTTTAGGCGTCCCAAGAAACCTCTGACCTCCTTCTCAGTGCGAGGGGCATGCATTTCTTGTATAGCTTTTACTTTGGCAGGATCAACCTCGATGCCTTTGTTACTGACGATGAATCCTAAAAGTTTACCGGACCTGACTCTAAAAGTGCATTTGTTAGGGTTCAGTTTGAGCTTGTACTCTTTCAATCTGACAAACAGCTTTTGCAGATGGTCGAGGTGTTCTTCTTCTATCTATGAACGGGCTATCATATCGTCTACGTAGACTTCAATCTCATGATGTATCATGTCATGAAACAAATGTACCATCGCGCGCTGATAGGTTGCCCCGACATTCTTCAGTCCGAATGGCATCACTTTATAGCAGAAGGTACCCCACTGCGTAACAAAAGTAGTTTTCTCCATGTCTTCAGGGGCCATTGTGATCTGGTTGTACCCTGAAAATCCATCCATGAAAGAGAATACCTTATGTTGAGCTGTATTGTCAACCAAGATGTCAATGTGCGGTAGTGGAAAGTCATCTTTAGGGCTAGCCCTGTTTAAGTCTCTTTAATCCACACATATTCTGACTTTTCGGTCCTTCTTAGGCACGGGCACAATGTTAGCAACCCATTGTGGATAGGAAGTAACAGCAAGAAAGCCAGCATTGAACTGCTTCATCACTTCATCTTTGATCTTTTCGGACATGTCGTGCCTCATTCGACGGACTTTCTGTTTGATTGGTGGACAGTCTTCTCTTGTAGGGAGACGATGAACCACAATATCTATATCCAGTCCCGACATGTCTTCATAGGGCCAGGCGAAGATCTCCACATATTTATTCAACAGCTGAACTAAACGCTCTTTGACACTTGGCTCTAGGTTGGCACCCACTTTAACCTCTTTTCTGTCTTCCTCTGTTCCCAAGTTGATAGTCTCTAACAACTCCTCGTGAGGTAGAATAGCCCTTTCTTCCTATTGCAAAAGTCTGGCCAACTCTCCAGGCACTTCACATTCTTCATCACCTTCGTATTCGGCATGATTGACCACATCTTCAGAGTCACTGAAGGACAGAGCAGAATTGTCACCCATGGAATCCGGGGTGGATGGGTACCTACATTTTGTGAGCATGGGTGTGTGTAAGGGATAGCCACCTTTAAACAAATAAAATGTAAAAATAAAGAAAATGAACACAAAAGTTTATATATGAAAACGTCCATGATTCATTAAAAATGGCATATGAAGATGAAAAATCAAGCCCTTACAAACAGACCTATATGCCCCGGGTAAGGCATAAGGCAAAAAGTGTACGAATTGTTTAAAAATTATTACAGACCAACAAAAAATGTTCAAAAGATAAATTACTGATTGATGAAAGTAATGGGAACGAAGTCTTTCGCCTCCCAGTTGTTCAGTCCTCCTTCAGTAGTTGGAAAGATCCAGTCTTCAAAATTGATTTCTTCTTCATCATCCTCTAAAGCAAGAACTCCATGATGAGTGATTCTCAATGGTGGTCCTCCAGCCCGGGAGCAACACACAGCCTTCTGAATAGCAGCAGTGAAACCCAAGCCGAACTTATCTGTCTTGTAAGGAAAATCTGGCAGTTTACCCCATATTGTGCTTCCTCCTTCCTCGATCACAGCCTTCATATCTTTAAGGGATGACATCCGGGACACATGTTTGGTAATGATGGGCACATAAGTCATTGTCTTGGCTACCGCAATTTCAGGAGAAACCTCTTCAAAGTGCTGAAAGGGGGTCTCGATGAATTCACCATCTAATTCAACATAGCGGAATGAATTCAGATGGCTTATCATATACTACTCCTCGCCACGAACTGTCACAATTTTTCCCTAGACTGGGTACTTAAGCTTCTGATGTAGAGTAGATGTAATGGCCCTAGCATGATGAATCCAGGGTCTTCCTAACAATCAAGAGTAGGAGGAACGGATATCCATGACATAAAATGTGGAGTGGAATGTTTCAGTACCCACTTTAATTGGGATGTCCACCTCCCCGTGGACCATCCGCTTAGAACCATCAAAGGCTCTTACAATGATATTGTTGGGCTTTAAGGTCAAACCTTCACAGCCCAATCTGTCCAACGCTTTCTTAGGCAAGAAATTTAAAGATGACCCGGTATCAACCAGAACGTGAGCAAGAGTAGTCCCTCTACATTCCACCGAGACATGCGGCGCGTCATTATGCTTTCTCCCTTTGATTGTTAGATCAGCGTCGGAGAAACCAAGACTGTTGTCGGCTGTTAGGCTGGCTACACACTCCTGGAACTGGTCCGTGGAGGTTTCCTGAGGCACATGGGCCGTCTTCAAGAATTTGATCAAAGCTTTGGCATGAGCTTCGAAACAGAGCAACAAGGACAGCATAGAGATTTTTGAAGGGGTTTGCCCTAGTTGTTCTACGACATCATAGTCGCTCTTCTTAATTATTTTTAAAATCTCCTCCATTTCCTTTTGAGTGGTCTCGGGGATGACCAAAGGCTGAGCCCTTGTCCTGACGGGAGCTTCTTGGATCCCCTTACCTTTATCAGCAGCAACAGTAGAGGGTACAACTACAGGAGTCACAACTTCTTCAATAACTGGAGTTTGCACAGAGATGTTGACCGGCACATGAGTAACCTTAGGAGCATTTGAGGGTCCGAAGATTTCCCTTGGAGGAGCAATCTCCAGAGAGAAAATTCTTCCGCTGTGGGTGATATTACTCGTCCCCGCAATATTTCCTACGTCAGGAGTCTCTTCAACATAACCTTTTTCAACTGATTCAATCTGCTTAACACCGTGGTAGAAGATCTCTCCTCCATAATTCCACGGTATTGTCTTGTTGGACTTGTATGGGATAGGCCCTGACATTGTTATCTTCAGAGGCACAAACTTTGGATCTGGTGTAATCTTAACAGGTCTTTTTGGGACCTTAGAAAGATTGTCGGAAATGGTGATTATAGCAACATCGTTGATTGGAGTAACAGGAGTAACATGAGTTTTCTCAAAGAGGATTTCTTGATTATCCATTAGGTGTTGGATGCCTAACTTCAACAACGGACAGTCGGATTCCAAGGTTGAATAAAGGTAACAATCTTTTTCACAGCCCGGGAAAATCCCGGCTTTCAACAGATTCATCTTGATCATTGGTAATGGAGTCATTAAGTCATCAACAGCAGCAACATAAACATCTTCTACAACAGCATGGACATTATGACCATGTTTTGGCATTGGAGCGGATATCACATTAGGTTTTTCAGGGGCGTCAAACTCCACCTCCTTGGCATCTATTAAATCCTGGATCTTATTTTTGAGGGCCCAACAATTGTTGGTGTCGTGCCCCACGCTGTCCGAATGATAAGCACACTTCGCATTTGAATGTTAGTAGGGAGAAGAGGTATTCGGATTCTTTGGGGCCTCTTTCAAGCTTATAAGGTTTAACTTCAACAGATGAGGGAGAACCTAAGCAGGTGTCATATTAATCCGAGTGAATTGTCGTGCAGGCCTTTCCACCCTTGCTTGGTTGGTTCTGGGTTGACTGTTTCGAGGTTGATCGGCTGCTGAATTCTGAATCATTACAGCCCCCACCGATGGCCGGCGCTCGACTCTTCCTTGACTTTTCTGGGAGTAAATAGTTGAGACTTCTTTCTTGGTTGGAAAGGTCTTCTTGATAGCAGTGGAAGCAGACACATCCTTTTGAATTTTACCGCTCTTGATACCAGCTTCGACTCTTTCACCAGTCAGAATTAACTCGTTGAACCCCGCAGATGAGCTCCCGATCAAGTGATTAAAGAATGGACCTAACAGGGTCCCCAAAAACATATCCACAAGTTCTCTCTCAGGCAATGGTGGCTGCACCCTTCCATCCAAGTCCCTCCACTTTTGGGCATACTCCTTAAAGCCTTCATTAGAGACCATACCCATACTCTGTAATTGAGTACGAGTAGGTGCTAAATCCGTATTATACTGATATTGTCTATAGAAGGCAGCAACCAAATCCTCCCAATTGTGCACATCAGATCTCTCAAGCTGGTAGGACCAATCCAATTGCATACCCGACAAACTATCCTGAAAAAAGTGGACCCACAGATCCTTATCAGAAGAATAAGGTTGGATCTTTCTGATGTAAGACCGTAGGTGCATCTTCGGACAAGACAAACCATCATATTTAGCAAATGTAGGCACCTTGAATTTAGGGGGAATCACAATCCCAACAACCAACCCTAGTTTCTTGAAATCCATCCCAGGCACTCTTTGTACCTCCATGGCTGCCAGACATTCTTCTAGATTCTTATACTTGTCGTCTGCAGGAGGGTATTGCTGCTCAGAGTAATCTTCATCCTCTTCTTCTTCTTCAGCCTCAGACTCGGAGGGCACTGCAGCTCCCTTTCCTTTGCCAACCCCTTCATCGGATGTTGAGGGGAAATCCAGGACTCTTCTAGCTTGGTTCTCAAATATTCTTCCCATAATAGCCACACCAACTCTTTTTTTTCTTTTTCTCCTTCTCTTTTTCCTTTTCCTTTTCCAATAGTGCTTTAAGATCCTTCTGACCCTTTGCCAAGGTCATGAGTAGTTGTTGGAACTGTGAATTTTACGCTTATGATCTTTGACCGTCTGCTCTATATCCATCTTGCTGAAATAAACAACAGAGAGATAAGGAAACCTGGTGTGAAGACCTGCTTATGCATATGATGAATGATATGTATTCATGTAATGCATTCAAGGATTCAGAAATTCAAATTTGTTGCAAACAAAAAAGAACGCACGTCATATTAATAAGATAGAATTTGTTAGTACATAAGTGCCCCATGGGCAAAATAATACAAAATTCTAATGTAAAAAGACATTGCGCATCCTTTTCGGTGCTATGTAGGTGTTGAGAGTCTGCTCTTCGTGGAGTCGACGAGTAAGTTCCAAAACCTTCTTCTCACTGGCGTAGAAGCTGACTTCAAAAGTGTTTCGTTCTTCCTTGAGATATATCTAACTTTTTTGCAACTCTTCCAACGATGTTGGCATGTTAGGATGTAGGAGGGTGTATGGAAACTCTCCTTCCATAACAGGCTCTTTGATCATAGGCATAATGTAGGGATAAGGCATCATAAGACTCTGGGCGCGGGTTCGTATCCACTTGAGGTAAGGCTCAAGGGGGATGGAATTCTTGTGTCCCAGTGTCTTACTGTCCACTTTGTTGGGCATTCTCCAAGCTCGGATAAACCTTTGTCGAAGTCCTTGAGCGTCATTGTCGAAGTCAAAAACCAAGTCTGGAATCAGCATGTCATGAGGGCCATCCCTTCGGCATACCCAAATTGTCTCAGAGCCAGGCAGTGGTTGTAGGTAATGCCTCCCATAATGCCAAGTAGTGGGACATTAGGGAATTCCCCACAACGATCAATGATGATGACATTTTCTCTGGACCGAGAACACCAATGAACATCAGAATATGTAAGAGTCATCAACTGTTGTAACCACCTCAAGCCTTGTTCATTCTTCAAGACTGACTGGGGAAGGTGAGAAATAAACCACCTTGCTAGAAGAGGAGTACAACACATGAGAAAACCTCTTTTCCTCATTGTTCGTGTGTAAAATGAGTGTAGGATGTCCCCAAGCAATGTAGGCACAGGATTCCGAGATATGAAAATCTTGACAGCATTCACATCTATAAGTTGATCAGGGTTTGGGAACAAAACCAACCCATAGATGAGAAGTGCTACAATATCACCACTTCTGGTTTCCCAATGACTTTTGATATCAGATGGTTGCAAGTGTAGGGCTTGAGCAACATCTTCAGGCTTTGGTTCTCTTTCCGTACCATTGTATGGTAGTTGATGGAGAATAGGAATCCTCAGGAGTTAAGAAAATTCCTCCAAAGTAGGCACTAGTTGGTAATCAGGAAATGTGAAGCAATGGTGTAGAGGGTCAAAGAACTGGAAGAGAACTTTCACCATGTCTTCTTCAATGTTGGAGTTGACCAAGTTGAGAAGTCTACCATGTGTTTCACTGAAGGGAGAATTCTCTAGAATCCTAGAAACAAGCTCCTTGAGTTGAGGAAGGATTCTCACAAGGTTGACTTGAATTGTTTTCCTGCGAAGAGATTCCATTACTTACAAAACAAGAACAAAGATGAAGATCCAAACCCTTGAAATGGTTAGTGGATGCATATGATGCTTTATGACGTTCATGATGTATGCACAAGTATATGTACAAGAAAATCACACAAGTTCCTAGTTTCAGGCTTGCACGGGGTTTCATAGGTAAGTACCCTCTTGAAGTTAGTTGGCTCAACCTGTCCTATAAATAGTAATCGGGTTCTAAGGAGCTCAATATCACCAGATTATTTTCTGTGTTCATTGTTTCAGTTTAGCCACTTAACTGGCGATCGAAATATTCCAAGAAAACAACCCTCAATGAGTGTAGTATGGATTATCTACCAACTTCGGACTGCACCAAAGCCGGTCATCTCACTACCCCTAAAAAGGCCAAGATGGTCAAGTAAAGGTCCTAAAAGTCCATTAGTGCTTCATAACATCACCCAGCGGCCCCGTATTCTCTTTGATTAACTCAAAGCCTACCAATACCCACAAATATGTCGCACTAATATAGCTATTGCTTCAACCATGTCGGTATACCCCACACAGTTTCCACAATGTATTGCTATTTACCTATGAATATTTCCCATATCTGGGTAGAGGATTTCAAACCAAAACAACAGAACTAAATGTAAAGCAATCAAAGAAAAAAAATTAAGCATGTAAAGGTGATCTAAACCCTAAGGTAACCCCACTTTTAGATTAGTCCCTAGCAGAGTCGCCAGTTCTATGATACGGTGGGAGAACTGACTTAAGGTTTTGCTTTTGTGTTCGCAAATGTTTCAGTTTAGCAAGAGTCGCCACCGACTTTTTATTTTATCCAAAGGAAAGGTCAAAAGGCACAGGAAAGACCTTTGAGATGTTTTCTTGGGTTCGGGGGGTAGATTATGAAAAGGGAAGGTGCAAGCACCCTTTTCATCCATGGTTATCCATGGGCTCTTAGTTACTTGTTTAGATCACTTGCTTTTGCTTTTCAATTGTTTGAAATGGTGCTTTGTGTGTGTGGTTTTGAAAATGTTTTGAAAAGAGGCCTTTTGTCTAGGAAACCTTTGTAATGATTCTTGTTTGAATATATACAAAGGCGTTTGTCTTTTGAAAAGATGTTTCAATGTTTTGAAAGTTTGACAGTTTGTTTTGGGAAATGTTTTGAAATTGTGTTCTGAAGTGTGTTTGAAAATAGCAAGGATGTTTTTGAAAGTTTTGATCAAGTAACTAGGAGTATCTACCCTATATACTCAAGAGTCTTTCCTACACATTTTTAACCCTTTTACATTGTTGTTTTACCATTGCATTTGGTAAACAACCTTGTATTTGGATGTTAAACAGGACAGGCGCGGGTAATCGTATTGACCATGATAGTAATTGTGCTAAGCATCTTTAGCAATTTTTTGAGGGACTGGATCATTTTGTGTAGGCAACCAAGATAGCATCATCGAGGGACTATGATCTTTTTATTTTGTTTTTCTTTTGCCAAGATACTTAACATGCATACCATGGCCATTTTAAAGGCAACAAGTGGGTGAAACCCTAGGGATGCTTGTGTGCATTGTATTATCATTTTCATGCATTTTTGTCTTGTATTAGGTGTAACTATTTGTTTTGATTTTGGATTTTGCATACAAACCCTAATCTCTATCATGGCATATTTGAAAGCATAAATGCGTAAAAGTAATCTAAGCTATTACAACATTGATATGGGGAGGGGGATACAATTTTGAATGGGGAGTATTTGCAAGAAAATAAAACCCTAAGATTTACTATTACATCTAAATTGAATTCTTTGCATTAAATAATAAATAAGCAATAAAATGTAAATATGCAAAATATTATGAATATGAAAGAAATGTTTTTATTTATTTTTATGTGTGTAAAAATATAATTTTTAATGTGTTAAAAAAATAAGAAAATAAAAAATTATTTTTGTTAAGGGAAAAACCCTAAATTTTGTTTTAAGAAAGTATATTTATTTGTATTATTTATTCATGTACAATAAAAAATAAAAATATATACAAGTGTAAAAAAAAATAAAAATATATTAGAAAAATATTATTTTTAATAAGGGTGGAAACCCTAGTTTTTTGTTTTAAGATAATATATATTATATTAATTATTTTATGTACAAGAAAATAAATATACATATATACAAAGATATAAAGAAATAAAACATGTGGAAAAATATTATTTTACAAGTATAAATAATAAAAATAAAAATATATAATATTTCTATAATATTTATAAGTTTTTATTAAAGAAAATAAAAGTATATACTATTTAATATTTATTTTTATGTCTAAAAAAAATAATAAAAAATAATAAAATAAAATGTGAAAATTTATGAAAATGCTTTTGATATTTTTTTATGTTTAGAAAATATAAAATAAAATCAGAAATGAAAAATCAATAGAAAAATGCAAAAATATAATGAAATGGGCCAGGGGGTGCAAAAAGCAGGCCAGGGGGTGCCAAAAACAAGCCAAACCAAGCCCAGCCCAGTTACAGCTTCGTCTTCAACCTCTGATTCAAAAAGACGCGCGCCTGTGTACAAATGTCCAACTCCTGCATACGTGCTCTAAAGCAAAAACTCATAACACAAAAGTTATAGCATTTTTCAAGATGATTCCAACCATGTAAAGAACTTAATCTAACTCTCAAAGACCAGAGAGAATTTCTCTGGCCCTAATTTCTAACCTAACTTTTTCAGGAAGTTCATCAATCAAATTCTCTTAGCACACTTAACTTAAATGAAATCTATGTATATGTACAGCTTAAGGGCTATGAGTACTACATTTTTTATTCACAAACCTAAGCCTAATGATTCCTAAATAGAGAGATATGAAGTTGAAAAATACTTGTTTCAGTTGGACACGAGTATGGAAATGTAGAGCTTTTCAGTGAGGCCTGAGATGCTTAGGAGCTTGCTTGAACTTCCTCTGACCTTCCCCAATGCTTAGTTTGCTTTGGATTTGCTTGAACAAGCTTGTAGAAGTCAACCTGCACAAGCTGAAAATAGAAATGGTGAAGCTTGCAAATGGAGTTACAGTAAATGGCCAATGGTTGGGATAGCTCAGGTGGGTTATATGGAAGGTATTGGAACAAGTTTGGGGCAAAACGCACGAGTAGTTTTTGTTATGCAACTCAAAGTGAAGAAACTGCCCTGTTTTGCAAGAGGAAGGTGATTTTTGTGTTTTGGAAGGCTTAAGGGTTGAATAAATCGTGTTTCTGGCTCAAGGTAATGTGTAAAACTTATTTCAAATGTTTACATGAGTTGGTTATTGTGATACGGTGGGATAGAACTGACTGTTTTTGGAATGCTGGTTCGCGTTTTGCGTTTGTTTTTGCAAAATGTCGCGGTAAGCAAGAGTCGCCACTGTCTTTTATTTTATCCAACAAGGAAAGGAAAAAAAGCACAGAAAATTCCTTTTTTGAGATGTTTCTCGGGTCCAGGGGGTAGATTATAGAAAGGGAAGGTGTTAGCACCCTTTCTATCTGTGGTTATCCACGAGCTCTTAGGTACTTGCTCAAAGTGTTTTCAAAATTTGCTTTTCTTTGTGTTTGTGGGTTTGAAAGAGGTTTTTGTTTGAAATGTGTAAGTGTGAAAAGTTTTGTTTTGTTTTGGAAAGAGCAAGTACTTAAGAACCATCTACCTACTCGAAAAAGGAATCGATATGTGCTAATGTCCTTTAGATAATGCTATCCCACTATTGATGAGTAGGTAGCATCGTCGTTGGAGTTTAGGGTCAATTCGATTAAGGGATGTGCGGTCATCAAAGCAATGTTAGGACGCCTTAGCGGTAACGCTAATGTCTTAGATCATTTTTCCGAGGCAACCGTTTCGAGGCAATTATGATCTTTGGGCAAGAGGGCGACCTCTAAAGTGACCTATACTCAATGGCCATGTTACGAAGGCAACCAAGTAGGGTGTACCTTAAGAGTGCGCATGTGCGAGTGTGTTGTTTTCAGTTATTTTGTCTTTGTACATGTCAATGGTTATCTATGTTGATTTTAGGTTAAACATTCAATCTTGTCATGCATACCTATTATCAATCATCTAACAGTTATATAAGTTGCGGAAATTAAATTGCGGAAATTAAACTAAATATTACAAGGCATCGGGTATTTACATCGCCAAAAGTAACCCTTGAAATTAAAATGCGGAAAATAAATAAAGCGATAAAATAATTAAAGTCCTATTAAACTATTACATCCCAGGGAACAGATACAATATTGATATAAAATGAATCGCGTGCGGGAAATTAAATTGGGCGAGTTCTAGGGTTTTAACCCTTTGATTATTAAAGAAAAGATTTTTTGGTTTATTTTTGAAAAAAAAGAAATTACGCTAAGTTAATTATTAAATTAAAAACTAATTAATTAATAAAAATATTTTTGGATTTTTTATATTTAAAGAAATAAAAATAAATAATCAAAGTTAATAAAAACCTAATTGTCTAAATTAAATTTAATTATTGCAAAATATATTAAAAGTTATTCCTAATTAAAACTAAATTAATTAATTGATTTATGAATAAAAATAAAATATTGAAATTTAATTTTATAAACAAAACATATTTTTGGTTTTTTTTTTATTTTATGAAGAAAAAGTTTTGATTGGTTAGTTAATAATAAACATAATAACAAAAAATAATTAAAAGAAATAATAAAAAGAAAATAGAAAGAATTAGGGTTTGGGCCTGATTAGGGGGGCTTGCTTAGCAATTTCCAAGGCCCAATTGAATTGGCCTGTATTGACTTTTTTATTCCAACGTGGCACTTTGACTAGGGCATATGGTGGACATCACACCTGGACCACCAGATCTGGCCTGGGGCAATCTGGCGCTTTGAGATTTGAGGGAGTATGATGCATCATATGCTTGGGTTCACACTGAATAACCTGTAGAAAAATAAGAACAAATGCATGGGGGACCTGGGATTCGAACCCATGTTTTATTGGATTTTGAACGCACGCCTTTGCCACTGCACCACTATGTCTCAATTGTTAATTAAATGGACAATGAATATTACAAGGGAAATCACATTAATATGCCAGAAAATAAAAAAAACACGCGCCAAGTATTTGAATGGGCCAACCAGGGAGAGACGCGTCATCATCTTCTTCCTTCAACCCTGTAAATTTACCTGCGGATTTATATCCGCAGCTAAATTCGTATGTCCATCCTAAAATCTATTCTAGGCCATGGAAATTCTTCCCCTGGCCATGGTCATGCTCGTCTCTCTCCACTGGTTACATCCATGTCCATCAATGACTCCAATTTTTCCTGTAAAAGAAATGCCCAAAAAACAAGCTACGAAACCCTAGGTTCGGTTATAGGGCTACAATCCAGATAAATGCAATCAAACAATGCCAAAAGTCCAGAAATATCATAAGCATCATGAATATGTCAACGATTTGCCAAAAAAATGCAAGAATATTGAGTTACGATTTTGAATACAGGGCGGTAAAACGTGAGGCTTACAGTGCGTTTAAGAGCGTGTGAGAGCTTGCTTTCGATTGCAGGAGGTTCGGTGATTGTCCAGCAATGGAGTGGTGTTGAGATTTGCCCTTGAAAACGCCTCCAAAGATGATTTCAGTTTCACACTTTTTCAACTTTTTTCAACTTTTTCTTTTGATGATTCTGCAGCCTCCAGCCCTTGAATTCGTGTGCCTTCACTTGTATATGTATGCTACATTGTATTAGGTCAACAATTTGGTCTTGAATCTTTGCACATCAATGCTTTGAGATTGGATTTGATCCTCCATTGAAAGCTTGCCTATTTTGTCCAAAATCCAATCTTTTTGCACATGGAATGATTGATACAAATTTTATTCACTTGATGATGATGATTAGGTCCTGAAAATAGAAAAAAATCTCATGCAATCAAGTTTTGTGATTTTATTTGATTTAAATTGATTTAAAATGGAATAATTCAAATAAAAATCAAATAAAAATAGAAAAATTGATAAATGGACACAAGGCTGAAGCTAGGACACGTGTGTAGTGTGACAAGATCAAATCAAGTGGAAAGGAATGGGTCCATTTGGCAAAATTTGAAGCTTGGGGGATAGTTGACTTTTGGCAATTTTGCAAAAATGCCCAACTTCAACAATGCATAACTTCTTCAATTTTGAACTTTTGGAAGTGTTCTTGGACTTTTTAGAAATCTTTAGATGTCCTATAACCAGCCCTTTTGGTATAATCTCATTTTTATATTCCATGCTCAAGTTACAAGCTTTGGAAAAAAAGGTGTTTTTATTGACTTTCAAAAATGACCTATAATGTCCAAATTTGTAACTTCTTGTGAGTGCATTTATTGATCTTGGGGTATGAAGATGGATTGTAGGAAATTTCATCCTATTCAAAATGAGCTTTGGATGGGTCATTTCTCATAAAGTACAAGAAAGTTATGCTTGGTCAAAGTTGAGTTGACTTTTCCTACAAAACCCTAATTTATCAACTTTTGAGTCTTGATGAATTTTGAGAAATCCTTGATGAATCATGATAAACCCTTGATAAAATGATGAAATATACTTCAAAATGATAATGTTGACAAGAAATCTTGAAGTTTGACTGGATTTGGGTCACAATTGACTTTTGCCCTAGCACAGTCGATTTTTGGACCCTTTGAGAAATTGATTGAGCAAACTTCCTCTGCAAGGCTTGAAATTTGACATGGATGAACTTGAGAACATATTAGGACATTGGGGAGAATTTGAGGTCATTTGGATGTAAGGACCTTGATGCAACACAAAACCCTAATTTGAGGTTGATTGCCTTAGGAGATAGCTTGACTGTCTAACTCTTGAGCAATCTTGAGCCACTTGGAGATTTTTCGTGCAATGTTTTGAGGAATATGAGAGGGAAAATTTTGGGGTACAATAGCTGCCCCTGTTCAATTTTCTTAAACCTGAGGATGTAGATTGGCTTTCGGGCCTTTCGTGATCCGAGGGTGGAAGATGATTGAACACTAGAGTGCCCAGAAATTTGCACTCGCATGAAGTGGTATCAGCATTATGATGTCGAGAATGGGCTTACAGATGCCATTTAGAGACTATTGATAGGTGGTCCGGACTTCGGCTGGAATATGAATCAGGGAGATCTTATCGTCGATCTAACTGAACCAGGGAAGGTCTTGGATTAACTTTGACTGGATAAGAATCAGAAAAAATCTTCGAATCGATTTAACTGAACCAGACGAAAGTCTTGGAATAACTTCAACTGGAATACGAATCAGGGAGATCTTATCGTCGATCTGACTGAACCAGAGGAGGTCTTGGATTAACTTTGACTGGATCGGCATCAGAAAAATCTTCGAATCAATTTAACTGGACCAGACGAAAGTCTTGGAATAACTTCAATTGGAATATGAGTCAGGGAGATCTTCGCGTCGATCTGACTGAACCAGAGGAGGTCTTGGATTAACTTTGACTGGATCGGCATCAAAAAAATCTTCGAATCGATTTAACTGGACCAGATGAAAGTCTTGGAACAACTTTAATTGGAATACGAATTAGGGAGATCTTCGCGTCGATCTGACTGAACCAGAGGAGGTCTTGGATTAACTTTGACTGGATCGGCATCAAAAAAAAATCTTCGAATCGATTTAGCTGGACCAGACGAAAGTCTTGGAATAACTTCAACTGGAATACGAATGAGGGAGATCTTGTCGTCGATCTGTTTGAACCAGAGGAGGTCTTGGATTAACTTTGACTGAATCGACATCAGAAAAATCTTCAAATCGATTTAACTGGACCAGACGAAAGTCTTGGAACAACTTCAACTGGAATACAAATCAGGGAGATCTTCACGTCGATCTGACTGAACCAGAGGAGGTCTTGGATTAACTTTGACTGGATTGGCATCAGAAAAATCTTCGAATCGATTTAACTGGACCAGGCGAAAGTCTTGGAACAACTTCAACTGGAATACGAATCAGGGAGATCTTCACATCGATCTGACTGAACCAGAGGAGGTCTTTGACATAGCTGAGAATTTAACTGCATCTTTCCTGAAAGGTAAAGGTCATTCATATGCAATGCATGATATGGATCAAGCAATGATGCTCTCAACAATGAGATTGTGTGGTATGATGCGTAGATGCATGTATCATGATGTATGGAAATGTAATGTTTCTAGCCGGGGAAAATAAATCCCGGATAGCTGTTGGAGAATAGAGCTGAATTCTTCGTTTCCGCTGGGGATGGCAAACGAAGCGAATAAACCTGCAGGAGAAGATAAATCCATTGGGGAATAAACTGATGGGGAGATTTATTCTGTGGGGAAGAGATGCTCTACGGATGATTCCACTGATAAATTCCGTCGGGATGAATTATCGTTGTTGGTGATATTGAATCCTGTTGGGGGATTGAATTCCCGTTTGTGAAAGGAAAGAACTTCGCTGGGTACGATCTTTCAGTTGCGACTTGCTGGGGATAACCCTGTTAGACTTTTATGGGTATAATCCTATGAATTCTGCTGGGAACGATCCTTGGAACTTGGCTGGGGAGATTTATTTTGTACTCCGCTGGGAATAAACTTCCAGAGTCTACTGAGGATGATGCTTCAACTCCGTTGGGGAAGCTTTTTTAGACTGCACTGGGAAAATTTTAACTCCACTGGGGGTATCTTGTATTCTTCTGGGGAACACTCTTATACTCCATTGGGGAATATTTAAGACTGCCGGGGATATCAAGCCTTTTTAGTGTTGATGGTAGATCAACTCTGCTTGGGGAGAGCATTGCTGATTTATTCATAGTTGCAAGTCCCAGCTGGGGGGAAGCTACCATTACTGCCTTACTCTGCGGGGAGTGAAAGTATCATATCCATATTCTTCAGATGAATTTACCCGGTACCTGATGAACAGAGAAACTGTACAGTTCAGAAAATTCTTATTGCCCCTGTTTCTGATATTACCCGTAATCGTCTTTTCATTTCGCATGTAAATATTTATGAGTGGCAATTAATGTCAAATGCATATATCAAAAATGAACATTGGACGTTCTTTGCAAAATAAAACAGATAAAGAAAAAATAGTTTGAAATTTCTTTGAAAATAAATTGTATTGATTTTGATGTTTGGCCTGTAAATAGGCGTTTTTTGTACAAGAAGCTGACGTCCTAGTAGGAGAACGCCGCCGAATAATAGAATTTACACAATTTGTGAAAAACTAAACAAAACAGCTTGGTGAACGATCCCACTGGGTTCCAACTCTGCTATTGCCTTTATGTCCTCGAGTATCTCATCACTTTGCTGCTTGGTTAAAGATATATCAGATTGATTAGTGTCGTCCGAGCATGATAGTCGATACCGAAGTATGGATGCAAGGTGATCCAATGAGACATAGTGTTACGCTTTGATTCCTAATTTTTGCATGGACCGCCCTTTCGGGTTTTCAGTCCACCGGGATACCCTTTTTTGCCCAAGCCGCCTTTTCAGGTTTTCGACTTGCCGGGTGTACAAATTATTTTTATTTTCATCCCTTATTTTTTCCCGAACCCTTTTGGTTCGCCGGGAAGCCCTTATTTTTGCCTAGGCCAGTCAACCTAGCGGGTCTTCGATTATGTGTAGTATCTTTTAACTATGTCTGCATTGACGGGGTGAGGAAGGTCGTCACCATCCATGGTGGTTAAAATCATAGCTCCTCCTGAGAAAATGTTCTTAACCATAAATGGCCCTTCGTAGGTAGGGGTCTATTTGCCCCTGGGATCACCTTGAGGTAAAATAATGCGCTTGATCACTAGATCCCCAACTTGATACTCTTGTCGTCTGACTTTCTTGTTAAATGCCTTGATCATCCGTTTTTGGTACGTCTGACCATGACAAATAGCAGTAAGTCTCTTTTCGTCGATTAGGTTCAGCTGATCAAGCCGGGTCTGAATCCAGTCATCTTCGCTCAAACCTACATCCTTCATAATCCGAAGAGAGGGTATCTGAACTTCAATGGGCAAGACTGCCTCCATACCATATACCAAGGAATAGGGTGTTGCCCATGTTGACGTCCGAGCTGAGGTACGGTACCCATGAAGAGCAAATGGTAACATCTCGTGCCAGTCTTTGTATGTCACTGTCATCTTATGCACAATCTTCTTAATATTCTTATTAGCCGCTTCAACAGTCCCATTCATCTTCGGCCGGTAGGGAGAAGAGTTGTGATGATGTATCTTGAACTGCTTGCAGAGCTCAGTTATCATCTTGTTATTGAGATTGGTACCATTTTCCGTAATGATCCTCTCTGGTATACCGTATCGACAGATCAGATTGTGCCGAATGAACCGTGCCACGACGTTCTTGGTTACGGTAGCAAAGGAAGCTGCTTCAACCCACTTCATAAAGTAATCAATAGCTACCAGGATGAAATGATGCCCGTTGGACGCTGTAGGTCTGATCTCGCCGATCATATCAATGCCCCACATTGCAAAAGGCCAAGGAGCTGTCAAGACGTTCAGAGGGACTGGAGGTATGTGCACCTTATCAGCATAGACTTGACACTTGTGACATGTCCGAGAATGCTGATAACAGTCAGCTTCCATTGTGGACCAATAATATCCTGCCCGAAGGATTTTCTTTGCCATGGTGTGTCCACTGGAATGAGTTCCGAAAGTACCTTCATGTAGCTCCACCATGATCTTTTCTGCCTCGTTCTTATCCACACATCGCAGTAAGGTCGAATCATGGTTACCCTTGTAAAGGATGCCATTGCTGATGAATAACTTTGCTGCGAACCTTCTCAGAAACTTCTTGTCATTAACAGATGCACCCTCAGGGTACTCCTGACTTTCAAGATACCTCTTCACCTCATGAAACTAGGGCTTTTCTGTTACCTCTTCAGTCTCAATATCATAACAATGTGCAGGTTCGTCCAATCTTTCAATGATAATTCGGGGAGCCTCGTTGTCCCAATTGACCTTGAACATAGAAGACATCGTAGCCAGCGCGTCCGCCAACTGATTCTCCTCTCTAGGTAATTGTTCAAAGGTTATCTCCTCGAAATGGGGAAGCAACGTCAATACATACTCCTTATAAGGAATAAGATTAGGGTGTTCCGTATCCCACTCGCCTTTGATCTGACTGATCACAAGAGTGGAATCTCCGAAGACACTTAGAAACTTAATCCTTAGGTCAATGGCTGCTCGAAGACCCTTGATGCATGCTTCATACTCCGCCATATTGTTGGTGCAGTTGAAACATAGTCGGGCGGTAAACAGATCATGAGAGCCTTTAGGAGATATGATCACGACACCAATGCCATTGCCCAAAGCGTTCGAAGCTCCATCAAAGTACATAGACCATCGGGATCCTTCCTCAGGTCCTTCATCTGGTCCAGGTGTCTCACAATCAGTTGCCAACATGATATTCTCGTCAGGAAATTCAAAGTTCATAGATTGGTAATCATCCACTGCCTGATGTGCCAAATGGTATGCCAACACACTTCCCTTGATTGCCTTTTGGGTCATATATTGGATGTCATACTCAGTCAAGATCATCTGCCATCTCGCTATTATTCCGGACTAGCCCATGCTAAAGCTCAGCAAGTTTTCTCGAGCAGTGAGTATCGGGTCTCGCAGTTGGTAAACTTTTTGCTAAGGTAATAAATAACATGCTCTTTTCGGCCAGACTCGTCATGCTGACCCAGCACACACCCCATTGAGTTGTCGAGTATTGTCAAGTATAAGATCAGAGGTCTCCCTTCAACTGGTGGCATCAAAATAGGTGGCTCTTGGAGATACTCTTTGATCCTTTCGAAAGCGGCCTGGCATTCATCATTCCAACACACTACTTGATCTTTCTTCAGTAGCTTGAAGATTGGCTCACAAGTAGCGGTCAGGTGCGAGATGAATCAGGCAATGTAGTTCAGACGTCCCAAAAAGCCTCTGACTTCTTTCTCTATTGTGGGAGCTGGCATCTCCTGTATATCCTTCACTTTTTCCGGATCCACTTGAATACCTTTATCGCTTACGACGAAACCCATCAGCTCACCAGATCTCACTCCGAAGGTGCACTTGTTCGGGTTTAACCTCAGCTTGTACAACTTCAACCTGTCAAACAGCTTCTGAAGGTGGTCCAGATGTTCTTCCTCAGTTTGGGACCTTGCAATCATGTCGTCGACGTATACCTCAATCTCATGATGGATCATGTCATGAAACAAAGCAAGCATGGCACGCTGATACATTTCCCCAACATTCTTCAGTCCAAAAGGCATGACCTTGTAGCAAAAGGTACCCCACTGAGTAACAAAAGTTGTCTTCTCCATGTCTTTGGGAGCCATTTTAATCTGATTATAGCCGGAGAAACCATCCATGAAGGAGAAGACTTTATGCTGAGTAGTGTTGTCAACCAGAACATCGATATGAGGTAGAAGGAAGTCATCCTTGGGGCTTGCCCTATTCAGATCCCTATAGTCAACACACATTCGAACCTTACCATCCTTCTTCGGCACATGAACCACATTGGCCACCCACTGAGGGTAAGAAGTAACTGCTAGAAAACCGGTGTCAAACTGTTTCATAACTTAAGCCTTGATCTTCTCAGACATCTCTGGGCGCATTCGGCGGACCTTCTGTTTCACGGGAGGACATTCTTCCTTGGTAGGCAGGCGGTGAACCACAATGTCGGTATCCAACCCAGGCATGTCTTCATAAGACCAGGAAAATATCTCACCGTAGTCACGCAGCATCTGAATCAACCGTTGCTTCACCCTAAGCTCCAGATTTGCCCCGATCTTGACTTCCTTCTTGTCTATCTTAGTACCCAGATTCACTGATTCCACCGGCTCTTCGTGCGGCTGAATAGCCCTTTCTTCCTGAAGTAACAGTCTTGCAAGTTCACCAGGCACTTTGCAATCATCTTCACTTTCGTCTTCGACTAAGCTGATTGGATTTTCGAAGTCATAACTGGCAGTAGTAGAGTCGTTACCAGTGAGATCCAGAGTGGATGTAGACCTGTATATGTGAGTGTGTGTAAAATAGCTGTTTTGCAATATATAATAAAGAAAAACAAGGAGCGCAAAATTTGAAATGAAAGAACGTCCAATGCTTTTATTAATGATATATGAAAATGACAGACATAAAGCCCTCACAAATGAAGCCACGGTGCCCCGGGTAAGACACCGGGCCATAGAGTTTAAAACATTGTATGTTACATATTCAAAACAAAAAGTTTCATTACTGGGTAACAAAAGAAATAGGGATGAAGTCCTTTGTTGTCCAGTTGCTTGGTCCACCGTCAGTCGTAGGATAGATTCAGCTGTCGAACCCAGACTCCTCCACATCATCTTCAATTGCATTCACTCCGGAGTTGTTGATGAACACGGGAGGTCTTCTGATTCGTGCATTCCAAACAGCCTTTTGAGCCTCTACAGTGAAACCTAAACCAAACTTGTTAGTCTTCTGCATAAAATCAGGGAGTCAGCCCCAATTTGCACACCCACCTTTCTCGACAACAGCCCGAGCATCCTTAAAGGAAGCCATCTTCATAGGAGAATCTTCAACAACAGCCTCAGCTGACGCCAGTGTCTGGGGAACCTCTTCAAAATGTTGAAATGGGGTCTCAATGAACTCCCCATCCATTTCTACGTATCGGAAAGAGTTGAGGTGGCTAACCATGTACTCCTCTTCTCCTTGTACTGTCATGGTCTTCCCTTTCACTAGGTACTTCAGCTTCTGGTGGAGCGTTGACGTCACTGCCCCAGCTTTGTGGATCCATGGTCGACCCAACAAACAAGAATAAGATGGCCGAATGTCCATCACATAGAATGTAGAGTTGAAAACCTGAGAACCGACCTTAATCGGAATATCCACTTCTCTGTGCACCATCCTCTTAGACCCATCAAAGGCCCTGACGACAATGTTTCTTGGTTTCAACTCCAACCCTTCACAGTCCAACCGTTCTAGAGCTTTCTTAGGCAAAACGTTCAATGAGGAACCAATATCCACCAATACATGTGCAAGAGTAGTGCCCCTGCATTCAATGGAGACATGCAGGGCATCGTTGTGATTCTTCCCCTTAGCAGTCAATTCGGTGTCAGAGAAACCCAACCCATTATCAGCAGTCAAACTAGCCACGCAATATTTAAACTGGTCGGCCGATGTTTCTTGTGGTACGTGTGCAGTCTTCAGGAATGAAATTAGAGCCTTGGCATGGGCCTCTGAGCATAGCAACAGTGACAACATAGAGATCTTGGACGGGGTTTGCCCCAGCTGCTCGACCATATTGTAGTCGCTCTTTTTGATGATTTTTAAAATCTCTTCCATCTCTTGTCTAGAAGCTTCAACAGTAATTGTCTTTGGTGCCTCCGTCTGGGCAGGCTCCCTGGTGGTCCCCATGCCCCGAGTGTCAGATGACTCGGCAGCAGGGGTAAGAATAGGAACTTGAATAGGAATAGTAGCAGGTACACTGGCAGGTGTGATAACAACAGGTTTTCGGGCAGTCGACGGAGAGATATTAGGGGAGAAAAGTCTTCTGCTGCGGGTAACTTTAGCAGGTCCAACAACATTGCTGACGTCGGTATCAGCATCTAACTCTTGTTTAACTCCAAGAAAATAAACATCGGCCCCGTAATGCCAAGGGATAGCTTTATCAGAGGTGTAGGGGATAGGTCTGGGAACAGTGATGATCAATGGTGCGATTCTTGGAACAGATGTAATTCTAACAGGCTTTCTCGAGGAAGCCTTGGAAGAATTGTCGAAAATGGTAATAATAGCAACTTCTTCCGTATGACCTAAGGGAACAACAGTCTTCTCAAATAGAATTTCTTTACTATCCATCAGGCGTTGGACACCTGATTTCAAAAGATGGCAACCGGTAGGTAGAACAGAACACATACGACAACCTTCGTCACAGCCAGGAAATAAACCGGCTAGCAAAAGGTTCTTCTTCACAGTCATCAAAGGCGTAACAATGTCGTTCATAGAAACCACAAACGAGTCTTTATCTATAGCATTCACTCCATGCTTGGGCATAGGAGCAGTCACAACATTAGGTCTTTCGGGCGCCTCGAACTCAATCTCCTTAGCATCAATTAAGTCCTGTATCTTATTCTTCAAAGACCAACAATCATCTATATTATGCCCCGGGCTATCAGAGTGAAAAGCATAGCGGGCATTAGGGTTATACTTTGGTGATGTAGTGTTGGGATTCTTCGGGGCCTCCCTTGGAATCACTAGATTGGTTTTTAGTAACTGCGGCAGAATCTGAGACAAAGTCATGCTGATACGGGTGAATTGCCTTTGAGGTCTCTCGTCCTTTTGTTGATTGTTGTGCTGAGGAGCACCAGCGGGTCTTGAAATAACAACCGCATTAACAACTTGGCGGCGTTCATGTCTATTCTGGCTTTTCGAACTGTAGACAGCACTAGACTCTTTCTTAAAAGGCTTTTTCTCGGTGCTTGATGAAGCAACCTTTGTATCTTGGCAGCCTTAATACCAGCCTCAATCCTCTCACCGGTCATAATTATCTCTGTAAACCCAGATGAAGAGCTTCCGATCAGATGGTTGAAAAATGGACCAGACAAGGTCCCCAGAAACATATCCACAAGCTCCCGATCAGCCAAGGGTGGTTGCGCTCTTCTGGCGAGGTCCCTCCACTTCTGAGCATAATCTTTGAAACCTTCGCCCGTTCCCATTGACATACCCTGGAGTTGGGTACGCGTGGGATCAAAGTCGGAATTGTATTGGTACTGCCTGTAGAAGGCAGTAGCCACATCTTCCCAACTGCGGATACTGGCTCCGTCCAATTGGTAAAACCATTCAAGCTGAGTCCCTGAGAGACTATCTTGAAAGAAGTGAATCCATAGGTTCTTATCAGCGGTGTACGACTGAATCTTCCTTACATATGACCGGAGGTGCAGCTTAGGACAAGAAACTTCGTCATACTTAGCAAAGGCTGGTGCTTTGAATTTATGGGGATCACCACCCTAGATGATAGACCCAGATCACCAAAGTCCAGACCAGGCACTTTCTGAACTTCCATCGCACTCAACTGGTCTTCCAAGTGTTTGTATCTATCCTCATCAGGAGGATACTGGTCTTCGTCGAAGTTCGTCTCGTTGTCTCAGACCACAGGGCTAGGAGCCCTTCTTTCTTCTTGACTATCTTTCCCTCCAGATGAGGTGGTCAAATCAACTTCATCCCGTAGCCTGTTGCCAAACCTGTTACCTGTGTTAAACAAGACTGTCCTCTTCTTCTTCTTCTTCTCTTTCAGAATCAGGGTGTTCAGATCTTGCTGACCCTTAGCTAGATTCATGAAGAGCTCTTGGAATTGGGCATTCTGGGCCTGTAGGGCCTTGATTGCTTGCTCAGTTGATGGTTCAGTAGACATGATGAGTGTTGAAATAAACAGCGAAGAAGATAAGAGACCTGTAACGGATACCTGTTATGAAGTGCATGGGATGAAATGCGTATGATATGATTTCAAAGCCAATCGAGAGATTCAAATTCGTAAACAAGAAATGAAACACTTTTATTAGATAAACTTGAAATTCAAATTGTTCAACAAATTTCCCTTAAGGTGTTACAAGAAAGGAAATACTGAAAAGTAAATAAAAAATGGAAAGGAAATAATCAAAGGATAATCAGTGCTACCACGGTCGCTTCTTGTCAGTGCGGACATAGTCATTGAGAATCCGCTCGTTCTCCAGATGCCTAGTCAACTTCTGGAGCTTCTGCTCTTGCTCGTTAAACTTTTCTCGATAAGCATCCCGTTCTTCTCTCATCTGCATCCAAGACCTTTTTAGTGCCCCAATGTCAGTGGGCATGTAAGGATGGAGGATGGTAGGAAGAACCCCCTCTTCATTAGCAACTTCAACAATGATAGGCAGGACGACTTCATACGGCATACCCAGCTTTTAGGCATGGATACTGACCCATCTGAGATATGGCTCCATTGGAAGAGAAGTCTTTGGTCCCAACTCGTATGGATCAGATCTGTGAACTCTATCCCAAGCCCTTATGAATCTGCGGCGTTGCTCGTCACTATCCCCTTGAAAATCAAAGATGATACTATGCATTATCAACTCATGAGGTCCTTCTCTTCTGGATCACCAAGACTGACGTAAGGCCAAGCATGAAT
This sequence comes from Vicia faba, assembly GCA_948472305.1. Taxonomy (NCBI): domain Eukaryota; kingdom Viridiplantae; phylum Streptophyta; class Magnoliopsida; order Fabales; family Fabaceae; genus Vicia; species Vicia faba. The sequence goes on from OX451735.1 coordinate 369,169,998, forward strand.
TGTAAGAAATTCCTCCATGGGTTCCTATAAGTGGAACATTGGGGTACTCCCCACATCGATCGATAATAGCCACCTCATCCATACCCTTGATAGTCCAAATGATGTTATTATGAGAGAGAGACAAGACCCTATAGGCCCAGCCCATGCCTTCTTTGTTCTTCAACACTGATTTGGGGAGGTGCGAAATAAACCACCTCGCCAATAATGGAGCACAACACATCAAGGTTCCCAGCTTTCGGGCAGTACGAGCATAAAGCTGATGAAGAATGTCACCCAAGAGAGTGGGTACAAGATTACGAGAGATGAAGATTTTCATCGCATTCACATCAACAAAGGAGTCAGGATTCAGAAACAATACCAAGCCATATATCAGAAGAGCTAGAATATCTTCGAATGCCTTGAAGTCTAGACTATCCCAGAAATAATTAGCCTTACCAACCAAGAACTTAGTCAGCAAGCCCTTTGCTCCACTTTTAGTCTCCCAATTAGCCATTACCTCATCTTTGGTCATATGAAGGGCTGAAGCAATCTCTTTCGGCCTAAGAATCTTCTCCCAACCAGTAAACGGGGTCCGTTCCAGAATAAAGATACCGATCATATCAGAGAACTCTTCTAAGGTGGGAACCAACTGGTAGTCCTGGAAAGTAAAGCAATGGTACAGCGGATCATAGAATTGGACCAAAACACTCATCATCTACTCGTCCAATTTGGAGGTGACCAAACTGAGAAGATACCCATGTCTTCTGATGAAGGGAGTAGTATCAGGCACCTTTGCAATGAATTCTTTAAGCATGGTGGGAACATGGATAAAGTTGATCTAGATGGTATTCCTACGCATGGGCATCATGACCTATAAAACAGAACAAAGATGAATCCCTCCTGTCTTTGAAATAGGTTAGTCCAATGCAAGATGTATGCAATGTTATGATGTCATGATGTCATGATAGAAAGCACACCACAAGTATCCACAAACAGCAAACATGGTAAAGGCACACAAGTCACACAAAGAGCCCTTAGATTTCAGGCTGGCAAGGAGCTTAGGTACTACCCTCTTTCAGTTCAGCTGGTTTAAACCTGTCCTAAAAATAGTAACCGGGTTCTAGAGGATCTCAATATCACTGACTACCCTCGATCGGTCATAATTCCATTTTATCAACCTTTTCTTGCAGCCGGAATCATCGCGAGATTTTAGTCTCAATGAGTGTAGCATATTGCTATTGTTCTATGGCCAAGTTGGTCAATTTAAAGGTTCTAAGGTCAGTTGGTGCTTAATGACCACTTAGAAGACCCATATTCTCCTCGTTCCGACACAAGGGATATCGGTACAGACTAAAGTGCCACACCCATGTAGCTACTGCTTCAACCGTATCGGTCTACGCCGTACAGTTCCCTCACAGTTTATTTCTACTTATCTAAAGGGTATCCCCCAGATCTGGGTTAGGATCTATAGTAACTCCGATACAAGCCCACAAATGTAAAGCATACAAAGGAAACAATTGAAAACACAATGATATAATCCTAAGATACACCCCACTTATTAAGCGTCCCCAGCAGAGTCGCCAGTTCTGTGATACGGTGGGATAGAACTGACTGTTTTTGGAATGCTGGTTCATGTTTTGTGTTTGTTTTTGCAAAATGTCGCGGTAAGCAAGAGTCGCCACCGTCTTTTATTTTATCCAACAAGGAAAGGAAAAAAAGCACAGAAAAATTCCTTTTTCGAGATGTTTCTCGGGTCCGGGGGGTAGATTATAGAAAGGGAAGGTGTTAGCACCCTTTCTATTCGTGGTTATCCACGGGCTCCTAGGTACTTGCTCAAAGTGTTTTCAAAATTTGCTTTTCTTTGTGTTTGTGGGTTTGAAAGAGGTTTTTGTTTGAAAGGTGTAAGTGTGAAAAGTTTTGTTTTGTTTTGGAAAGAGCAAGTACTTAAGAACCATCTACCTACTCGAAAAAGGAATCGATCTGTGCTAATGTCCTTTAGATAATGCTATCCCACTATTTATGAGTAGGTAGCATCGTCGTTGGAGTTTAGGGTCAATTCGATTAAGGGACATGCGGTCACCAAAGCAATGTTAGGACGCCTTAGCAGTAACCCTAATGTCTTAGATCATTTTTCTGAGGCAACCGTTCCGAGGCAACTATGATCTTTGTACAAGAGGATGGCCTCTAAAGTGACTTATACTCAATGACCAAGTTACAAAGGCAACCAAGTAGGGTGTACCTTAGGAGTGCGCATGTGCGAGTGTGTTGTTTTCAGTTATTTTGTCTTTGTACATGTCAATGGTTATCTATGTTGATTTTAGGTTAAACATTAAATCTTGTCATGCATACCTATTATCAATCATCTAACAGTTATATAAGTTGCGGAAATTAAATTGCGGAAATTAAACTAAATATTACAAGGTGTCGGGTATTTACATCGCCAAAAGCAACCCTTGAAATTAAAATGCGGAAAATAAATAAAGCGATAAAATAATTAGAGTCCTATTAAACTATTACATCCCAGGGAACAAATACAATATTGATATAAAATGAATCGCGTGCGGGAAATTAAATTGGGCGAGTTCTAGGGTTTTGACCCTTTGATTATTAAAGAAAAGATTTTTTGGTTTATTTTTGTAAAAAAAAGAAATTACGCTAAGTTAATTATTAAATTAAAAAATAATTAATTAATAAAAGTATTTTTGGATTTTTGATATTTAAAGAAATAAAAATAAATAATCAAAGTTAATAAAAACCTAATTGTCTAAATTAATTTTAATTATTGCAAAATATATTAAAAGTTATTCCTAATTAAAACTAAATTAATTAATTGATTTATGAATAAAAATAAAATATTGAAATTTAATTTTATAAACAAAACATATTTTTGTTTTTTTTTATTTTATGAAGAAAAAGTTTTGATTGGTTAGTTAATAATAAACATAATAACAAAAAATAATTAAAAGAAATAATAAAAAGAAAATAGAAAGAATTAGGGTTTGCGCCTGATTAGGGGGGCTTGCTTAGCAATTTCCAAGGTCCAATTGAACAATGCCAAAAGTCCAGATAAATGCAATCAAACAATGCCAAAAGTCCAGAAATTTCATAAGCATCATGAATATGTCAACGATTTGCCAAAAAAATGCAAGAATATGGAGTTACGATTTTGAATACAGGGCGGTAAAACGTGAGGCTTACAGTGCGTTTGAGAGCGTGTGAGAGCTTGCTTTCGATTGCAGGAGGTTCAGTGATTGTCCAGCAATGGAGTGGTGTTGAGATTTGCCCTTGAAAACGCCTCCAAAGATGATTTCAGTTTCACACTTTTTCACCTTTTTTCAAGTTTTGCTTTTGATGATTCTGCAGCCTCCAGCCCTTGAATTCATGCGCCTTCACTTGTATATGTATGCTACATTGTATTAGGTCAACAATTTGGTCTTGAATCTTTGCACATCAATGCTTTGAGATTGGATTTGATCCTCCATTGAAAGCTTGCCTATTTTGTCCAAAATCCAATCTTTTTGCACATGGAATGATTGATACGAATTTGATTCACTTGATGATGATGATTAGGTCCTGAAAATAGAAAGAAATCTCATGTAATCAAGTTTTGTGATTTTATTTGATTTAAATTGATTTAAAATGGAATAATTCAAATAAAAATCAAATAAAAATAGAAAAATTGATAAATGGACACAAGACTAAAGCTAGGACACGTGTGTAGTGTGACAAGATCAAATCAAGTGGAAAGGAATGGGCCCATTTGGCAAAATTTGAAGTTTTGGGGATAGTTGACTTTTGGCAATTTTGCAAAAATTTCCAACTTCAACAATGCATAACTTCTTCAATTTTGAACTTTTGGAAGTTTTCTTTGACTTTTTAGAAACTTGAGATGTCCTCTAACCAACCCTTTTTGTCTCATCTCATTTTGATATTCCATTCTCAAGTTACAAGCTTTGAAAAAAAAAGGTGTTTTTGTTGACTTTCAAAAATGACCTATAATGTCCAAATCTGTAACTTCTTGTGAGTGCATTTCTTGATCCTGGGGTATGAATATGGATTGTATGAAATTTCATCCTCTTCAAAATGAGATTTGGATTGGTCATTTCTCATAAAGTATAAGAAAGTTATTCTTGGTCAAAGTTGAGTTGACTTTTCCTACAAAACCCTAATTTCGAAACTTTTGAGTCTTGATGAATTTTGAGCAATCCTTGATGAATCATGATCAACCCTTGATCAAATGATGAAATATCCTTCAAAATGAGAATGTTGACAAGAAATCTTGAAGTTTGACTGTATTTGGGTCACAGTTGACTTTTGCCCTAGCACATTCGATTTTTGGACCCTTTGAGCAATTGACTGAGCAAACTTCCTCTGCGAGGCTTGAAATTTGACATGGATGAACTTGATAACATATTAGTACATTGGGGAGAATTTGAGGTCATTTGGATGTAAGGACCTTGATGCAACACAAAACCCTAATTTGAGGTTAACTGCCTTAGGAGATAGCTTGACTGTCCAACTCTTGAGCAATCTTGAGCCACTTGGAGATTTTTCTTGAAATGTTTTGAGGAATGTGAGAGGGAAAATTTTGGGGTACGACAGTTATAACAGATACTCAAGTTGTGTAGACTTTTGCACATTTCTTGGTTATGAAGCAAAAGGTGGAAAGTGACAAAGAGCAGGCCTGTACAGGCTAGCCCAAATCCTGCATACATTTTGTGAGCTTAGCTCCAAGCTTATGGATTTGGTTTGCTATCCAAGATTTGGTTCAAGGCTCAAGATATGCAATTTGACATAAAGCAAGTTTTGACAAAAATGGCAATGTTGCCTTTTTGCTATTTTAGGATTAATCTCTTGTGTAAACCTCTAATGATCAGAACAAAGCTTCAATCCATTGGATTTGCATTTAAATCTTGAGTGTGGAAGGGTTTAGATAACTGTAATTAAGTATAAACAATGCTGGATGGAAATTGCAACTTGTGGCAACATGAAACACGCCATGGATCAAAGTGAGTTTTTTCCAAATTCAAACCTTCGATTCTCCCTAACCATAAATGATTTTGGAGAGTTCTTGGACATTTTGGAAAGCTTGTAACATTATCTACAATCCATCTTTGAAATGAATTTTGAGATTCCAAGTGGAACTGGGTGAAACATTTTCATGAAGATAGGTCAAAATCCTGCCTAAACTAGGGCAAAATTTCACTAAGTTAAAAGTTTCATGGACCCTTGTTCCAAAAATCATAACTTGAGATCCAAGCTTATTTTGAGAAAACTTTGTGATTCAAATTTGTAGATATTGTGGAGGACTACAACTCTCATGTTGGGAGTTTTGTTTGAATCCAATTGCATCATGGTGAAAAAGTTGGGCAAAGTTGGGAAAAAATAAGAAAATTTCATAACTTAGAAAAATTCTAAGTTATGAAATTTTTCAATCTTAAACCCTAATTTGCAAAATTAGGTTTCTTGATGAACAAGTTTCATGTTTTGACTCATCTTGATGAAAAATGACCCTTGGCACTTGATTTTGACCAAAAAGTCAAAGTTTGACTTTTCAGTGTATAGTCAAATTTTGATCAGCTGACTGAAAAATTCATCTGTCAATCCAATGCATTTGGGATCTTTTGAACCTTGTGAATAGGTCAAGATGATGCCATTGAGTCCTTGAATCCATGCTTGAACCCAATTTTCCATTGGCTAGGTGAAAAAAATCAGAAATTGCCCTTATATAGTCAAAACCCTAAAAAATGACCATTTTGCCCTTTTGATGATCTGATCAAATTTCTTGAGGAGTTATGGTCCAAACTTGATCAAATGGTTCATATGAGTCTATAATGTTGATGTGGATCAAAAATTATGAGGTTTGACTGTAAATTGGCCACAGTTGACTTTTTCCCCAATTCAGCTGATTTCTAGGTCAACTGTCCAATTGACTGGGCAAAAATTTAATTCAAAGCTTGAAACTTGGTAGAGGCAATCTTATAAGTCCAACATGAAGTATGAAAGTCACTTTGAGCATTGAAATTCCAAAAATCCCTGTGCAAACTCAAACCCTAATTTAGGTCATCAGTGCAAGGAGATGTCTTGAGCAGAGCAAACCATAATCCTGTCTGGAGTTCAAAGAGTCTTGTGAGGGGAAATATTGATAAAATGAGAGGGAAAATTTTAGGGTACAACAGCTGCCAAGTTCGAACTCTCTCTGTATGACTTTGGTGTCATATCGAATGATGGTTTTCTGTTTGAGAGGCCTCTCGTAGGGCTGCCCCTGTTCGAATTTCTTTGACCAGGGCTAGTTCCTATTGTATGGAGACATCATTCATCTACTCGTCTAGGGGAGCCTCGATTGTCTTGGAGGGTTCTTAGATCTTGACAGGGATGACGACCTCTGTCCTGTAGGTCAATCGGAAGGGAGTCTCCCCAGTGGACGAGTAAGCTGTTTTTCGATAGCCCTAGAGCATGTTGTGTAGCTCCTCGAGCCATCTCTTTTTACTTTTGTCCAACATTCACCTGAGACCTCTCAGAATTACCCTGTTCACAGACTTGGCTTGCCCGTTTGTCTGAGGGTGTCTGAAAAAGGCGAAGTGTTGTGTGGTGCCCAGGTTGGCCACGAACTACTGGAAGTTATGGTCCGTGAATTGGGTTCTAATGTCAGTGAAAATTGCTTGCGAAATGCCAAACCGAGCGAGGATGTTTCTTTTGTAGAAACAGAGGATGTTTTGGGTGATGATTTTGGCGAATTCCCCTGCCTCTATCCACTAGGTGAAGTAGTCGATGGCTACTAGTAGGTTTTTTTTTTGTTGGTACCTACCACAAATGGTTCAAGGAGGTCCAGTCCCCACCAGGCGAAGGGCCATGGAGAAGAATGGGACTTGAGCTCATTTGGAGGAGCCAAGTGCATGTCTCCATGCCGTTGGTATTTGTCTCATTTCTTTACGTGATCTTTGGCATCATGTTGTATGGTGGTCCAGTAATACCCTGCCCGTAGAGCTTTCCTGGAGAGGGATATTTCACCGAGATGTTAGGCGTTTATCCCCTCATGGATCTCGAGCAAGATGCGAGTTGTGTCACTCTGGTCGACGTATTTGAGGAGAGGAGTGGAAAATCCCCTCTTGCATAATTTTCCTTCAACTAGAATTTAGGAGAAGGCTCTTCGTCTGATCACAACCGCTTCCTTTTGGTTAGTGGGTAGCTCCCCTTTCGTGAGGTAGTTGTGTATTGGGGTCATCCAACAGTTTTTGTCTCCTATGGTAAATACTTCTAAAGTCAAGGGGGATTTTTGGGTGCTTAGTCAAGAAAGAATCTCCAATATTATCGACTTGTTCCCACCTTTCTTTTTTGTGCTCGCCAGTTTAGACAGTATATCTTCCCGGGTGTTATGCTTGCGGGAGACGTGTTGCACGTCAACCAACTTGAATTTCTTCTTTCTTTATTGGACCATAGTCCAATATTTAGGGATATTATCATTTTTAACTTGGTATTCTCCTCGAATTTGGGATGCCACGACCTGGGAATCAGTGAAGATTTTCACCTCCTCGGCTCCCAATTCCTCGGCTAGGCGTAGTCCTGCCAACAATGCCTCGTATTCGGCTTAGTTTTTCGAGGTTGGGAAGGACAACATGAGGGAGACTTCGATTAGAATCCCTTCCTCATTTTTGAAGATGATACCCACCCCACTCCTTGTTAAACTGGAGGCGCCATCGATGAAGATGGTCCACTGGCGCGTCCTGTCCGGGGGTGCGGGAGAAGTCATTTCAGCTACGAAGTTGGATAGAGACTAAGCCATGAGGGCTTTCCTGCTTTCATATTTGATGTCAAACTCGAAGAGTTTCAACAACCATTTCAGCATCCTACCCGCCATGTCTGGTCTACTGAGCAACTATCTTATTGGCTGCTCGGTTCGGACGACTATAATCTATTCTAAGAAATAGTGTTTGAGCCTCCTTGTTGTGTTGATGAGGGCCAATGCCACTTTTTCAACTTACTAGTATCTTACTTTGGGGCCCTGTAGGTCTTTGCTCGTGAAGTAGATAGGCTTCTACCCTTCAGGGGGTTTCTCGCATTAGTGTTGCGCTCACGGCCTCAGAGGTAACTTCCAAATAGAGATAGAGAGTTTTGTATTTCTCTATTCGATAGAGAACGAGTGGTTGTGATAATGTCCACTTCATATAGGAGAGGTCTTGCTCGCACTCGTCCGTTCATTCGAAGGCGACCTCTTTTCAGAGAAGTTTGAAAAGGGGGAGCGCGTGTTGGGCAGATTTTTCCATAAAGCGAGAGAGCGTTGTGAGCATGTCGTTCATAATCTAGATGAACTTCTTTGAATTAGGAGTTTGAAATTAATAGGATGCTCTACATTTATCGGGGTTCGCTTTGATTCCCCATTCTATCAGGTAGAAGCCGGGGAATTTTCCTGCCCACACGCCAAAGGTGCATTTTTTTGGGTTGAAGCGCATTCTGCATTTCCTTGCCTGCTCGAAGACCTTTTTCAAGTGGATGGCGTGGTCGACTTCTTCGGTGGACTTGAAGATCATGTCGTACATGTATACTTCGAACATGTCACCTACATCGTTGCAGAATACTTTGATCATCATGCGTTAATAAGTGGCGCCCGCGTTTTTTAAGATGAAGGGCATTACTTTGTAGTAATAGTTGCCTAATTCGGTCATGAACGTCTTATATTTTTTGTCCGCTTTTGCCATGTAGATCTGGTTGTACCCATAATATGTATCCATGAAAGATAATAATTTCAAATCAGCCAAATTTTAGACCAGTTTGTTGATATTGGGGAGGGGTAAGCATCTTTTGGGCAAGCCCGATTGAGACCGGTATAATCAATGCATATACACCACTTTCTATTATATTTTTTCACGGGGACTACATTTGAGAGTCAGGTTATGTATTGGGCTTCATAAATAAAATGTGCCTTTAAGAGGTCTTTTACAGCCTACTCCGCAGCCTCCGTCTTTTCGGCAGACTGCTTTCGCCTATGTCAAGCAACCGCCTTAAGGATAGGGTCTATAGTCAGATGGTGACATGCAACTTCTGGGTCCAGTCTGGGCATTTCAGTTTCACTCCATGAGACATATCAACATTTTCCTTCAAGCACGCTTCTTGTTTACTCTTTGCCAGGTTGGGGAGGTCAGAGCCAATCTGTACTCCTCTGGAGGGATCATTCCCGAGGGGGATGATCTTGAAGTCCCCGTTTGGGATAGGTTGCATGGTGTTGTACCCCAAAATTTGCCCTCCCTTTCTTCAGGAAACCATCTTAGATTTTTCAAAGTCCCCTGGAACAAATCCAAGTCCTGGGTTATCCTTTGGCCCAAGCAAGCCACTTACAAGAGCAAGATGATCTCACAAACTCCGGGAACAACGCTTCCATCTTGAGGAAAATCAAATTCTAAGTGCTTAGAATGTTTCTTTAAAATAAGTGTTTTTTAGAAAAAATCAGCGCTTCAGAACTTCTGGACCCATTCCAGATGAAGACGGTCAGAAGTTGCAAGCTTGGCTCAGCGTGGTCAGAAGTTGGCTCTTCAACAGTTATATCAGTTCAATCAGAAGTTGTAAACATGGTTCAGAGTGTAAGCCTCAAACAGAACATGCCCCTTCAGCAGTTACACAAGCTCAGTCAGAACTTGCTAAAGGAATGCAAGAGAAACATGAAAGTATAAAGGCTCCTTCAGAACAGGTTGAAGTCAGAAGATGAAAGGTCAGAGGGATAGGTGTCACATTGATACAGAATCTCTAAGTCCAGATTGTCCAGAAGTAGACCCAAGGAACGTACCAGAAGACCAGGAAAATTTCCAGAGCTTGCTAAGACAACAGGTAGCCAAGGCCAGAGCATGGTTTACGCTGCTGATTCAACAACCAGAATGTTGGTATTGACAGGTCTTGTCACCATTTAATGCCCATTAATGCTTCCAACCACTCCTGAGCGATCACGTGTGGCTTGGAAAATGCTTTTGCACAGATTTTGGCATGGGTCTTCACGCCACCGCCCATTTCAGAGGTCACTTCCCCCAATCCACGCCTGCTGCTGCTACCTAGGCTGAAAAATAGCTGTTATCACAACTTCCCAGGAATTTCTGTCAAAGAACCAGTTCAAACTCTGTTGGCGCCTTAAATGTTCAAGATATCCACAAGAACTTTGCCTATAAATAGAAAGCTTTCACCACTGCAAAAGAGGTTCAAGAAGTTCAAGAAAAGAAACATAAAAATTGCTAAGAGAGAAACGAAACTCCTAGCAACACAACATTCTGAAACTCTGCCAAAATTTCCAGCCTTGTGTCATAACTTTAAGTTTCTCACCTTCAACTTCATCAAACACCCAGCCCCTTTTTCTGTAAACCAAAAACATCCTTTCCAAACTTCTGACCCTATACACGTATACGCCTTCACTTCCCTTTTCCCAAATCTGTCCAGAACACCACCAGAATCAAAACCCAGCTTTCACCCACCATTTTCCAGAAAGTCAGGTAAGCACCTGCTGACCCTCACCACACTGTTAAGCATCATCAGCTGTGCATATTCAAGTAACATAATGTAAATATTCATGTTATTGCTGTTTATGTTCTGAGGACTCTCATACCTCAGAACGTTCTGAGCCAGTTTAGGACCTGCCTGTGACCTTGGTGATTCTGACCTCTGAGACGTTTTGCTATTTTGCTGGATCTGTTCCAAATATGTTTTCTGTTTTGTGGAGTAACAACAGGATTGCAGATATTCTGATCAGTGCAGGAAAAAGCCAAGTGCTGACTTTGACGTTAGCACATCTGAAGCCTGTTTTGCTGTCAATAACATCAGAACCTCTGAGAGTTATTGCCTTTTCAGCAGAATCTGAACTTCTGGGTTCTCCACTAACAAACTTCTGTCTTGCAGCGCAGGGAAATCAGAACTTCTGGTTTCCCCACTAACAAGGGTCTGTTTTGCAGGTTCTAGAGTCAGAAGTTCTGACTCATCCAGTTTCACCAACAGGTTGATCATCTGACAGCGGATCTGGGTCAGAACTTCTGATGGCCTCCCAACAGCGCGCAGGCTCCCTCCCTCTCTCTATATATCTTGTTTTCCGCTATTTTCTTTTTTGTCTATTTTTCTCGTTGAACCCCCCATGTACAAATGTGTATCCCCCTCCCCTAACTATTGTAATAGCGTAGGATTTTACATTCCCGCTTCTTATTGCTAGTAATTAGGACATGTATGGCAAGATAAAACTCAATGAAATAGAAAAACCTAATTCAAAGAAAAAAAAACTCTTGTATGCAATAAAACACACTTGCACACTAACACCCCTAGGGTTATATCCACTTGTTGCCTTTCAAAATTGGGCCATATTGCATGTTAGGTCTCTTTGGGCAAAACAAACAATTTAAAAGATCATGGTCCCTCGATAATATTTTTTTCAAAACAAAATGATCAAGTCCCTTAAAGAAAATGCCCAAAGATACTTGGCACCATTGCAATTATGGTCTAAACGATGACCCGCGCCCGTCCCTTTCACTTCCTAAACGCAAGATTGTCTACCAATTTCAATGGTGGAACAAAATTGTTAAAAGGGGTTAAAAACATGACAAAAACCTTTGAGTACAATAGGGTAGACAAAACTCTTAGTTACTTGAGATCAAACTTGCAAAAACACTTGCCTTCTTTTCAAAAACCACAATCCACAACACTTTCAAACAAACTCTCAAAAAAGCATTTGAAAACATCTTTTCGAAAAGATTCACACTTTTGTAAAACACTCAAACACGAGTCAAATACATTAGTTGCCTAAAACAAGGCATCATTTTCCAAAACATTTTCAAAAAGCACCCACACACACACCATTTCAAACAAATTGAAAACAAAAGGCAAGTGATCTAAGCAAGTAACTAAGAGCCCATGGATAACCATGGATAGAAAGGGTGCTAATACCTTCCCTTTCTATAATCTACTCCCCGAACCCAAGAAAACATCTCAAAGGTTTTTGCTGTGCTTTTTAACCTTTCCTTAGGATAAAATAAAAAGTCGGTGGCGACTCTTGCTCAACCGCAACATTTGCGAATACAAACGCAAAACACTAGTCAGTTCTCCCACCGTATCACAGAACTGGCGACTCTGCTGGGGATACAACTTAAAAGTGGAGTAACCTTAGGGTTTAGATCACCATTGTTTTCAATTGCTTGCTTTGTTTGCTTTTACATTTGTGGGCTTTGTATCGGAGTTTTATAGATCCTAACCCGGATCTAGGGATACCTTCTTAGAAAGTAGCGACAAGGCTGTGAGGGAACTGTGTGGGGTATACCGACATGGTTGAAACAGTCTGCTACGTTGATGTGGCACTTTGGTGTGTACCGGTAACCCTTGAGTTCAGTCAAGGAGAGTACGGGGCCGCCGCGTGGTGTCATGAAGCATCAACTGACCTTAGAAACCTTAATTGAACCATCTTGGCCTTCTTAGGGTAGTGAGATAACTGACTTTGGTGCAGTCCGAGGTTGGTTGATACTCGATACTACACTCAATTGAGGGTTGCTTTCCTGGAATATTTCGGTCGCCAGTTCAGTGGCTAAATCGAAACGATGAACAATGAAAGCAATCCCGTGATATTGGGACCTTTAGAACCCGGTTACTTTTGATAGGACAGGTTGAGCCCACCAAACTTCAAGAGGGTAATACCCAGACTCCATGCAGGCCTAAACTCTAAGGGTTTGTGTGACTTGTGTGCCTTACCATGTTTGCCTCTGTGAAAATTGTATTTAATCATCCCATCATTACATCATACAAACATCATGAGCATTGACTAACCATTTCAAGGGTTTCGATTCTTCATCTTTGTTCTTGTTTTATAGGACATGGAAACTGCTCGCAGAAAGACAATTCAGATTAGCCTTGTAAAGATCCCTCCTCAGCTTAAGGAACTTCTGTCCAGGATTCCCGAGGGCTCTTCATTCAGTGAGAGACATGGAAGACTCATCAGCTTGGTTAACACCAACATTGAGGAGGACTTGATAAAGGTCCTGTTCCAATTCTTTGACCCTCTGCATCACTGCTTCACTTTTCCGGATTATCAGTTGGTGCCTACGTTAGAAGAGTTCTCCCGACTTCTGAAGGTCCCTATCCTTGATCAACTACCCTACAACGGTACGGAAGAGGAACCCAAGCTTGAAGAGATTGCTAAAGCCTTGCACCTACAGACATCTGACCTCAAGGGACATTGGGAAGTTAGAAGTGGTATCAAAGGGTTCTTAGCCAGATTTCTGTTCGAAAAGGCTCAAGAATGTTGGAACTCCCTTGACCTACGAGCTTTTGAAGAAGTTGTGGCCCTCCTTGTCTATGGTTTGGTGTTGTTCCCTAACCCAGATCAACTTATTGATATCAGTGCTGTCCAGATCTTTATGACCAGGAATCCTATACCTACACTGCTGGGGGACATCCTTCACTCATGTTACACTCGAACCATGAGAAGAAGGGGTGTCCTTTTGTGTTGCACTCCTCTCCTGGGAAGGTGGTTTATTTCGCACCTTCCACGATCAGTTTTGAAGAACGAGCGGGGTTTGAGATGGTCACAACGGTTAATGACTCTCACGCATGCAGATATACATTGGTGCCCTAGGTCTAGGGAAGACATCACTATCATTGATCGATGTGGGGAGTACCCCAATGTTCCTTTATTTGGAATCAAGGGGGGTATTACTTACAACCCATGCCTGGCTTGGAGACAGTTTGGTTATGCTCGGAGGGATGGCCCTCATGACATGTTAATCCCTAACATAGTTTTTGACTTCGACAACGATACTCAAGGACTTCGTCAGAGATTTATCAGAGCTTGGAGGATGCCAAGCAGGATAGACAGCAAGACATTGGGGCACCGGAACTCCATCCCGTTGGAACCTTATCTCAAGTGGGTACGAGCCCGCTCCCAGAAATTAGTGATGCCTTATCCTCATATGCTTCCTGTGATCAAAGAACCAGTCTTGGAAGGAGAGGCGTCCTACACCATTCAACATCCCGACGTGCCCACCTCCTGGGAAGAGATGCAGAAGAGCTGGATCCAACTTAAGGAAGAACGGAATTCTCTTGAGACCAATCTACATGCTAGCGAAAAGAAGGTCCTGGAACTCACCCGCCTACTGCACGAGGAAAGGAATCTTAACACCTACATCGCGCCAAAGAGGATGCGCAATGTCTTTTTACCTTAAGGAGTCATTTTTGTAGTATTTGGCCCATGGGGCATTTATGTATTAACAAATTTCTCCTTATTAATATAATATGCGTTCCTTTTTGTCTACAACAAATTTTGAATATTCTAAACCCTTGAATGCATTGCATACATACGCATTCCATCGCACCATATGCATAGCAGGTACCCTATTTCACAGGTTGCTTAATCTCCTTCGCTGTTTATTTTGCACAGTCATCATGAATCCAGACTCATCCAGTGAGCAGGCAATCAAGGCCCTTCAGGCCCAAAGTGCACAGTTTCAAGAGATGGTCCTAAGCCTAGCCCAAGGCCAGCAAGAGTTGAAGACTCTACTCATGAAGAAGAAGAAGAAAAAGAGGACCGCATTGTTCAACACCGGACGCAGATTTGGGAACACACTCCACAATGAAGCTGATCCAACTACCTCTTCTGCTGAGAAAAACAGTCCCCAAGGGGGAGGAGCTCCTAGTCCCGCAGTCTCCGACAACGAGACGGACTATAACGATGAACAATACCCACCCGCTGCTGACAGATACAAGCAATTGGAGGACCGCTTGAGCGCCATGGAAATTCAGAATGTGCCGGGACTGGATTTCGGAGATTTGGGGTTATCTTCTGGGGTAGTCATTCCACACAAGTTTAAGGCGCCTGCCTTCGCCAAGTATGATGGGGTCTCCTGCCCAAAGCTACATCTAAGGTCATACGTAAGGAAAATCCAACCTTACACGGCGGATAAGAACCTCTGGATTCACTTCTTCCAAGACAGCCTCTCGGGGTCACAGCTTGAATGGTTCTACCAATTGGATGGAGCTAGCATCCGACACTGGGAAGATTTGGCAACCGCGTTCTACAGACAATACCAATACAATTCTGACCTCGCTCCTACGCGTACCCAACTTCAGGGTATGTCTCTAGGAACGGGTGAAGGGTTCAAAGAGTACGCTCAAAAATGGAGAGATTTGGCTGGCAGGGTGCAGCCTCCATTAACTGACCGAGAGCTGGTTGATATGTTCCTTGGGACTTTGTCTGGTCCGTTTTTCAATCATTTGGTTGGTAACTCCTCCACTGGGTTTACAGATTTGATATTAACGGGAGAGAGAATCGAAGCTGGAATCAGGTCAGGCAAGATACAGAAGGCTGCCTCTACAAGTGCTGAGAAGAGGCCGTTTAAGAAAGAAGCAAGTGCCGTCTATGGTCCTAGAAGACAAGTCAAGCCCGAAAGTCGTCAAGCCGTCAATGCTTTGGTCATCTCCAAACCTGTTGCTGCTCCTCAGCAGTACAATCAACAAAGAAGCGAAAGGCCCAAGAGGCAGTATACCCGACTAAGTATGACATTATCTCAAATTTTACCCCAACTGTTATCCACCAACCTGGTGACCCTCAAAGAAGCTCCTAAGGTCGTCAACACTGCGTCTCCTAAATATAACCCAAATGCCTGGTGTGCTTATCATTCTGATAGTCCCGGGCACACCACTGATGATTGCTGGGCCTTGAGAAACAAAGTGCAAGATCTGATCGACGCAAAGGAAATTCAGTTTGAAGCGCCGGAGAGACCAAATGTTGTAACGGCTCCTATGCCCCAGCATAGGATAAATGCCATTGAGGAAGAAGTGTATGCTGTTTCGGTAGATGAAGTTGTTACCCCTCTGAAGACTGTTAAGAAGAACCTACTGCGGGCCGGTTTATTTCCGGGTTGCGGTGAAGGTTGCCTATTCTGTGCTATTTCCCTATCTGATTGTCCCCTGCTGAGGTTAGGCATCCAAGGCCTAATGGATAGCAAGGAGATTCTATTCAAAAAGACTGCTGTTCAATTGGTTCCGATGAAAGAAGTTTCTGTGATTACCATCTTCAAAAATCCAATCAAGGCTTCCCCAAAGAAGCCTATTCAAATCATGACAGTTGCGCCTGTGATCATTACTGTTCCGGGGCCCCTCTCTTACGTGTCTGATAAAGCTGTCCCCTGGCATTATGGGGCAGACGTGTATATAAATGGAATCAAACAAGAATTTGACGCTAGTACCAGTATCTGCGATATCACTGGTCCAGCCAAAGTCACCCGCAGTGGCAGGCTCTTCTCGCCTGACATTGCGCCACCCGCTATTCGAAAACCCCTCCTCATAAAACCTACAAGTTTACCTAGTCTTGTTACTGATCAAGTTGTTTCCCCTGCTACCGAGTCATCAAATGCTCGAGGCAAAGGGATTGAAGAAAAGCCTGCCCGGATGGAGACACCAATACCCATAAATGCTGAGGCCTCCCGACAAGAAATGGAGGAGATTCTGAAAATCATAAAGAAGAGCGATTTTAATGTTGTCGAGCAGTTGGGGCATACGCCCTCCAAGATCTCCCTGCTCTCCTTATTGCTATGCTCCGAGGCCCACGCTAAGGCCTTGATCTCATTTCTCAAGACGGCCCATGTGCCGCAGGAAACGTCTGCAGTCCAGTTCACTGATTGCATAGCGAATCTAACGGCGGACAACGGCTTGGGTTTTTCAGATGCTGACCTGACCGCGAAAGGGAGAGACCACAACGATGCCCTGCACGTCTCTATTGAATGCAGGGGCACTACTCTGGCACATGTATTGGTGGATACTGGTTCTTCCTTGAATGTTCTACCGAAAAAGGCTTTGGATCGCCTGGATTATGAAGGCCTGGAGTTGAAACCCAGCAATATCATCGTCAGGGCCTTTGACGGTTCAAAAAGGATGGTTCATGGAGAGGTTAACATCCCTATTCGTGTGGGCTCTCAAGTGTTTGACTCTACCTTTTACGTGATGGATATACGTCCATCGTACTCTTGTCTGTTGGGTCGACCTTGGATCCATAAAGCTGGGGCAGTGACCTCCACCTTGCACCAGAAGCTGAAGTATCCCGTCAGGGGAAAGATTGTCACTGTGCAAGGAGAAGAGGAGTATATGGTGAGCCATTTGAATTCCTTCAGGTACATCGAGGTGGACGGAGAGTTTATTGAAACCCCCTTCCAGCATTTCGAGGAGGTGCATCCAATTTCAGCAGCTGCAGAGACAATGGCCGAAGAGAATGATTCCTTGAAGATGGCTTCCCTAAGGGATGCCCGGGCTGTAGTTCAGAAAGGCAATTGTGCACACTGGGGTCAGCTTCCTGACTTCACTCAGAAGAACGACAAGTTTGGGCTAGGCTTTACTGCAGAGGCTCAGAAGACGGTGCGCAAAGGGAAGATCGGAAAGGCTCCGGTGTTTATTTCCAGCTCAAGAGTGAACGCTATCGAGGAGGATGTGGAGGAAGCAGAGTTTGATAGTTGGATTTACCCGACTACCAGCGACGGACCAAGCAACTGGACGGCAAAGGATTTTACCCCTATCACATTTGTCACGCAGTAATTAATTTCTTTTGATTTCCGAATTTGTAACAAACAATATGTTAAAACTTTGTTGGCTCGGTGTCCTACCCGGGGCATCGTAGCTCCATTTGTGAGGGCTTTTTGTATGACATTTTCATATATCATCAATCAAAACATTGGACGTTTGTTGCATTTCAAATCTTGTGCTCTTTTCCTTTATGTGTTATATATATTGCAAGACAACTGTATTTACACACACTCACTTATACAGGTTTCAATCCACTCTGGATCTCACTGGTAACAGCTCTGCTACCACCAGTTATGACTTCGAAAATCCGATCAACTTGGCCGAAGACGAAGGTGAAGATGATTGCGAAGTGCCTGGTGAACTCGCAAGACTGCTACTCCAGGAAGAGAGGGCTATTCAACCACATGAAGAGCCTGTGGAGACAATTAACTTGGGTACTGAGACAGATAGGAAAGAGGTCAAGATTGGTGCCAATCTAGAGCTCAGCGTGAAGCAACGATTGATCCAGATGCTACAAGACTACATGGAGATTTTTGCTTGGTCCTATGAAGATATGCCTGGTTTGGATGCCGACATTGTAGTTCACCATCTGCCAACCAAGGAAGATTTCCCTCCGGTAAAACAAAAAGTTCGACGAATGCGTCCAGAGATGTCTGAAAAGATCAAGGCCGAGGTTATGAAGCAATTTGATGCCGGTTTCCTTGCAGTAACTTCCTACCCCCAGTGGGTTGCCAATGTGGTGCCAGTACCGAAGAAGGACGGTAAAGTCAGAATGTGTGTCGACTACAGGGATTTGAACAGGGCCAGCCCCAAGGATGACTTCCCCCTACCTCACATCGATGTCCTTGTTGACAATACAGCTCAACACAAGGTGTTCTCCTTCATGGATGGTTTTTCAGGGTATAATCAGATCAAGATGGCTCCAGACGATATGGAGAAAACTACATTTGTGACTCAGTGGGGCACCTTCTGTTATAAGGTCATGCCGTTCGGATTGAAAAATGCTGGGGCAACCTATCAACGTGCCATGGTTGCTTTGTTTCATGATATGATCCATCATGAAATTGAGGTATACGTTGATGACATGATTGCAAGGTCTCAAACTGAGGAGGAGCACCTTGACCATCTGAGGAAGTTGTTTGATCGACTCAAGTTATACAAGCTGAGGTTGAATCCCAACAAATGCACCTTTGGGGTAAGATCCGGAAAGTTGCTAGGTTTCATTGTAAGTGATGAAGGTATTCAGGTGGATCCTGCCAAGGTAAAAGCCATACAAGAGATGCCGACTCCAAAAACAGAGAAAGAAGTCAGAGGTTTCCTAGGACGACTGAATTACATTGCTCGATTCATCTCGCATCTAACTGCTACTTGTGAGCCAATCTTCAAATTACTGAAGAAAGATCAAGTAGTACGCTGGAATGATGAATGTCAGGCTGCCTTTAAAAAGATAAAGGAATATCTCCAAGAGCCACCCATTCTTATGCCACCGGTTGAAGGGAGACCTCTGATACTATACTTGACGGTACTTGACAAATCAATGGGGTGTGTGCTGGGGCAGCATGACGAGTCTGGCCGAAAAGAGCACGCTATTTATTACTTGAGCAAAAAGTTTACCGACTGTGAGTCTCGTTACTCACTGCTTGAGAAAACTTGCTGCGCTCTTGTATGGGCTGCTCGCCGGCTAAGACAGTATATGCTGACTCACACTACTTTGTTGATTTCAAAGATGGATCCCATCAAGTACATATTTGAAAAGCCCGCTCTGTCTGGAAGGATAGCAAGATGGCAAATGATCTTAACAGAATATGATATCCAGTATACAACTTAGAAAGCAATTAAGGGAAGTGTACTGGCCGATCATTTGGCACACCAACCTGTGGACGATTACCAATCATTGAACTTTGATTTTCCGGATGAAGATATCATGGTGGTAACTGACTGTGAAATACCTGGACTGGATGAAGGACCTGAGGAAGGATCCCGATGGTCCATGCATTTTGATGGAGCCTCCAATGCTTTGGGTAACGGCGTCGGCGCTGTAATCATATCTCCCAAGGGAACTCATACTCCCCTCACCGCCCGATTATGTTTCAACTGCACCAACAACATGGCAGAATATGAGGCATGTATCATGGGTTTACAAGCCGCAATCGACTTGAGAATCAAATTTCTAAGTGTCTTCGGAGATTCCGCTCTTGTGATCAATCAGATCAAAGGCGAGTGGGATACGAAACACCCGAATCTTATTCCTTACAAGAAGTATGTGTCGACCTTGCTTCCCCACTTTGAAGAGATAACTTTCGAACACTTCCCTAGAGAGGAGAATCAGCTAGCAGACGCCCTAGCTACGATGTCTTCAATGTTCAAAGTTAAATGGGACAATGAGGCCCCCCGG
This sequence comes from Vicia faba, assembly GCA_948472305.1. NCBI lineage: Eukaryota > Viridiplantae > Streptophyta > Magnoliopsida > Fabales > Fabaceae > Vicia > Vicia faba. Next base: position 369,189,889 of record OX451735.1, read on the forward strand.
ATCATCATCTGGAAGTTGGATGAACCGGCATACTGCTGCGAGCTCGAGGCTGAGAAGGTTATTGAAAAACCCTGGTATCATGAGGTGAAGAGGTACTTGGAAGCTCAGGAATACCCTGAAGGTGCATCTGTCAATGATAAGAAGTTCATGAGGAGGTTTGCCGCAAAATTCTTCCTCAGCAACGGCATTCTCTACAAGCGGAACCATGATTCGACTCTGCTGCGTTGTGTGGATAAGGCTGAAGCAGAGAAAATCATGATGGAACTACATGAAGGTACATTTGGAACGCATTCCAGTGGACACACCATGGCTAAGAAAATCCTTCGGGCGGGATATTTCTGGTCCACAATGGAAGCCGATTGTTACCAACACTCCCGAACTTGTCATAAGTGCCAGATCTATGCTGACAAGGTGCATATCCCTCCAGTTCCTTTGAATGTCCTAACGGCACCTTGGCCTTTCGCAATGTGGGGCATCGATATGATCGGTGAGATCCGACCAACGGCATCCAATGGGCATCGCTTCATCTTGGTGGCGATCGATTATTTCACGAAATGGGTTGAGGCGGCTTCCTATGCCACAGTAACCAAGAGCGTCGTGGCGCGTTTCATCCGGCATAATCTGATCTGTCGGTACGGCGTCCCAGAAAGAATCATTACGGACAACGGTACCAATCTCAATAACAAAATGATCACTGAGCTCTGTGAACAATTCAAGATACAACACCACAATTCTTCCCCCTACCGGCCGAAGATGAATGGGGCCGTAGAGGCAGCCAATAAAAATATCAAGAAAATTGTGCAGAAGATGACAGTGACCTATAAAGATTGGCACGAGATGCTACCGTTCGCTCTTCATGGATACCGCACCTCAGCAAGGACATCAACCGGGGCAACTCCCTTCTCCTTGGTGTATGGCATGGAGGCAGTCTTGCCAATCGAGATCCAGATACCCTCTCTCCGGATAATGAAGGATGCAGACTTGAATGAAGATGATTGGATCCAGACTCGACTTGATCAATTAAATCTGATTGACGAAAAGAGGCTCACTGCTATCTGCCACAGTCAAACGTATCAGAAACGAATGATCAAGGCATTTAACAAGAAAGTCAGACCACAAGAATATCAAGTTGGGGACCTGGTAATCAAACGCATCGTCCTTCCTCAAAGTGATCCCCGGGGCAAATGGACCCCTACATACGAAGGGCCATTTGTGGTTAAACGTATGTTCTCAGGAGGAGCCATGATCCTAACCACCATGGATGGTGACGACCTTCCTCACCCCGCCAATGCAGACATAGTGAAAAAATACTACGCATAAATAAAAGACCCGCTAGGTTGACATACCTAGGCAAAGAAGGGCTTCCCGGCGAACCAAAAGGGTTCGGGCAAAAATAAGGGACGAAAGAAAAAAATCTGTACACCCGGCAAGTCGAAAACCTGAAAAGGCGGCTTGGGCAAAAATGGGTATCCCGGTGGACCGAAAACCCGAAAGGGCGGTCCAGGCAAAAGTTAGGGATAAAAGCGTAACACTATGTCTCATTGAATCACTTCGCATCCGGAATTCGGCATCGACCAATCAGCTTCATCTTCAACTAGGCAGCAAAGCGATGAGACTTTCGAAGACATAAAAGCGATAGCAGAATTGGAACCCAGTGGGATTGTTCACATAGCTGTTTTATTTCCTTTTTCAAAACTGTAAGCTCTATACTATTTGGCGATGTCCTCTTACTAGGATGTCAGCCTCTTGTACAAGAACGCCTATTCACAGGCAGAGTTTAAATCAATACAAATTCACTTGTCCATACAAATTACCATTGTTTTCCTCTTTGTGTTTTGTCTTGCGAAGAACGTCCAATGTTCATTTTTGATATATGCATTTGACATTAAATTGCTGATTCATAAATATTTGCATATAAAACAAGAGATTAATTACAAGTGACATCAAAGACAGGGGCAATATGGAGTTGTCTAATGCAGTCTGGTTGTTTTGTCCGCCAAGGCACCAAGGTAGGTTCAACTGAAGAATGTGGCCAAATCCTCTCAAATCCCCGCAGAGTAAAATAGGATGCGACAAATACTTTCCCCAAGCAAAGTTGGCTCCCCGTCGATCCTAAAAGGACCCAACATTCCCCGGTAGGTCTTAAAGTCCAATCAATCTCCCCAGTAAATTCTGCAAGCTTATCACCTGCAGAGTACGGACGTCTCTCCCGAGCTTTATTCAAAGTTATTCCTCACAAGGGCTTATAACTGGGTTATCCTCAGTTAATTGCCACGGAAGATCGCCCTCGGCAAAGTTCTTCCTATCCTCCAGCGGAGTTCATCAAAATTCCCCAACATAACTTATCAACACCATCCCCTGCGGAGTTTATCATCATTATCCCCAGCGGAGTCCATCATTGAAATCCTCAGTGAAGTTCTCGTCAAACTTCAGCAAAGTATCTCTTCCACAGAGCAATTCCCTGCAGAGTGATCTCTCCAACAAGTTTATTCCTCAATGGAGTCATCTTCTCCTACTAGTATATTCTTGCAACCATCATCCCCAGCGGAAGCGAAGAGCTCTACTCTTCAATATCAACCCAGGATTCAATTCCCCGGCCGGTCGTCAAGGATTTATTTTCCTAGACGAAAATACATTCATAAACATTTCACATTTCATACATCTTGCTTACATACATGATAAAATGCATACAACATTATCTCATGTTGAACATCATGACATCATGCATTTCATACATCATGACATTGCATACAATTGATGTTTTTGCCTTTTCATGGAAAAAGACAATCCCAAAGACAACTACCTTCAACTGTCATAATTCCAGATTCGACTCCTGTATCCAACCAGGGCATATCTGTTGACCACATTTCCAGACTCGATTCCTGTATCTAGCCAGGGCACGTCTGAAGATTTCCAGATTCGATTCCTGTATCCAGCCAGGGCATATCTGTTGACGACCATTTCCAGACTCGATTCCTGTATCTAGCCAGGGCACGTCTGAAGATTTCCAGATTCGATTCCTGTATCCAGCCAGGGCATATCTGTTGACGACTATTTCCGGATTCGATTCCTGTATCCAGCCAGGGCACATCTGTGAGCAACCAATTGTAGATTCGACACCTGTATCTAGCCAGGGCATGTCTGCATGAGGAGATTGAAGATCAAACACCTGTAACAAGCCAGGAAAACATCTGTCTTTCTCAAATACACAAGTTCTCGCTAAGGAATCTCTTATGCGATCGACACTTCCAAATGGCATCTATAAGCCCATTCCCGACAAGGTTCTGTCACGTCTCCAGATGGCATCTGTAAGCCCATCTCCCTATCTACCGCCTCTCCAAATGGCATCTATAAGCCCATTTCCATTGCTGATACTCTACTAGGCGAGTGCAAATTTTCGGGCACTCTGGTGTCCAATCTCCTTTTACCCTCGAGTCGCGAAAGGCAAACTCGCCAATCTAACTCTTCAGGTTCAAGAAGATTGAACAGGGGCAACTGTTGTACCCCAAAATTTGCCCTCCCTTTCTTCAGGAAACCATCTTAGATTTTTCAAAGTCCCCTGGAACAAATCCAAGTCCTGGGTTATCCTTTGGCCCAAGCAAGCCACTTACAAGAGCAAGATGATCTCACAAACTCCGGGAACAACGCTTCCATCTTGAGGAAAATCAAATTCTAAGTGCTTAGAATGTTTCTTTAAAATAAGTGTTTTTTAGAAAAAATCAGCGCTTCAGAACTTCTGGACCCATTCCAGATGAAGACGGTCAGAAGTTGCAAGCTTGGCTCAGCGTGGTCAGAAGTTGGCTCTTCAACAGTTATATCAGTTCAATCAGAAGTTGTAAACGTGGTTCAGAGTGTAAGCCTCAAACAGAACATGCCCCTTCAGCAGTTACACAAGCTCAGTCAGAACTTGCTAAAGGAATGCAAGAGAAACATGAAAGTATAAAGGCTCCTTCAGAACAGGTTGAAGTCAGAAGATGAAAGGTCAGAGGGATAGGTGTCACATTGATACAGAATCTCTAAGTCCAGATTGTCCAGAAGTAGACCCAAGGAACGTACCAGAAGACCAGGAAAATTTCCAGAGCTTGCTAAGACAACAGGTAGCCAAGGCCAGAGCATGGTTTACGCTGCTGATTCAACAACCAGAATGTTGGTATTGACAGGTCTTGTCACCATTTAATGCCCATTAATGCTTCCAACCACTCCTGAGCGATCACGTGTGGCTTGGAAAATGCTTTTGCACAGATTCTGGCATGGGTCTTCACGCCACCGCCCATTTCAGAGGTCACTTCCCCCAATCCACGCCTGCTGCTGCTACCTAGGCTGAAAAATAGCTGTTATCACAACTTCCCAGGAATTTCTGTCAAAGAACCAGTTCAAACTCTGTTGGCGCCTTAAATGTTCAAGATATCCACAAGAACTTTGCCTATAAATAGAAAGCTTTCACCACTGCAAAAGAGGTTCAAGAAGTTCAAGAAAAGAAACAGAAAAATTGCTAAGAGAGAAACGAAACTCCTAGCAACACAACATTCTGAAACTCTGCCAAAATTTCCAGCCTTGTGTCATAACTTTAAGTTTCTCACCTTCAACTTCATCAAACACCCAGCCCCTTTTTCTGTAAACCAAAAACGTCCTTTCCAAACTTCTGACCCTATACACGTATACGCCTTCACTTCCCTTTTCCCAAATCTGTCCAGAACACCACCAGAATCAAAAGCCAGCTTTCACCCACCATTTTCCAGAAAGTCAGGTAAGCACCTGCTGACCCTCACCACACTGTTAAGCATCATCAGCTGTGCATATTCAAGTAACATAATGTAAATATTCATGTTATTGCTGTTTATGTTCTGAGGACTCTCATACCTCAGAACGTTCTGAGCCAGTTTAGGACCTGCCTGTGACCTTGGTGATTCTGACCTCTGAGACGTTTTGCTATTTTGCTGGATCTGTTCCAAATATGTTTTCTGTTTTGTGGAGTAACAACAGGATTGCAGATATTCTGATCAGTGCAGGAAAAAGCCAAGTGCTGACTTTGACGTTAGCACATCTGAAGCCTGTTTTGCTGTCAATAACATCAGAACCTCTGAGAGTTATTGCCTTTTCAGCAGAATCTGAACTTCTGGGTTCTCCACTAACAAACTTTTGTCTTGCAGCGCAGGGAAATCAGAACTTCTGGTTTCCCCACTAACAAGGGTCTGTTTTGCAGGTTCTAGAGTCAGAAGTTCTGACTCATCCAGTTTCACCAACAGGTTGATCATCTGACGGCGGATCTGGGTCAGAACTTCTGATGGCCTCCCAACAGCGCGCAGGCTCCCTCCCTCTCTCTATATATCTTGTTTTCCGCTATTTTCTTTTTTGTCTATTTTTCTCGTTGAACCCCCCATGTACAAATGTGTATCCCCCTCCCCTAACTATTGTAATAGCGTAGGATTTTACATTCCCGCTTCTTATTGCTAGTAATTAGGACATGTATGGCAAGATAAAACTCAATGAAATAGAAAAACCTAATTCAAAGAAAAAAAAACTCTTGTATGCAATAAAACACACTTGCACACTAACACCCCTAGGGTTATATCCACTTGTTGCCTTTCAAAATTGGGCCATATTGCATGTTAGGTCTCTTTGGGCAAAACAAACAATTTAAAAGATCATGGTCCCTCGATAATATTTTTTTCAAAACAAAATGATCAAGTCCCTTAAAGAAAATGCCCAAAGATACTTGGCACCATTGCAATTATGGTCTAAACGATGACCCGCGCCCGTCCCTTTCACTTCCTAAACGCAAGATTGTCTACCAATTTCAATGGTGGAACAAAATTGTTAAAAGGGGTTAAAAACATGACAAAAACCTTTGAGTACAATAGGGTAGACAAAACTCTTAGTTACTTGAGATCAAACTTGCAAAAACACTTGCCTTCTTTTCAAAAACCACAATCCACAACACTTTCAAACAAACTCTCAAAAAAGCATTTGAAAACATCTTTTCGAAAAGATTCACACTTTTGTAAAACACTCAAACACGAGTCAAATACATTAGTTGCCTAAAACAAGGCATCTTTTTCCAAAACATTTTCAAAAAGCACCCACACACACACCATTTCAAACAAATTGAAAACAAAAGGCAAGTGATCTAAGCAAGTAACTAAGAGCCCATGGATAACCATGGATAGAAAGGGTGCTAATACCTTCCCTTTCTATAATCTACTCCCCGAACCCAAGAAAACATCTCAAAGGTTTTTGCTGTGCTTTTTAACCTTTCCTTAGGATAAAATAAAAAGTCGGTGGCGACTCTTGCTCAACCGCAACATTTGCGAATACAAACGCAAAACACTAGTCAGTTCTCCCACCGTATCACACATGGGATCTGAAGGCTCCTTGTTGTCTGCAACCGGGAATGAGTTTTCCCCGCTATTGAAGATACTTAAATATAAAACAAACCCTATTTTTGTCCCTAAGATACCATGCAATGCTTATGATTATGAATGCAGATGAACAAATCTAAAGGGATGCAAGACACCACTGGGGATGTAAAAAAAGTAAAAAAGGAAACGAAACGAAAACTCGACCATGAAAATAAATCACTGGTGAAAAAAGACAAGACTCTGTTGGGGATAATTCCCAAGAGAGGATCTAAAGTATTGCCTACTCAAAATTGAGGAGAGAGAGAGAGTGAAAGATATCGGCGACCGACAGATAACTGTGAACTACCAACTCACTGAGGGGATAGCAAAAAAAGTAAGGTCGACCCACCGGGGTAAGGTAATGGTAAGATAATACTAGTAAATTTCAAGATGTATTTAGTACTCATGACTGTAAACAAATGAACTCCTACAAAGAAATAGAATCTCAGCGACGAACTACCTTCCATAATGGCAAGGCTACCATTCATCGGAAAAAGATCTCAACAACAAACTACCTCCCATAATGATAAGGCTACCATCCATTGGAATAACAAAATCTCAACAATGAACTCCCTTATATAATGACAAGGCTACCGTCCATTGGAGTAACAAAATCTCAACAACAAACTACCTTCCATAATGACAAGGCTACCATTCATTGGAGTAACAAAATCTCAATAATGAACTACCTTCCATAATGACAAGGCTACCATCCATTGGAGTAATAAAATCTCAACAACAAACTACCTTCCATAATGACAAGGCTACCATCCATTGGAGTAAAAAAATCTCAATAACAAACTACCTTCCATAATGATAAGGCTACCATCCATTGGAGTAATAAAATCTCAACAACGAACTACCTTCCATAATGACAAGGCTACCATCCATTGGAGTAAAAAAATACAATTCGTCTCTGGGAGCCATCAGATTCACTGGGGGAGTACATGTTGCTCAAATAAAGAGACTTTCCACTTGATGCTATGAGGAGGAAATGCAATAAAGACTTCCTGAAAAAGGAAATATGGCTTTATGGGGAAAGATATGGAACTCCTGGAGAAATGTCGATAAATTCATGCTGACGAGATAAAATATTCTTGTGCAAATATAAATGCACATTCTCAAACTAAAGCTCAAAGCTTGCCGAAATCTAAATAATGATACTGTTGAGGGTACCTATCCCAACCAGAAATAAATCGAAATGAAGCAGTCAACCAAAATACATCTCCTGAGTAATAAACTCAAGAGGGGATCCCATTCCATCCAGACAATGAGTTGAAAAGAAGGCTGAAACAAAATTCTTCCACGAGGGATAACTCAGTGGGAAGTTGAAAGAATATACACTTTCTACTTAAGGTTGACACTCTATTGGAGAGAGAGTAACACAACTCTGCAAAACAGGGAATATGCCAAATACGTAAAAAATGCAAATGAGCAGTGATTATGCATGATGTTAATATGAAATTATGAATGTTATCATGTATATGCTGATAAACAGACATATAAAACTAGGGATAAACATACAAAATCCAAAATGGGTACAATCAAAATTTGGCTAAACCACAACAGGATGGAAATTCCATAAGATAGTAAGCACCAACCGAGGAAACAAATTCTTATTTCAAGGCTTAAATTCACTGGGAAGGAACAAGATCAAAAACAATTAATTAACACAAACGTGGCGATATAACATCTTCCTCCAAGTTTCACCAGGGAAACCACATACACTTCATCGGGGGAAACAAAATGTTCTAAGTTCATACTTCTGCTAGGGTTGATTTCACTAGGGAAAATAGATTCACATCATTGAGACATCGGTTGGAGATGACATACTGACTTCATTTGGAAGGTTAATACTATATCTTCGAAGGAGACATCGAGATACATTCCTTAATATTGAGAGTGATAATTGCACCAACTTCTCTGGGGAGAAAGTATGAAACCTTTTGGGGTCAACAATTTCAGAGAAGTATATTATCTCAACTTCACCTAGGGAATTCAAGAAATCAACACTACAACAAAAAAACTTATGGGGATTTTAAATCCAATCCCGCACTTGGTGGGAGAAAACGCAAAAAGTTAATAATCGTTTCAACACTTCTTAAATAAGACATTGCCCTTGCCTGACTACCGGGAAAACAAACAATATGCCAGTACTGCCAAAAGGATATGCTTTGCAAATGAGCCCAAATCAGCATGCACGGGGAGAAAAGACTTTTATTTATATGAGTGAATCCTTCATTGGGGAATTTTGGACAGAGCTATCATGCAAACCTTTGAGTTTATCCATCCTTGAAGTCACTAATTTTGTTCGTCTTGTATCACAAAATCTATAGTAATAGGTCATTTGTAAATTCTTTTCAAAGATGATTTTTGTTATATAATTTGTTTGATTTGATCATTACTATCATAATAAATGAATTCTTTATAAGCTGAATACAAATAAGAATTGGACAAAAGGCTCAAACTTTATTAATAGAATGGTAGTCTGCGAATGGAAAGACTCCATAGATAATTACAAAGTTTGGAACATGGTAATATATATTGGAAAAGATACATTGAAATATAATGACCACTATCCTCCCTGACAACTTTGAATTCCTGAGTCGAAACTTTGGTCGAACATTAGTAAGATCCAAGCAGATTATTGCTCCATTGATAAAGTCTTGTCTGATGCAGTTACTTGCCATAAAAATCCCTAACTTTTGCCTAGGTTGCCCTTGCAGGTTTTCAACCTACCGAGAAAATTTATTTTGTTTATGTCTCTAATTTTTGCGTAGACCCCCCTTTCGGGTTTTCGGCCTGCCGAGACGCTCCTTTGTTTTCCTAAGGCGCCCTTTCGGGTTTTCTTCTTAGCGAGCTGTTCTTTTATTTTTTCTAGGCAAAGTATTTCTTGACTGCATCAACATTCATAGGACGTGGGAACTCCTCTCCATCCATTGTTTCAAGAATCATTGCACCACCAGAGAAGGCTTTCTTGACAACATATGATTCTTCAAAATTGTGAGTCCATTTTCCCCTAGAATCATCATTAAAATATATGATCTTCCTGAGTACGAGGTCGCCTTCTCTGAATTCACGAAGTTTGACCTTCTTATCAAAGCTTTCTTCATTCTCTTTTGGTAAAATTGACCATGACACAAGGTCGTCATTCTCTTCTCTTCTATTAAGTTCAGCTGGTCAGACCTGTTCTGGACCCATTCAGCCTCTGACAACTTGGCTTCCATTATTACATGCAAAGAGGGAATCTCAACTTCAATGAAGAGCACTGCTTTGGGAGGCTATGCATTTACAAGCTTTTGAATAAGTCTTGGCTCTTCTAATATATGGGTTAGTATTGTTCCATAATCCATATCAACTCATAGATGTGAATGCTGTCAAGATCTTCCTTTCTCGTAACCTTGTGCCTACTTTACTTGGAGACATTTTGCATACTCTTCACACTCGCACCATGAGAAAAAGAGGGGCTCTTATGTGTTGCATTCCATTGCTATCTATGTGGTTTATTTCGCACCTTCCCCAGTCAGTAATAAAGAATGAACAAGGTCTGAATTGGTCGTAAATAATAATGTCGCTTTCTCATATAGAAATCCATTGGTGCTCTCGATCTCAAGAGGACATTCTATCATTGACCATTGTGGGGAGTTCCCTAATGTTCCACTCTTGGGCATTAGGGGAGGTATTACTTATAACCCTTCTTTGGCTCTATGACAATTTGACTACGCTAGAAGATATGGTCCTCATGATGCACTCAATCAAGGTATTATATTCGACTATGAGAATGATGTTCAAGGTTATCATCGAAGGTTTGTGCATGATTGGGGCATGGTGAACAAAGTTGATAGAAAGACTTTGGGGCATAAGAACTCCATTTCTTTGGAGCCTTATCTCAAATGGGTGCGAGCTCACGCTCAGAATCTCATGATGCCATATCATGCTATTCTATCAATAGTTATAGAGCTCGTTGCCGAAGGGGGTATTCCTTATACCATTCTCCATCTTGATATGCCTATGGACCTCGAAGAATTATAGAGATCGTGGATTCAACTCAAGGGGGAATGAGATACCTTTGAAGCTTGATTCTATGCAAGTGAGAAGAAAGTGTTAGAGCTCACAAGGCAACTTCACGAGGAGCAAATCCTGAATGCCTATATTGCACCAAAGAGGAAACGCCCATGGGAGACTTAAGTCTTTTGTTTTAGGATTCTTTTCTGTTATCTCTTTGAGACCTTTTGCTTTTTTCATTATAAGCCCAAGGGGAAGTTGTAATCTTTGAACTTATTAATACAATTGTTGTGTTTGTTTCCTTTTTGGCTAGCAAATTTAAATTCCTTAAAGTCCTTTAAAACATTACATTCACATAGTATGCATCATATCATAAGCAGGTTTTCTAATACAAGTTTCCTCGTCTTTTTACTGTTTATTTCAGTATAAGATGGCTCTAGAGAAAACTGTCAAAGATCTGCAAACTCAACACGCACAGTTCCAAGAGACTCTACTCAACCTAGCGAGAGGTCAGCAAGAAATGATGGCACTCCTTGCCACCAAGAAGAAGACCAAGAAGAGGGTTGTTATTCTCAACATGGTAAGAAGGTTCAAGGGGCCTGCTAGACTGGCTCAAATAGAAGAGGCTTATTCTGAGGAAGAAGACAATCAAGAAGAGGAGGTTAGAAGCACTAGAGCTAGGGTGGAAATAACCAAGTTACTGAGGATGAAGATTATTCTAAAGAGCAGTATCCACCAGCGGATAAGAAGTATAAATAGCTGGAAGACTGACGTAAGGATGTAGAGATCCAAACGGTGCCTGGTTTGTACTTTGGAGATTTAAGTCAGGTCCCTGAGGTGGTCATTCCCCACAAGTTCAAGATCCTTGTCTTATCCAAGTATGATGGGGTCTCCTATCCAAAGATGCATTTGAGGTCTTATGTCTGCAAGATTCAACCACACACCGCCGATGGGAAGTTATGGGTTCATTTCTTCTAAGAGTGCTTATCTGGGACACAGTTGGAATGGTTCTATCAACTAGAAGGGACTAATATCCATACATGGGAGGATCTGGCTTCTTCCTTCTACAGACATTTCCAATACAATGATGATCTTGTACCAACTCGCGTGCAATTACAAAATATGACAAATATGTTCAAATGAAGGCTTTAAGGAGTATGCTCAAAAATGGAGGGACCTGGATGGAAGAGTGTGTAATACAGTGGGAGAACTGACTTGTATGCTTTTCATTTTATCGCAATTGTTGCAGATAGCAAGAGTCGCCATCGAATTTTCTTTTATCCAATAAAGGAAAGGGTGAAAAGAACAGGAAAGACCTTTTGAAAATTTTCTTGAGTTCGGGGGGTAGGTTATGAAAAGGGAAGGTATTAGTACCCTTTTCATCCGTAGTTATCTACAGGCTCTTAGTTGCTAGCTCACTTTGAAATGCTTTGTAAATGTGTTTGTGTTTAGTGTAAGAATTTTGAAAATGCCTTTGTTTCAGCAAAGTTTGTAATGATTCTCTTTTCGGCAAGAATGTATATAAAGTGTTGGTTTTTGAAAATAGTTCAAATAGATGTTTGTTTTTTTGAAAAAATGTTTTGAAAGTGTGAGTGTGAATATGGTTTTGTTTGAGAGCAAGCAACTACGAGCGTTCTACCCACTGAAAAAGTCTTAGTTCTTTTCCTCCTCCTTTAGATAGTGTTATCTTACCGTTAGTTGGTAAGAAACCATATCATTGGATGTGAAGGGGAAAGCGTGGATCATCGTACAGTCATAGAAGCCAACATCGTAGGATACCTTAGCAATTTGTCGTAAGGGACTAAGATCATTTACCTAAGGCAACATCGAAGGATCATCGAGAGACTACGATCTTGTAATCGAGGGTCTTTGCTAAAGTATCCTACATTCGAGGGACATGACTGTTTTATTTTAAGGAAACAAGTGTTGGTCAACCCTAGAGGTGCGAGTGTGAGAAGTGTGTTGTTTCATGTATTTATCTTGAATTAGGGTTGTCTACTTGTTGATTTTATGTCTTGCCATACAAACTCTAATTACTAGCAATAATATTGAAAGTGATAAATTGTGGAAATTAAAAGTCCTATGCTATTACATCATTTTAGGGGAGGTTATGAAAAGGTAAGATACAGAAGGATACTTCATCAAGTGTAGTAAAGAAGCCTTTCACTGGTAAGAAGGAAGCTAGTGCAGTCTACGGCCCGAGGGGCCAAAGCAGACCTGAACACCGTCAAGCAGTAAATGTAGTAGTGATATCAAGACCCACGGTTGCTCCACAATGCAACAATCAACAATGGGTGGAAAGACCACAGAGGCAGTTCACTCGTCTCAATATGACCTTGACTCAAATTCTACCATAATTATTGAAGACTAATCTGGTAACTCTGAGGGAGGCCCCGAAGAACCCCAACACCACATCTCCTCACTATAACTCGAATGCCCGTTGTTCCTATCACTCTGAAAGTCCAGGTCATGATACAAACAATTGTTGGGCCTTGAAGAACAAGGTGTAAGACTTGATCAAAGCCAAAGAGATTGAGTTTGACGCTCCGGAGAAGCCCAACGTCATAACTGCTCCCATGCCTAAACATGGTCAGGGAGTAAATGCTATAGACAATGATTTATTTGTGACCTCCGTGGAAGAAATTTCTACTCCTTTGATGACAGTAAAGAAGAATTTGTTGTTGGCCGGTTTATTTCTGGTCTGTGGTGAAGGTTGCCACACATGTTCAATTCTGCCCGCTGGTTGCCACTTATTGAAATCAGGTGTTCAGCGCCTGATGGATAACAAAGAGATCCTGTTCGAAAAGACTATGATTTCGTTGGTTCCAATTCAAGATGTTGTCATCATAACCATTTCCGCCAATCCTTCCAAGGTTTCCTCGAGAAAGCCTGTTAGGATTACACTCGTCCCAATAATTGCTCTGTTGATAATTATTGTCCCTGGTCCTATCCCGTACACTTTGGATAAGGTTGTCCCTTGGCACTATGGTGCTGACATGTATTACCATGGAGTTAAACAAAACTTAAATAGTGAGGAGGCTGATATTGATGTCAACAATATTGTCTGGGCTAGCAAGATCACCAGAAGTGGAAGACTCTTTTCTCCCGAGATTTCCCCTCCGACTGTTCATAAATATGTTGTCATTCCATCTGCTAGTACATCAGCTACTGTCCTAGTTCCTACTCCAGTCATCACCCCTGTCGCCGAGCCATCTGGGACTCGGGGAAAAGAAATCATAGGTGAGCCTGCCCGGACGGAGGCACCTAAGAAGATCATTGTAGAAACCTCGAAACAAGAGATAGAAGAAATTTTGAAGATTATCAAGAAGAGCGACTACAACATAGTCGAGCAGCTGGGGCAGACCCCATCGAAAATCTCCATGTTGTCCTAGTTATTGTGTTCTGAAGCCCATGCAAAGGCTCTAATTGCATTCCTCAAGATTGTGTATGTGTTGCAGGAAACTTCAGTCGATCAATTCAAAGATTGCATAGCCAGTTTGACTGCCGACAATGGGTTGGGTTTCTCAGATGCAGATCTGACTGCTAAAGGAAGAAATCATAATTATGCTCTACATGTCTCGATCGAGTGCAGGGGCACTACTATGGCCCATGTACTGGTGGATACCGGGTCCTCATTGAATGTTATGCCAAAGAAAGCATTAGACTGTCTGGACTGTGAAGGTTTGATTCTAAAGCCAAGCAATATTGTGGTCAGGGCTTTCGACGGGTCAAAAAGTATGGTGCACGGGGAGGTGGACATCCCTGTTAAAGTTGGCTCTCAGACTTTTGCATCCACCTTTTATGTGATGGATATCAGACCATCATATTCTTGCTTGCTGGGTCGCCCTTGGATTCATAAGGTTGGGGCAGTGACTCCCACGCTCCATCCAATGTTGAAATATCTGGTAAAGGGGAAGATTGTCACGGTACAAGGTGAAGAGGAGTACATGGTGAGTCATCTCAATTCCTTTCACTACATGGAGATGGATGGGGAGTTCATCGAAACCCCTTGTCAGAACTTTGAAGAAGTCCCTCAGACTTTAGCGTTAATAGAAGTTGCTACCGACAAGCCTCCCGTGAAGATGGCTTCTCTCAAGGATGCCAGGGTTGTAATTGAAAAAGGGGCTCAAAGGGCTGTTAGGCACGCACGGATTGGAACACCTCCTCTGCATATCACCAATCAGGGAGTTAATGCAATTGAGGATAACGAAGAGGATTCAGACATTGACAATTGGATCTACCCTACAACCAATGGTGGATTGAACAACTGGATGGCGAAGGACTTCATACCTGTTTCTTTTATTCCACAGTAATTGACTTTTGTTTTAAGAGTTGTAATAGACAGTTTGAAACTTTACGGCTGGTGCCTTGCCCGAAGCGTTTTGGCTTTGCTTGTGAGGGCTTATTATTTGTCATTTCATATATCATCAATAAAACATTGGACGTTTCTTAAATTACAAATTTTGCGCTCCTTGTCTTTCTTTTCTATCTCGCACTTTATCAAAATAGCTATTCTCTTACACACACTCACATATCATAATGCAGATCCATATCCACTCTGGATCCCATTGATAACAACTCTGCTACTGCCAGTTATGACTTCGAAAATCTGATCAACCAAGCCGAGGACGAAGGTGAGAATGATTATGAGGTGCCTGGGGAACTTGCTAGACTATTACTATAGGAAGAAAGGGCCATACAGCCTCATGAAGAGCCATTTGAATCAGTAAATTTGGGTACAGAGGAACACGGGAAAGAGGTCAAGATAGGTGAAAATCTGGAGCCTAGTGTCAAACAACGGTTGATACAGATGCTACGCGACTATGTTGAGATCTTCGCCTGGTCGTATGAAGACATGCCTGGTTTGGACACTAATACTGTGGTACACCGCCTACCGACTAAAGAAGACTATCCTCCAGTAAAGCAGAAAGTCTGTCATATGCGCCCTGAGATGTCTGAGAAAATTAAAGCTGAGGTCATTAAACAGTTCGATGCAGGACTTTTAGTTGTCACTTCTTATCTGCAGTGGGTTGCCAACGTTGTTCTGGTGCTTAAGAAGGATGGTAAGGTACGGATGTGTGTGGACTATGGAGATCTGAACAGGGAAAGCCCTAAAGATGACTTCCCACTTCCTCACATTGATGTTCTGGTCGACAACACCTTGCAGCATAAGATCTTCTCCTTCATCGATAGGTTTTTTGGTTTCAATCAGATCAAGATGGCTCCCGAGGACATGGAGAAGACAACCTTCGTTATGCAGTGGGGCACCTTCTGTTACAAGGTAATGCCTTTCGGGTTGAAGAATGTTGGGGCAACTTATCAGCGCACCATGGTCGCTTTGTTCCACGACATAATTCACCATAAGATTGAGGTTTATGTTGATGACATGATAGCTAGGTCCCAGACTGAGAAAGAGCACCTTAACCATGTCCAGAAACTGTTCGACAAGTTGAAAACGTACAAGCTGAGGTTGAAACTGAACAAGTGCACCTTCGGGGTAAGGTCTAGTAAGCTGTTGGGTTTCATCGTCAGTGATAAGGGTATTCAGGTGGACCCTGCCAAGGTAAAAGCTATACAAGAGATGCCAATTCCTTGAACAAAAAAGGAAATTAGAGGCTTTTTGGTACGTCTGAACTACATCGCCCAGTTCATTTCACACTTGACCGCTACTTGTGAGTCAATCTTCAAGCTGCTGAAGAAGGATCAAGTGGTAAAATAGAATGATGAATGTCAGACCACTTTCGGAAGAATCAAGGAATACCTCCAAGAGCCACCAATTCTGATGCCTCCAGTTGAAGGAAGACCTTTGATCTTATACTTGACAGTACTGGACAATTCAATGGGGTGCATGTTGGGGCAGCATGACGAGTCTGGCCGAAAAGAGAATGCTATTTACTATCTTAGCAAAAATTTTACCGACTTTGAGACCCGATACTCACTTCTCGAGAAAACTTGTTGCGCTTTGGCATGGGTTGCTCGCCAGCTGAGATAGTATATGCTGACTCACACCACCTTATTGATATCTAATATGGATCCAATCAAGTATATCTTCGAGAAGCCTGCCCTGTCCGGAAGAATAGCGAGATGACAGATGATCTTAATCGAGTACAATATCCAATACACCACCCAAAAAGTAATTAAGGGGAGTGTATTGGCGGATCATTTGGCACATCATGCCGTGGATGACTACCAATCCATGAATTTCGAGTTCCCGAATGAGAACATCATGTTGGTGACCGACTGTGAGAAACCTGGACCGGATGAAGGACCTGAGGAAGGCTCCCGATGGTCTATGCATTTTTATGGAGCATCGAACGCATTGGGAAATGGCATTGGCGTTGTGATCATATCTCCTGAGGGTTGTCATACTCCATTCATCGCCCGACTATGTTTTAACTGCACCAACAATATGGCAGAGTATGAAGCATGCATCATGGGTCTTCGAGCTGCTATTGACCTGAGGATTAAGTTCTTAAGTGTATTCGGAGATTCTGCTCTAGTGATCAGTCAGATCAAAGGTAAGTGGGATACGAAGCACCCAAATATTATTCCTTACAAAGAGTATGTACTGACATTGCTCCCACACTTTGAGGAGATAACCTTTGAACACTTCCCAAGAGAAGAGAACCAGTTATCGGACGCGCTAGCTACCATGTCTTCTATGTTCAAAGTCAGGTGGGACAATGAAGCTCCCCAGATTACCATCGAGAGGTTGGACGAACCCGCACATTTTTGTGACATCGAGACTGAAGAGGTAGCGGATAAACCCTGGTTTCACGAGGTAAAGAGGTATCTTAAGGCTCAAGAATACCCTGAGGGTGCATCTGTTAATGATAAGAAGTTTCTGAGAAGGTTTGCCGCAAAGTTCTTCATCAGCAATGGGGTTCTCTATCAGCATAACCATGATTCAACCTTACTGCGATGTGTGGACAAAAGCGAGGCAGAAAGAATCATGGCAGAGTTACATGAAGGTACCTTCGGAACTCATTCCAGTGGACATACCATGGCAAAGAAGATCCTACGGGAAGGATATTATTATTCCACTATGGAAGCCGATTGTTATCGGCACTCTTGGACCTGTCATAAGTGCCAAGTCTATGATGATAAAGTGCATGTACCTCCAGTTCCTCTGAATGTTTTGACGGCTCCTTGGCCTTTCGCAATGTGGGGCATCGATATGATCGGCGAGATCATAACTACTGCGTCTAACGGGAATCGTTTCATTTTGGTGGCTATATATTATTTCACAAAGTGGGTCGAGGTAGCGTCCTTTGCTACAGTAACCAAGAACGTCGTGGCGCGGTTTATCCGATACAATCTGATCTGTCGATATGGTGTACCAGAGAGGATTATTATGGATAATGGTACAAATCTCAACAATACAATGATCATCGAGCTCTACAAACAGTTCAAGATACAACATCATAACTCTTCTCCCTACCAGGCAAAGATGAATGGGGTTGTTGAAGCGGCTAACAAGAAAATCAAGAAGATTGTGCAGAAGATGACGGTGACCTACAAAGACTGGCACGAGATGCTACCATTCTCTCTTCATGGGTATCGTACCTCAGCACGGACATCGATAGGGGCAACACCCTACTCTTTGGTGTATGGCTTGGAGGCAGTCTTACCCATCGACGTCCAGATACCCTCTCTCCGGATTATGAAGGATGTGGGTTTGAGCAAAGACAATTGGATCCAAACCCGTCTTGATCAGCTAAATTTAATCGATGAAAAGAGACTTACTGCTATTTGTCATGGTCAGACATATCAAAAGCGAATGATCAAGGCTTTTAACAAGAAAGTCAGACGTCAAGAATATCAAGTCGGGGATCTGGTAATCAAGCGCATCATACTACCGCAAGGTGATCCCAGGGGCAAATGGACCCCCACATACGAAGGGCCATTTATGGTTAAGAACATTTTCTCGGGAGGAGCTATGATTCTAACCACCATGGATGGTGACGACCTTTCTCACCCCGTCAATGCAGACATAATGAAAAAATACTACGCATAATCAAAGACCCGCTAGGTTGACTGGCCTAGGCAAAAATAAGGGCTTCCCGGTGAACCAAAAGGGTTCAGGCAAAAGTAAGGGATGAAAAAAAATTGTACATCCGGCAAGTTGAAAACCTAAAAAGGCGACTTGGGAAAAAATGGGTATCCCGGTGGACTGAAAACCCGAAAGGGTGGTCCAGGAAAAAATTAGGGATTGAAGCGTGTTGTACCCCAAAATTGTCCCTCTCATTTTTCAAGATTTTTCTCACAAGACTTCTTGGACTCAAGACAAGATCAGGGTTTGGTCAGCTCAAGACATCTCATCTTGCACTGATAACCCAAAATTAGGGTTTGAGTTTACACAAGGATTTTTGAACCACCAATGCTTCATGTGACTTTCATACATCATGTTGGATCCCTAAGATTGCTCATTATAAGTGTGATCGATGGAAATAGAACTGACTGTTTTGGAATGCTGGAAATAGACCTGTAGGAGAAGATGACTCCGTTGGGGAATAAACCTGGTGAAGAGATTACTCTGCGGGGAATTACTCTGTGGGAAGAGATGGTTTGCTGAGATTTTGACGATAACTCCGCTGGGGATTCCGTTGATAAGCTCTGTTGGGGATTTTGATGATGAATTCCGCTGGGGATAGAAAGAACTTCACTGGGGGATGATCTTTCAGTTGCAACTTGCTGAGGATAACCCAGTTAGACTCTTGTGGGTGTAACCTCTGAATTTGGCTGAGGAGATGCATTTGTATTCTGCAGGGGACAAGCTTCCAGAATGTATTGGGGAAGATGATTCAACTCTGGCGGGGAAGCCTTTTTTAGACTGCGCTGGGAAATGGCTCCACTGGGGGTATCTTGTATTCCGCCGGGGAACATTCTTATATTTCGTTAACGAATATTAAGACTGTCGGGGATGCTTGTTGAGGAATATCTGCATACTCCGCTGGGGAATATCTTTATACTCTGTTGGGGAATATTAAGATCTACTGGGGATACCCAACCTTCTTAGGGATGATGGTAGATCAACTCTGCTTGGGGAGAGCATTGCTGATTCGTTCATAGTTGCAAGGCTCAGTGGGGAGAGCTACCATTATTGTTTTATTCTGTGGGGAGTGACGGTATCTTGGTCACATTCTTTAGTCGAACCTACCTTGGTACCTTGGTGGACAGAGCAACTAGATCGCTTAGACAATTCTTATTGCCCCTACTTCCGATGTCACCCGTAATTAGTCCTTTGTTTCGCATGCAAATATTTGTGATCAGCAATTAATGTCAAATGCATATATCAAAAATGAACATTGGACGTTCTTTGCAAAACAAAACAGATAAAGGAAAAACAATTTGCAATTGGTCTGAAAAATGAACTTGTATTGATTTTGAAATTTTGCCTGTAAATAGGCGTTTTTGTACAAGAGGCTGACGTCCTAGTAAGAGAACGTCGTCGAACAAATGGGATTTATACAATTTGTAAAAAGAAAACAAAACAGCTATGTGAAAAATCCCACTGGGTTCCAACTCTGCTATCGCCTTTATGTCTTCAAGCGTCTCATCGCTTTGCTGCTTAGTTGAAGAGGAATCTGATTGATTTGTGTCGTCTGAGCCTGATGGTCGATACCGAAGTCTGGATGCAGGGTGATCCAATGAGACATAGTATTACGCTTATCCCTAACTTTTTCCTGGACCGCCCTTTCGGGTTTTCAGTCCACCGGGATACCCATTTTTTCCCAAGCCGCCTTTTCAGGTTTTCGACTTGCCAGGTGTACAGATTTTTTTATTTTCATCCCTTATTTTTGCCTAAACCCTTTTGGTTCGCCGGGAAGCCCTTATTTTTGCCTAGGCCAGTCGACCTAGCGGGTCTTTAATCATGCGTAGTATCTTTTTACTATGTCTGCATTGACGGGGTGAGGAAGGTCGTCACCGTCCATGGTGGTTAGAATCATCGCTCCTCCTGAGAAGATGTTCTTAACCACAAATGGCCCTTCGTACGTAGGGGTCCATTTGCCCCTGGGATCACCTTGAGGTAAAATGATTTTCTTGATTACCAGGTCCCCGACTTGATACTCTTGGCGTCTGACTTTCTTGTCAAATGCCTTGATCATCCGTTTTTGGTACGTCTGACCATGACAAATAGCAGTGAGTCTCTTTTCGTCGATTAGGTTTAATTGATCAAGCCAGGTCTAGATCCAGTCGTCTTCGCTTAAACCTGCATCCTTCATGATCCGAAGAGAGGGTATCTGAACTTCAATGGGCAAGACTGCCTCCATGCCATATACCAAGGAGTAGGGTGTTGCCCCTGTTGTAGTCCGTGCTGAGGTACGGTACCCGTGAAGAGCAAATGGTAACATCTCGTGCCAATCTTTGTAGGTCACTATCATCTTCTGCACAATCTTCTTAATGTTCTTATTAGCTGCTTCTACAGCCCCATTCATCTTCGGCCGGTAGGGAGAAGAGTTGTGGTGTTGTATCTTGAATTTCTCGCAGAGCTTAGTGATCATCTTGTTGTTAAGATTGGTACCATTATCCGTAATGATCCTCTCTGGTACACCGTATCAACAGATCAGGTTGTGCCGAATGAACCGTGCCACGACGTTCTTGGTTACGGTAGCAAAGGAAGCTGCTTCGACCCACTTCGTAAAGTAATCAATTGCTACCAGGATGAAACGATGCCCGTTGGATGCCGTAGGTTTGATCTCGCCGATCATATCAATACCCCACATTGCAAAAGTCCAAGGTGTTGTCATGACGTTCAAAGGAACTGGAGGAATGTGCACCTTATCAGCATAGACCTGGCATTTGTAACACGTCCGAGAATGTTGATAACAGTCGGCTTCCATTGTGGACCAGTAATATCCTGCTCGAAGGATTTTCTTTGCCATGGTATGTCCACTGGAATGCGTTCCGAAGGTACCTTCATGCAGTTCTACCATGATCCTTTCTGCTTCAGTCTTATCCACACAACGCATTAAGGTTGAATCATGGTTACGTTTGTAAAGAATGCCATTGCTGACGAAGAACTTTGCCGCGAACCTTCTCAGAAACTTCTTGTCATTAACGGATGCACCCTCGGGGTATTCTTGAGCTTCAAGGTACCTCTTCATTTCATGATACCAAGGCTTTTCTGTTACCTCTTCAGTCTCAAGATCACAACAATATGCAGGTTCATCCACTTTCCAAATAATGACCCGGGGGGCCTCGTTGTCCCATTTGACTTTGAACATAGAAGACATCGTAGCTAGCGCGTCCGCCAACTGATTCTCCTCTCTTGGGAAGTGTTCAAAGGTTATCTCCTAGAAATGGGGAAGCAACTTCAATACATACTCCTCGTAAGGAATAAGATTTGGGTGTTTCGTATCCCACTCGCCTTTGATCTGACTGATCACGAGAGCGGAATCTCCGAAGACACTCAGAAACTTGATCCTTAGGTCAATTGCAGCTCGAAGACTCATGATGCATGCTTCATACTCCGCCATGTTGTTGGTGTAGTTGAAACATAGTCGGGCGGTGAGCGGAGTATGAGAGCCTTTAGGAGATATGATCATAGCGCCAATACCATTACCCAAAGCGTTTGAGGCTCCGTCAAAGTGCATAGACCATCGGGATCCTTCCTCAGGTCCTTCATCCGGTCCAGGTACTTCACAATCAGTTACTACCATGATATTCTCGTCTGGAAATTCAAAGTTCATAGATTGGTAATCATCCACTGCCTGATGTGCCAAATGGTCTGCCAACACACTTCCCTTGATTGCTTTTTGAGTCGTGTACTGGATGTCATACTCAGTCAAGATCATCTGCCATCTTGCTATTCTTCCGGACAAGGTAGGCTTTTCGAAGATATACTTGATTGGATCCATTTTTGAAATCAACAGAGTAGTGTGAGTCAACATATACTGTCTTAGCCGGCGAGCAGCCCATACCAAAGCGCAGCAAGTTTTCTCGAGCAGTGAGTATCGGGTCTCACAGTCGGTAAACTTTTTGCTAAGGTAATGAATGGCGTGCTCTTTTCGGCCGGACTCGTCATGCTGACCTAGCACACACCCCATTGAGTTGTCCAGTACTGTCAAATATAAGATTAGAGGTCTCCCTTCAACCGGTGGCATAAGAATGGGTGGCTCTTGGAGATACTCCTTGATTCTTTCAAAAGCGGCCTGACATTCATCGTTCCAACGCACTACTTGATCTTTCTTCAGTAGATTGAAGATTGGTTCACAAGTAGCAGTTAGGTGCGAGATGAATCGGGAAATGTAGTTCAGTCGTCCTAGAAAGCCTCTGACCTCTTTCTCTGTCTTGGGAACTGGCATCTCTTGTATGGCTTTCACTTTGGCAGGGTCCACTTGAATACCTTTGTCGCTTACGACGAAGCCTAGTAGTTTTCCAGATCTCACCCCAAAGGTGCATTTGTTCGGGTTTAATCTTAGCTTGTACAACTTTAACCGGTCAAACAGCTTCTGTAGATGGTCAAGGTGTTCCTCCTCAGTTTGGGACGTTGCAATCATATCGTCGACGTATACTTCAATCTCATGATGGATCATATCATGAAACAGAGCAACCATGGCATGCTGATACGTTGCCCCAGCATTTTTCAACCCAAAAGGCATGACCTTGTAACAGAAGGTGCCCCACTGAGTAACAAAAGTGGTCTTCTCCATGTCTTCGGGAGCCATCTTTATCTGATTATAACCGGAGAAACCGTCCATGAAGGAGAATACCTTATGCTGGGCAGTGTTGTCAACCAGAACGTCGATGTGAGGCCGAGGGAAGTCATCCTTAGGGCTCGCCCTATTCAAATCCCTGTAGTCAACACACATTCGGACCTTACCATCTTTCTTCGGTACTGGAACCACATTGGCGACCCACTGAGGGTAAGAAGTTACTGCGAGAAAACCGGCGTCAAATTGTTTCATAACCTCAGCTTTGATTTTCTCGGACATCTCTGGACGCATACGGTGAACCTTCTGTTTTACCGGAGGGCATTCTTCCTTGGTAGGCAGGTGATGAACCACAATGTCGGTATCCAACCCAGGCAAATCTTCGTAAGACCAAGCAAAGATTTCCACGTAGTCAGGAAGCATCTAAATCAACCGTTGTTTCACACTAAGCTCCAGATTTGCACCGATCTTGACTTCCTTCCTGTCTGTCTCAGTACCCAGATTTACCGTTTCCACTGGCTCTTCATGTGGCTGAATGACCCTCTCTTCCTGAAGTAGCAGTCTTGCAAGCTCACCAGGCACTTCGCAATCATCTTCACCTTCGTCTTCGGCTAAGTTGATCGGATTTTCGAAGTCATAACTGGCAGTAGCAGAGTCGTTACCAGTGAGATCCAGAGTGGATTGAGACCTGTATATGTGAGTGTGTGTAAATAGCTGTTTTGCAATATTAATAAATAAAGACAATGAGCGCAAGATTTGAAATGCAAAAAAACGTCCAATGCTTTTATTAATGATATATGAAAATGACACACAAAAGCCCTCACAAATGAAGCCACGGTGCCCCGGGTAAGACACCGGGCCATAAAGTTTCACAATATTGTTTGTTACAAATTCAAAACAAAGGAGTTCATTACTGATTCACAAAAGTAATAGGGACGAAGTCCTTTTCCGTCCAGTTGTTTGGTCCACCGTTGGTCGTAGGGTAGATCCAGCTGTCGAATTCAGATTCTTCCACGTCATCTTCGATGGCATTTACTCCCGAGTTGCAGATGAACACATGAGGTCTTCCAATCCTTGTACTACGAACATCCCTTTGAGCTTCTGCAGTGAAACCCAAACCAAACTTGTCAGTCTTCTGAGTGAAATCAGGAAGCCGGCCTCAGTTTGTGCACTCATCCTTCTCAATAACAGCCTGGGCATCCTTTAAGGAAGCCATCTTCAAAGGAGAATCTTCGACCATAGTCTCAGCGGATGCCAGTGTCTGAGGAACCTCTTCAAAGTGTTGAAATGGGGTCTCAATGAACTCCCCATCCATCTCAATGACCATGTATTCTTCCTCCCCCTGCACTGTCACAATCTTCCCTTTGACTGGGTACTTCAGCTTTTGATGGAGTGTTGAGGTCACTGCTCCAGCCTTATGGATCCATGGATGACCCAGCAAGCAAGAATATGATGGTCGAATGTCCATCACATAGAATGTAGAATCAAATACCTGAGAACCAACTCTGATTGGGATATCGACTTCACCATGCACCATCCTTTTAGACCCATCAAAGGCCCGGACAACAATGTTACTTGGCTTTAGCTCCAACCATTTGCAATCCAACCTGTCTAGAGCCTTCTTGGGTAAGACGTTCAACAAAGAACCAGTGTCAACCAACACATGTGCAAGAGTAGTGCCCCAGCATTCAATGGAGACATGCAGGGCATCGTTATGGTTCTTCCCTTTAGCTGTCAGATCAGCGTCGGACAAACCCAAACCATTATCAGCAGTTAAGTTGGCCACACAGTCGATGAACTGATCAGCTGATGTCTCTTGTGGCACGTGGGCCGTCTTCAGGAAGGTAATCAGAGCCTTGGCATGGGCCTCTGAACACAACAACAGTGATAACATAGAAATCTTAGAGGGGGTTTGCCCCAGCTACTCAACTACATTATAATCACTCTTCTTAATGATCTTCAGAATCTCTTCCATCTCCTGTTTGGAAGCTTCAACATTGATGGTCTTTGGTGCCTCCTTCTGGGCAGGCATATCATTGGCGATCCCTTTACCCCGAGCGTCAAATGACTCGGCAACAGGGGTAGAAATAGGAACTTGGTCAGGAAGGGAAGTAGGCACACTTGCAGGTGTGATGACAATAGGTCTCTGGATAGTTGGTGGCGCAATATCTGGTGAGAAAAGTCTACCACTGCGGGTGACTTTAGCAGGCCCGGTGATGTTGCTGACACCGGTATTAGTATCAAACTCTTGCTTAACTCCGAGCACATAAACATCTGCCCCATAGTGCCAAGGGACAGCTTTGTCGGATGTATAAGGGATGGGCCCCGGAACAGTGATGATTATGGGTGCAATCTTCTGAACAGGCATAATTTTGACAGGCTTCCTCGAGGGAGCCTTGGGAGAATTGTTGAAAATGGTAACAATGGAAACTTCTTCAGTATGAATAGCAGGAACAACAATCTTCTCAAACAGGATTTCTTTATTATCCATCAGGTTTTGGATAACTGACTTTAAAGATGGGCAACCAGTAGGTGAAACGGAACACAGAGGGCAACCTTCACTACATCCCGGAAATAAACCGGCTAGCGACAGGTTCTTCTTGACGGTCATCAGTGGGGTGATAATATCATCCACAGAGGCTACAAACAAGTCTTCCACTACAGCATTCACTCCATGCTTGGGCATGGGAGCAGTCACAACGTTAGGCCTCTCGGGCGCCTCGAACTCAATCTCCTTAGCATCGATTAGGTCCTGAACCTTATTCTTCAAAGCCCAACAATCATTCGTATTATGCCCCGGGCTATCAGAGTGATAAGCGCATCGGGAGTTAGGATTGTACTTTGTGGATGTTGTATTTACAATCTTCGGAGCTTCTTTTAGAGTCACCAGATTGGTTGTCAGTAACTGCGGCAATATCTGGGACAAGGTCATGCTGAGGCGAGTGAACTGACTTCGGGGTCTCTCACTCCTTTGTTGGTTATGATGCTGAGGAGCAGCAGCAGGTTTTGAAATAACCACCGCATTGACAGCTTGGTGGCGTTCCGGTCTATTCTGTCTCTCTGAACCGTAGACAGCACTGGATTCCTTCTTGAAGGGTTTCTTCTCGGTGCTCGATGAAGCACCCTTCTGTATCTTCCCAGACTTGATACCAACTTCAATTCTCTCACCAGTCAAGATAAGGTTTGTAAACCCGGCTGAAGAATTTCCAATCAAATGGTTGAAAAACGGACCAGACAGGGTCCCCAGAAACATATCAACCAGCACATGATCAGTCAAAGGTGGTTGCACCCTTCCGGCAAGGTCTCTCCATTTTTGGGCGTACTCTTTAAATCCTTCACCCGTCCCTAGTGACATACCCTGGAGTTGGGTACGCGTAGGAGCGAGGTCGGAATTATATTGATACTGCTTATAGAACGCAGTAGCCAAATCTTCCTAGTTGCGGATACTGGCCCCATCCAGCTGATAGAACCATTCGAGTTGAGTCCCTGAAAGACTATCCTGAAAGAAATGGATCCACAAATTCTTGTCAGTAGTGTAAGGTTGGATATTCCTTACATACGATCGGAGGTGCAGCTTTGGGCAGGAGGCTCCGTCATATTTGGCAAAAGCAGGTGCCTTGAACTTATGGGGAATCACCACCCCAGAGGATAAGCCTAGGTCTCCAAAGTCCAACCCGGGCACATTCTGTATCTCCATGGCGCTCAAGCGGTCCTCCAACTGTTTATACATATCCTCAGCAGGAGGATACTGTTCTTCATCATAATCCGTCTCGTTGTCAGAGACTACGGGACTGGGAATCCTTCTCTCTTGTGGGCTGTCTTTCCCTACAGATGAGGTGGTCAGCTAAACCTCATTCTGTAATCCATTCCCAAATCTGCGTCCAGTGTTGAACAAGACGGTCCTCATCTTCTTCTTCTTCCTCTCTTTCAGAATCAGAGTCTTCAAATCCTGTTGACCCTGGGCTAGGCTCATAACCAACTCTTGGAACTGGGCATTCTGGGCCTGGAGGGCCTTGATAGCTTGTTCAGTGGAAGGTTCAGTAGACATGATGATTGCTGAAATAAACAGCGAAGAAGATAAGTGACCTGTAAAAGGGGTACCTGTTATGCATATGATGAAATGAAATGCGTATGATTTATGTTTTCAAAGACAATCGGGATTCAAATTTGTAGACAAGAAAGGAAACACACTTTATTAGTTTTAACTTTGGAATTTAAATTGTTCAACAAATTTCCCTTAGGCGTTACAAGAATGAAAATACTGAAAAGTAAATAAAACCGTAAAAGAAATCATCAATAGATCCATCAATGCTCCCATGGCCTTTTCTTCTCAGTGTGGATATAATCATTCAGGATTCGTTCGTTCTCCAATTGCTTAGTCGGCTTCTGGATTCTCTGTTCTTGTTCGTTGAACCTTTCCCGATAAGAATCCCATTCTTCCTGTAGTTGCGCCCAAGATCTCTTTAGGGTGCCAACATCAGTGGGCATATGAGGATGAAGAATAGTTGGAGGAACCCCTTCTTTATCAGCAGCTTCAAGAGTAATAGGCCTGACAGCTTCGTATGGCATACCTAATTTCTGGGAACGGATGCGGACCCATCTGAAATATGACTCCATTGGCAGAGAGGTCTTTGGTCCCAACTCATGTGGGTCAGCTTTGTGAACTCTATCCCAAGCCTTGATGAATCTACGATGCAACTCGTCGCTATCTACCTGAAAATCAAAGACGATATGAGGTATC
This sequence comes from Vicia faba, assembly GCA_948472305.1. Lineage (NCBI taxonomy): Eukaryota > Viridiplantae > Streptophyta > Magnoliopsida > Fabales > Fabaceae > Vicia > Vicia faba. The sequence goes on from OX451735.1 coordinate 369,217,689, forward strand.
AACATCTCATGAGGCCCTTCTCTTCTGGCTCTTCCAAACTGACGGAGAGCTAAGCATGGGTTATAAGAGATTCCTCCATGGGTCCCGATCAATGGAACATTAGGATACTCTCCACAACGATCAATGACGGTCATCTCATCTAAGCCTCTGAGAGTCCAAATAGTGTCTTTATCAGCAAGAGACATTATCCTATGGGCCCAGCCTCTTCCTTCTTTGTTCTTCAGTACAGATTTAGGGAGGTGCGAAATAAACCACCTCGCCAATAAAGGAGCACAACACAACAAAGTTCCCCGTCTTCGGGAAGTACGAGTATAGATCTGATAAAGGATATCACCCAAGAGAGTGGATATAGGGTTCCGAGAGATGAAGATCCTTATGGCATTAACATCAACAAAGGTGTCAGGATTTGGAAACAATACCAGACCATAGATTAAGAGAGCCAGAATGTCTTCGTACGCCCTGAAGTCTAAGTCATTCCAGAAACCATTAGCTTTGCCAACCAGAAACTTAGCCAAAAAGCCCTTAACTCCACTTCTAGTCTCCCAGTTAGCCATTACCTCCTCTTTGGTCAAGTGAAGGGCTGTAGCAATCTCTTCAGGCCTGAGAGTCTTTTCCCAACCAGTAAATAGAGTCTGCTCCAAAACAGCGATACCAAGCAACTCAGAGAATTTTTCCAGGGTAGGGACCAGCTGGAAGTCTTGAAAGGTGAAGCAATGGTATAGCGGATCATAAAATTGGACCAGGACACTCATCAACTGTTGGTCCTACTTTGAGGTGACTAAACCGAGAAGAGAACCATGCCTCCTGATGAAGGTAGTAGTGTCTGGAATCCTGTCAACCGATTCCTTAAGCAAAGTAGGTGGTTGAACAAAGTTGAGCCGGATAGTATTCCTACGCATGGGCATCATGATATCCTACAAAACAGAGCAAATATGAAACCTTCTTGTCTTTGAAATGGGTTAGTCCTTATGCAGGATGTATGCAATGTTATGATGTTATGATGTTATGATAAAGGCACACCACAAGTATTCACAAAAGGCAAACATGGTAAAGGCACACAAGTCACACAAGAGAGCCCTTAGATTTCAGGCCAGCAAGAAGTTTAGGTACTACCCTCTTTCAGTTTAGTTGGTTAAGACCTGTCCTAAAAATAGTAATCGGGTTCTAGAGGATCTCAATATCACTGACTACCCTCAATCGGTCATAATTCCAGTTTGGAAATCTTTTCTTGCGGTCAGAACCATCGCGAGAGTTTAGTCTCAATGAGTGTAGCATACTGCTACTGTTCTATGGCCAAGTTGGCCAATTTAAGGTTCTAAGGTCAGTTGGTGCTTAATGACTCCTCAAAAGACCCATATTCTCCTCGTTCCAACACAAGGGATATTGGTACAGACCAAGGTGTCACACCAACGTAGCTACTGCTTCACCCGTGTCGGTCTACGCCAGACAGGTCCCTCACAGTTTATTGCTACTGTGATACGGTGGGAGAACTGACTTGGGTTTTGCGTTTGTATTCGCAAATGTTTCGGTTAAGCAAGAGTCGCCACCGACTTTTTATTTTATCCTAAGGAAAGGTTAAAAAGCACAGCAAAAACCTTTGAGATGTTTTCTTGGGTTCGGGGAGTAGATTATAGAAAGGGAAGTTATTAGCACCCTTTCTATCCATGGTTATCCATGGGCTCTTAGTTACTTGCTTAGATCAACTTGCCTTGATTTTCAATTGTTTGAAATGGTGCTTTCAATTGTTTGAAATGGTGCTTTGTGTGTGGGTTTGAAAATGTTTTGAAAAGAGGCCAATGTGGTGGCAACCTTTGTAATGATCCATGTTGGGATGTATACAAAGGTGTATGTCTTTTGAAAAGTTTTTTTTGTTTTGAAAGTGTGTTGTGATGTGTGTTTTGAAAAAATAGGCAAGTGTTTTTGTTTTGCAAGTTTAGCAAGTAACCAAGAGTTTGTCTACTCTAAATTTCTCAAAGATCTTTCCTATGTTTTTAAACCTTTTAACAATTTTGTTCCACCATTGTATTTGGTGGACAATCTTGTGTTAGGATTTGAATGGGACGGGTGCGGGTCATCGTTTAGACCATGATTGCAATGGTGCCAAGTGTCTTTGGGCAACTTTTCCTTTAAGGGACTATGATCATTTGATTTGTTTTGTTTTGCCAAAGACACCTAACATGCAACATGGCCCATTATTGAAGGCAACAAGTGGAGTAACCCTAAGGGGGTGCAAGTGTGATTGGTGTTGTCCATTTTCATGCTTTTATCTTGGAATTGGGTCAAGCTATTTGTTTTATTGATTTTTGCATACAAACCCTAAGTCTATCATGGTATATTTTAGAAAGCTTTTAAATGCGAAATTTAAAATCCTAAACTATTACAACATAATTATGGGATGGGGGGTACAAGTGTTCAAATGGGGATATTTTAGCAAGAAATTAAAACCTAAGCTATTACATCCAAATTGAATTATACAAATTATTAATTGCACAATAATTTAATAAAATACAAAAAATATGCAAGATGCAAAAAATGATTTTTATATGTATGTAAAAAGTGTTTTTCATGTGTCAAATAAACAAAAATAAAAAAAGGATAATTTTGGATATTTTTCAAGTTTAGGGTAAAACCCTAATTTTTGCTAAATAAAATGTATTAATTTTTTATTATATGCAATATTTATTAATTATGTATAAGAAATAAATAAAAAGGAAGTATATTGTAAAAAAATGATTTTTCAAGTCAAATATTAATAAAAATAAAAATGTATTATTTTTATGTTTTTAACCTAAATATACTAATAAATATATAAGTATTTATATTATTTATTAAATATATTAAATATGTACAAAAAATAAAATATTTAATATTTACAAAAAAAAAGTATATTTTTTAGGAAATGTTTTCAAAAGATAAAATAAAATAAAATTAGAAAATAAATGTATTTTGTATTGTTTTTAGTATTTTAAATAAAAAAGTATTATGTATTTATTTACATATATAACTAAATGAAACAAATAAATATCAAATAAAATGCAAAAAATGTGAGAAAAATATTTTTAACATTTTTATGTTTTGACAAAAATAAATAAGTCAGAAACAAAAATCAAAAGTCAAAAATAATGAAAATAAAATGCAATGGGCCAAGGGGGTGCATGTGTGAGAATGTGGTGCAAAAAGAAAATCAAACTCAGGCCCAGCCCAAGAGGGGTTGTCTTCAACCTCCAGACTTGTATGAACAACAACAACACGCGTTTCCTAACTCCTGATTCCTGGACTTTCAAGCAAAACTCATAACACAAAAAATGTAGAGCATCAAGAGACGAATCCATACATATAAAAAACTTGACTTAACTCTCAGAAATGAGAGAGAATTTCTCCATCCCTAATTCTTGACCTAAGTTTTTTCTAATGTTCAGGTTCCAAATTCTCTCAGCACATAAATGGAAAGTAATTTTATGTGCAGCTTCAGGGCCATGAGTAGAGCATTTTTCATTCATAAATCTAAAGCTAACTCTTCCTAGATTGAGAGATAGAAGTCCATGAACTTACCTGTTCAGCTTGGATCGTGTCTGGCAATAGAGGTATTTTCAGTGCAATGTGAGGACTTGTACAACTTGCTTGAAGTTCAGGGATGCTTCTCCAACCTTTAGCTTGCTTTGAAACTAAATGAATCGAGCTATAGGAATCAACCTGCAAAACAGAAAAAGTGGAAATGGTGAAGTTGGTTAGAGGTGTTACAGTCTGAAGCTAGGGCTTGGGATAGTTTGTATGGATGCTATTGAGTGTGTATGAAGTGGTTTTGGCCAAGGCGCACGAATGGATTGAGTTGTAGAAGTCCAACTACAGAAGGGACTCTATTTTTTGCAGTAGGATGGTGTTTTGATGAATGATGAGGTTTGGAAGGTGGTTAGCTCGTGCCTTAGCTCAGTTATGATGTTTTGAATGTGTTCAACAAGTTTGTCTAAGTTTCTCTTGGCAGAAATGTGAGATTGTATTCAAAATGCAAGGTTTCTTCTATCTTAAGCAAAAAATGACAAGTTGGTTTACAAGCTTTCCTAGGCCCCTCAAGTATGATGCCTCAATCCCTCTTGATCAGTGTGATATCTCCATGAATCTTGTGTCCAAAGATATGCATTGTACCACTTGGATTGCAAATTTGACATAAAGTGCAACTTTACAAAAATGGATAAATTGCTTTTTCCAATTAAGGCTTAATTCTTTGTGTAATGACTATATGAATAAAACAAAGCTAGAACACAATGGATTGGAATTTAATTTTTGAGTGTAAATGAGATTAGAGGCCTGTAATGTAGCTTGCATATGCTGGATTTGAAAATGCACAAGTTATGAACATGGAAATGGCTCATGAACAAAGTGACTTTTGCCCATATTGTCAAATTCGATTCTCCCTAACCACAAGGGTGTTTGAGAAGTTCTTTGACATTTTGGAAAGCTTGGAATGTTTACTACAATACATCTTTTTAATGCAAGTTGAGATTCCAAGTGGAAGCAAGTGAAAAGTGGCCATGAAGTTAGGCAAAAATCCTGCATAAAATAGGTCAAAATTTTTCTAAGTTAAGAATGTTTTGCACCCTTGTTCCAAAAATTGTAACTTGAGCTACAAGCTTCTTTTGAGGAAACTTTTTGAATCAAAGTTGTAGATTTTGCAATGGACTATAACTTTCATGTTTTGAGTTTTCCTTGAATCCAAATGTATCTTGATGAAAAAATGGGACAAAGTTAGGAAAAAATTAGGAATTTTCATAACTTAGAAAATTTCTAAGTTATGAAATTTCTTCATTTCAAACACTAATTTGTGATTCTTGATTTCTTGATGAACAAGTTTCATATTTTGACATGTCTTGATGAAAAATGAATCTTGACACTTGATTTTGACCAAAAAGTCAAAGTTTGACTTTTCAGTATACAGTCAAATTGAGAAATTGACTGGAAAATTCATCTGTCAATCTTGTGCATTTGGGATCTTTTTGTTAGAACAATGTTTGAATCTACTACCCTATATTTAAGTTTTGATGATAACAAAGTGAAAAGATATAGTATTTATAAGTTTCATGAATGAACTATCTGCTGCCTAAAATTATTATGTTCTGACTTGCAGATACGCTGATTGAAATAAGCAAGATCACATCTATTCAGCATCAGAACTTGATTTCAGACACCAGCATCAGAAGTTGCTACATCAGAACGTCAAGATCAGATGATCAACTCACGTACATGCTGAAGCCTGATGAACAAAGACTGCGCTCAACACTCTGATATAGAAACACAATAATTCATCAGCTGCGAAGCAGAATCAGAATGAGCCAAGCCAGAACTTGCATTAAGTAAGCAACGGTACTGTGCATTGAAAGCAAATTAATTCCAACGGCCTCATTCCAGACAAGATCTGCTCAATAAGGAAAGCTTGTTATTAGCATTGAATCAAAAATATTGCATTGAACGTTCATCATCTCAAGTGCTATATAAACAAGGCTTTGAAGATTATAATGGCTAATGCTCTCCAAATCTCTACACGCACAAAAGCTGAACCATAATCTTCGTTCTACCAGTTTTGCTAAACCACACACTCTGATATTCCATTACTGTTTAGCAATCTAGTTTCTAAGCTTCAATTTGTGTATACATCACAGTTGTGATACAGTTTTGTAGAAAACATCCACACACATAGTTTTATCTCTTTGTAAGAAAGTGTTACCTTGACAAACCGGGTTGTGGTTTGAATCAAGAAGGCTTTAGCAGTTGTTAAAGCAGTCTGTAATATTCAGTTGAATATAGTGGATTAAGACCTCGTTGGAGAGAGGCGAAATCACCTTGACGGGTGGACTGGAGTAGTTTGAGATCAAACGAACTAGGATAAAAATATCTTGTCAATTGCTTTAGATTTCAGTTTTACAATTCAACCCCCCCCCTTCTTGTGTTTTTCACCACTTCAATTGGCATCAGAGCGCCTGGTTCTGAGCTAAAACACTTAACCGTGTCAGTACAAGATCCAGCGTCAGAAAAACACAATGGCAGGAAACAATTCTCACATCAGCAATGACAACAATGAGGACAGAGACAGATTCAGTGGCAAACCTCCAGTCTTTGATGGAGAAAACTTTGATTACTGGAAAGACAGAATTGAAAGCTTCTTTCTGGCACTTGATGCTGATCTGTGGGATATGGTGACAGATGGATACACGCACCCTGTGAATGCAAGTGGTCAGAAGATTGATAGAAAAACAATGTCTGATCAACAAAAGCGTGACTTCAAGAATCACCACAAGGCCAGAACCATCCTCCTCAGTGCCATCTCCTACACTGAGTATGAAAAGATCTCCAACAGAGACACAGTAAAGAATATTTTTGATTCTCTCAGAATGACGCATGAGGGCAACGTTCAAGTCAAAGAAACAAAAGCTCTGGCGCTCATTCAGAAGTATGAGGCGTTCAAAATGGAAGAATCTGAATCCATTGAAACTATGTTCTCTAGATTCCAGATTCTGGTAGCTGGTCTCAAAGTTCTGGACAAAGGGTACTCTACTGCTGACCATGTCAAGAAAATAATCAGAAGTTTACCCAAGCAGTGGAGGCCTATGGTTACTGCTCTGAAGCTAGCTAAAGATCTCAACAAAATCACTCTGGAGGAACTTATCAGCTCCCTCAGAAGTCATGAGATAGAGCTAGAAGCTGATGAGCCTCAGAAGCAAGGTAAGCCTTTAGCATTAAAATCTAACAGAAAATTTGAGTCTAAAGTTTTGCAGGCAGTTGAAGAAACATCTGATGGATCCTCATCAGAAGAAGACGAACTTTCCCTTCTCTCCAGAAGAGTAAATCAACTGTGGAAGCAAAGACAAAGGAAGTTCAGGAATCCCAGAAGATCTGATCAGAATGAGTCTTCTTCCAGATACAGAAGGACAGATTCTTCCTCTGGATACAGAAGATCTGAAGGCTCCTCCAGTAGCAAGAAGCCAAACACCAAAGACATCATCTGCTATGAGTGCAATGAGCAAGGACACTACAAGAGTGACTGCCCAAAGCTTCAGAGGGAAAAGCCCAAAAAGAAGTTTGGAAGAGAGAAGAAGAAAAGTCTCATGGCCACATGGGATGACTCTGACTCGTCTGAAGCTGACTCAGAATCAGATGATGAAAGGGCAAACATAGCTCTCATGGCTAACATTTCAGAAGATAGTGAAGCTTCTGAATCAGACTCAGAATCAGACACTGAAGAGGTATTTCCTAACTTCGCTGTTAACTTTACAAAGGCTGAACTTGCTGAAAGCCTTAATGAGATTCTGGAACGTTATCAGCAAATTAGAGCTAAATTCAGAGACCTGAAAAGGAATCATGAATCTGACTCTAATAAGTCTGAGAGTCTCAAATTGGAAAATTCTGAGCTGAGAAATAAGATTTCAAAATTAGAAAACACTTTACAAAACTCTCAGAAGGAACCAATTTCTGAAACTCCCAGCAACGCTGATGAGATCATCAAGGAGTATGATCACAGTTTCCAGAAGTTCCTAGCTAAAAGCATAGATAGAAGCAGAATGGCTTCAATGATCTATGGAGTTAGCAGAAACGGCAGGAAAGGAATAGGATACCAAGGTAAGGTTCCTACACCAAAGAATGTCATGGACTTAACCATTAAACACACTCCTCTGAATTCACACTTTGTATATGGTCACACACATGATATCAAATATACTAGCAGTAAGCACTCTGTGAAACCAAAATTCAACCAGAGTTTTGGTAAAACTAACAAATCAGGACCCAAGAAAATCTGGGTACCTAAGGATAAAATAATACATGTTGCAGATATCTTTAGCAGCAAGTCAGAAACACCAGTCATGGTACCTGGACTCTGGCTGCTCACGACACATGACGGGAAGAAGGCATATGTTCCAAAGCCTGGAACTTAAGCCTGGAGGCCACGTTGGCTTTGGAGGCAATCAGAGGGGAAAGATAATTGGCTCTGGAACTGTAGGTAATGGAAATCTTCCCTCTATTAATAATGTTCTGCTAGTAGATGGATTGATGCATAATCTGTTATCCATAAGTCAATTAAGTGATAACGGTTATGATATAATCTTTAATCAAAAATCATGTAAAGCTGTAAGTCAGAAAGATGGGACTATCCTGTTTAATGGTAAGAGGAAAAACAACATTTACAAAATCAAACTTTCTGAACTAAAGAGTCAGAATGTAAAATGTCTTCTGTCTGTTAACAACGAGCAGTGGATCTGGCACAGAAGATTGGGGCATGTTGGTATGAGAAGAATATCTCAGATTAACAAACTCAATCTGGTCAGAGGACTTCCTAACTTGAAGTTCAATTCAGATGCTCTGTGTGAAGCATGTCAGAAAGGAAAATTTGCAAAACCTTCTTTTAAATCCAAAAATGTTGTTTCTACCTCTAAGCCATTAGAACTTCTGCACATTGACTTATTTGGACCAGTTAAAACTGCTTCAGTCAGTGGTAAGAAGTATGGGTTAGTAATCGTAGATGACTATAGCAGATGGACATGGGTAAAGTTCTTAAGACACAAGGACGAGTCACACTCTGTGTTTGTTACCTTCTGTAACCAAGTTCAGAATGAAAAGGATCTTAGAATCGTTAAAGTCAGAAGTGATCATGGTGGAGAATTTAAAAATAAAGATTTTGAGTCATTCTTTAATGACAGAGGCATTCTGCATGATTTCTCTTGTCCTAGAACTCCCCAACAAAATGGAGTTGTAGAACGAAAGAACAGAACATTGCAAGAAATGGCCAGAACCATGATCAATGAGACAAACGTTGCTAAGACCTTCTGGGCAGAGGCAATAAACACAGCGTGCTACATTCAGAATAGAATCTCAATAAGACCTATTCTGGAAAAGACTCCATATGAATTGTGGAAGAACAGAAAGCCCAACATTTCATATTTTCATCCATTTGGATGTACTTGCTTTATATTAAATACAAAGAATTATTTGAACAAGTTTGACTCTAAAGCACAGAAGTGTATTATGTTAGGATACTCTGAACGCTCAAGAGGGTACAGAGTATACAATACAGAAACACAGATTGTGGAAGAATCAATCAGTGTTCGTTTTGATGACAAGCTTGACTCTGAAAAGTCAAAGCAGAATGAAGTTTTTGCAGGTATAGAAATTGAATTTGCAGGTTCTGAAGACAAGTCATCAGAAGCTCTCAACACAGACATTCCTTCAACGTCTGAAAGGAGCACTGCTAGAAATCCTACAACAGCTGCTGATCAACCTCAGAAGAGATTACCCAGAAGCAGCTTGGATCACCCAGAAGAGACTATCCTAGGAAGAAAGGAAGATCCAATCAGAACAAGAGCAAGCTTCAGAAACTCTGAAGAAACTCTTATGGGACTGGTGTCTCTGATTGAACCTTCTTCAATTGATGAAGCACTTCTGGATAATGACTGGATTCTGGAAATGCAAGAAGAGCTGAATCAATTCACCAGAAACGACGTATGGGATCTCGTTCCCAGACCAAAAGGATTCAACGTCATTGGAACAAGATGGGTGTTCAGAAACAAGCTAAATGAACAAGGTGAAGTCATCAGAAACAAGGCACGACTGGTTGCACAAGGTTATAGTCAGCAAGAGGGGATAGACTATACAGAAACCTTTGCCCCAGTCGCCAGGTTAGAATCTATCAGACTTTTAATTTCATTTGCTGTTAATAGAGGCATCACTCTGTATCAGATGGATGTCAAAAGTGCATTCTTAAATGGTTATATAGAAGAAGAAGTTTATGTTCACCAACCCCCAGGTTTTGAAAATACAAAACATCCAGAACATGTTTTCAAACTAAAGAAGTCACTGTATGGTCTGAAACAAGCTCCCAGAGCTTGGTATGAAAGGCTAAGTAACTTTCTGCTTGAAAATGAATTCACCAGAGGGAAAGTGGACACTACTCTATTCTGTAAAACAGTTAAGAGTGACATCTTAGTCTGTCAAATTTATGTTGATGATATCATTTTTGGTTCTACTAATCCTTCTCTTGGAAGAAAATTTGCTAAGTGTATGCAGGCAGAATTTGAGATGAGCCTCATGGGGGAACTGAAATTCTTTCTAGGAATTCAGATCAATCAAACTCCAGAAGGAACTTACATTCATCATAGCAAATACATCAGAGATCTTCTGAAGAAATTTGACCTCTCAGAATGTAAGCCATCAAAGATTCCAATGCATCCCACGTGCATTCTGGAAAGAGAAGAGGTAAGCAAAAGTGTAGAACAGAAAGTCTATAGAGGTATGATTGGTTCTCTCCTCTATCTGACTGCTTCAAGACCTGACATATTATTCAGTGTTTGTATCTGTGCTAGATTCCAATCAGATCCTAGAGAATCTCACTTAACAGCTGTTAAGCGAATTTTCAAGTATCTGAAAGGTACTACTAATCTGGGTTTGTTTTATAGAAAATCTAGTGATTACAGCTTAGTAGGCTACTGTGATGCTGATTTTGCTGGAGACAGAGTGGAACGTAAAAGTACTTCTGGAAGCTGCCAGTTTCTGGGAGAAAATCTGATCTCTTGGTCCAGCAAAAGGCAATCAACAATTGCTCTGTCAACAGCAGAAGCTGAGTACATAGCAGCAGCAGGATGTAGCACACAAATGCTCTGGATGAAAAGTCAGCTTGAAGACTTCCAGATTTTTGAGAGTAACATTCCTATACTTTGTGATAATACTTCTGCTATTTGCTTAAGTAAAAATCCTATTTTACATTCTAGGGCTAAGCATATAGAAATAAAACATCACTTCATTAGGGACTATATTCAGAAAGGTATTTTGAACTTAAAATTTATAGATACAGACCATCAATGGGCTGATATCTTTACTAAACCCCTTTCAGAAGATAGGTTTAATTTCATTCTGAAACATCTCAGCATGAAAGTGTGCCCAGAGTGAAAATGTTTTAATTCAATATATTTACTTTCAGAATGTAATTATTTTACTGTGAACTTCTGATCAATCTTCTTTCAGAAAGATAGAACATGCAGATTGTATCAGATGCAAGTCTAAAGATCTGAGAGTCTAAAGCTCAAAGACAGACGTGCTGATCACTACATCAAACAAGTGTCATCCAATCATCAGCATATCTCTGAAGCAGAACGCGTGCACGCTTCTGAGAAGGCAAAGCGCTGATTGGGTACATTGAGACACATGTCTGGTAACCGTTTTTAAGTATCTTTCTCAAATCCCCCAAAATCAGCAAGCATTTAATGAAAAGTAATCATGCTTTTAAATGGCAATCATGATTTTTCTCTCTCTTAAAAACGTTTATCTTTTCAAAATAGTTTTGAAAACTCTATTTAAGCACATTAATCTCTCATTCTTATTCTTTACGCTTTCTCACTAACACTCAAGCATTTTCTGCATATTTCTGAGTTCATCTCTTGCAAACCTTTTTCCTCAATTCATTCTCAAAACCCTTTTTAGTGTGAACAATGGCATCCTCCAGCAGCGTTTCTGCAGGTAATCAGAAGAAAGCATCATCTGAGCAATATCAAGTGCCACTCAGAACTCTCCTCACTCCGGTGAAGAACCTTGAAGTGCTCTCTGAGTTAATCATTGATTTTGAAAGCTTGAAGGAAAATGGTTTTGACCTAACTGAAGAAGTTAGGGCTCAAAAGTGGGAAAGGTATTTCGATAGGTTGGTTGGACCAACATTCCCAGCGCTGGTCAAGGAATTTTGGATTCACGCCAAGGTTTCAACACATCTAGTCATCTCCTCTGTTATGGGGAAGAAGATTGTGATTTCTGAAGATCTCATTGCAAGGCTAATCGGTCAAAGTGGTGGTGGCGTCCGTTGTGTGGACATGGCTGAAAGATGTGCTGATATAGGTGTGGTAGCTAACAGAATTTTCACTCTTGGGTTGCCCAGCAGCAAGATTAAAGATCTGAAGGATCATTGTAGAGTATGGGCTAAGATTATTATGGGATGCTTCAACCACAGGAAACCAACAAGTTCTCCTGATTACATAAATGTGGATCAGCAGTTTCTGATCTACTTTATTGATCAGAAGATAAAGATCAATCTGGCTCACTTCCTGTTCAACCATCTCAAAACCATTGTGAAAGAAACAAGGGAAGAAGAAAGAACCAAGAGGGACTGGATACCTTTTGGAAGGCTAATATCAGATATTCTGACAGAGAATAGGCTGATTGAACATCTGATAGAAGCTCAAGAGCTGAGCACTATTGAACCAACAATTGGGAAACCTCTGAACGCAAAGAATCTGAAAAAGATGAAGCTGATAGAGAATATTCAGAAGGAACCCAGAGCTACTTCCACTGCTGATATCTCCAGCAGAAGAGTGCCTCTGAGTGATTTTCCGGTATTTTCTGAAATGGAATCCAAACCAGAGATGTTTCTCAGGTACCCAGATGCGTACAAGGCAGATGATACAGATCCAAAGCTGAATATCAGAGATCTGCGTCAACCCCAACCAGAAGTGACTCTGAAGAAGACAAAGAAGAGGAAAGCGCCATCAGAAGGATCATCTCAGCAGACTCCAAAGAAAAGAGGTATTTCATCTGCTGCCCCTATTTCAAAATCTTTTACTATTCCAGCATCTATCCCTCCTCAAACCTCTCATAGAATATCAATTCCCATCCCTACCATTGATGAAACCATACAAGAAGAAGACCCTTCTGAGGCATTAAAACTCAGAAGACCCAGAACCAAACACCCCAAACAACCAACAATTTCAACAACATCAGCACTTGACCAAGTGCTGTCTGATATTGAGCGTCAACATGCCTCTGCTCAACCAAACTCTGAACCACAAAATGTTCCTCCTCCACAACCAGAACAACCACAACAACCACTCTCAGAAGAACCTCTGATCCCTGAGCAATCAGAGATTCCACCTCCCTCTCCCCAACCAGAAATAAATCCACCTTCACCATAAACAGAGTTTCACCACTCTGAAACCCCTTCTCCTCATCAATCTGACCCTCACTCACCTCAACCATCACCGCTGGCAATTCAGTTGCCATGTGGAACCACTGTTGTCATGCCCCAGTTACCATCCTCATCAGAATCGACACCACCAAATACTCCCAAAACACCACCCACTCCAATCGAAATATCTGATTCTGATACCCCTTCTCCAAAACAAACAGCCTCTCAGAAAACCTCTGAAAACCCCAGCAGGACTTTCATTGACTTAACCAGTCTTGACCGTCTTGCTGATCTAAAACACAAAATTGCCATCCCAAAACCAAAGCAACCAGATGTTGGCTCTGGTATTTTGAATTTTGAAACAGGTGTGCTGCAATGGATTGCTTCTTTGAAGCAAGTCTGTCCTGGGATGATTGACCCAGTTGCTTCTGATCAGCTCTGGTCACAGTTCAGACTTTGGGTACGTGCTGAAGCCCTCAAGTTGCATGATATCAACTATGAGCAGGCACAACAAAATTTCAGCAAACTTCTGAATGAAGTTGGAAATATGCTTCTGAAAGAGGACGTGCTCCCTCTGGACAGTGAACCTTGGTCTGAGAAACAGCAAGCTGCAAAGGTGCAACCATCAGAAGAAGACAAGACCATTCAGGCTGAAGAAAGTCAAGCAGAAGATGTTGCTGAAAGTTCTGAGAAGCCTCCTCCTTCTGATGCTTCTCAAGCTGCCTTGGACAGGCAGACTCTGGAAGAACTAAGGCTGAATGACATGCGTCTGCAGCAGCGGATGGATGAAAACGATCAGAAGATGAAAGAGAGAATGGATGTGCAGGACAGCAAGATTGACACTGTTGTCAGCATGGTGCATAAGCAAAATGAAGCTTCTAAAAAGATTCAAGCGATGCTGGAGAGCCTGTTCACACGCTTGCCTCCTCAACCTTAAATCTTTTCTTTCATGCATGACCTTTTGCATGTTTTCTTGATTTTCTGATGTACTGTTTTGATTATGTTTTGTAATATTTTCTTGCTCTGATTCTGAACTATATTAATATGATTAGTTTTTCTGATCTTAATTGTTTTAGCACATCACCAACACTTTTTGATTGCTGACAAAAAGGGGGAGAACAAGAATGATATTTAAATCAATAACGGCTAACTAGACAGAAATTCTCAAACATTCTAACTCTATTACTTGAAATGTTTTTTCTGTTTTGCTTAAAGTCTATAGGCACAAGGAAGCTCCTGGACACTCTAAAGACTAGAAGCTCTGATCAATATGAAGTTGCTCTGATCACTATGAAGTTCTGATCTACCCTAATATTCTGATCCAAAGCAAAGCTCTGACAAGAAAAGCTCTAAAGCTCTGCTCTGACATAAAGCTTCTGATAAGTCAAAGACTCTGATACTCTGATGTTCAAAGAAAGGCAAAAAGATCTGATCCTGAAGAACGCGTATAATCAAAGGGAAGTAATAAACTCAGGGGGAGTATTTCCTTACTCCTTATTCTTTTACTTCTTATTCTGATACATTTTCAGATACCTTTTCACGTTATTTTTCATTTAAAATATCTAGTTTTTGTCATCATCAAAAAGGGGGAGATTGTTAGAACAATGTTTGAATCTACTACCCTATATTTAAGTTTTGATGATAACAAAGTGAAAAGATATAGTATTTATAAGTTTCATGAATGAACTATCTGCTGCCTAAAATTATTATGTTCTGACTTGCAGATACGCTGATTGAAATAAGCAAGATCACGTCTATTCAGCATCAGAACTTGATTTCAGACACCAGCATCAGAAGTTGCTACATCAGAACGTCAAGATCAGATGATCAACTCACGTACATGCTGAAGCCTGATGAACAAAGACTGCGCTCAACACTCTGATATAGAAACACAATAATTCATCAGCTGCGAAGCAGAATCAGAATGAGCCAAGCCAGAACTTGCATTAAGTAAGCAATGGTACTGTGCATTGAAAGCAAATTAATTCCAACGGCCTCATTCCAGACAAGATCTGCTCAATAAGGAAAGCTTGTTATTAGCATTGAATCAAGAATATTGCATTCAACGTTCATCATCTCAAGTGCTATATAAACAAGGCTTTGAAGATTATAATGGCTAATGCTCTCCAAATCTCTACACGCACAAAAGTTGAACCATAATCTTCGTTCTACCAGTTTTGCTAAACCACACACTCTGATATTCCATTACTGTTTAGCAATCTAGTTTCTAAGCTTCAATTTGTGTATACATCACAATTGTGATACAGTTTTGTAGAAAACATCCACACACATAGTTTTATCTCTTTGTAAGAAAGTGTTACCTTGACAAACCGGGTTGTGGTTTGAATCAAGAAGGCTTTAGCAGTTGTTAAAGCAGTCTGTAATATTCAGTTGAATATAATGGATTAAGACCTCATTGGAGAGAGGAGAAATCACCTTGACGGGTGGACTGGAGTAGTTTGAGATCAAACGAACCAGGATAAAAATATCTTGTCAATTGCTTTAGATTTCAGTTTTACAATTCAACCCCCCCTTCTTGTGTTTTTCACCACTTCACTTTTGAACTTGTTGAACATGTCAAGACAATTCCATGGGGTCCTTGAGTCCATATGTGAGCTTGGTTGGCCATTGGCTAGGTCAAACAGTCAAAAATTGCCTCTGTGCAGTCAAAACCCTAAAAATGACCATTTTGCCCTTTTGGTGATCTGATCAAATTTCTTGTGGAATTGTGATCCAAACTTGATCAAATGGTCCATATGAGTTCGTAATATTGATGTGGGTCAAAAATCATGAGGTTTGACTGTCAATTGACCACAGTTGACTTTTTCTCCAATACAGCTCATTTCTAGGTCAACTGTCCAATTGACTGGGCAAAGATTGGAATCAAGGCTTGAAACTTGGTATGGATAAACTTGGGGGTCCAATATGAAGCATGAAAGTCGTCTTAGGCATTTTAGGTCAAAACATCTTTGTGCAAACTCAAACCCTAATTTGGGTCAACAGTGCAAAGGGGGAGTCTTGAGCAGAGCAAACCCTAACTGGATCTTGAGCTCCAAGGGTCTTGTGGTGAGAAAATATTGAGGAAATGGGAGGGCAAATTTTGGGGTACAACAGTTTCCCATGTTCAATCTTCTTGAACCTGAAGAGTTAGATTGGCAAGTTTGCCTTTCGCAACTCGAGGGTAAAAGGAGATTGGACACTAGAGTGCCCGGAAATTTGCACTCGCATGCTGGAGTGTCAGCAATGTGATGGCGGGAATGGGCTTATAGATGCAATTTGGAGATAGGATGGATAGGAGGATGGGCTTATATATTTCATCTGGAGATGTGACAGAACCTTGTCGGGAATGTGCTTATAAATGCCATTTGGAAGTGTTGATCGCGTAAGAGATTCCTTAGCGAGCACTTGCGTACTTTGAGAAAGAAAGATGGTTTCCTGGCTTGTTATAGGTGTTGATCTTCAGTCTCTTCATGCAGATATGCCCTGGCTGGATACAGGTATCGAATCTACAATTGGTTGCTCACAGATGTGCCCTGGCTAGATACAGGAATCGAATCTGGAATTGTTGTCTACAGATGTGCCCTGGCTAGATACAGGTATCGAATCTGGAATTGTCGTCTACAGATATGCCCTGGCTGGATACAGGAATCGAATCTGGAATTAGTTGCTCACAGATGTGCCCTGGCTAGATACAGGTATCGAATCTGGAATCGTCGTATACAGATATGCCCTGGCTGGATACAGGAATCGAATCTGGAATTAGTTGCTCACAGATGTGCCCTGGCTAGATACAGGAATCGAATCTGGAATTGCAAAAGGTTGGTAGAGATAGCTTTCCTGGCTGGGTACAGGTGTAAACTTCTGACCTGAGAATGAAAGATAATTTCCTGGCCTGTTACAGGGGTTGATCTTCAAACTCTTCATGCAGATATGCCCTGGCTAGATACAGGAATCGAATCTACAATCACTCACTCACAGATATGCCCTGGCTAGATACAGGTATCGAATCTGGAATTGCGATAGTTGATAGTAATCATCTTTTGATTGACCTTTTTCCTGAAAAGGTAAAACATTAGTTGTATGCAATGTCATGATGTATGAGATGCATGATATCATGATGCTCCAAATGAGATAGTGTCGTATGCACTTTATCATGTATGTAAGCAGTATGTATGAAATGTAAAATGTCTATGAACGTATTTTCGTCTAGAAAAATAAATCCTTGACGACTGGCCGGGAAATCAAATCCTGGGCTGATGTTGAAGAGTAGAGTTCTTTGCTTCCGCTGGGGATGGTGGTTGCAAAAATAAACCGGTAGGAGAAGATGACTCTGTTGGGGAATAAACTTGTTGGAGAAATTACTCTGCGGGGAATTACTCTGTGGGAAGAGATACTTCGCTGAGGTTTTGATAAGAGCTCCGCTGGGGGTTCCACTGATAAGTTATGTTGGGGAACTTGATGAACTCTGCTGGGGATAGGAAAAACTTCACCGAGGACGATCTTTCCGTGGTTATTAGCTGAGGATAACCCAGTTATACCCTGGTGGGGAAATAACCTTTGAGTAAAGTCGGGGAGAGACGTACGTACTCTGCAGGTGATAAGCTTCCAGAATCTACTGGGAATAAGCTTCAAGACCTGCTGGGGATAATGACTCAACTCTCCTGGGGAAACCTTTCAGACTGTACTGGGGTGTTGGTATTCCGTCGGGGAACAATCTTATATTAAGACTGCCGGGGATGCTTGCTGAGGAATGTCTATACTCCGCTGGGGAATGTTGAGATCTTCTGGGGATACCCAACTTCCTTTAGGCTGGCCGTAGACTAACTCTGCTTGAGGAGAGAATTGCTGACTTGCTAGGGGAATATTGTGCCTTTTCGGGGCTGACGGGAGAGTATTGTTGAAATCTGGTCTTACTCTGTGGGGAGTTGAGGTGACCTGGTTACGTTCTTCAGCTGAACCTACCTTGGTACCTCGGTGGACAGAGCAACTAGATCGCTCAGACATTTCTAAATTGCCCCTGTTTCTGATGCCACCTGTAATCAGTCCTTTGTTTCATATGCAACTATTCATGATTAGCAATTAATATCAAATGCATATATCAAAAATGAACATTGGACGTTCTTCGCAAAATAAAACAGAAAAAGGAAAAACAATGGATAATTTGTCTGAAAAAATGAACTTGTATTGATTTTGAAATTTGCCTATAAATAGGCGTTTTTGTGTACAAGAGGCTGACGTCCTAGTAAAAGAACGCCGCCGAGAAAAATAGAGTTTATACAATTTTGTGAAAAGGAAACATATCAGCTATGGGAAAATAATCCCACTGGGTTCCAACTCTGCTATCGCCTTTATGTCTTCAATCGTCTCATCACTTTGCTGCTTAGTGAAGATGAAGCTGATTGATTGAATTTATCTGAGCCCGATAGTTGATGCCGAATTCTGGATGCAAAGTGATCCAATGAGACATAGTATTACGCTTTATCCCTAACTTTTTCCTGGACCGCCCTTTCGGGTTTTCAGTCCACCGGGATACCCATTTTTGCCCAAGCCGCCTTTTCAGGTTTTTGACTTGCCGGGTGTACATATTTTTTTTCATTTCGTCCCTTATTTTTGCCCGAACCTTTTTGGTTCGTCAAGAAGCCCTTATTTTTGCCTAGGTGTGTCAACCTAGCGGGTCTTTTATTCATGCGTAGTATCTTTTTACAATGTCTGCATTGGCGGGGTGAGGAAGGTCGTCACCATCCATGGTGGTTAGGATCATAGCTCCTCCTGAGAAGATATGTTTAACCACAAATGGCCCTTCGTATGTAGGGGTCCATTTGCCCCTGGGATCACTTTGAAGAAGAATGATGCGCTTGATTACCAGGTCTCTGACTTGATACTCTTGTCGTCTGACTCTCTTGTTAAATGCCCTGATCATCCGTTTTTGGTATGTCTGACCATGACAAATAGCAGTGAGTCTCTTTTCGTCAATTAGGTTTAATTGATCAAACCGAGTCTGGATCCAGTCATCCTCTCTTAAGTCTGCATCCTTCATTATCCGGAGAGAGGGTATCTGGACTTCAATAGGCAAGACTGCCTCCATGCCATAGACCAAGGAAAAGGGAGTTTCCCCTGTTGACGTTCGTGCTGAGGTGCGGTACCCATGAAGCGCAAACGGTAACATCTCGTGCCAATCCTTATAGGTCACTGTCATCTTCTGCACAATCTTCTTGATATTCTTATTCGCTGCTTCTACAGCCCCAGTGATCATCTTGTTGTTAAGATTGGTACCATTATCCATAATGATCCTTTCAAGTATACCGTATCGATAGATCAGGTTGTGCCGAATGAATCGTGCCACGACGTTCTTGGTTACGGTAGCGTAGGAAGCTGCTTCAACCCATTTTGTGAAGTAATCAATCACTACCAGGATGAAGTGGTGCCCGTTGGAAGTCGTAGGTTTGATTTCGCTGATCATATCAATGCCCCACATTGCAAAAGGCCAAGGTGTTGTCAAGACGTTCAGAGGGACCGGAGGAATGTGCACCTTATCAGCATAGATCTGGCACTTGTGACATGTCCGAGAATGCTGATAACAGTCGGCTTCCCTTGTGGACCAGAAATACCCTGCCCGAAGGATTTTCTTTGCCATGGTATGTCCACTGGAATATGTTCCGAAGGTACCTTCATGCAGCTCTGCCATGATCTTTTCTGCTTCAGTCTTATCCACACAACGCAGTAAGGTTGGATCATGGTTCCGCTTGTAGAGAATGCCATTGCTAAAGAAGAACTTTGCGGCAAACCTTCTTAGGAACTTCTTGTCATTGACCGATGCGCCTTCGGGGTATTCTTGGGCTTCAAGGTACATCTTCACCTCATGATACCAAGGTTTTTCCGTTACCTCTTCGGTCTCGAGATCGCAGCAATGTGCAGGTTCATCCAATTTCCAGATAATGATTTGGGGCGCCTCGTTGTCCCATTTGACTTTGAACATTGAAGACATCCTAGCCAGTGTGTCCGCTAACTGATTCTCCTCTCTTGGGAAGTGTTCAAAAGTTATCTCTTCAAAGTGGGGAAGCAATGTCAGCACATACTCCTTGTAAGGAATAAGATTTGGGTGTTTCGTATCCCACTCGCCTTTGACCTGATTGATCACGAGAGCGGAATCTCCGAAGACACTCAGAAACTTGATCCTTAAGTCAATTGCAGCTTGAAGACCCATGATACATGCCTCATACTCCGCCTTGTTGTTGGTGCAGTTGAAACATAGTCGAGCGGTGAGTGGAGTATGAATGCCTTTGGGGGATATGATCACAGCGCCGATACCATTACCCAAAGCGTTTGAGGCTCCATCAAAGTGCATAGACCATCGGGATCCTTCCTCAGGTCCTTCATCCGGTCCCGGTAATTCACAATCAGTCACTACCATGATATCCTCGTCTGGAAATTCAAAATTCAACGACTGGTAATCGTCCACAGCCTGGTGTGTCAAATGGTCTGCCAGTACACTTCCCTTGATTGCTTTTTGAGTCGTGTACTGGATGTCATATTCTGTCAAGATCATTTGCCATCTTGCTATTCTTCCAGACAGAGCAGGATTTTCGAATATGTACTTGATTGGATCCATTTTTGAAATCAACAGAGTAGTGTGAGTCAACATATACTGTCTCAGCCGGCGAGCAGCCCATACCAGAGCGCAGCAAGTTTTCTCGAGCAGTGAGTACCGAGTCTCACAGTCGGTAAACTTTTTGCTCAGGTAATAAATGGCGTGTTCTTTTCGGCCAGACTCGTCATGCTGCCCCAGCACACACCCCATTGAGTTGTCAAGTACTGTCAAGTATAAAATTAGAGGTCTCCCTTCAACTGGTGGCATAAGAATGGGTGGTTCATGGAGATACTCTTTGATCTTTTCGAAAGCGGCCTGACATTCATCGTTCCAACGTACTACTTGATCTTTCTTCAGCAGCTTGAAGATTGGTTCACAGGTAGCAGTTAGATGTGAGATGAATCGGGCAATGTAGTTCAATCGTCCTAGAAAGCCTCTGACTTCTTTCTCTGTCTTGGGAGTTGGCATCTCTTGTATGGCTTTCACTTTGGCAGGGTCCACTTGAATGCCTTTGTCGCTTACGATGAAGCCTAATAATTTTCCAGATCTTACCCCAAAGGTGCATTTGTTCGGGTTCAACCTCATCTTGTACAACTTCAGACGGTCAAACAGCTTTCGTAGATGGTCAAGGTGTTCCTCCTCAGTTTGGGACCTGGAAATCATATCGTTGACGTATACTTCTATCTCGTGATGGATCATATCATGAAACAAAGCAACCATGGCACGTTGGTAGGTTGCCCCAGCATTTTTCAACCCAAAAGGCATGACCTTGTAGCAAAAGGTCCCCCACTGAGTGACGAAGGTGGTCTTCTCCATGTCTTCAGGAGCCATCTTGATCTGATTATAACTGGAGAAGCCGTCCATGAAGGAGAATACTTTATGCTGAGCAGTGTTGTCAACCAGAACGTCGATATGAGGCAGAGGGAAATCATCCTTAGGGCTCGCCCTGTTCAAATCCCTGTAATCAACATACATTCGGACCTTACCATCCTTTTTCGGCATTGGAACCACGTTGGCGACCCACTGAGGGTAAGAAGTTACAGCTAGAAACCCGACATCAAATTGTTTCATAACCTCAGCTTTGATTTTCTCGGACATTTTTGGACGCATACGGCGGACCTTCTGTTTTACCGGAGGGCAGTCTTCCTTGGTAGGCAAGTGATGAACCACAATGTCGGTATCCAACCCAGGCATGTCTTTGTAAGACCAGGCAAAGATTTCCACATAGTCATGCAGCATCTGAATCAACCGTTGCTTCACACTAAACTCTAGATTGGCACCAATCTTGACTTCCTTTTTGTCTGTCTCAGTACCCAGATTTACCGTTTCCACTGGCTCTTCATGTGGCTGAATGGCTCTCTCTTCCTGGAGTAACAGTCTTGCAAGTTCACCAGGCACTTCGC
Organism: Vicia faba; assembly: GCA_948472305.1. Taxonomy (NCBI): domain Eukaryota; kingdom Viridiplantae; phylum Streptophyta; class Magnoliopsida; order Fabales; family Fabaceae; genus Vicia; species Vicia faba. The sequence continues at coordinate 369,239,605 of OX451735.1, forward strand.
AATCATCTTCACCTTCGTCTTCTGCTAAGTTGATCGGATTTTCGAAGTCATAACTGGCGGTAGCAGAGTCGTTACCAGTGAGATCCAGAGTGGAATGGAACCTGTATGGGTGAGTGTGTGTAAATATAGCTGTTTTGCAATATATTAATAAAGAAAGAAAAGGAGCGCAAGATTTTGAAATGCAACAAACGTCCAATGTTTTGATTAATGATATATGAAAATGTCATACAAAAGCCCTCACAAATGGAGCCACGGTGCCCCGGGTAGGACACCGAGCCATAAAAGTTTCAACATATTGTTTGTTACAAATTGAAAACAAAAGAGTTCATTACTGAGTGACAAAAGTAATAGGTGTGAAGTCTTTGGTAGTCCAGTTGCTTGGTCCACTGTCGGTTGTTGGGTAGATCCAGCTGTCGAATTCAAGTTCCTCCACGTCGTGTTCAATAGCATTCACTTCCGGGTTGGTGATGAACACAGGAGGTCTTCCAATCCTTGCCTTACGAACAGCCCTCTGAGCCTCTGCAGTGAAGCCCAAACCAAACTTGTCAGTCTTTGGAGTGAAGTCCAAAAGTCGGCCCCAGTTTGCACACTCACCCTTCTCAATTACAGCCCGGGCATCCTTTAAGGAAGCCATCTTCAAAGGAGGGTCTACAATCACAGTTTCAGCTGATTCCAGTGTCTGAGGCACCTCTTCAAAGTGTTGAAAGGGGGTCTCAATGAATTCCCCATCCATTTCTATGTACCGGAACGAGTTTAGGTGGCTGACCATATATTCTTCCTCCCCCTGAACTGTGACAATCTTCCCTCTGACTGGATACCTAAGCTTCTGATGTAGTATGGAGGTCGCAGCTCCAGCCTTGTGGATCCATGGACGACCCAGCAAACAAGAGTAGGATGGACGGATGTCCATCACATAGAAAATAGAATCAAAAACTTGAGAACCAACCCTGATTGGAATGTCAACTTCCCCATGTACCATCCTTTTCGAACCGTCAAAGGCTCGGACAACAATGTTACTGGGCTTGAGCTCCAGACCCTCACAATCCAGCCTGTCTAGGGCCTTCTTGGGCAATACGTCTAATGAAGAACCGGTGTCTACCAACACATGGGCAAGAGTAGTGTCCCTGCATTCAATGGAGACATGCAGGGCGTCGTTATGGTTCTTTCCTTTTGCAGTCAGATCGGCATCAGAGAATCCCAAACCATTATCGGCAGTTAAGTTGGCCATACAGTCGGTAAATTGATCAGCAGACGTTTCTTGTGGCACATGGGTCGTCTTCAGGAGGGAGATCAGGGCCTTGGCATGGGCCTCTGAACACAACAAAAGTGATAGCATAGAAATTTTTGATGGGGTGTGCCCCAGCTGCTCAACTACGTTGAAATCACTTTTCTTGATAATCTTGAGAATTTCTTCCATCTCTTGCTGGGAGGCTTCAACAGTGGTTGTCATCGGCACCTCTGTCAGGGCAGGAAAATCAGTAGCAATCCCTTTGCCCCGAGCGTTAGATGACTCAGCGGCAGGGGTAGAAACAGGAACTCGATTAGGAAGGGGAACAGACACACTTGCAGGTGTGATGATAAGAGGTTTCTGAATAGTTGGTGGCGCAATATCTGGCGAGAACAACCTGCCACTGCGAGTAATTTTGGCAGGCCCGGTGATATTGCTGACACCGGTACTTGTATCAAACTCTTGTTTTACTCCAAGAACATAAACGTCTGCCCCATAGTGCCACGGGACAGCTTTGTTAGATGTATAAGGGAGAGGCCCCGGAACAGTAACGATGATAGGAGCAATCTTCTTAGTGGACATGATTTTGACAGGCTTCTTTGAGGGACCCTTAGGAGGTTTGTTGAAAATAGTGACAATAGAAACTTCTTCAGCAGGAACAGCAATCTTCTCGAACAAGATCTCTTTGCTATCCATCAGGCTTTGGATACCTGATTCCAGCAAGGGACAACCAGCAGGTAAAACAGCACATAGAAGGCAACCTTCACCACATCCCGGAAATAAACCGTCTAGCAACAGGTTCCTTTTGACAGTCAACAACAGAGTAACAATCTCTTCCACGGAGGCCACATACCAATCTTCTTCCACAACATTCACTCCATGCTGGGGCATGGGAGCAGTTACAACATTGGGTCTTTCGGGCGCCTCAAACTGTATTTATTTAGCATCAATAAGGTCTTGAACCTTATTCCTCAAAGCCCAGCAATCGTCCGTAGTATGCCCCGGGCTATCAGAGTGATAAGCGCAACGGGCGTTGGGGTTGTACTTTGGAGAAGCTGTGTTCACTACCTTCGGAGCTTCTTTGACAGTTACCAGATTGGTTGACAGTAGTTGCGGCAAAATCTGAGACAAGGTCATACTGAGCCGAGTGTATTGTCTTTTGGGCCTCTCACCCCTTGGTTGGTTGAACTGCTGAGGAGGAGCAGCAGGCTTTGAAATTACCAATGCATTGACAGCTTGGCGGCGTTTCGGCTTAAATTGTCTTCTGGGACCATAAATAGCACTAGCTTCCTTTTTGAAAGGCTTCTTTTCAGTACTCACGGCGGCACCTTTCTGTATCTTCCCCGACTTGATACCAGCTTCTATTCTCTCACCATTCAAGATCAAATCTGTAAACCCAGCAGAGGAATTACCAATCAGATGATTGAAGAACGGACCAGACAGGGTCCCTAAGAACATGTCAACAAGTTCACGGTCAGTCAGCGGTAGCTGCACCCTTCCAGCCAGGTCTCTCCACTTTTGCACATACTCCTTGAATCATTCGCCCGTCCCCAGTGACATACCCTGGATTTGGGTACGCGTGGGAGCGAGGTCAGAATTATACTGATACTGTTTATAAAAGGCAGTAGCCAAGTCCTCCCAGTTTCGGATACTGGCTCCATCCAGCTGATAGAACCACTCGAGTTGAGCCCCCGAAAGGCTATTCTGAAAGAAATGGATCCAAAGGTTCTTGTCTGCAGTGTAAGGTTGGATCTTCCTTACATATGATCTGAGATGCATCTTCGGGCAGGATAGCCTGTCATACTTTGCAAAAACTGGCACTTTGAACTTCGAGGGGATGACAATTCCAGCAACTAATCCCAAATCTTCGAAATCTAAGCCGGGAACTCTCTGCAGCTCCATAGCTACCAACCTGTCTTCCAAACCCTTGTACTTATCATCGGCGGGCGGGTATTGTTGATCAGAGTAGTCTTCGTCCTCTTCAGCCTCCTCTTCTTCAACCTCGGATTCGGAAGGTACCGCAGCCGCATTCCCTTTACGGGTTCCCTCTTCAGATGTAGGGGGAAATTCAAGGACTCTTCTGGCTTCACCCTCAAACCTTCTTCCTAGGGTAGCCACCCCGATTCTCTTCTTCTTCTTTTTCACTTGCTCTTTGTTCCCCAGCAGGGCTTTCAGATCTTCCTGACCCTTAGCCAAGGTCATCAGGAGTTGTTGAAACTGTGAATTCTGAGACTGCAAGTCCTTGACCGTCTATTCCAGATCCATCTTACTGAAATAAACAGCAGAAAGATAAGGAAACCTAGTGTGGAGACCTGCTTATGCGTATGATGAATGGTATGCTTATGTATGCAATGCATTCAAGGATTTAGAAAGTTCAAAATTGTTGCAAACAAAAAGAACGCACGTCATATTAATAAGAAGAAATTTGTCAGTACATAAATGCCCCATGGGCCAAATATTACAAAAAAAACTTCGCAAGGTAAAAAGACGTTGTGCATCCTCTTTGGTGCGATGTAGGTGTTGAGGGTCTCTTCCTCATGGAGTCGGCGGGTAAGCTCCAAAACCTTCTTCTCACTGGCGTAGAAGCTGGCTTCAAAAGTGTTATGTTCCTCCTTGAGTTGGATCCAGCTCTTCTGCATCTCCTCCCACGATGTAGGCATGTCAGGATATAGGATGGTGTAGGGAACCTCTCCTTCCTTAACGGGCTCTTTAATCACAGGGAGAACATGAGGATAAGGCATCATTAGACTCTGGGCTCGGGTTCGTACCCACTTGAGATAAGGCTCAAGAGGGATGGAGTTCTTGTGTCCCAGTGTCTTGCTGTCAACCTTGTTAGGCATCCTCCAAGCTCTGATGAATCTTTGGCGAAGTCCTTGCGCATCATTGTCGAAGTCAAAAACTAGGTCAGGAATCAACATGTCGTGAGGGCCATCTCTTCGTGCATATCCAAATTGTCTCAAAGCTAGACAAGGGTTGTAGGTAATGCCTCCCCTAATGCCAAGTAATGGAACATTAGGGAACTCTCCACAACGATCGACGATGATGACATTTTCTCTGGACCGAGAACACCAATGTACATCAGAGTGAGTGAGGGTCATCAACCGTTGTGACCACCTTAAGCCTTGGTCATTCTTCAAAACAGATTGTGGAAGGTGCGAAATAAACCACCTTGCAAGGAGAGGAGTACAGCACATGATAACACCCCTCTTTCTCATTGTTAGTGTGTAAAATGAGTGAAGAATGTCCCCAAGCAATGTTGGTATTGGATTCCTGGATAAGAAGATTTTGACCGCATTGACATCTACAAGCTGGTCAGGATTTGGGAACAAGACCAACCCATAGATAAGGAGTGCCACAATTTCTTCAAAGGTTTGTAGGTCCAATGAATTCCAACACTCTTGTGCCTTCTCAAACAAGAATTTTTCCAAGAAGCCTTTGACACCGCTTCTAGTCTCCCAATGCCCCTTGATGTCAGATGGTTGCAAGTGTAGTGCTTGAGAAACATCTTCAGGCTTTGGTTCTTTTTCCGTACCGTTGTAGGGTAGTTGATTAAGAATAGGAATTCTCAGGAGTTGAGAAAATTCCTCCAAAGTGGGCACCAACTGGTAGTCGGGGAAAGTGAAATAGTGGTGAAGGGGGTCAAAGAACTGGAACAACACCTTTATCATGTCCTCTTCAATGCTGGTGTTGACTAGGTTGAGCAGTCTACCATGTCTTTCACTGAAGGGAGAGCTTTCCGGAATTCTTGATGTGAGCTCCTTGAGTTGAGGATGGATTCTCACAAGGTTGACTTGGATAGTTTTCCTGCGAGGAATTTCCATGACCTACAAAACAAGAACAAAGATAAAGATCTAAACCCTCGAAATGGTTAGTGAATGCATATGATGCTTTATGATGTTTATGATGTATGCACAAAACATATGTACAAGCAATTCACACCAAACCCTAGTTTCAGGCTTGCATGGGGTTTCATAGGTAAGTACCCTCTTGAGTGTAGTTGGCTTAAAAACCTGTCCTATAAATAGTAACCGGGTTCTAAGGAGCTCAATATCACTGGATTGTTTTCATTGTTCATTGTTTTGGTTTAGCCACTTAACTAGCGACCAAAATATTCCAAGAAAACAACCCTCAATGAGTGTAGTATCGAGTATCTACCAACTTCGGACTGCACCAAAGCCGGTCATCTCACTACCCCTAATGAAAGGCCAAGATGGTCAAGTAAGGTTCTAGGTCATTAGTGCTTAGTGACATCACTCAGCGGCCCCGTACTCTCCTTGATTGAACTCAAGGGTTACCGGTACTCACAAATATGTCGCACTAATATAGCTATTGCTTCAACCATGTCGGTATACCCCACACAGTTTCCATAACGTATTACTATCTATGAATGTTTCCCTAAATCCGGGTTTAGGATTTCAAGCCCAAACAAGAGAACCAAGATATAAAGCAATCAAAGTAAACAATTAGTCATACAAGAGGGTGATCTAAGCCCTAAGGTTACTCCACTTTAAAATTTTCCCCAGCAGAGTCGCCAGTTCCATGATACGGTGGGAGAACTGACTTGGGTTTTGCGTTTGTATTCGCAAATGTTTCGGTTGAGCAAGAGTCGCCACCGACTTTTTATTTTATCCTAAGGAAAGGTTAAAAAGCACAGTAAAAACCTTTGAGATGTTTTCTTGGGTTCGGGGAGTAGATTATAGAAAGGGAAGGTATTAGCACCCTTTCTATCCATGGTTATCCATGGGATCTTAGTTACTTGATTAGATCAACTTGCCTTGATTTTCAATTGTTTGAAATGGTGCTTTCAATTGTTTGAAATGGTGCTTTGTGTGTGGGTTTGAAAATGTTTTGAAAAGAGGCCAATGTGGTGGCAACCTTTGTAATGATCCATGTTGGGATATATACAAAGGTGTATGTCTTTTGAAAAGTTTTTTTTGTTTTGAAAGTGTGTTGTGATGTGTGTTTTGAAAAAATAGGCAAGTGTTTTTGTTTTGCAAGTTTAGCAAGTAACCAAGAGTTTGTCTACTCTAAATTTCTCAAAGATCTTTCCTATGTTTTTAAACCTTTTAACAATTTTGTTCCACCATTGTATTTGGTGGACAATCTTGTGTTAGGATGTGAATGGGACGGGTGCGGGTCATCGTTTAGACCATGATTGCAATGGTGCCAAGTGTCTTTGGGCAACTTTTCCTTTAAGGGACTTGATCATTTCTAGGCAACTTTCAAAAGCGTCATCGAGGGACTATGATCATTTGATTTGTTTTGTTTTGCCAAAGAAACCTAACATGCAACATGGCCCATTATTGAAGGCAACAAGTGGAGTAACCCTAAGGGGGTGCAAGTGTGATTGGTGTTGTCCATTTTCATGCTTTTATCTTGGAATTAGGTCAAGCTATTTGTTTTATTGATTTTTGCATACAAACCCTAAGTCTATCATGGTATATTTTAGAAAGCTTTTAAATGCGAAATTTAAAATCCTAAACTATTACAACATAATTATGGGATGGGGGTACAAGTATTCAAATGGGGATATTTTAGCAAGAAATTAAAACCTAAGCTATTACATCCAAATTGAATTATACAAATTATTAATTGCACAATAATTTAATAAAATACAAAAAATATGCAAGATGCAAAAAATGATTTTTATATGTATGTAAAAAGTGTTTTTCATGTGTCAAATAAACAAAAATAAAAAAAGGTTAATTTTGGATATTTTCAAGTTTAGGGTAAAACCCTAATTTTTGCTAAATAAAATGTATTAATTTTTTATTATATGCAATATTTATTAATTATGTATAAGAAATAAATAAAAAGGAAGTATATTGTAAAAAAATGATTTTTCAAGTCAAATATTAATAAAAATAAAAATGTATTATTTTTATGTTTTTAACCTAAATATACTAATAAATATATAAGTATTTATATTATTTATTAAATATATTAAATATGTACAAAAAATAAAATATTTAATATTTACAAAAAAAAGTATATTTTTTAGGAAATGCTTTCAAAAGATAAAATAAAATAAAATTAGAAAATAAATGTATTTTGTATTGTTTTTAGTATTTTAAATAAAAAAGTATTATGTATTTATTTACATATATAACTAAATGAAACAAATAAATATCAAATAAAATGCAAAAAATGTGAGAAAAATATTTTTAATATTTTTTATGTTTTGACAAAAATAAATAAGTCAGAAACAAAAATCAAAAGTCAAAAATAATGAAAATAAAATGCAATGGGCCAAGGGGGTGCATGTGTGAGAATGTGGTGCAAAAAGAAAATCAAACTCAGGCCCAGCCCAAGAGGGGTTGTCTTCAACCTCCAGACTTGTATGAACAACAACAACACGTGTTTCCTAACTCCTGATTCCTGGACTTTCAAGCAAAACTCATAACACAAAAAGTGTAGAGCATCAAGAGACGAATCCAGACATATAAAAAACTTGACTTAACTCTCAGAAATGAGAGAGAATTTCTCCATCCCTAATTCTTGACCTAAGTTTTTTCTAATGTTCAGGTACCAAATTCTCTCAGCACATGCAATATAAATGGAAAGTAATTATATGTGAAGCTTCAGGGCCATGAGTAGAGCATTTTTCATTCATAAATCTAAAGCTAACTCTTCCTAGATTGAGAGATAGAAGTCCATGAACTTACCTGTTCAGCTTGGATCGTGTCTGGCAATGGAGGTATTTTCAGTGCAATGTGAGGACTTGTACAGCTTGCTTGAAGTTCAGGGATGCTTCTCCAACCTTTAGCTTGCTTTGACACTAAATGAATCGAGCTATAGGAATCAACCTGCAAAACAGAAAAAGTGGAAATGGTGAAGTTGGTTAGAGGTGTTACAGTCTGAAGCTAGGGCTTGGGATAGTTTGTATGGATGCTATGGAGTGTGTATGAAGTGGTTTTGGCCAAGGCGCACGAATGGATTGAGTTGTAGAAGTCCAACTACAGAAGGGACTCTGTTTTTTGCAGTAGGATGGTGTTTTGATTAATGATGAGGTTTGGAAGGTGGTTAGCTCGTGCCTTAGCTCAGTTATGATGTTTTGAATGTGTTCAACAAGTTTGTCTAAGTTTCTCTTGCAGAAATGTGAGATTGTATTCAAAATGCAAGGTTTCTTCTATCTTAAGCAAAAAATGACAAGTTGGTTTACAAGCTTTCCTAGACCCCTCAAGTATGCTGCCTCAATCCCTCTTGATCAGTTTGATATCTCCATGAATCTTGTGTCCAAAGATATGCATTGTACCACTTGGATTGCAAATTTGACATAAAGTGCAACTTTACAAAAATGGATAAATTGCTTTTTCCAATTAAGGCTTAATTCTTTGTGTAATGACTATATGAACAAAACAAAGCTAGAAAACAATGGATTGGCATTTAATTTTTGAGTGTAAATGAGATTAGAGGCCTGTAATGTAGCTTGCATATGCTGGATTTGAAAATGCACAAGTTATGAACATGGAAATGGCTCATGAACAAAGTGACTTTTGCCCATATTGTCAAATTCGATTCTCCCTAACCACAAGGGTGTTTGAGAAGTTCTTGGACATTTTGGAAAGCTTGGAATGTGTACTACAATCCATATTTGTAATGCAAGTTGAGATTCCAAGTGGAAGCAAGTGAAAAGTGGCCATGAAGTTATGCAAAAATCCTGCCAAAAATAGGTCAAAATTTTTCTAAGTTAAGAATGTTTTGCACCCTTGTTCCAAAAATTGTAACTTGATTTACAAGCTTCTTTTGAGGAAACTTTGTGAATAAAAGTTTTAGATTTTGCAATGGACTATAACTTTCATGTTTTGAGTTTTCCTTGAATCCAAATGTATCTTGATGAAAAAATGGGACAAAGTTAGGAATAAATTAGGAATTTTCATAACATAGAAAAATTCTAAGTTATGAAATTTCTTCATTTCAAACCCTAATTTGTGATTCTTGATTTCTTGATGAACAAGTTTCATATTTTGACATGTCTTGATGAAAAATGAATCTTGACACTTGATTTTGACCAAAAAGTCAAAGTTTGACTTTTCAGTATACAGTCAAATTGATCAATTGACTGGAAAATTCATCTGTCAATCTTGTGCATTTGGGATCTTTTGAACTTGTTGAACATGTCAAGACAATTCCATGGGGTCCTTGAGTCCATATGTGAGCTTGGTTGGCCATTGGCTAGGTCAAACAGTCAAAAATTGCCTTTGTGCAGTCAAAACCCTAAAAATGACCATTTTGCCCTTTTGGTGATCTGATCAAATTTCTTGTGGAATTGTGATCCAAACTTGATCAAATGGTACATATGAGTTCATAATGTTGACGTGGGTCAAAAATCATGAGGTTTGACTGTCAATTGACCACAGTTGACTTTTTCCCCAATACAGCTGATTTCTAGGTCAACTGTCCAATTGACTGGGCAAAGATTGGAATCAAGGCTTGAAACTTGGTATGGATAAACTTGGGGGTCCAATATGAAGCATGAAAGTAATATTAGGCATTTTAGGTCAAAACATCTTTGTGCAAAATCAAACCCTAATTTGGGTCAACAGTGCAAAGGGGGAGTCTTGAGCAGAGCAAACCCTAACTGGATCTTGAGCTCCAAGGGTCTTGTGGTGAGAAAATATTGAGGAAATGGGAGGGCAAATTTTGGGGTACAACAGCTACTTACCTAAAAAGGGGTACCCCAGATCCGGGTTAGGATCTATAAAACTTCGATACAAGCCCACAAAATTAAAGCATATAAGGCATACAATTGAAAACACAGTGATCTAATCCTAAGGTACACCTCACTTATAAGTATCCCCAGTAGAGTCGCCAGTTCTGTGATCGGTGGAAATAGAACTGACTGTTTTGGAATGCTGGTTCGCGTTTGCGTTTCGCTAAATATCGCAGTAAGCAAGAGTCGCCACCGTCTTTTATTTTCTCCAACAAGGAAAGGACAAAAGCACAGCAAAATTCCTTTTCGAGATGTTTCTCGGGTTCGGGAGGTAGATTATAGAAAGGGAAGGTGTTAGCACTCTTTCTATCCGTGGTTATCCACGAGCTCTTAGGTACTTGCTCACTATGTTTTCAAAAAGTTTTGCTTTTCTTGTGTTTGTGGGTTTTGAAAAGTTTTGTTTTGAAAACTTCGATTTAACTCTTGTATCTATCCTCAAGAGTGTATGAAGTGTTGTTTGAAAACTTTGTTTGAAAGTGTAAGTGCGAGAAGTATTTTTGTTTTGAAAGAGCAAGTACCCGAGAACCTCTACCTACTCAAAAGAAATTAAGCTATGTAAATTTCCTTTAGACAGTACTATCCCACTATTGAGAAGTAGGTAGCACCGTCGTTGGAGTTTTCGGGTCAATTCGATTTTAGGGACATGTGGTCACTAAAGCAATGGTAGGACGCCTTAGCGGTAACCCTAATGTCCTAGATCATTTTTTATCGAGGCAACCGTGTCGAGGCAACTTTGATCTTTAGATAGGAGGGCGACCTCTAAAACACCTTATACTCAATGACCACGTCGAGGCAACCAAGTGAGGCGTACCCTAAGAGTGGCATGTGCGAGTGTGTCAAGTTTCAGTTATGTTATCTTTTTACATGTTATTGTGATCTACGATTGATTTTTATTTAAGGATAAGTCTTGTCATGCATAGCCTAGTTATCATACATCTAGCAGTTAATAGTTACGGAAAATAAAACTAAACTATTACAAGGCGTCGGGTATTTACATCGCCAAAAAAAACCCTTGAAAAAGTAAATGCGGAAAATAAAATGAAAGCAATAAAAAGTCCTAATTAACGCTATTAAATCCTCGGAGCAATTACAATTATATGATAAAAAATTATGAATCAAAAATAGTCACACGCGCGAGAAAAATTGGATCGGAGAGTTTTTAGGGTTTTGACCCTTTTTTGAGAAAGAGATTTTTTATTATTTTGCATTTAATTAAATCAAACCTAGACTAATTAATTAATTAAAAGAAATATTTTTCGTTTTTTATGTTTCAAGGAAATAAATAAAAAATAAAATGATTAAAAGTTATCAAAAACCTTAATTCTATATTAATTTTATTTATTGTGAAAATATTAAAATCAACCTAATTAAAAACTAAATTAATTATGTTAGTATTTATTTACAAAAATAACTAAATAAAAAATATTATATTTATTTTATGTTTTCTGATTTTATTATGAAAATAAATATTAATTTGTTAGTGAAAATAATAATTATGAAAAATAATTAAATGAGAGAAATAAACAAAGAAAAGAAAAGAAATAAACTTGAAGGGGGTGTTGGGCCCAAGAGGAGGTATAATCAGCATGCCTAAAGCCCATTAACAATTCCAGCCTCATTGACTTTCTGAAATATCCAAACACTTGTTGACTAAGGACCATGATATTCCTTCCATCTAGACCCTTGGATCAGGTCTGAGGCCACTTGGCGTGCTGAGATCTGAAGCACATGGTGGACATCCCTTTGCAAGCTTACACAAGAGCGCCTGAAGAAAAAAAAAACAAATAAACGTTTGGGGGACCTGGGATTCGAACCCAGGTCCCAATGTTCACATGCCAACGCCTTTTCCATCCAACCAAACTTCTTCAATTGTTATTAAAATAAGGAGCAATTATTATATGGGGAAACTAATCAATATGCTGCAAAATAAAAAATAACGCGCGCTTTTCAAATAAGCCAATGAGGTATCAACACATCATCATCTTCTTCGTTTGTCCTGCATAATCAGAATCAAATAGAGGGGGTTTTTAACCCCTACTACTTCCTGCAAGGAAAAATAGCGATTAGAAATCTAGCAAGCATAAATATTTCGCAAGGTATGGGTTGTGTTCGTCTTGGCCTCACGATTTCAACCATGTATCTTATTAGTCCCAATTTTCCCTGGATTGAAAAGCCCCATTTAAAAGCTCAAGAACCCTAGAAATTTGATCATGGTATCTTTCGATTCAGGGCGTTACAGTTCAATTCAATCCTGCCATTGGCTTTGTATGGTCCCTAGCAATGCAAAACAATCACTAAAACATGTTAAATATGCATGAATTAGGATATATAGTTTTGAATCAAAAGTGCAAACCGTGGGACTGTATGTGACGATTCTTTGAGCTTTAATGCTTGAGTTTGATTGCAAAACACTCCTGGGACCTCCTGCAATGTACTTGAATGAACAAAAACCCTTGAATCGACCTAGAATACAAGAACAGGTTTTTAATTTTCTTGGAAATTCTTGAATTTGCTATGGCCGTTTCTGCAGCTTTCAATCGTGTGCTAGGGTATGGTTAGCTTGCTTATGTATAAGGGAAACAAATTAGGTTAAAAATTTGGATCCAACCCATGTGCATTGATGTTTAAATCTTTGATTGGAAATCAAATATTCTTGATTTTTCATGATTGAACAATGTTTCCAAAATGGGATTTTTTTGTATCTTTGACTTGTGATCGAATTTGCCAGCATGTTTTGATCATATTTGCTTCACAAATTAATTTAAAAAACAAATCTTCTATTTTCTTATAATTTAAATTAATTAAATGAATTAATATGTATTAAAAATCCAATTAATTAATAAAAATAAGAAAATAAATCCAATTAAGCTTGGTGGGTCGTGCATAGGTCATGGGTGAAGTTTCAAGAAGAGATTTGAGGCCCGTTAGCAAAAAGAAGGTGTTTTGGGCAAAGTTGACTTTTGCAAATTCATGAAAATTCCCAACTTCCCCAATGCACAACTTGCTCAATTTTGATCATATGACCATTTTCTTGGACATTTTGGAAAGGTCTTGAAGTCCTCTAACCAATGCCTTTGGTCCCATGTCATTTGGATTTACCAATCTCAAGTTATGGCTATTGACTCAAAGTGTACTTTTGTTGACTTTTGAAATTGACCTATAATGTAAAAATTGGTAACTTTGTATGAGAGCATTTCTTGACCTTGGAGTGTGAAGATGGATTGTAGGAAATTTCATCCTCTTAAAAATGAGCCTTGGATGGAATTTTTCTGATAAACCATGAAAAAGTTATGCCCTGGTCAAGATACAGTTGACTTTTCTATTGTCCAAAAATAGTAACTTTTGCATCTTGATGATTTTTGAGCTATTCTTGTGGAATCATGATCAAGACTTGATCAAATGATTATTGTGGACTCAAAATAAGATGTTGACCAAAAATTCTGACTTTTGACTGCAAAATGACCATTTTTCCCTTACAGTTGACTGTAGACCAAATGGAGCTTTTGACTGTGCAAATTGGCACTGTGAGTCTTGCAACTTGGCATGTAGGTGCTAGAGAATGTATATAGGCCTATGAGACTTGATTGAACCATTGAAAACCTCAAATTCCTTGAGAGAACCCAAACCCTAATTTCAGCTGTCTTAGGAGGTGATTTGACTGTATAACCCTTGAGCTAATTTGAGGATCATTCTTGACAAATCTTGAGAAATATGGGAGGGCAAATTTTGGGGTACAATAGTTGCCCCTGTTCAATCTTCTTAAACCTGAGGATGTAAATTGGCTTGCGTGCCTTTCGTGATCCGAAGGTGGAAGATGATTGAACACTAAAGTGCCCAGAAATTTGCACTCGCATAGTGTAGTATCAGCAATGTGATGTCGGGAATGGGCTTACAGATGCCATTTGGAGAGATGATAGATAGAAGGATGGGCTTATAGAGGCCATCTGGGGATGCGACAGAATCTTGTCGGGGATGGGCTTCTAGATGCCATTTGGAGATTGTTGGTAGGAGGATGGGCTTATAGATGCCATCTGCAAATGTGACAGAATCTTGTTGGGGATGGGCTTATAGATGCCATCCGGAAATGTAATGGGTAGTTGTGGAGATGGGCTTAAAGATGCAATCCAGGGGTGAATGCTAGACTGTGTCTATAAGCTGGAACTGGATGATTACCAGCATGGCGTCCGTTCCTGGAGCGCCTCTGAACTGTATTGGAAAGTTGGGTGGTTTGAGCTGGTCGAGTAGATAGTTGTCTTGTCTGGTTTCAGGTATTAATCTCTGACCCGAGAAATAAGGATAGTTTTCCTGGCTTGCTACAGGTATTGATCTTCAATCTCTTCATGTAGATAGTTTTCCAGGCTGGTTTCAGGTATTAATCTACAATCAATCGCCCGCAGATAGTTTTCCTGGCTTGCTACAGGTATTAATCCGAAACTTAAGAAGGTTGGCCGATGAGATAGTTGTCCTGTCTGGTTTCAGGTATTAATCTCTGAACTGAGAAAGAAAGATAGTTTTCCTGGCTTGCTACAGGTATTAATCTTCAATCTCTTTACGTAGATAGTTTTCCTGGCTAGTTACAGGTATAGATCTACAATCAATAGTCCACAGATATTTCCTGGCCTGTTACAGGTGTTGATCTGGAACTTAAGAAAGGTTGATGGTAGCCATCTTTGGATTGTCCTTTTCCTGAAAAGGGCAAAACGTTAGTTGTATGCAATGTCATGATGTATGAGATGCATGATGTCATGATGTTCTCCAGAATAAATGAGGTCGTGTCGTATGCACTTTATCATGTATGTAACTTGGAGATGTGAAATGTGATATGTTTATGAATGTATTTTTGTCTGGGAAAATAAATCCTTGACAAATGCCGGGGAGTTTGTTAAATCCTGGGCTGATATTGAAGAGTCTGGTTGAATTCTTCGTTTCCACTAGGGATGATGCACGAAGATGATTGCAGGAATAAACCTGTAGGAGAAGATGACTCCGTTGGGGAATAAACCTGGTGAAGAGATTACTCTGCGGGGAATTACTCTGTGGGAAGAGATGCTTTACTGAGATTTTGACGATAACTCCGCTGGGGATTCCGTTGATAAGCTCTGTTGGGGATTTTTATGATGAATTCCGCTGGGGATAGAAAGAACTTCGCTGGGGGATGATCTTTCAGTTGCAACTTGCTGAGGATAACCCAGTTAGACTCTTGTAGGTGTAACCTCTGAATTTGGCTGAGGAGATGCATTTGTATTCTGCAGGGGACAAGCTTCCAGAATCTACTGGGGAAGATGATTCAACTCTGGCGGGGAAGCCTTTTTTAGACTGCACTGGGAAATGGCTCCACTGGGGGTATCTTGTATTCCGCCGGGGAACATTCTTATATTTCGTTAACGAATATTAAGACTGCCGGGGATGCTTGCTGAGGAATATCTGCATACTCCGCTGGGGAATATCTTTATACTCCGTTGGGGAATATTAAGATCTACTGGGGATACCCAACCTTCTTAGGGCTGATGGTAGATCAACTCTGCTTGGGGAGAGCATTGCTGATTCGTTCATAGTTGCAAGGCTCAGTGGGGAGAGCTACCATTATTGTTTTATTTTGTGGGGAGTGACGGTATCTTGGTCACATTCTTCAGCCGAACCTACCTTGGTACCTTGGTGGACAGAGCAACTAGATCGCTTAGACAATTCTTATTGCCCCTACTTCCGATGTCACCCGTAATTAGTCCTTTGTTTCGCATGCAAATATTTGTGATCAGCAATTAATATCAAATGCATATATCAAAAATGAACATTGGACGTTCTTTGCAAAACAAAACAGATAAAGGAAAAACAATTTGCAATTGGTCTGAAAAATGAACTTGTATTGATTTCGAAATTTTTCCTGTAAATAGGCGTTTTGTACAAGAGGCTGACGTCCTAGTAAGAGAACACCGCCGAACAAATGGGATTTATACAATTTGTAAAAAGAAAACAAAACAGCTATGTGAAAAATCCCACTGGGTTCCAACTCTGCTATCGCCTTTATGTCTTCAAGCGTCTCATCACTTTGCTGCTTAGTTGAAGAGGAATCTGATTGATTGGTGCCGTCCGAGCCTGATGGTTGATACCGAAGTCTAGATGCAGGGTGATCCAATGAGACATAGTATTACGCTTATCCCTAACTTTTTCCTGGACCGCCCTTTCGGGTTTTCAGTCCACCGGGATACCCATTTTTGCCCAAGCCGCCTTTTCAGGTTTTCGACTTGTCGGCTGTACAGATTTTTTTATTTTCATCCCTTATTTTTGCCCGAACCCTTTTGGTTCGCCGGGAAGCCCTTATTTTTTCCTAGGCCAGTCGACCTAGCGGGTCTTTAATCATGCGTAGTATCTTTTTACTATGTCTGCATTGACGGGGTGAGGAAGGTCGTCACCGTCCATGGTGGTTAGAATCATCGCTCCTCCTGAGAAGATGTTCTTAACCACAAATGGCCCTTCGTACATAGGGGTCCATTTGCCCCTGGGATCACCTTGAGGTAAAATGATGCGCTTGATTACCAGGTCCCCGACTTGATACTCTTGTCGTCTGACTTTCTTGTTAAACACCTTGATCATCCATTTTTGGTACGTCTGACCATGACAAATAGCAGTGAGTCTCTTTTCGTCGATTAGGTTTAATTGATCAAGCCAGGTCTAGATCCAGTCGTCTTCGCTTAAACCTGCATCCTTCATGATCCGAAGAGAGGGTATCTGAACTTCAATGGGCAAGACTGCCTCCATGCCATATACCAAGGAGTAGGGTGTTGCCCCTGTTGACATCCGTGCTGAGGTACGGTACCCATGAAGAGAAAATGGTAACATCTCGTGCCAATCTTTGTAGGTCACTATCATCTTCTACACAATCTTCTTAATGTTCTTATTAGCTGCTTCTACAGCCCCATTCATCTTCGGCCGGTAGGGAGAAGAGTTGTGGTGTTGTATCTTGAATTGCTCGCAGAGCTTAGTGATCATCCTGTTGTTAAGATTGGTACCATTATCCGTAATGATCCTCTCTGGTACACTGTATCGACAGATCAGGTTGTGCCGAATGAACCGTGCCACGACGTTCTTGGTTACGGTAGCAAAGGAAGCTGCTTCGACCCACTTCGTAAAGTAATCAATTGCTACCAGGATGAAACGATGCCCGTTGGATGTCGTAGGTCTGATCTCGCCGATCATATCAATACCCCACATTGCAAAAGGCCAATGTGATGTCATGGCGTTCAAAGGAACTGGAGGAATGTGCACCTAATCAGCATAGACCTTCCATTTGTGACACGTCCGAGAATGTTGATAACAGTCGGCTTCCATTGTGGACCAGTAATATCCTGCCCGAAGGATTTTCTTTGCCATGGTATGTCCACTGGAATGTGTTCCGAAGGTACCTTCATGCAGCTCTACC
Source organism: Vicia faba (assembly GCA_948472305.1). Lineage (NCBI taxonomy): Eukaryota > Viridiplantae > Streptophyta > Magnoliopsida > Fabales > Fabaceae > Vicia > Vicia faba. The sequence goes on from OX451735.1 coordinate 369,256,963, forward strand.
ATGATCCTTTCTGCTTCAGTCTTATCCACACAACGTAGTAAGGTTGAATCATGGTTACGTTTGTAAAGAATGCCATTGTTGACGAAGAACTTTGCCGCGAACCTTCTCAGAAACTTCTTGTCATTAACGGATGCACCCTCAGGGTATTCTTGAGCTTCAAGGTACCTCTTCACTTCATGATACCAAGGCTTTTCTGTTACCTCTTCAGTCTCAAGATCACAACAATATGCAGGTTCATCCACTTTCCAAATAATGACCCGGGGGGCCTCGTTGTCCCATTTGACTTTGAACATAGAAGACATCGTAGCTAGCGCATCCGCCAACTGATTCTCCTCTCTTGGGAAGTGTTCAAAGGTTATCTCCTCGAAATGGGGAAGCAACGTCAATACATACTCCTTGTAAGGAATAAGATTTGGGTGTTTCGTATCCCACTCGCCTTTGATCTGACTGATCACGAGAGCGGAATCTCCGAAGACACTCAGAAACTTGATCCTTAGGTCAATTGCAGCTCGAAGACCCATGATGCATGCTTCATACTCCGCCATGTTGTTGGTGCAGTTGAAACATAGTCGGGCGGTGAGCGGAGTATGAGAGCCTTTAGGAGATATGATCATAGCGCCAATACCATTACCCAAAGCGTTTGAGGCTCCGTCAAAGTGCATAGACCATCGGAATCCTTCCTCAGGTCCTTCATCCGGTCCAGGTACTTCACAATCAGTTACTACCATGATATTCTTGTCTGGAAATTCAAAGTTCATAGATTGGTAATCATCCACTGCCTGATGTGCCAAATGGTCTTCCAACACACTTCCCTTGATTGCTTTTTGAGTCGTGTACTGGATGTCATACTCAATCAAGATCATCTGCCATCTTGTTATTCTTCCGGACAAGGCAGGCTTTTCAAAGATATACTTGATTGGATCCATTTTTGAAATCAACAGAGTAGTGTGAGTCAACATATACTGTCTTATCCGGCGAGCAGCCCATACCAAAGCGCAGCAAGTTTTCTCGAGCAGTGAGTATCGGGTCTCACAGTCGGTAAACTTTTTGCTAAGGTAATAAATGGCGTGCTCTTTTCGGCCGGACTCGTCAAGCTGACCTAGCACACACCCCATTGAGTTGTCCAGTACTGTCAAGTATAAGATTAGAGGTCTCCCTTCAACCGGTGGCATAAGAATGGGTGGCTCTTGGAGATACTCCTTGATTCTTTCAAAAGCGGCCTGACATTCATCGTTCCAACGCACTACTTGATCTTTCTTCAGTAGCTTGAAGATTGGTTCACAAGTAGCAGTTAGGTGCGAGATGAATCGGGCAATGTAGTTCATCTGTCCTAGAAAGCCTCTGACCTCTTTCTCTGTCTTGGGAACTGGCATCTCTTGTATGGCTTTCACTTTGGCAGGGTCCACTTGAATACCTTTGTCGCTTACCATGAAGCCTAGTAGTTTTCCAGATCTCACCCCAAAGGTGCATTTGTTCGGGTTTAATCTTAGCTTGTACAACTTTAACCAGTCAAACAGCTTCTGTAAATGGTCAAGGTGTTCCTCCTCAGTTTGGGACGTTGCAATCATATCGTCGACGTATACTTCAATCTCGTGATGGATCATATCATGAAACAGAGCAACCATGGCACGCTGATACGTTGCCCCAGCATTTTTCAACCCAAAAGGCATGACCTTGTAACAGAAGGTGCCCCACTGAGTAACAAAAGTGGTCTTCTCCATGTCTTCGGGAGCCATCTTTATCTGATTATAACCAGAGAAACCGTCCATGAAGGAGAATACCTTATGCTGGGCAGTGTTGTCAACCAGAACGTCGATGTGAGGCAGAGGGAAGTCATCCTTAGGGCTCGCCCTGTTCAAATCCCTGTAGTCAACACACATTCGGACCTTACCATCTTTCTTCGGCACTGGAACCACATTGGCGACCCACTGAAGGTAAGAAGTTACTGCGAGAAAACCGGTGTTAAATTGTTTCATAACCTCAGCTTTGATTTTCTCGGACATCTCTGGACGCATACAGCGAACCTTCTGTTTTACCGGAGGGCATTCTTCCTTGGTAGGCAGGTGATGAACCACAATGTCGGTATCCAACCCAGGCATATCTTTGTAATACCAGGCAAAGATTTCCACGTAGTCAGGCAGCATCTGAATCAACCGTTGTTTAACACTAAGCTCCAGATTTGCACCGATCTTGACTTCCTTCCTGTCTGTCTCAGTACCCAGATTTACCGTTTCCACTGGCTCTTCATGTGGCTGAATGGCCCTCTCTTCCTGAAGTAGCAGTCTTGCAAGCTCACCAGGCACTTCGCAATCATCTTCACCTTCGTCTTCGGCTAAGTTGATCGGATTTTCGAAGTCATAACTGGCAGTAGCAGAGTCGTTACCAGTGAGATCCAGAGTGGATTGAGACCTGTATATGTGAGTGTGTGTAAATAGCTGTTTTGCAATATTAATAAAGAAAGACAAGGAGCGCAAGATTTGAAATGCAAAAAACGTCCAATGCTTTTATTAATGATATATGAAAATGACACACAAAAGCCCTCACAAATGAAGCCACGGTGCCCCGGGTAAGACACCAGGACATAAAGTTTCACAATATTGTTTGTTACAAATTCAAAACAAAGGATTTCATTACTGATTCAAAAAAGTAATAGGGACGAAGTCCTTTGCCTTCCAGTTGTTTGGTCCACCGTTGGTCGTAGGGTAGATCCAGTTGTCGAATTCAGATTCTTCCACGTCATCTTCGATGGAATTTACTCCCGAGTTGCTGATGAACACAGGAGGTCTTCCAATCCTTGTACTACGAACAGCCCTTTGAGATTCTGCAGTGAAACCCAAACCAAACTTGTCAGTCTTCTGAGTGAAATCAGGAAGTCGGCCCCAGTTTGCGCACTCACCCTTCTCAATAACAGCCTGGGCATCCTTTAAGGAAGTCATCTTCAAAGGAGAGTCTTCGACCACAGTCTCAGCGGATGCCAGTGTCTGAGGAACCTATTCAAAGTGTTGAAATGGGGTCTCAATGAACTCCCCATCCATCTCTATGTACCGGAACGAGTTGAGGTGGCTGACCATGTATTCTTCCTCCCCCTGCACTGTCACAATCTTCCCTTTGACTGGGTACTTCAGCTTTTGATGGAGTGTTGAGGTCACTGCTCCAGCCTTATGGATCCATGGATGACCCATCAAGCAAGAATATGATGGTCGAATGTCCATCACATAGAATGTAGAATCAAAGACCTGAGAACCAACTCTGATTGGGATATTGACTTCACCATGCACCATCCTTTTAGACCCATCAAAGGCCCGGACAACAATGTTACTTGGCTTTAGCTCCAACCCTTCGCAATCCAACTTGTCTAGAGCTTTCTTGGGTAAGACTTTCAACGAAGAACCAGTGTCAACCAACACATGTGCAAGAGTAGTGCCCCGGCATTCAATGGAGACATGCAGGGCATCGTTATGGTTCTTCCCTTTAGTTGTCAGATCAGCGTCGGAGAAACCCAAACCATTATCAGCAGTTAAGTTGGCCACACAATCGGTAAACTGATCAGCTGATGTCTCTTGTGGCACGTGGGCCGTCTTCAGGAAGGTAATCAGAGCCTTGGCATGGGCCTCTGAACACAACAACAGTGATAACATAGAAATCTTGGAGGGGGTTTGCCCCAGCTGCTCAACTACATTATAATCACTCTTCTTAATGATCTTCAGAATCTCTTCCATCTCCTATTTGGAAGCTTCAACATTGATGGTCTTTGGTGCCTCCGTCTGGGCAGGCATATCAGTGGCGATCCCTTTACCCCGAGCGTCAGATGACTCGGCAACAGGGTTAGAAATAGGAACTTGGTCAAGAAGGGAAGTAGGCACACTTGCAGGTGTGATGACAATAGGTCTCTGGATAGTTGGTGGCGCAATATCTGGTGAGAAAAGTCTACCACTACGGGTGACTTTAGCAGGTCCGGTGATGTTGCTGACGCTGGTATTAGTATCAAACTCTTGCTTAACTCCAAGCACATAAACATCTTCCCCATAGTGCCAAGGGACAGCTTTGTCGGATGTATAGGGGATGGGCCCCGGAATAGTGATGATTATGGGTGCAATCTTCTGAACAGACATAATTTTGACAGGCTTCCTCGAGGGAGCCTTGGGAGAATTGTTGAAAATGGTAACAATGGAAACTTCTTCAGTATGAGTAGCAGGAACAGCAATCTTCTCAAATAGGATTTCTTTATTATCCATCAGGTTTTGGATACCTGGCTTTAAAGATGGGCAACCAGTAGGTGAAACGGAACACAGAGGGCAACCTTCACTACATCCCGGAAATAAACCGGCTAGCGACAGGTTCTTTTTGACGGTCATCAGCAGGGTGACAATATCATCCACAGAGGCTACAAACAAGTCTTCCACTACAGCATTCACTCCATGCTTGGGCATGGGAGCAGTCACAATGTTAGGCCTCTCGGGCGCCTCGAACTCAATCTCCTTAGCATCGATTAGATCCTGAACCTTATTCTTCAAAGCCCAACAATCATTCGTATTATGCCCCGGGCTGTCAGAGTGATAAGCGCAGCGGGCGTTAGGATTGTACTTTGGGGATGTTGTATTTACAATCTTCGGAGCTTCTTTTAGAGTCACCAGATTGGTTGTCAGTAACTGCGGCAATATCTGGGACAAGGTCATGCTGAGGCGAGTGAACTGCCTTCGGGGTCTCTCACTCCTTTGTTGGTTATGATGTTGAGGAGCAGCAGCAGGTTTTGAAATAACCACCACGTTGACAGCTTGGCGGCGTTCCGGTTTATTCTGTCTCCTTGAACCGTAGACAGCACTGGATTCCTTCTTGAAGGGTTTCTTCTTGGTGCTCGATGAATCACCCTTTTGTATCTTCCCAGACTTGATACCAGCTTCAATTCTCTCACAAGTCACGATAAGGTCTGTAAACCCGGCTGAAGAATTTCCAATCAAATGGTTGAAAAACGGACCAGACAGGGTCCCCAGAAACATATCAACCAGCTCACGATCAGTCAAAGGTGGCTGCACCCTTCCGGCAAGGTCTCTCCATTTTTGGGCATACTCTTTAAATCCTTCACCCGTCCCTAGTGACATACCCTAGAGTTGGGTACGCGTAGGAACGAGGTCGGAATTATATTGATACTGCTTATAGAACGTAGTAGCCAAATCTTCCCAGTTGCGGATACTGGCCCCATCCAGCTGATAGAACCATTCGAGTTGAGTCCCTGAAAGACTATCCTGAAAGAAATGGATCCACAAATTCTTGTTAGTAGTGTAAGGTTGGATCTCCCTTACATACGACCGGAGGTGCAGCTTTGGGCAGGAGGCTCCGTCATATTTGGCAAAAGCAGGTGCCTTGAACTTATGGGGAATCACCACCCCAGAGGATAAGCCTAGGTCTCCAAAGTCCAACCCGGGCACATTCTGTATCTCCATGGCGCTCAAGCGGTCCTCTAACTGTTTATACCTATCCTCAGCAGGAGGATACTGTTCTTCATCATAATTTGTCTCGTTGTCGGAGACTACGGGACTGGGAACCCTTCTCTCTTGTGGGCTGTCTTTCCCTACAGATGAGGTGGTCAGCTCAACCTCATTCTGTAATCCATTCCCAAATCTTCGTCCAGTGTTGAACAAGACAGTCCTCTTCTTCTTCTTCTTCCTCTCTTTCAGAATCAGAGTCTTCAAATCTTGTTGACCCTGGGCTAGGCTCATAACCAACTCTTGGAACTGGGCATTCTGGGCCTGGAGGGCCTTGATAGCTTGTTCAGTGGAAGGTTCAGTAGACATGATGATTGCTGAAATAAACAGCGAAGAAGATAAGTGACCTGTAAAAGGGGTACCTTTTATGCATATGATGAAATGAAATGCGTATGATTTATGTTTTCAAAGACAATCGGGATTCAAATTTGTAGACAAGAAAGGAAACACACTTTATTAGTTTTAACTTTGGAATTTAAATTGTTCAACAAATTGCCCTTAGGCGTTACAAGAATGAAAATACTGAAAAGTAAATAAAACCGTAAAAGAAATCATCAATAGATCCATCAATGCTCCCATGGCCTTTTCTTCTCAGTGTGGATATAATCATTCAGGATCCGTTCGTTCTCCAATTGCTTAGTCAGCTTCTGGATTCTCTGTTCTTGTTCGTTGAACCTTTCCCAATAAGAATCCCGTTCTTCCTGTAGTTGCGCCCAAGATCTCTTTAGTGTCCCAACATCAGTGGGCATATGAGGATGAAGAATAGTTGGAGGAACCCCTTCTTTATCAGCAGCTTCAAGAGTAATAGGCCTGACAGCTTCGTACGGCATACCTAATTTCTGGGCACGGATGCGGACCCATCTGAAATATGACTCCATTGGCAGAGAGGTCTTTGGTCCCAACTCATGTGGGTCAGCTTTGTGAACTCTATCCCAAGCCTTGATGAATCTACGATGCAACTCGTTGCTATCTACCTGAAAATCAAAGACGATATGAGGTATCAACATCTCATGAGGCCCTTCTCTTCTGGCTCTTCCAAACTGACGGAGAGCTAAGCATGGGTTATAAGAGATTCCTCCATGGGTCCCGATCAATGGAACATTAGGATACTCTCCACAACGATCAATGACGGTCATCTCATCTAAGCCTCTGAGAGTCCAAATAATGTCTTTATCAGCAAGAGACATTATCCTATGGGCCAAGCCTCTTCCTTCTTTGTTCTTCAGTACAGATTTAGGGAGGTGCGAAATAAACCACCTCGCCAATAAAGGAGCACAACACAACAAAGTTCCCCGTCTTCGGGCGGTACGAGTATAGAGCTGATAAAGGAAATCACCCAAGAGAGTGGGTACAGGGTTCCGAGAGATGAAGATCCTTATGGCATTAACATCAACAAAGGTGTCAGGATTTGGAAACAATACCAGACCATAGATTAAGAGAGCCAGAATGTCTTCGTACGCCCTGAAGTCTAATTCATTCCAGAAACCATTAGCTTTGCCAACCAGAAACTTAGCCAAAAAGCCCTTAACTCCACTTCTAGTCTCCCAGTTAGACATTACCTCCTCTTTGGTCAAGTGAAGGGCTGCAGCAATCTCTTCAGGTCTGAGAGTCTTTTCCCAACCATTAAATGGAGTCTGCTCCAAAACAGGGATACCAAGCAACTCAGAGAATTCTTCCAGGGTAGGGACCAGCTGGATGTCTTGAAAGGTGAAGCAATGGTATAGCGGATCATAAAACTGGACCAGGACACTCATCAACTATTAGTCCCACTTTGAGGTGACTAAACCGAGAAGAGAACCATGCCTCCTGATGAAGGTAGTAGTGTTTGGAATCCTGTAAACCAATTCCTTAAGTAAAGTAGGTGGTTGAACAAAGTTGAGCCGGATAGTATTCCTACGCATGGGCATCATGATATCCTACAAAACAGAGCAAATATGAAACCTTCTTGTCTTTGAAATGGGTTAGTCCTTATGCAGGATGTATGCAATGTTATGATGTTATGATGTTATGATAAAGGCACACCACAAGTATTCACAAAAGGCAAACATGGTAAAGGCACACAAGTCACACAAGAGAGCCCTTAGATTTCAGGCCAGCATGAAGTTTAGGTACTATCCTCTTTCAGTTTCAGTTGGTTAAGACATGTCCTAAAAATAGTAATCGGGTTCTAGAGGATCTCAATATCACTGACTACCCTCAATCGGTCATAATTCCAGTTTGGTAACCTTTTCTTGCAGCCGGAACCATCGCGAGAGTTTAGTCTCAATGAGTGTAGTATACTGCTACTGTTCTATGGCCAAGTTGGTCAATTTAAGGTTCTAAGGTCAGTTGGTGCTTAATGACTCCTCAGAAGACCCATATTCTCCTCGTTCCAACACAAGGGATATCGGTACAGACCAAGGTGTCACACCAATGTAGCTACTGCTTCACCCGTGTCGGTCTACGCCAGACAGGTCCCTCACAGTTTATTGCTACTTACCTAAAAAGGGGTACCCCAGATCCGGGTTAGGATCTATAAAACTCTGATACAAGCCCACAAAATTAAAGCATATAAGGCATACAATTGAAAACACATTGATCTAATCCTAAGGTACACCTCACTTATAAGTATCCCCAGTAGAGTCGCCAGTTCTGTGATCGGTGGAAATAGAACTGACTGTTTTGGAATGCTGGTTCGCGTTTGCGTTTCTCAAAATGTCGCGGTAAGCAAGAGTCGCCACCGTCTTTTATTTTCTCCAACAAGGAAAGGACAAAAGCACAGCAAAATTCCTTTTCGAGATGTTTCTCGGGTTCGGGAGGTAGATTATAGAAAGGGAAGGTGTTAGCACCCTTTCTATCTGTGGTTATCCACGGACTCTTAGGTACTTGCTCACTATGTTTTCAAAAAGTTTTTCTTTTCTTGTGTTTGTAGGTTTTGAAAAGTTTTGTTTTGAAAACTTTGATTTAACTCTTGTATCTGTCCTCAAGAGTGTATGAAGTGTTGTTTGAAAACTTTGTTTAAAAGTGTAAGTGCGAGAAGTATTTTTGTTTTGAAAGAGCAAGTACCCGAGAACCTCTACCTACTCAAAAGAAATTAAGCTATGTAAATGTCCTTTAGACAGTACTATCCCACTATTGAGAAGTAGGTAGCACCGTCGTTGGAGTTTTCGGGTCAATTCGATTTTAGGGACATGTGGTCACTAAAGCAATGGTAGGACGCCTTAGCGGTAACCCTAATATCCTAGATCATTTTTTATCGAGGCAACCGTGTCGAGGCAACTTTGATCTTTAGATAGGAGGGCGGCCTCTAAAACACCCTATACTCAATGACCACGTCGAGGCAACCAAGTGAGGCGTACCCTAAGAGTGGCATGTGCGAGTGTGTCAAGTTTCAGTTATGTTATCTTTGTACATGTTATGGTGATCTACGATTGATTTTTATTTAAGGATAAGTCTTGTCATGCATAGCCTAGTTATCATACATCTAGCAGTTAATAGTTGCGGAAAATAAAACTAAACTATTACAAGGCGTCGGGTATTTACATCGCCAAAAACAAACCCTTGAAAAAGTAAATGCGGAAAATAAAATGAAAGCGATAAAAAGTCCTAATTAACGCTATTACATCCTCAGAGCAATTACAACTATATGATAAAAAATTATGAATCAAAAATAGTCACACGCGCGAGAAAAATTGGATCGGAGAGTTTTTAGGGTTTTGACCCTTTTTTGAGAAAGAGATTTTTTATTATTTTGCATTTAATTAAATCAAACCTAGACTAATTAATTAATTAAAAGAAATATTTTTGGTTTTTTATGTTTCAAGGAAATAAATAAAAAATAAAATGATTAAAAGTTATCAAAAACCATAATTCTATATTAATTTTATTTATTGTGAAAATATTAAAATCAACCTAATTAAAAACTAAATTAATTATGTTAGTATTTATTTACAAAAATAACTAAATAAAAAATATTATATTTATTTTATGTTTTCTGATTTTATTATGAAAATAAATATTAATTTGTTAGTGAAAATAATAATTATGAAAAATAATTAAATGAGAGAAATAAACAAAGAAAAGAAAAGAAATAAACTTGAAGGGGGTGTTGGGCCCAAGAGGAGGTATAATCAGCATGCCTAAAGCCCATTAACAATTCCAGCCTCATTGACTTTCTGAAATATCCACACGCTTGTTGACTAAGGACCATGATAGTCCTTCCATCTAGACCCTTGGATCAGGTCTGAAGCCACTTGGCGTGCTGAGATCTGAAGCACATGGTGGACATCCCTTTGCAAGCTTACACAAGAGCGCCTGAAGAAAAAAAACAAATAAACGTTTGGGGGACCTGGGATTCGAACCCAGGTCCCAATGTTCACATGCCAACGCCTTTGCCATCCAACCAAACTGCTTCAATTGTTATTAAAATAAGGAGTAATTATTATATGGGGAAACTATTCAATATGCTGCAATATAAAAAATAACGCGCGCTTTTCAAATAAGCCAATGAGGTATCAACACATCATCATCTTCTTCGTTTGTCTTGCATAATCAGAATCAAATAGCGGGGGTTTTTAACCCCCACTAGTTCCTGCAAGGAAAAATAGCGATTAGAAATCTAGCAAGCATAAATATTTCGCGAGGTATGGGTTGTGTTCGTCTTGGCCTCACGATTTCAACCATGTATCTTATTAGTCCCAATTTTCCTTGGATTGAAAAGCCCCATTTAAAAGCTCAAGAACCCTAGAAATTTGATCATGGTATCTTTCGATTCAGGGCGTTATAGTTCAATTCAATCATGCCATTGGCTTTGTATGGTCCCTAGCAATGCAAAACAATCACTAAAACATGTTAAATGCGCATGAATTAGGATATATAGTTTTGAATCAAAAGTGCAAACCGTGGGACTGTATGTGACGATTCTTTGAGCTTTAATGCCTGAGTTTGATTGTAAAACACTCCTGGGACCTCCTGCAATGTACTTGAATGAACAAAAACCCTTGAATCGACCTAGAATGCAAGAACAGGTTTTTAATTTTCTTGGAAATTCTTGAATTTTCTATGGCCGTTTCTGCAGCTTTCAATCGTGTGTTAGGGTATGGTTAGCTTGCTTATGTATAAGGGAAACAAATTAGGTCAAAAATTTGGATCCAACCCATGTGCATTGATGTTTAAATCTTTGATTGGAAATCAAATATTCTTGATTTTTCATGATTGAACAATGTTGCCAAAATTGGATTTTTTTTGTATCTTTGACTTGTGCACGAATTTGTCAGCATGTTTTGATCATATTTGCTTCACAAATTGATTTAAAAAACAAATCTTCTATTTTCTTATAATTTAAATTAATTAAATGAATTAATATGTATTAAAAATCCAATTAATTAATAAAAATAAGAAAATAAATCCAATTAAGCTTGTTGGGTCATGCATAGGTCATGGGTGAAGTTTCAAGAAGAGATTTGAGGCCCATTAGCAAAAAGAAGGTGTTTTGGGCAAAGTTGACTTTTGCAAATTCATGAAAATTTCCCAACTTCCCTAATGCACAACTTGCTCAATTTTGATCATATGACCATGTTCTTGGATATTTTGGAAAGCTCTTGAAGTCCTCTAACCAATACCTTTGGTACCATGTCATTTGGATTTACCAATCTCAAGTTATGGCCTTTGACTCAAAGTGTACTTTTGTTGACTTTTGAAATTGACCTATAATGTAAAAATTGGTAACTTTGTATGAGAGCATTTCTTGACCTTGGAGTGTGAAGATGGATTGTAGGAAATTGCATCCTCTTAAAAATGAGCCTTGGATGGAATTTTTCTGATAAACCATGAAAAAGTTATGCCCTGGTCAAGATACAGTTGACTTTTCTATTGTCCAAAAATAGTAACTTTTGCATCTTGATGATTTTTGAGCTATTCTTGTGGAGTCATGATCAAGACTTGATCAAATGATGATTGTGGACTCAAAATAAGATGTTGACCAAAAATTCTTACTTTTGACTGCAAAATAACCATTTTGCCCTTGTAGTTGACTGTAGACCAAATGGAGCTTTTGACTGTGCAAATTGGTATTGTGAGTCTTGCAACTTGGCATGTAGGTGCTAGAGAATGTATATAGGCCTATGAGACTTGATTGAACCATTGAAAACCTCAAATTCCTTGAGAGAACCCAAACCCTAATTTCAGCTGTCTTATGAGGTGATTTGACTGTACAACCCTTGAGCTAATTTGAGGATCATTCTTGATAAATCTTGAGAAATATGGGAGGGAAAATTTTGGGGTACAACAATAAGTTTCAAGCCTTGAACCATATTTTTGATCAGTCAATTGGATAGTTGACCTAAAAATAAACTGTATTGGGGAAAAAGTCAACCATGGCCAATTTACAGTCAAACTTCATAATTTTTTATCCACATCAACATTTTAGGCTCATATGTACCATATGATCAAGTTTGGATCACAACTCCTCAAGAAATTTGATCAAATCATCAAAAGGGCAAAATGGTCAAAATTAGGGTTTTGACTGAGAAAGGGAAATTTCTGATTTTTAACCTAGCAAATGACCAATTGAGTTCAAACATGATTTCAAGAGTTCAATGTAATCATCTTGACCTAATTACATGGTTCAAAAGATCTTAAGTTCATTGGATTGACAGATGAATCTTGCAGTCAACTGATCAAAAGTCAACTGTACACTGAAAAGTCAAACTTTGACTTTTTGGTCAAAATCAAGTGCCAAGGGTCATAATTCATCAAGATATGTCAAAATATGAAACTTGTTCACCAAGAAAACCAATTTTGAAAATTAGGGTTTTGAATTTGAAAATTTTCATTAGAATTTTTCTAAGTATGAAAATTTTCTTATTTTTTCCCAACTTTCCACCACTTTTTCACCATGATGAAATTTGATTCAAAGAAAACTTCCAACATGAAAGTTGTAGTCCTCCATGAAATCTAAAACTTTGATTCACAAACTTTTCCCAAAACATGCTTGTATCTCAAGTTATGAATTTATGAACATAGGGTCATGAACTAAATAACTTAGTAAACTTTTGCCCTAATTTAGGCAGTTTTTGGACCCAACTTCATGGACATTTTTCACCTAGTTCCAAGAGGTATCTCAATTTTCATTTCAAATATGGATTCTAGATCACATTGCAAGATTTCAAAAATGTCCAAGAACTCTCCAAGATCATTTTTTTTAGGGAGAATCGAATAGGAGAAGTTGGCATTTTATCATTTTTGTTCATGCCATTTTCACATAGCATCAAGTTGCAAATCCAACCCATGATGTTTGAATTTTTCTTTACAGGTCCTAAACTCACTCTACACTCCATAATTAAATGAGAACTCGGAAGTTAAAGGCTTTATTTTCACTTTTGAAGCATTGTACAAGAGACATTTCCATTTTTGGCCAAAAGTGCACAATGCCATTTTCATAAAGGTGAGCTTTTGCAACTTTGTCAATCTTGAGCCTTGGACCTATCCCTTTGATGCAAGAAATTTCTACAGGTCTCAAGCATATTGTACAAGTTCATTTCAGGTCACAAGCAAGCAAGGACAAGCATGTTAGCATTGGTCTTGTCACTTTACTTAAAAAGCAAGAAAGGTTGTGAAAGGTCAAAAAACTTGTGCAGCTAGTAAGGAGTGGACTTTGTATCCATTCTATACAAGTATACAAACATTGTGCAACACATAACACGATTGGCTTCAGTCTGAAACTCACTCAAACTCAGAAACACCACAAAACTGCCCAAATACACAGATTTCTGCAAAACCATAGCCAACACATATTTGGCTCGTGCGTTTTGTGATTAAACACTTCAAGAACTTCATAAACATCCTACCAAATCTATCCAAGCCCTTGCCCTGGTTCTGTAACCCCTGTTTCAGCCATTGCCATTCTGAACCTTGAAGCTTGCAGCTTGACTTGTGCAGAAGGTTCCAGCCATTCTCAAGACAAACTAAGCATTGGAATAGCTTCAAGGAAGTTCAAGGAAGCTTAATCAATCCCCAGGCCTCCATTAAAGTCCCTACATTGCTCTATCCAAATCCAGTTGAAGGAGGTATTTCTCAAAACTCTATCTCTCTGAATAGGCATCCTCAAGCCACGATTTGTGAAGAAAAAATGTAGTTCATAACATGGTGAAGCTGTACATATGCATACTTTTCATTTATATTAACTATGCTGTGAGAATTTGAAGCTTGAAGTTCCTGATTTTTTTAGGTCACGAATTAGGGCTGCCAAAATTCTCCCTGATCTTTTAGAGTTAGTTTACAAATTTTATATGGTTGGAATCGTGAGCTCAAATGCCACAAGTTTCATGTTATATGTTTTTGTTTTTGTGCAAGCATTAGCAAGTTACAGTTTGAACCATGAAGCACGTGCAGACGAGATGGCTGGAGGACAGGGATGAGTGTCTTGGGCTTTTTGGCGCCTGGGCCCTTTTTGCTTTTCACACCTCCTGATTCACTATTACACCCCCTTGGCTATTATTTTATATTTTTGCATATTTCTTCATATTTTTATATTTATTGCTTTTGATTATTTTTTCTGAACAATAAAAAAATCCTAAAAATAATTAAATAATTTTTTTTCAATTTTATTTTATTTTTTATTCTTTTTTTACTTGAAAATATGGTTTATTTTAAAAAATAGAACTTATTTTATTAAATAACTTGTAAATATAATAAAAAATACTTAATACTTTTATTATATTATTTATACACATAAAATATTTATTTTATATACATATTTAATTTTTAATATTTGCACATAATATTATTTATTTTCTTATACAAAAATGGACAAAATATTAATATAAAGCATTATTTTCTTTTAATTAAAAAATTAGGGTTTCACCCCTCCAAAAATAATATTATTTTTCCTTATTTTTAAGGGTTTAAGTTAAATTATTTTCTCATACCAAAATAAAACACAAAACTTTTTTTACATAAATACATTTGCATTGCATTTTAAATATTTGTACATTTATTTAATTCACGCAATATTCAATTGGGTTGTAATAATATATTTAGGTTTATATTTGTGCAAAATCCTCATTCAAAACTTGTATCCCCCCTCCCATAATAATTGTTGTAATAGCTTAGTTTATTTTACGCAATTTATCGCTTTCATATACCATGTTTAGTAAATTAGGGTTTGCATGACAAGAACAAAAACAAAACAAAATAGAAAACCCTAAATGCAAGACAAAAGCATGAAAATGACACACATTGCACACAAGCACCCTTAGGGTTTCTCCCACTTGGTTGCCTAAATTAAAATGGTCATGTTACGCACGCGAAGTATCTTGGCAAAACAAAACAAAAATAAGATCATAATCCCTCGATGACGCTATCAAAAGGTTTCCTAAACAAATTGATCTTGGTCCCTTAAAATTGCTAAGATACTTGGCAACATTGCTATCATGGTCATACGATGACCCACGCCCGTCCCATTTACATCCAAAGATAAGGTTGCTTACCAAATCAATGGTAAGTCAACCATGTCAAAGGAATCAAAATGCACAAGAAAGACATTTGAGTAGGTAGATAGCTTCTAGTTACTTGATCAATTTCAAAACAATCCTTACTATTTTCAAAAACAAACACACACACATTTCAAAACATCTTACAAAACTTTGAAAACATGTTCAAAAGACAAACATCTTTGTATACATTCTTACGAACGAGAATCATTACAAAGATTGCCTAAACGAATGGCCTCTTTTCAAAATACTTTCAAAACCACACCAAGCACCATTTCAAACAAAACAAAGCAAAGCAAGTGATCTAAACAAGTAACTAAGAGCCCATGGAAAATCATGGATGAAAAGGGTGTTAGCACCTTCCCTTTTCATAATCTACCCCCCGAACTCAAGAAAACATCTCAAAGGTCTTTCCTGTGCTTTTTTACCTTTCCTTTTGGATAAAAGAAAAGTCGGTGGCGACTCTTGCTAACCGCGAAATTTCCGAACACAAACGCAAAACCTCAAGTCAGTTCTCCCACCGTATCACAAAGCGTAACACTATGTCTCATTGGATCATTTTGTGACCAGACTTCGGTATCGACTATCAAGCTCGGATGGCGCCAATCATTCTGATGCACCTTCGACCAAGTAGTAAAGTGATGAGACGCTCGAAGATATAAAGGCAATAGAAGAGTTGGAACCCGATGGGATTGTTTCACATAGCTGTTTTTATTTCTTTTTCACAAATTGTACAAATTCTATCCTTCGGCGGCGTTCTCTTACTAGGACATTGGCCCCTTGTATAAAACGCGTGTTACAGGCCAACTTCGAAAAATCAATACAATACATTTTTACAAGAAATTTCAAACTAGTTTTGCTTTTTCTGTTTTGTTTTGCAAGAACGTCCAATGGTTCATTTTTGATATATGCACTTGAAAATAATTGCTGCTAATAAATATTTACATAAGAAACAAAAGACAATTACTCGTAATTCTAGGAACAGGGGAAAACAAGAAATGTCCAAACCTTACAGTTGCTCTACCCACCAGGTACAGGGATAGAGCCGGCTTGAGAATATAACTGAAAGTTCATACATTCTCCACAGAGTTGCAAGTATCCAAAGACAGTGGTGTTAGCTCTCCCCAGCCGAGGTTCATAATCGCAAAGAAGTCGGCAAAATTCTCCTCAAGCAGAATTTATCTATCACTAGCAACAAAAGTTCATCCCAAGCTAAGTTTATTTCTCCAAATCGGTAGATCATCCAACAGAGTATCTCTCTTCCCCACAAAGTCATTCCCATATAGGATTATTCTCAAACAGAGTCTCTCCTGACGGAATATTCTTGAGCATAACGGACGCAAGTCTCCAGCTAATCATCTTCTGTCACTATCCCCAGCAAGAACGAAGAACTCAACTCCTTGTACTCTCCAACAGCAGTCCAGGATTTATTCTTTCCAGCCAGAGAATATCACAAGAACATTGCATATCCATACATCGTAGCATGCGCATATGCATCATACAGCACAATCTCATTTATTTTGAGAACATCATTTCTCAATACATTTCATACATCAAGACATTACATACGGCTAACTCTTTACCTTTCAGGGAAAGATGCAATCAAGTTCTCACAAGTTTTCTCTGGTTCAGTCAAATCGACACTAAGATTTCTATTCCAGTTTAAGCCATGAAGCCCGGAAATCGACCGGATAACATCTTTATTTCTCCTAAAATACTACGAAGCCTGCAATCGACCAGATAGTGGTATATCTTAAATTTAAGCTTCGAAGCCCGGAAATCGACCGGAAAACAGCTTAACCCTCAGCAAGTTATTGTGAAGCCTGGAAGTCAACCAGATAGCAATATAAGACACCGTGAAGCATGGCACACAACTAGATAACGATATAAGACGATGTGAAGCCTAGAGCACAACCAGATAGCGGCAAAGGACACTGAAACCTGGGACACGACCAGATAACAGTATAAGGCACTACGAAGCTTGGAATTCGACCAAATAGCAGTTTACTCGGCCAATTACTATGAAGCCCGGAAATTGACCAGATATTAGTATACCTTAAATTCAAGTTGAAACCCGGATGCGACCGGATAACCACTTAATTCCTTATAAAGCCTGGAGCACGACCAGATAAGAATTGGGAAATTGCAAATCCTGGAGGACGACCAGATAGCAAGTTTAATCCCATCTCCCCAGTAAGTCACTGTAAAACCCGGAACACGACCGGATAGCAGTCAGTCTTATTTTCCTCGACAAATCATTGTAAGACCTGGAGCACGACCAGATAGCAGTTTATTTTTACCTCCTCGACTAAGAGATGATTCCCCAATAGAGTAACGGACAACTGAAGTTCCTAAAACTCTATTTCTCTCAAGAAAGAGAATAGCATTCCCCAGCGTAGTCCTCCTCAACAACAGGTATATGGGTTCTCGCAAAGGAATCTCTTATGCGATCGACACTTCTTCGGATGGCATCTTTAAGCCCATCTTCCGTCATTGACTTCCAAATGGCATCTATAAGCCCATTTCTGATATTGCAAGATAAGTACCACTTCATGCGAGTGTAAATTTTTAGGCACTCTAGTGTTCAATCATCTTCAACCTTCAGATCACGAAAGGCAGACGAGCCAATCTACATCCTCAGGTTTAAGAAGATTGAACAGGGGCATCTGTTGTACCCTAAAATTTTCCGTCCCATATTTCTCAATACATTTCAAGTGAGGTCCTCAAATTGCTCAAGGAAGTCCAAGGGTTGACCAGACAACCTCTCTCCTAAGGCAATCTACCTCAAATTAAGGTTTCATTTTGCATCAAGATGCTTGAGTCCAAAGGATCCCAAATGCTCATTGTTGTACCCCAAATTTTGCCCTCTCATGTTTTCCAAAGCCTTCCCCCTGCATGGCTGACCAGAAACCCTTGCCTAAGGAAAAAGAAAATTTTTGAGTGGTGCTTTAAGTACCTTTCAATTGGCATTCTGAAAGACCCTTCGATTGGTATTATGAAGGAGCCTTTCGATTGGCATGGATAATTCCCTTCGATTGGAATTATGGACAAGCACTTCGATTGGCATGGATAATTCCCTTCGATTGGCATTATGGACAAGCACTTCGATTGACATTCCAAAAATGCTTCAATTGGCATTATGGACAAGCACTTCGATTGGCATTGTGTCAAGGCCTTCGATTGGAATTCTGAAAGACCTTTTCGTTTGGCACCTTGGGCCAAGCCTTTCAATTGGCATGCCACGGGATCCTTCGATTTAGCATTGTGTCAAGGCAGCTTCGACAGACATGTTAACCATGTCCTTCGATTAGCATGAACAGCACCTTTTGATTGGCCTGTTAACAAAGCCTTTCGATTGGAATTTTAACAAGTACCCTTTGATTGGTATATGGACAAATACCCTTCAATTGGAATTTCAGAAGGTCCTTAGACTGGAACTTCAGAGTTTCCCTTAATAAGAATATCATAACGAAATGACCTTCGAATGGCATTTCAGTGCAGAGTTTCTCTTAATCTAAGATGCTCTAATGAAGGAAGTTCTGAACACTTCAAATCAGAACTTAGACTCATCACAAGGCCAAGGGCTGGTCGAAGTTGTCTAATAGGGAATATTCTAAATAGATTCGAATTGGACTTTGAAGCTGGCAAAGAAGGGTCATTCGAAGAACACACAGTTGGTCTATTCGTAGGGCACACAGCTGGTGAAAATGAATTTCGTGTTGTCCTAGTTTGGTCGAAAGGTGTAGAAATATGGAGGGTTCGACTCAAAAGATCAAGTTGAACATTCAGACCCATAGGCTAGGCCACGTGTCTTCCCTTTTTAGGCCTGTACCCATTTGTAGTCTAAGACCACTTGCACTTAATAGCACAGTACTACCTTTTAGAAAAGTTTGTCTTGAGCCTTGCGCCTATTTTCCTTCAGAAGGAAGCAACCCCATCTGAACCATTCATCTTGCTTTTGTGGCACAAGTGGACATTTACTTTCCAGTTGGGCCTTATTTTATTATTTTCTGCACCCCAACTGCCAACAGGCCCACCACTTGTACTGTCACGTTACATTATTTTATTATTTTGCAAGGCTGGCTGTTGAAGACATGTCCATTCTTTTTCTATATAAATAGAGGAATTCTTGCAAAGCTAAGGGAGGATCTTTGGACTAGAGGAACAAATCTCCCAAATTTTCTCAAACACCACAAATCTCTCAAGTCCCTTCAACACTTGTGAGAACATACCTAGAATCCAAACAACAAATCCAGAACTGCATTCACCTGCCTAACACCAGAACATCAAACCTGTGTTACAAATACAAGCCTAAGGCACAACAAGCCTTGAGGCCTGCATAACCTCAAAACCTGCCTTACTTACCAAAGCCAGAAAACTCAAGCCAGTTCAACTGCAACTGCAAACAACCCTGCCTAAAGCCAGTCCAACTGCAACTGCAAGCCTGCCTGTATCAAAACTAACAAAAACTCAGACCTGCCTGTATCAAACCAAAGAGCAAACACTTATCCCCTTATAATCTGAAACATCCTTATACCTTGTTACCCTTTGAATCCAGTAGAAAGAACCTCACACTTATCCAGTATCAAAGACATAACTCCTGGTTCCTCCCTTCGAATCCAGAAGCATTCAAGGAAACCACTTAAAGGCCCAGCACACGTTCCAGCCTCAAGCAAGGTAAGTCATTCTTAACCTTGAACCCTTCATTTCTAGCGTAACATGTAAATAAGCTTCCTTTTCATTTCAAACATGTACATAGTGTTTGTTACCTTTTCGTTTCCACTCTTTTAGTTTGTTTTTACTGTCTCTCCTTTTGGTTTTGTTCTTTGGTTTGTTACAAATGCTCTAAGAACTAACCTGGCCCTGAGGTAATGATAGCATGGCCTTGGGCCATGATGCTATTTAATATCTCAAACTAAATAAACAAAAGACAGGAGTATGAAACAAAGCCCCAGGCTTTCTCACTGACTCCAGACCCAATCGAAGGAGACAAAAAGGTAAATTGCATCTTGCACAGATTCCAGGCCCAATCGAAGAAGGCAACAAGGCAGAAAGGCCCAGCCAGATTTCATCTTGCACAGATTCCAGGCCCAATCGAAGAAGGCAACAAGGTAGAAAGGCCCAGCCAGAGGCACACTTGCACTAAGTCCAGGCTCAGACGAAAGGCACTTCCATGTTGATGCCAGCCTCTAATCGAAGTACATGACCTGACTGGTGCCAAAGCCCAATCGAAGGCCATGACCTCACTGGCGCGAATTCCCAATCGAAGGACAGGACCTTACTGATGCCAGCCCCCAATCGAAGGAGGCCAGAAGAATGCAAATCGAAGGCTGCTGCTGCCTGGGTCGAAAGACACTCATTTTTCTTACTTTTATCTTATTTTTTCCTTATATTCTTCTGCACTTCAATATGGTTGTAATAGTGTAGGATATTTATTTGCTACATTTTTATTGCTTTATACAAATGCTAGTAAATAGGTGTGTATGGAAAGATAAAATCAACAAGCTAGACAAACCAAAAATCAAAGATAACAATGCATGAAAAACAAACACAATGCACACTTGCACCCCTAGGGTTCCATCCACTTGTTGCCTTATAAAAATGGCCATGTTATGCATGTGGGAGGTCTTAGCACAAACGAATTGAAAAAAGATCATAGTCCCTCGATGACGCTATCAAAGTTGCCTTTCAAAATGATCTTAGTCCCTACAGAAAAGTGCTAAGTCATTTCACAACATTGCTATCATGGTCATACGATGACCCGCGCCTATCCCGTTAACATCCTAACACAAGGTTGTTCACCAAATACAATGGTGAAACAACACTGTTAAAAGGGTTAAATACATAAGAAAGATCTTTGAGTAAAAATATGGTAGATAACTCTTAGTTACTTGATCAAAAATCTTGCAAAACACCCTTGCTATTTTTCAAAACACACTCCACAACACAATTTCAAAACAACTTTCAAAACATTAAAAACCTTTCAAAAAAGACATACACCTTTGTATACATTCAAACAAGAATCATTACAAAGGTTGCCTAGACAAGGCATCTTTTTCAAAACATTTTCAAAACCACACACACAAAGCACCATTTCAAACAATTGAAAAGCAAAGGCAAGTGATCTAAAATAAGTAACTAAGAGCCCATGGATAACCATGGATGAAAAGGGTGATAGCACCTTCCCTTTTCATAATCTACCCCCCGAACCCACGAAAATATCTCAAAGGTCTTTCCTGTGCTTTTTGACCTTTCCTTAGGATAAAATAAAAAGTTGGTGGCGACTCTTGCTAAACCGAAACATTTGCGAACACAAAACGCAAATCCCAAATCAGTTCTCCCACCGTATCACAGAACTGGCGACTCTGCTGGGGACATTTCTAAA
This sequence comes from Vicia faba, assembly GCA_948472305.1. Taxonomy (NCBI): domain Eukaryota; kingdom Viridiplantae; phylum Streptophyta; class Magnoliopsida; order Fabales; family Fabaceae; genus Vicia; species Vicia faba. The sequence goes on from OX451735.1 coordinate 369,278,301, forward strand.
AGTGGGGTTACCTTAGGGTTTTAGATCACCTTTACATGCTTGCTTTGATTGCTTTGATTGCTTTACTTTTTTGGTTCCTTGTTTGGGTTTGTTGTAAATCCTACACCCGGATTTGGGGGAACCTTTTTAGGTAAATAGCAATAAACTGTGAGGGAACTGTGCGGGGTATACCGACATGGTTGAAGCAGTGGCTATGTTAGTGTGACATATTTATGGGTACCGGTAGCCCTTGAGTAGTCAAGGAGAATACGGGGCCGCTGAGTGATGTCATGAAGCACTAACGAACTCTTAGAACCTTACTTGACCATCTTGGCCTTCTTTTTAGGGGTAGTGAGATGACCGACTTTGGTGCAGTCCGAAGTTGGCAGATACTCGATACTACACTCATTGAGGATTATTTTCTTGGAATATTTTGGTCGCCAGTTAAGTGGCTAAACCAAAACAATGAACATAGAAAATAATCCAGTGATATTGAGCTCCTTAGAACCCAGTTTCTATTTTAGGACAGGTTGAGCCAACTAACTTCAAAAGGGTACTTACCTACAAACCCCATGCAAGCCTAAACCTAAGGACTTGTCTGCTTTGTGTGAATATGATTACATGTATATACACTTGCTTACTTCTGCATACAGGTACATAACATCATAACATCATACCATAGCATTTTCAATAACCATTTCAAGGATCTCGAGGGTCTTTTGATACAGGGGCACGTTGAACTAGACGTCTACCAAAGGGCAAGAGGTTTCATTTTCCTCTAAACAAACACCATCAAAGATCAAGTGCAACAACTTGAATCAGGGGCTATGATCCACTTGACACGGTGAGCTTGATTCTCGTGGAAAGACATCCACCGACACAGAGTTCTCCAATCAAAGATGTTGACCAAAGTTCAACCTCTAACATTGCTCTTGTGTTTACCCCGAGAGATTCTTGAAAACATGCATCCACATATCATGCATTGCATCATAACAGGTTTTCCTTTTCAGGTTTCCTTATTCTTCCTACTGTTTATTTCAGCAAGATGGAACAAACGGTGAAAGATCTCCAAGCTCAAAACGCTCAATTCCAACAAATGCTTCTGGATATGGGTAAAGGGCAAGAGGATCTGAAAGCTCTCTTTCTCAAAGACAAGAAGAAGAAGTCCAAAAAGGCAACGGGCATCCTGAACTTAAGAAGAAGACCTAAAACCCTAGATCTTTCAACTCCACCCAACATAGGGGATAGTCTTGAAGAAAACCATAATTTGGAGATCAATGATGCTGAAGCTGACTACTCCGAGGAACAATATCCTCCCGCTGATGACAAGTATAAACAGTTGGAGGATCGCCTCAGTTCTATGGAGATTCAACAAATACCTGGCTTGGATTTAGGAGACATGGGTTTGGTTTCTGGAGTGGTCATCCCTCCAAAGTTCAAAGTCCCTACCTTTGCCCTATACGATGGAGTTTCTTGCCCTAAGATGCACTTAAAGTCTTATGTCCGCAAGATTCAACCATACACAACTGATCCAAAGCTTTGGATCCATTTCTTCTAAGAAAGCTTGGTAGGGACTCAACTCGAGTGGTTTTATCAATTGGAGAGTTCTCGCATCCACACCTGGAAGGATTTAGCTGCTGCTTTTTACAAACAGTATCAGTATAACGCTGATCTTGCACCAACTCGTGTGCAATTGCAGAACATGACCATGGGTTCCAACGAGAGCTTCGAAGGATACGCTCAAAAGTGGAGAGATCTGGCTGGTAGAGTGCAACCCCCTTTAACTGACAGGGAGTTGATTGACATCTTCATGGGAACTTTGACAGGGCCTTTCTTCAAACACTTGATCGGAAGCTCTTCAGCCGGGTTCACCGAGCTAATACTGACCAGCGAAAGGGTCGAAACTCGCATCAAAAGTGGGAAGATTCAAGAAGCTACACCTTCTAATGCTCAGAAAAAGCCTTACAGTGGGAAGAAAGAGTCCAATGTTGTGTACAGTCAAAAGAGTCGTCATGACCAACACGTAGGGGCAGTCCTGATCTCTGGTTCTACGTCACACCAACAACAGCAAAAGGGAAATCAACGAAGGCCAGACGAGCCTAAAAGATAGTTCACCAACATCAACATGTCGCTGTCTCAAGCACTGCAACACTTGTTGAGGATGAATCTGATTGCATTGATAGGACCTCATCCAAACCCCAAGACTTCTTCTCTTAACTAGAATCCTAATGCAACGTGCGCTTATCATTCTGATAGTCTCGGGCATGATACTAACGATTATTGGGCATTAAAGTACAAGATTCAGAATTTGATTGATGCCAAGGAGGTTGAGTTTGTCCTCCGGAGACTCCAGCATAATCAATGCTCCTTTGGCCAATCATTGAGAGCGTCTTTGTTTCATTTTAATTTTCAAGTTGCAATTCCTTTTGTTATTCAAACAATTATCTATTAATTTCAAACTTTGTTTCATTAATGCATTGCATATGTTTGTCTTGATTTGATCCACTCATTTTCATTACATTTAAACTGTGCTTTTTACTCTCTTTGTGACATTTAACTCTTTCTAAAAGTTACAAGCCTTTAGAAGGAGGATGACGAAACAATGCCATAATCTCATAACAGTATGCTATTGAACAGACCTTGCTGACGATGTACAGGCGTTTCTTTCAAATCCTAAAAACTGGAGTTATAAGGAAGATAATCCCTAGTCAACCCCTTCGAGCCAAAAAAGTAGAATTTTTCTGTTTTAAACACAAATTGAAACCTTTAAACCTGGGGCAGGGTAGTCACTCAGTTAATTCAAAAGATGCGCATTGAAGTCGCAAACTCTCAGTTCGTAATACAACGAACGACATCAAAAGCATTCCTCTGGAATCAAAAGACAGTGGTGGTTCCTTATCTCATAGGCAGTCAATCTCTCAAAAGAGAAAATCCCACTAAGCCAAAACCTACAAAGGAGGCTTAAGAAAGCTGGGGCATCCCGCTGACTGTAATCTCAAAAACAGGAACAGTCAGGCAAAAGTTAGGGATAACAAATCAAAAGAACGAGGTCGCTACAAATCCTCAACAACATGAAAAATGTTGCAAAAATGACTGCCTTCCAAAATTCAACTTGTGTGAACCATCACCAAAAACGTCGTTCCAAATTTGAATAGAGTTCGACGCATAATTAACTGAGTTTAGGATTGAAGAACATCACGAAGAGCGGGTGAGTACAAATATACTTTGAGCCTTTATCCTTTGTTTCTTAAACCATGAACCAAGCCACGTTACAACCCTTCAAAAGTCCTAATTGAAGCATGGGTTAGTTCGAAAGCATACTATTACAAAAGGTATCCTGACACCTGTAAGGCTTTGCCCTAAATCTTGTGTTGAATTTGTCTTATAAAAAGTTTTCTGCTAAAAAACGCATTTTTCAAAATTTCAAGACAAACATAAACTTTGCATTACTTGAATATCATTGTTTGCATATGGCTATTTGTTAACAGCGGAGAAATTCACACAATGAATATCCAGTGAACAAAATCTCTCTCAGTGAACAAAATCAATTCAAAAAGGATGACACTTCCATTGACAAATCTCCTATCAACAAGGGGGCATGACATGTCACTATCCAGCACACCTGGGGCAGTCCAGTCAAGATTTCAAGAAATCTCTGAAGAATTACAGAGTAACTAGGGGCAAGTCTCCATCTCTGTCACTTGGGGCATTGAACGTCAACCCCGACAAAGGGTTACATACGATCAAACTTTTGGCAATGCCACAAACATTCGCTACTAGGGGCAATGACAAGTCTCCCTAAAGTCCTTCTCATAGGATGATTCCCCAGCAAGAGTATAATCTCTGACCCCCTTTCCTCGGCTGAATCAACCTCAAGAATCCTCGAGGACTCCCCCCAACGAAGATGTCACCTCTCTAGTGGACTGACGACAGGGTTTATTTCCCCAACAACACCAGGATTCCCCAGCTTGAGTTTGCCTCTCCGACTACTACAAATCAAAGTACCACAACTCCTCTTCCCCAGTAGACTACTCTACAATCCCCAGCAAGTTACTGCAAAACCTAAACCCGGTCAGATATCAGTTCAACTTCGACTCCCCAGTAGAGCAACGGACGACTAAGACTCCTAAACTCTTTTCCCAAGCAGAAATAAACATACTCCCCACAGAGTTTTCAACTTCCCCCAGCGGAGTTCTCCTCAAACAACAAAACAGGAATCCATTGGAAATATTCTAAGCAAAGTTTGAAGACACACATACTATTTAACAGCAGTCCAGGATTTAATGACTCCACAGCTTTTGTCAAGGACTTATTTTCCCAGACAAAAATACATTCATTAACATTTCACATTTCATACATCCTATGATAAGTGCATACAACGCAATCTCATTTACTTTGAGAACATCATGACATCGTGAATTTCATACATCATAACATTGCATACAACTAACGTTTTACCTTTTCAGAAAAAGGTCAATCAAAAGATGGCTACCATCAACCTTTTCAAGTTCCAGATTAATACCTGAAACCAGACAGGACAACTATCTACTTGATCATCATGAAGCAACCCTACACCAGTTCCTTCTTATTCCAGATGCAGTTTTACACGGACTCATCATCAGGAAACCCTACACCGGTTCCCTTCTCAATTCCAGATTCAGTTTCACACTGACTCATCATCAGGCAACCCTACACAGGTTCCTTCCTTCCAAGATGCAGTTTCACACGGACTCATCATCAGGCAACCCTACACAATTTCCTTCCTTTCAAGATGCAGTTTCACACGGACTGGTCATCAGGCAACCCTACACAGGTTCCTTCCTTCCAAGATGCAGTTTCACACGGACTCATCATCAGGCAACCCTACCCAGGTTCCTTCTTTTAAATTCCAGATGCAGTTTCACACGGACTCATCATCAAGCAACCCTACCCAGGTTCCTTCTCTACATTTATAGATGTAATTTCACACGGACTCATCATCAGGCAACCCTACACAGGTTCCTTCCTTCCAAGATGCAGTTTCACACGGACTCATCATCAGTCAACCCTACACAGGTTCCTTCCTTCCAAGATGCAGTTTCACACTGACTCATCATCAGTCAACCTTACACAGGTTCCTTCCTTCCAAGATGCAGTTTCACACGGACTCATCATCAGTCAACCCTACACAGGTTCCTTCCTTCTAAGATGTAGTTTCACACGGATTCATCATCAGTCAACCCTACACAGGTTCCTTCCTTCCAAGATGCAGTTTTACACTGACTCATCATCAGGCAACCCTACACAGGTTCCTTCTTTCAACTTACAAAATTACAATTCAACAAGAATTCTTGGATGGCATCTACAAGCCCATCTCCAACAGGATTCTATCACCTCTCCAAATGGCATCTTTAAGCCCATTCCCTCTACCATCACATCACCGAGTGCAAATTTCTGGGCACTCTAGTGTTCAATCATCTTCCACCTTCAAGTCACAAATGGCAGATTCGCCAATCTAACTCTTCAGGTGTAAGAAGATTGAACAGGGGCAGTTGTTGTACCCCAAAATTTGCCCTCTCATGTTTTTCAAAGCCTTCCCCCTGCATGGATGACCAGAAACCCTTTCCTAAGGAAAAAGAAAATTTTTGAGTGGTGCTTTAAGTACCTTTCGATTGGCATTCTGAAAGACCCTTCGATTGGTATTCTGAAAGAGCCTTTCGATTGGCATGGATAATTCCCTTCGATTGGCATTATGGACAAGCACTTCGATTGACATTCCAAAAATGCTTCAATTGGCATTATGGACAAGCACTTCGATTGGCATTGTGTCAAGGCCTTCGATTGGAATTCTGAAAGACCTTTTCGTTTGGCACCCTGGGCCAAGCCTTTCAATTGGCATGCCACGGGATCCTTCGATTTAGCATTGTGTCAAGGCAGCTTCGACAGACATGTTAACCATGTCCTTCGATTAGCATGAACAGCACCTTTCGATTGGCCTGTTAACAAAGCCTTTCGATTGGAATTTTAACAAGTACCCTTAGATTGGTATATGGACAAATACCCTTCAACTGGCATTTCAGAAGGTCCTTGGACGGGAACTTCAGAGTTTCCCTTAATAAGAATATCAGAACGAAATGACCTTCGAATGGCATTTCGGTGCAGAGTTTCTCTTAATATAAGATGCTCTGATGAAGGAAGTTCTGAACACTTCGAATCAGAACTTAGACTCATCACAAGGCCAAGGGCTGGTCAAAGTTGTCTAATAGGGAATGTTCTAAATAGATTCGAATTGGACTTTGAAGCTGGCAAAGAAGGGTCATTTGAAGAACACACAGTTGGTCCATTCGAAGGGCACATAGCTGGTGAAAACGAATGCCGTGTTGTCCTAGTCTGGTCGAAAGGTGTAGAAATATGGAGGGTTCGACTCAAAAGATCAAGTTGAACATTCAGACCCATAGGCTAGGCCACGTGTCTTCCCTTTTTAGGCCTGTACCCATTTGTTGTCTAAGACAACTTGCACTTAATAGCACAGTACTACCTTTTAGAAAAGTCTGTCTTGAGCTTTGCGCCTATTTTCCTTCAGAAGGAAGCAACCCCATCTGAACCATTCATCTTGCTTTTGTGGCACAAGTGGACATTTACTTTCCAGCTGGGCCTTATTTTATTATTTTCTACACCCCAACTGCCAACAGGCCCACCACTTGTACCGTCACGTTACATTATTTTATTATTTTGCAAGGCTGGCTGTTGAAGACATGTCCATTCTTTTTCTATATAAATAGAGGAATTCTTGCAAAGCTAAGGGAGGATCTTTGGACTAGAGGAACAAATCTCCCAAATTTTCTCAAACACCACAAATCTCTCAAGTCCCTTCAACACTTGTGAGAACATACCCAGAATCCAAACAACAAATCCGGAACTGCATCCACCTGCCTAACACCAGAACATCAAACCTGTGTTACAAATACAAGCCTAAGGCACAACAAGCCTTGAGGCCTGCATAACCTCAAAACATGCCTTCCTTACCAAAGCCAGAAAACTCAAGCCAGTTCAACTGCAACTGCAAACAAACCTGCCTAAAGCCAGTCCAACTGCAACTGCAAGCCTGCCTGTATAAAAACTAATAAAAACTCAGACCTGCCTGTATCAAACCAAAGAGCAAACACTTATCCCCTTAGAATCTGAAACATCCATATACCTTGTTACCCTTTGAATCCAGTAGGAAGAACCTCACACTTATCCAGTATCAAAGACATAACTCCTGGTTCCTCCCTTCGAATCCAGAAGCATTCAAGGAAACCACTTAAAGGCCCAGCACACGTTCCAGCCTCAAGCAAGGTAAGTCATTCTTAACCTTGAACCCTTCATTTCTAGCGTAACATGTAAATAAGCTTCCTTTTTGTTTCAAACATGTACATAGTGTTTGTTACCTTTTCGTTTCCACTCTTTTAGTTTATTTTTATTGTCTCTCCTTTCTGTTTTGTTCTTTGGTTTGTTACAAATGCTCTATGAACTAACATGGCCCTGAGGTAATGATAGCATGGCCTTGGGCCATGTTGCTATTTAATATCTCAAACGAAATAAACAAAAGACAGGAGTATGAAACGAAGCCCCAGGCTTCCTCACTGACTCCAGAGCCAATCAAAGGAGACAGAAAGGTAGATTGCATCTTGCACAGATTCCAGGCCCAATCGAAGAAGGCAACAAGGCAGAAAGGCCCAGCCAGATTGCATCTTGCACAGATTCCAGGCCCAATCGAAGAAGGCAACAAGGTAGAAAGGCCCAGCCAGAGGCACACTTGCACTAAGTCCAGGCTCAGACAAAATGCACTTCCATGCTGATGCCAGCCTCTAATCGAAGTACATGACCTGACTGGTGCCAAAGCCCAATCGAAGGCCATGACCTCACTGGCGTGAATTCCCAATCGAAGGACAGGACCTTACTGATGCCAGCCCCTAATCGAAGGAGGCCAGCAAAATGCAAATCGAAGGTTGCTGCTTCCTGGGTCGAAAGACACTCATTTTTCTTACTTTTATCTTATTTTTTTCCTTATATTCTTCTGCACTTCAATATGGTTGTAATAGTGTGGGATATTTATTTGCTACATTTTTATTGCTTTATACAAATGCTAGTAAATAGGTGTGTATGGAAAGATAAAATCAACAAGTTAGACAAACCAAAAATTAAAGATAACAATGCATGAAAAACAAACACAATGCACACTTGCACCCCTAGGGTTCCATCCACTTGTTGCCTTATAAAAATGGCCATGTTATGCATGTGGGAGGTCTTAGCACAAACGAATTGAAAAAAGATCATAGTCCCTCGATGACACTATCAAAGTTGCCTTTCAAAATGATCTTAGTCCCTACAGAAAAGTGCTAAGTCATTTCACAACATTGCTATCATGGTCATACGATGACCCGCGCCTGTCCCGTTAACATCCTAACACAAGGTTGTTCACCAAATACAATGGTGAAACAACACTGTTAAAAGGGTTAAATACATAAGAAATATCTTTGAGTAAAAATAGGGTAAACAACTCTTAGTTACGTGATCAAAAATCTTGCAAAACATCCTTGCTATTTTTTAAAACACACTCCACAACACAATTTCAAAACAACTTTCAAAACATTAAAAACCTTTCAAAAAGACATACACATTTGTATACATTCAAACAAGAATCATTACAAAGGTTTCCTAGACAAGGCATATTTTTCAAAACATTTTCAAAACCACACACACAAAGCACCATTTCAAACAATTGAAAAGCAAAGGCAAGTGATCTAAAACAAGTAACTAAGAGCCCATGGATAACCATGGATGAAAAGGGTGCTAGCACCTTCCCTTTTCATAATCTACCCCCCGAACCCATGAAAACATCTCAAAGGTCTTTCCTGTGCTTTTTGACCTTTCCTTAGGATAAAATAAAAAGTCGGTGGCGACTCTTGCTAAACCGAAACATTTGCGAACACAAAACGCAAATCCCAAGTCAGTTATCCCACCGTATCACACTCACCATTGTCCTAATATGTTCTCAAGATCATCCATGTCAAGTTTCAAGATTTGCAGAGGAAGTTTGCTCAGTCAATTGCTCAAAGGCCTGAAAATCGACTGTGTTAGGGCAAAAGTCAATTGTGGCCCACATACAGTCATACTTCAAGTTTTTTTGTCAACATTATCATTTTGAAGTATTATTCATCATTTGATCAAGGGTTGATCATGATTCCACAAGGATTGCTCACAATTCATCAAAATCCAAAAGTTGCTAAATTAGGGTTTTGTAGGAAAAGTCAACTCAACTTTGACCAAGCATAACTTTCTCATACTTAATCAAAAATGACCCATCCAAAGCTCATTTTGAAGAGGATGTAATTCCCTAAAATTCATCTTCATCTCCCAAGTTCAAAATAAGAACTCACAAGAAGATATAAATTTGGACATTATAGGTGCTTTTGAAAAGTTAACAAAAACACCTTTTGGGCCAAAGATTCATACATGAACATGGAAGACTAAATTGAGATGAGACCAAAAGGTTTGCTTAGAGGACTTATTAAGATTTCTAAAAAGTCAAAGTACACATATCTAAGGTTAAAATTGAGAGAGTTATGCATTGGCCAAGTTGACCCTTTTTGCAAAATTGCCAAGAGTCAAATGTGTCCAAAATTGCATTTTTTGTCAAATGGGACCAACTTTTTATGCTTGCACTGAATTTGTAATGTGACCCACGACCCATGAGCCCTTCCACTTGTCATTCTTTTATTCTTATCATTTATTTTTATTTTATTTCATTTAAATCAAATAAAATCAAAATAAAATAATGAAAATATCAAAAACTAATTAAAGCTTGAGATTTTGTGCATGATTAGGTCCATTACACAGCTGGAGACAAAATCAAATTGTGCAAAGTTCAAAATGGACAGAAAAAGATTGAGTTTGCTTATTTTGGAAATATTTTGCACAAGGATCAAACCAAGAATCAATAATCATAATTGGAAAAGATTTGAAACAAATTATAACCCTAATACATTCTTGGATACATAAGGAACAAGTGAAGACCAAAAACAAGAGGTTGAAGGCGTGCAAGAGAGAGAACGAATTTCAAAAAATCTAAGAAAAAGTTGCAAACTGATTTCCAAGTTCCAGGCCATCTCAAGCCATTCTAATCATACCAATCAATTGCTGGACTCCCCAGGATCGCGTTTCAATTGCTAGCAAGCCTCCCCACGCTCAGAATCACTTTGTAAGATTCTCACGGTTTGCTTCTTTTTCTTGAACTCAAACATATTGATTGTGGCATATTTAGCATGTTTGATTGGTATATTCGTAATCCTTGAGATGTTTGCAAGCTAATGGTTATGATTAATTACATTTTTATTGATTGTATATCAAGTTGCCATGGCTAGGGTTCGTGCTTTGTTTTTAGGGGTTTTGCATACAGGGAAAATTGGCCATTAATAATGGTGCCATGATGCTCGTGAGGTTGCAACGAGTTGATTGGTGGCATTGGTTTTGATTTATCATGTGCGTACAAGGTTTTGGAAATGCACAGGGTTATACATATGCTCAGTGTCCTTAGGTAAAAGCTATGAAACTTACAGCGACGGTGGGAGGAAGAAGAAGGATATATGGCGCTTCATGGTTTGCCAGTTTGAATTTCACGCGTTCCAACAATTAACTTTTTGTTTTTATCATATAATGTTTATTGGTTATTGTTTATACAACTAACATGGCCAGCTCAGATGGCAAGCGTGCAGTGGGAAAATGCCTAAGGGCCTGGGTTCGATCCCCAAGTCCCAACTTTATTTCATGTTTTTCTTGGACAGGCAATCTAGTGCATCTCACACTCCAGGATCCATCATGCACTCTCCAGATCTGATCATCCAAACCACCAAGGCTTCAGATCTAAGGGTTTCCCATGAGGGTCCACAATACACCCCAGTCAAGCATGTGCAGGGGATTGGACGAAGTCAACAAAGGCCTGAGCTTGTTGGGCTTAAATTTGCAAACAGCACCCCCCTTTTGCTAAGCAACCAGGCCCATTCTCTTTCTTTTTATTTATTTCTTTTATTTAAATTAATTTGTTTAAATATTTTCTAACACAATTAATTTCTTTTATCACAAAAAATCGTAAAATCAAGAATTTCACAAAAATTAGAATTAGGTTTTTATTTTATCAAATTTAATTTAATGATTAGTTTAATTTAATTTAGGGTAATTCTAACTTTTTATATAATTAAAATCAATTAGAAAAAATTAGGGTTAACTTTTGATTTAATTTTTATTTCTTTCTCAAATAAAATAAAATATAAAAATAGGTTAATTTAATTATTTTTCTTAAATTTAAATTAATTAGGAATTGGGTTTTTTTTTTATTTATTTAATTAAACTTTATTTTCTCAAAATAACACAAAAAACGACAAAAAAATGGTTTTTTCTTTTAAATTACAATTAGGTGTTGGGGCCAAAACCCTAATTCTCTCGTTTTCGATTCATCGCGCGCGTTTATTATTTTTGCAATATTAATGTAACTGCTCACAGTATGTAATAGTTTAAATTAGGATTTTCTTTATTTATCATTTTTACGGGGTTTTTTGGCTATGTAATTAATCCCTACCCCGAAGCCTTGTAATAGCGTAGGTTTCTACTTTCCCGCATTTTAATTCTCGCAAATATTAATTGTTTAGATGTATGTTAATAGGATTGTATGACAAGATTGCATGATAATTTAAAACAGTTAGAAAACCCCAATGTGCAAAGATAATAATTGAAATCAAATCACTCGCACATGCGCACTCTTAGGGTATACTCTCACTTCAGTTGCCTTCGGTAAACGGTCATTAAGTATAGGGTGTCTTAGTGGTTACCCTCCTGTCTAAACAAAGATCAAATGTCCCGTTCGGAAATGTTGCCTCGGAAAGGTTGCCTCGGAAATGTTGCCTCGAATATGATCTTAAGACTTTAGGGTTATTACTAAGACGTCTTAACATTGCTTTAGTGATCGTACGTCCCTTACGAATTGACCCTTACAATTCCAACGATGGTGCTACCTATTTCTTAATAATGGGATAGCGCTGTCTAAAGGAAACAAGAACAGAAACAATCTTTTTCCGAGTAGGTAGATGCTAGTAGGTACTTGCTCAAAAACAAACTTTTTCACACCAAACACTTTTCAAACAAAGTTTTCAAAAACACTTCGTAACACTCTTGAGGACAGAAACAAGGGTTAAAATGAAGTAAAACAAAACTTTTCAAAACAAACACACACAAGCAATTTTAAAAGATGAGCAAGTACCTAAGATCCCATGGAAAACCATGGATAGAAAGGGTGCTAACACCTTCCCTTTCTATAATCTACCCCCCGTACTCAAAATCTCGAAAAAGGTTTTTTATGTTCTTTTTCCTTTTCTTGATTGGATAAAATAAAAGTCGGTGACGACTCTTACTTACCGCGAAATTTTGCAAATACAAAATTCAAAACGCAAACCAGCATTTCCAAAACAGTCGGTTCTGCCACCGTATCACAGAACTGGCGACTCTGCTGGGGAGACATAAGTGGGGTATATCTTAGGATCTAGTTCATAATAATTGCTTCTCTTGTTTGTTTTGGTTGCTTTACTTTTAAGGGTTTTGTTTGGGAGTTACTATAGATCCTAACCCGGATCTGGGGACACCTTTTAGGTAAGTAGCAATAAACTGTGAGGGAACTGTACGACGTAGACCGGTACGGTTGAAGCAGTAGCTATGTTGATGTGGCACATTGGTTAGTACCGGTATCCCTTGTGGAGAAACGAGGAGAATACGGGGCTGCTACGTGTGTCATTAAGCATCAACTGACCTTAGAACCCTTAATCGACCAACTTGGCCATTAGAAAGTAGTGAGATAGCCAGCCTCGGTGTAAAGTTGAGAACTGATTAATACTCGATGCTACACTCATTGAGACCATACTCTCGAGATAGTTCCGACCGCAAGAAAAGATTGCGTGAGCTGAAACCATGACTGGTGGAGGATGGTCAGTGATATTGAGAACCTCTAGAACCCGGTTACTTTTTCTAGGATAGGTTGAAACCAACTGAGCTTCAAGAGGGTAGTACCTAGACCTCATGCAAGCCTTAAACTTAAGGGCTTTTGTGTGACTTGTTTGCCTTTGCCATGCCTATTATTTGCTATACATGTTGTTTTTATCATGACATCATACATCATAGCATAGCATACATACTTCATCGTACTAACCATTTCAAAGACCAAGGGAATTTATCTTTGTTCTGTTTTGCAGATTATGGCTTCCGTGCGCAAAAATACCATCCGAGTTAACTTTGTGCAAATACCTGCTCAACTTAAAGAGTTAGCCTCAAGAGTTTCTGAGACTTCTATGTTCATTAAGAGGCATGGTCAGCTTCTTAGCCTGGTCACCTCAAAGTTTGATGAGCAGATGATGAGTGTGCTTTTCCAGTTCTTCGATCATGTGCATCATTGCTTCACCTTTCTAAATTACCAGTTGGTTCCCACTTTGGAATAGTTCTCTCACTTATTGGGTATATCCATCCTAGAGCAGGTGCCTTTCACAGGTATGGAAGAAACTCCTAGACCAGAAGACATTGCCTCAGCTCTGCATCTAAAACGGGCTGATGTAGTATCCAATTGGGAAACACGAAGCAGGGTCGAAGGTTTCTTAGCCAAATTTCTGATGGATCAGGCTCGGCTGTTCTGGGATAATTTAGATTTTCATGATTTCGAAGATATCTTGGCTCTCCTTATCTACGGTTTGGTTCTCTTCCCGAATCCGGATTCCTTCGTGGATGTGAATGCGGTTAAGATATTCCTTTCTTGCAATCTTGTGCCTACTTTACTGGGTGATATCTTGCATGCCCTCTACACTCGTACTATGCGAAGAAGAGAGACTCTCATGTGTTGCATGCCGTTGTTGTCGAGGTGGTTTATTTCGCACCTCCCCAAGTCTGTGTTGAAGAATGAAGAAGGTTTGGGATGGTCTTACAGGATAATGTCACTTGCCCATATAGACATTCTTTGGAGCTCCCGAATTATGGAAGACACTGCTGTCATTGATCGTTGTGGGGGATACCCTAATGTCCCATTGCTTGGAATCAGAGGGGGTATAACCTACAATCCCTGTCTAGCTTTGTGACAATTTGGTCGTGCTCGGAGGGACGGTCCTCATGAGTTACTTCTTGAGGATATTGCATTTGACTACAAGAAAGACGGACGAGCACCGCCGGAGGTTTATACGAGCTTGGGGCATGGTGAACAGATATGACCCCCAAGAGCTGGGACCAAGGACTTCCCTTCCTATGCAGCCTTATCTCCAATGGGTCCGAGCTCGTGCCCAGAAGCTTGGGATGCCTTATGAAGCAGTATTGCCAGTGATTGTGGAGCCCACCAATGAAGAGGGAATTCCTTACACAGTCCTTTATCCTTATATGCCCATTGATCCTGGGGCATTGCAGAGATCCTGGATTCAGTTGAAAGAGGAGAGGGATACTTACCGAGAGAAGTACCATGAGCAAGAAAGGAAGATTCTGAAGCTCACTAGGCAGCTCGAGGAGGAAAGAGTGATCAATGACTACGTCAGCACAAAGAGGAAGAGTCCATGGGACTTTTGATTTTGATTTTCTAGTTGTAGATTTGTTTTCCATTTACTTATTTGTAACGCCTCAAAGGCATTGTTGAACCTTTTACAAGTTAATCTAATAAAGTTTGTTTATTTTTGGTTTGCAAATTTAAATCTCCCAAAGTCTTTGAAATCATTGCATGTGCATCCCATTATCATGCACAACATTACAGGTACCATTACAGGTTTCTCATCTTCTTCGCTATTTATTTCAGCAGAAATGTCTTCTGATCAAGCCATCAAAGATCTTCAGGCACAGAATGCCCAATTCCAGCAGATGTTCTTAAGTCTGGCTAAAGGGCAAGAGGATTTGAAGACCCTGATTCTTAAAGAGAAGAAAAAGAAGAAGAAGGTTGGTATTCTGAACATGGGTAGAAGATTCGGAGAAAGGATAAGACAATCAGTTGATCTGACCTCCTCATCCAAAGACAGGGAGAACCAAGAAAGGACAAAGGACCCTAGTTCAGTAGTTTCTGATAATGATATAGATTATGATGATGAGCAATATCCTCCTGCCGAGGATTGGTACAAGCAACTAGAAGATTGTCTGAGTGCTATGGAGATTCAGAAGATCCATGGTTTGGATTTCGGAGAGCTGGGACTGGTATCGGGAGTGGTGATCTCTCATAAGTTCAAAGCTCTGGTTTTTGCCAAGTATGATGGAGTATCCTGTCCAAAACTCCATCTCCGCTCGTATGTCAGGAAAATCCAACCCCACACTTCTGATAGAAATTTGTGGATACACTTCTTTCAAGATAGTCTGTCAGGGACTCAACTTGAATGGTTTTATCAATTGGAAGGAGCCAATGCCCGAAACTGGGAGGACCTTGCTGCTGCTTTTTACAGGTAGTATCAGTATAACACTGACCTTGCTCCCACTCGTACTCAGCTCTAGGGTATGTCTATGGGTGCAAGTGAAGGTTTTAAAGACTATGCTCAAAAGTGGAGAGACTTGGCTAGAAGAGTCCAACCCCCTTTGTCTTATAGAAAGTTGGTTGACATATTTCTAGGGACGCTATCTGGTCCATTTTTCAACCATCTGATCGGCAGTTCGTCATCTGGGTTTACTGAGTTGATCTTGACTGGGGAGAGAGTAGAAGCTGGTATCCGAAGTGGTAAGATACAGAAGGATACTTCATCAAGTGCAGTAAAGAAGCCTTTCACCGGTAAGAAGGAACCTAGTGCAGTCTACGGCCCGAGGGGCCAAAGCAGACCTGAACACCGTCAAGCAGTAAATGCAGTAGTGATATCAAGACCCACAGTTGCTCCACAATGTAACAATCAACAAAGGGTGGAAACACCACAGAGGCAGTTCACTCGGCTCAATATGACCTTGACTCAAATTCTACCATAATTATTGAAGACTAATCTGGTAACTCTGAGGGAGGCCCCGAAGAACCCCAACACCACATCTCCCCACTATAACCCGAATGCCCGCTGCGCCTATCACTCCAAAAGTCCAGGTCATGATACAAAAAAATGTTGGGCCTTGAAGAACAAGGTGCAAGACTTAATCTAAGCCAAAGAGATTGAGTTTGACGCTTCGGAGAAGCCCAATGTCATAACTGCTCCCATGCCTAAACATGGTCATGGAGTAAATGCTATAGACAATGATTTATTTGTGACCTCCGTGGAAGAAATTTCTACTCCTTTAATGATAGTAAAGAAGAATTTGTTGTTGGCAAGTTTATTTTCGGGCTGTGGTGAAGGTTGCCACACGTGTTCAATTCTGCCTGCTGGTTGCCACTTATTCAAATCAGGTGTTCAGCGCCTGATGGATAACAAAGAGATCCTGTTTGAAAATACTATGATTCCATTGGTTCCAATTCAAGATGTTGTCATCATAACCATTTCTGCCAATCCTTCCAAGGTTTCCTCGAGAAAGCCCGCTAGGATTATACCCGTCCCAAGAATTTCTCCATTGATAATTACTGTCCCTGGTCCTATCCCATACACTTCGGATAAGGATGTCCCTTGGCACTATGGTGCTGACGTGTATTACCATGGAGTTAAACAAGACTTAAATAGTGAGGAGGTTGATGTTGATGTCAGCAATATTTTCAGGGCTAGCAAGGTCACCAGAAGCGAAAGACTCTTTTCTCCCGAGATTTCCCCTTCGACTGTTCATAAACCTATTGTCATTCCATCTACTAGTACATCAGCTACTGTCCCAGTTTCTACTCCAGTCATCACCCCTGTCGTCGAGCCATCTGGGACTCGGGGCAAAGAAATCATAGGTGAGCCTGCCCGGACGGAGGCACCTAAGAAGATCATTGTAGAAACCTCGAAATAAGAGATAGAAGAAATTTTGAAGATTATCAAGAAGAGCGACAACAACGTAGTCGAGCAGCTGGGGCAGACCCCGTAGAAAATCTCCATGTTGTCCTTGTTATTGTGTTCTGAAGCCCATGCAAAGGCTCTAATTGCATTCCTCAAGACTGCGCATGTGCCGCAAGAAAATTCAGCCAATCAATTCAAAGATTGTGTAGCCAATTTGACTACCGACAATGGGTTGGGTTTCTCAGATGCAGATCTGACTGCTAAAGGAAGAAATCATAATGATGCTCTACATGTCTCGATTGAGTGCAGGGGCACTACTATGGACCATGTACTGGTGGATACCGGGTCCTCAATGAATGTTCTGCCAAAGAAAGCATTAGACCGTCTGGACTGTGAAGATTTGATTCTAAAGCCAAGCAATATTGTGGTCAGGGCTTTCGACGGGTCAAAAAGGATGGTGCACGGGGAGGTGGACATCCCTGTTAAAGTTGGATCTCAGAATTTTGCATCCACCTTTTATGTGATGGATATCAGATCATCATATTCTTGCTTGCTAGGTCGCCCTTGGATTCATAAGGCTGGGGCAATGACTTCCACGCTCCATCAACTGTTGAAATATTCGATAAAGGGGAAGATTGTCACGGTACAAGGTGAAGAGGAGTACATGGTGAGTCATCTCAATTCCTTTCACTACGTGGAGATGGATGGGGAGTTCATCGAAACCCCTTGTCAGAACTTTGAAGAAGTCCCTCAGACTTTAGCGTTAACAGAAGTTGCTACGGACAAGCCTCCGATGAAGATGGCTTCTCTCAAGGATGTCAGGGCTGTAATTGAATAAGGGGCTCAAAGGGCTGTTAGGCACGCACGGATTGGAAGACCTCCTCTGCAAATCAGTAATCAGGGAGTTAATGCAATTGAGGACAATGAAGAGGATTCATACATTGACAGTTGGATCTACCCTACAACCAATGGTGGATTGAACGACTGGACGGCAAAGGACTTCATACCTGTTTCTTTTATTCCACAGTAATTGACTTTTGTTTTAAGAGTTATAATAGACAGTTTGAAACTTTACAGGCGGTGCCTTACCCGAGGCATTTTGGCTTTGCTTGTGAGGGCTTATTATTTGTCATTTCATATATCATCAATAAAACATTGGACGTTTCTTGCATTACAAATTTTGTGCTCCTTGTCTTTCTTTTCTATCTCGCACTTTATCAAAACAGCTATTCTCTTACACACACTCACATATCATAATGCAAATCCATATCCACTCTGGATCCCATTGATAACAACTCTACTACTGCCAGCTATGACTTTGAAAATCCGATCAACCAAGCCGAGGACAAAGGTGAGGATGATTATGAGGTGCCTGGGGAACTTTATAGACTATTACTACAGGAAGAAAGGGCCATACAGCCTCATGAAGATCCAGTTGAATCAGTAAATTTGGGTACAGAGGAAGACAGGAAAGAGGTCAAGATAGGTGCAAATCTAGAGCCTAGTGTCAAACAACGGTTGATGCTACGCGACTATGTTGAGATCTTCGCCTGGTCCTATGAAGACATGCCTGGTTTGGACACTGATATTATGGTACACCGCCTACCGACTAAAGAAGACTGTGCTCCGGTAAAGCAGAAAGTCCGTCGTATGCGCCCTGAGATGTCTGAGAAAATTAAAGTTGAGGTCATGAAACAGTTCGATGCAGGATTTTTAGCTATCACTTCTTATCCGCAGTGGGTTTCCAACGTTGTTCCGGTGCCTAAGAAGGATGGTAAGGTACGGATGTGTGTGGACTATAGAGATCTGAACAGGGCAAGCCCTAAAGATGACTTCCCACTTCCTAACATCGATGTTCTGGTCGACAACACCGCGCAGCATAAGATCTTCTCCTTCATGGATGGGTTTTCTGGTTACAATTAGATCAAGATGGCTCCCGAGGACATGGAGTAGACAAACTTCATTACGCAGCGGGGCACCTTTTGTTACAAGGTAATTCCTTTCGGGTTGAAGAATGCTGGGGCAACTTATCAGCGCGCCATGGTCACTTTGTTCCATGACATGATTCACCATGAGATTGAGGTTTATGTTGATGACATGATAGCTAGGTCCCAGACTGAGGAAGAGCACCTTAACCATCTCCATAAACTGTTCGACGGGTTGAAGACGTACAAGCTAAGGTTGAACTGGAACAAGTTCACCTTCGGGGTAAGGTCTGGTAAGCTGTTGGGTTTCATCGTCAGTGATAAGGGTATTCAAGTGGACCCTGCCAAGGTAAAAGCTATACAAGAGATGCCAGTTCCCCGCACAGAAAAGGATATTAGAGGCTTTTTGGGACGTCTGAACTACATCTCCCGGTTCATTTCACACCTGACCGCTACTTGTGAGCCAATCTTCAAGTTGCTGAAGAAGGATCAAGTGGTAAAATGGAATGATGAATGTCAGACCGCTTTCGAAAGAATCAAGGAATACCTCCAAGAGCCACCAATTATGATGCCTCCAGTTGAAGGAAGACCTTTGATCTTATACTTGACAGTACTGGACAATTTAATGTGGTGCGTGCTGGGGCGGCATGACGAGTCTGGCCGAAAAGAGCATGTTATTTACTACCTTAGCAAAAAGTTTACCGACTGTGAGACCCGATACTTACTGCTCGAGAAAACTTATTGCGCTTTGGCATGGGCTGCTCACCGGCTGAGACAGTATATGCTAACTCACACCACCTTATTGATATCTAAGATGGATCCAATCAAGTATAGCTTTGAGAAGCCTGCCATGTCCGGAAGAATAGCGAGATGGAAGATGATCTTAACTGAGTACGACATCTAATACACCACCCAAAAAGCAATCAAGGGGAGTGTATTGGCAGATCATTTGGCGCATCGGGCCATGGATGACTACCAATCCATGAATTTCGAGTTCCCGAATGAGAACATCATGTTGGTGACCGACTGTGAGAAACCTGGACCGGACAAAGGACCTGAGGAAGGCTCCCGATGGTCTATGCATTTTGATGGAGCATCGAACGCATTGGGAAATGGCATTGGCGTTGTGATCATATCTCCTAAGGGTTGTCATACTCCGTTCACTGCCCGATTATGTTTTAACTGCACCAACAATATGACGGGGTATAAAGCATGCATCATGGGTCTTCGATCTGCTATTGACCTGAGGATTAAGTTCTTAAGTGTATTCAGAGATTCTACTCTGGTGATCAGTCAGATCAAAGGCGAGTGGGATATGAAGCACCCAAATCTTATTCCTTACAAAGAGTATGTACTGACATTGCTCCCACACTTTGAGGAGATAACCTTTGAACACTTCCCCGGAGAAGAGAACCAGTTAGCGAACGCGCTAGCTACCATGTCTTCTATGTTCAAAGTCAGGTGGGACAATGAAGCTCCCCAGATTTCCATCAAGAGGTTGGACGAACCCACACATTGATGTGACATCGAGACTGAAGAGGTAGCAGATAAACCATGGTTTCACGAGGTAAAGAGGTATCTTGAGGCTCAAGAATACCCCGAGGGGGCATCTGTTAATGATAAGAAGTTTCTGAGAAGGTTTACCGCAAAGTTCTTCATTAGCAATGGGGTTCTCTATAAGCGTAACCATGATTCAACCTTACTGCGATGTATGGACAAAAGCGAGGCAGATAGAATCATGGCAGAGTTACATGAAGGTACCTTCGGAACTCATTCCAGTGGACATACCATGGTAAAGAAGATCCTATGGGCAGGATATTATTGGTCCACTATGGAAGCCGATTGTTATCAGCACTCTCGGACCTGTCATAAGTGCCAAGTCTATGCTGATAAAGTGAATGTACCTCCAGTTCCTCTGAATGTTTTGACAGCTCCTTGGCCTTTCTCAATGTGGGGCATCGACATGATCGGCGAGATCAGACCTACTGCGTCTAACGGGCATCGTTTCATTTTGGTGGCTATTGATTATTTCACAAAGTGGGTCGAGGTAGCGTCCTTTGCTACAGTAACCAAGAACTTCGTGGCGCGGTTTATCCGATACAATCTTATATGTCGATATGGTGTACCAGAGAGGATTATTACGGACAATGGTACAAATATCAACAATACAATGATCACCGAGCTCTGCAAATAGTTCAAGATACAGCATCACAACTCTTCTCCCTACCGGCCGAAGATGAATAGGGTTGTTGAAGCGGCTAACAAGAACATCAAGAAGATTATGCAGAAGATGACGGTGACCTACAAAGACTGGCACGAGATGCTACCATTTGCTCTTCATGGGTATCGTACCTCAGCACGGACATCGACAGGGGAAACACCCTACTCTTTGGTGTATGGCATGGAGGCAGTCTTACCCATCGAAGCACAGATACCCTCTCTTCAGATTATGAAGGATGCGGGTTTGAGTGAAGAAGATTGGATCCAAATCCAGCTTGATCAGCTGATTTTAATCGATTAAAAGAGACTTACTGCTATTTGTCATGGTCAGACATATCAAAAGCGAATAATTAAGGCTTTTAAAAAGAAAGTCAGACGTCAAGAATATCAAGTCGGGGATCTGGTAATCAAGCGCATCATACTACCGCAAGGTGATCCCAGGGGCAAATGGACCCCCACATACGAAGGGCCATTTGTGGTTAAGAACATTTTCTCGGGAGGAGCTATGATTCTAACCACCATGGATGGTGACGACCTTCCCCACCCCGTCAATGCAGACATAATGAAAAAATATTACGCCTAATCAAAGACCCGCTAGGTTGACTGGCCTAGGCAAAAATAAGGGCTTCCCGGCGAACCAAAAGGGTTTGGGCAAAAGTAAGGGATGAAAATTTAAAAAAAAACTGTACACCCGGCAAGTCGAAAACCTAAAAAGGCGACTTGGGCAAAAATGGGTATCCCGGTGGACTGAAAACCCGAAAGGGCGGTTCAGGAAAAAATTAGGGATTGAAGCGTAACACTATGTCTCATTGGATCATTTTGTGACCAGACTTCGATATCGACTATCAAGCTCGGACGGAGCCAATCATTATGATCCACCTTCGACCAAGTAGCAAAGTGATGAGACGCTTGAAGATATAAAGGCAATAGCAGAGTTGGAACTCGATGGGATTGTTTCACATAGTTGTTTTTCTTTCTTTTTCACAAATTGTACAAATTCTATCCTTCAGTGGCATTCTCTTACTAGGACGTCAGCCCCTTGTATAAAACGCCTGTTACAGGCCAACTTCGAAAAATCAATACAATACATTTTTACAAGAAATTTCAAACTAGTTTTGCTTTTTCTGTTTTGTTTTGCAAGAACGTCCAATGGTTCATTTTGATATATGCACTTGAAAATAATTGCTGCTCATAAATATTTACATAAGAAACAAAAGACAATTACTCGTAATTCCAGGAACAGGGGAAAACAAGAAATGTCCAAACCTTACATTTGCTCTACCCACCAGGTACAGGGATAGAGCCGGCTTGAGAATATAACTGAAAGTTCATACATTCTCCGCAGAGTTGGAAGTATCCAAAGACAGTGGTGTTAGCTCTCCCCAGCCGAGGTTCATAATCGCGAATAAGTCGGCAAAATTCTCCCCAAGCAGAATTTATCTATCACCAGCAACAAAAGTTCATCCCCACCTGAGTTTATTTCTCCAAATCGGTAGATCGTCCAACAGAGTATCTCTCTTATCCACAAAGTCATTTCCCTACAGGATTATTCTCAAACAGAGTCTCTCCCGGTGGAATATTCTCGAGCAGAACGGACGCAAGTCTCCAGCTAATCATCTTCTGTCACTATCCCCAGCGAGAACGAAGAACTCAACTCCTTGTACTCTCCAACAGCAGTCCAGGATTTATTCTTCCCAGCCGGAGAATATCACAAGAACATTGCATATCCACACATCATAGCATGCGCATATGCATCATACAGCACAATCTCATTTGTTTTGAGAACATCATTTCTCAATACATTTCATACATCATGACATTACATACGACTAACTCTTTACCTTTCAGGGAAAGATGTAATCAAGTTCTCACAAGTTTTCTCTGGTTCAGTCAAATCGACACTAAGATTTCTATTCCAGTTCAAGCCATGAAGCCCAGAAGTCGACCGGATAACATCTTGATTTCTCCTAAAATACTATGAAGCCTGGAATCGACCAGATAGTGATATATCTTAAATTCAAGCTTCGAAGCCCGAAAATCAACCAAAAAATAACTTAACCCTCAGCAAGTTATTGTGATGCCTGGAAGTCGACCAGATAGCAATATAAGACACCATGAAGCCTGGCACTCGACCATATAATGGTATAAGACGCTGTGAAACATGGAGCACGACTAGATAGCAGCAAAGGACACTGAAACCTGGGACACGACCAGATAATAGTATAAGGTACTACGAAGCTTAGAATTCGACCAAATAGCAGTTTACTCGGCCAATTACTATGAAGCCTGAAAATCGACGGGATATTAGTATCCTTAAATTCAAGTTGAAACCCGGATGCGACCAGATAACTGTTAGAACAAAGTTTGAATCTACTACCCTAAGTTTAAGTTTTGATGATAACAAAATGAAAAGATATATTAATTATGTGATTCATGTAAGAACTATTTGCTACCTAAAATATTACCTTCTGTTTTGCAGAAACTCTGATAGGTATCAGCAAGAGTACACTTAATCAGCATCAGAATATTGGTTATCAACATCAGCATCAGAAGTTGCTATATCAGAACACCAGAATCAAAAGAACAACTCACGCGAATGCTGAAGCTTGATGAACAGAACTGCGCTCAACACTCTGATAAAGACAACAACAGTTCATCAGCACTTAAGCAGAGTCAGAATGAGCCAAAGCCAGAACACGCTTTAGGTAGCAACGGTACTGTGCATTCAAAGTGAATTATTACCAACGGCATCATTCCAGACAAGATCTGCTTAATAAGGAAAGTTTGTTATTGGCATTGAATCAAGATTGTTGCTCCAACGTTCAACAATTTTAGTGCTATATAAACAAGACAATGAAGATTGAATTGGCTAATGCTCTACATCAATTTACACGCCTAAAAGCTATTCATCATCTTCTCATTCTCAGTTTTCTAAAAGCTCCAAAAATTCTTTACTCAGTATTTTAGCAATCTAGTTTCCATAAGCTTAAGTTGTGTAATATCACAGTTGTGATAAACAGTTTTGTAGAAAACATTCACACACCTAGATTTCTCTTCTTTGTAAGAAAGTGATTCCTTGACAAACCGGTTTGTGGTTTGCATCAAGAAGGCTTTAGCAGTTGTTAAAGCAGATTGTAATATTCAGTTGAATATAGTGGATTAAGACCTCGTTGGAGAGAGGCGAAATCACCTTGACGGGTGGACTGGAGTAGTTTGAGATCAAACGAACCAGGATAAAAATATCGTGTTCATTGCATTGATTTTCAGTTTTACAATTCAACCCCCCTTCTTGTGTTTTTCACTTCTTCAATTGGCATCAGAGCGCCTGGTTCTGAGCTAAAACACTTAACCGTGTCAGTACAAGATCCAGCGTCAGAAAAACACAATGGCGGGAACTTATTCTCACACCAGCAATGACAACCATGAGGACAGAGACAGATTCAACGGCAAACCTCCAGTCTTTGATGGAGAAAATTTTGATTACTGGAAAGACAGAATTGAAAGCTTCTTTCTGGCACATGATGTTGATCTGTGGGACATGGTGACAGATGGATACACGCACCCTGTGAATGCAAGCGGTCAGAAGATTGATAGGAAAACAATGTCTGACCAACAAAAGCGTGACTTCAAGAATCACCACAAGGCCAGAACCATCCTTCTCAGCGCCATCTCGTATGCTGAATATGAAAAGATCTCCAACAGAGACACAGCAAAGAACATGTTTGACTCACTCAGAATGACGCATGAGGGAAACGTTCAGGTCAAAGAAACTAAAGCTCTGGCGCTCATTCAGAAGTATGAGGCATTCAAAATGGAAGAAAGTGAATCCATTGAAACAATGTTCTCAAGATTCCAGATTCTGGTAGCTGGTCTCAAGGTTCTGGACAAAGGCTACTCTACTGCTGATCACGTCAAGAAAATCATCAGAAGCTTACCAAAGTAGTGGAGGCCAATGGTTACAGCTCTGAAGCTAGCAAAAGATCTCAACAAAATTTCTCTGGAGGAACTTATCAGCTCCCTCAGAAGTCATGAGATAGAGCTAGAAGCTGATGAACCCCAGAAGCAAGGTAAGCCTTTAGCATTAAAATCTAACAAAAAATCTGAGTCTAAAGTTTTGCAGGCAATTGAAGAAACATCTGATGGATCCTCATCAGAAGAAGACGAACTCTCCCTCCTCTCCAGAAGAGTGAATCAACTGTGGAAGCAGAGACAAAGGAAGTTCAGGAATCCCAGAAGATCTGATCAGAACGAGTCTTCTTCCAGATACAGAAGGACAGATTCTTCCTCTGGATACAGAAGATCTGAAGGCTCCTGAGGAAGCAGAAATCCAAACACCAAGGACATCATCTGCTATGAGTGCAATGAGCAAGGACACTACAACAGTGACTGCCCAAAGCTTCAGAGGGAAAAGCCCAAAAAGAAGTTTGGAAGAGAAAAGAAGAAAAGTCTCATGGCTACATGGGATGACTCTGACTCGTCTGAAGCTGACTCAGAATCAGATGATGAGAAAGCAAACATAGCTCTCATGGCCAACATTTCAGAAGATAGTGAAGCTTATGAATCAGACTCAGAATCAGATACTGAAGAGGTATTTCCTGACTTTGCAGTTAATTTTACCAAGGCTGAACTTGCTGAAAGCCTTAATGAAATTCTGGAAAGGTATCAGCAGATTAGAGTTAAATTCAGAAACCTGAAAAGGAATCTTGAATCTGACTCTAATAAGACTGAGAGTCTTAAATTGGAGAATTCTGAGCTGAGAAATAAAATTTCAAAATTAGAAAATACTTTACAAAACTCTCAGAAGGAACCAATTTCTGAAACTCCCAGCAACGCTGATGAGATCATCAAGGAGTATGATCACAGTTTCCAGAAGTTCCTTGCTAAAAGCATAGATAGAAGCAAAATGGCTTCAATGATCTATGGAGTTAGCAGAAACGGCAAGAAGGGAATAGGATACCAAGGTAAGGTTCCTACACCAAAGAATGTCATGGATTTAACCATTAAACACACACCTCTGAATTCACATTTTGTGTATGGTCACACACATGATATTAAATACACTAGCAGTAAGTACTCTGTGAAACCAAAATTCAACCAGAGTTTTGGTAAATCTAACAAATCAGGACCCAAGAAAATCTGGGTACCTAAGGATAAAATAATACATGTTGCAGATATCTTTAGCAGCAAATCAGAAACACCAGTCATGGTACCTGGACTCTGGCTGCTCGCGACACATGACGGGAAGAAGGCATATGTTCCAAAGCCTGGAACTTAAGCCTGGAGGCCACGTTGGCTTTGGAGGCAATCAGAGGGGAAAGATCATTGGCTCTGGAGCTGTAGGTAATGTAAATCTTCCCTCTATTAATAATGTTCTGCTAGTAGATGGATTAATGATAATATGTTATCCATAAGTCAATTAAGTGATAACGGTTATGATATAATCTTTAATCAAAAATCATGTAAAGCTGTTAGTCAGAAAGATGGGACTATCCTGTTTAATGGAAAGAGGAAAAACAACATTTACAAAATCAAACTTTCTGAACTGAAAAGTCAGAATGTAAAGTGCCTTTTGTCTATTAACAACGAGCAGTGGATCTGGCACAGAAGTTGGGGCATGTTACTATGAGAAGAATATCTCAGATTAACAAACTCAATCTGGTCAGAGGACTTCCTAATTTGAATTTCAATTCAGATGCTCTGTGTGAAGCATGTCAGAAAGGCAAGTTTGCAAAACCTTCTTTTAAATCTAAAAATGTTGTTTCTACCTCTAAGCCATTAGAACTTCTGCACATTGACTTATTTGGACCAGTTAAAACTGCTTCAGTCAGTGGCAAGAAGTATGGGTTAGTAATCGTAGATGACTATAGCAGATGGACATGGGTAAAGTTCTTAAGACACAAGGACGAGTCACACTCTGTGTTTGTTACCTTCTGTAACCAAGTTCAGAATGAAAAGGATCTTAGAATCGTTAAAGTCAGAAGTGATCATGGTGGAGAGTTTGAAAACAAAGATTTTGAGTCATTCTTTAATGACAGAGGCATTCTGCATGATTTCTCTTGTCCTAGAACTCCCCAACAAAATGGAGTTGTAGAACGAAAGAACAGAACATTGCAAGAAATGGCCAGAACCATGATCAATGAGACAAACGTTGCTAAGATCTTCTGGGCAGAGGCAATAAACACAGCGTGCTACATTCAGAATAGAATCCCAATAAGACTTATTCTGGAAAAGACTCCATATGAATTGGGGAAGAACAGAAAGCCCAACATTTCATATTTTCATCCATTTGGATGTACCTGTTTTATGTTAAATACAAAGAATTATTTGAACAAGTTTGACTCTAAAGCATAGAAGTGTATTATGTTAGGATACTCTGAACGCTCAAGAGGGTACAGAGTATACAATACAGAAACACAGATTGTGGAAGAATCAATCAGTGTTCGTTTTGATGATAAGCTTGACTCTGAAAAGTCAAAGCAGAACGAAGTTTTTGCAGGTATGGAAATTGAATTTACAGGTTCTGAAGACAAGTCATCAGAAGCTCTCAACACAGACACTCCTTCAACGTCTGAAAGGAGCACTGCTAGCAATCCTACAACAGCTGTTGATCAACCTCCGAAAAGATTACCCAGAAGCAGCTTGGATCATCCAGAAGAAACAATCTTAGGAAGAAAGGAAGATCCAATTAGAACAAGAGCAAGCTTCAGAAACTCTGAAGAAACCCTCATGGGACTTGTGTCTCTGATTGAACCCTCTTCCATTGATGAAGCACTTCTGGACAACGACTGGATTCTGGCAATGCAAGAAGAGCTGAATCAATTCACCAGAAATGACGTATGGGATCTTGTTCCCAGACCAAAAGGATTCAACGTCATTGGAACAAGATGGGTGTTCAGAAACAAGCTAAATGAACAAGGTGAAGTCATCAGAAACAAAGCACGACTGGTTGCACAAGGTTATAGTCAGCAAGAGGGGATAGACTATACAGAAACCTTTGCTCCAGTCGCCAGGTTAGAATCTATCAGACTTTTAATTTCATTTGCTGTTAATAGAGGCATCACTCTGTATCAGATGGATGTCAAAAGTGCATTCTTAAATGGTTATATAGAAGAAGAGGTTTATGTGCACCAACCCCCTGGTTTTGAAAATACAAAACATCCAGAACATGTTTTCAAACTAAAGAAGTCACTATATGGTCTGAAACAAGCTCCCAGAGCTTGGTATGAAAGACTAAGTAACTTTCTGTTAGAAAATGAATTCACCAGAGGGAAGGTGGACACTACCTTATTATGTAAGTCAGTTAAGAATGACATCTTAGTCTGTCAAATTTATGTTGATGATATTATTTTTGGTTCTACTAATCCTTCTCTTGGAAGAAAATTTGCTAAGTGTATGCAGGCAGAATTTGAGATGAGCCTCATGGGGGAACTGAAATTCTTTCTAGGAATTCAGATCAATAAAACTCCAGAGGGAACTTACATTCATCAGAGCAAATACATCAGAGATCTTCTGAATAAATTTGACCTCTCAGAATGTAAGCCATCAAAGATTCGAATGCATCCCACGTGCATTCTGGAAAGAGAAGAGGTAAGCAAAAAGGTAGAACAGAAAGTCTACAGAGGTATGATTGGTTCTCTCCTTTATCTGACAGCTTCAAGACCTGATATATTATTCAGCGTATGTATTTATGCTAGATTCCAATCAGATCCTAGAGAATCTCACTTAACAGCTGTTAAGCGAATTTTCAAGTATCTGAAAGGTACTACTAATATGGGTTTATTTTATAGAAAATATAGTGATTACAGTTTAGTAGGCTACTGCGATGCTGACTTTGCTGGAGACAGAGTAGAGCGTAAAAGTACTTCTGGAAGCTGCCAGTTTCTGGGAGAAAATCTGATCTCTTGGTCCAGCAAAAGGCAATCCACAATTGCGCTATCAACAGCAGAAGCTGAGTACATAGCAGCAGCAGGATGTAGCACATAAATGCTCTGGATGAAAAGTCAGCTTGAAGACTTCCAGATTTTTGAGAGTAACATCCCTATACTCTGTGACAATACTTCTGTTATTTGCTTAAGTAAGAATCCCATTTTACATTCTAGAGCTAAGCATATAGAAATAAAACATCATTTCATTAGGGACTATATTCAGAAAGGAATTTTGAACTTAAAATTTATAGATACAGACCATCAATGGGCTGATATCTTCACTAAACCCCTTTCTGAAGATAGGTTCAATTTCATTCTGAAACATCTCAGCATGAAAATCTGCCTAGAGTGAAAATGTTTTAATTCCATATATTTATCTTCATAATGTATTTGTTTTACTGTGAACTTCTGATCAATCTCTTTTCAGAAAGATAGAACATGCAGATTGTATCAGATGCTAGTCTTAAAGATCTGAGCGTTTCAGCTCAAGGATAGACGTGCTGATCACTAAATCAAACAAGTGTCATCCAATCATCAGCAAATCTCTGAAGCAGAATGCGTGCACGCTTCTGAGAAGGCAAAACGCTGATTGGGTGCATTGAGACACATGTCTGGTAACCGTTTCAAGTATCTTTCTCAAATCCCCCAAAATCAGCAAGCATTAAATGAAAGTAATCATGTTTTTAAAACGTAATCATGATTTTATTTCTCTTTCTTGAAACCGTTTACTCTTTCAAAATATTCTGAAATCTATTTAAGCACGTTTACTCTTTCTCACATTAATCTTTTACAGTTTCTCATAATCTCTCAAATATTTTCTGCATTTTCTCTATGTTCATCTCTTTCAAACTTAAACCCATTTTCTCAGTTTTCTCAGAAAAACCCTAAGTGTGAACATGGCAACCTCCAGCAGTGCTTCTGCAGGTTCTCAGAAGAAAGCTTCCTCTGAACAGTACCAAGTTCCATTCAGAACACTCCTTACACCAGTGAAGAATCTAGAAGTGTTGTCTGAACTGATTATTGATTTTGGCAGTCTGAAAGAGAATGGTTTTGACTTGACAGAAGAAGTTAGGGCACAGAAATGGGAGAGATATTTCGACAGGTTGGTTGGACCAACGTTCCCAATGTTAGTCAAGGATTTCTGGATTCATGCGACCTCTTCAACGCATCAAGTCACCTCCTACATAATGGGAAAGAAGATTGTGATCACTGAGGATCACATAGAAAAATTGATTGGTTACAGTGGCGGTGGCGTCCGCTGTATTGATATGGCTGAAAGATGCTCTGACGTTGGTGTCATAGCACAACAGATTTTCACCCATGGGGTGCCCAGCAGCAAAATCAGAGACCTAAAGGATCCCCACAGAGTTTGGGCGAAGATCATTCTGGGGTGTTTTAATCATAGGAAGCCAACAAGTTCCCTTGATTACATAAATATAGATCAGCAGTTTCTGATCTATTTTATCAATCAGAAGGTAAAAATCAACTTGGCTCATCTTCTGTTTAATCACCTCAGAACAAGCATGAAGGAAACCAGGGAAGAAGAAAGAACAAAGAGGGATTGGATACCCTTTGGAAGGTTAATATCAGATATTCTGACTGAGAATAGGCTGATAGAGCACCTGATAGAAGCTCAAGAGTTAAGCACCATTGAACCAACTGTTGGCAAGCCTCTGAACGCGAAGAATCTGAAGAAAATGAAATTAATAGAGAATATTAGAAAGGAACCCAGCGTTACTCCTATTGCTGACATCACCAGCAGAAGAGTCCCACTGAGCGACTTTCCATTATTTTCTGAGATAGAATCTAAACCAGTGGTGGTTCTCAGATACTTGGACGCGTGCAAGGCTGATGGTACAGATCCCAAGCTGAATATCAAAGATCTGCACCAAGCTCAACCAGAAGTCTCTCTGAAGAAGACGAAGAAAAGGAAGGCCCTTCAGAAGGAACATCCCAGCAGACTCCCAAGAAAAGAGGTAATTTATCTGCTGCTTCTGTTTTAAATTCTTCTGCTATTCCAACATCAATCCCAACTCCAGCTTCTCATGAGATCCCAATCCCCATCCCAACTATAGATGAAACCGAACCAGAAGATGACCCTTCTGAGGCACTAACACTCAGAAGACCCCGCACCAAACATCCCAAACCAACAACTTCAACAACATCAGAACTTGACAAAGTTCTGTCTGACATTGATCAACATGTTTCTGATCACCTCTCCAATAATCCAAACACTGAACCAGATATTACCCCATCTCCTCAACTAGAACAACTTCTCTCACCCATTCCAGAAGAACCACATATTCCTGAACAATCAGAAATTCCTCCTCCTTCTCCACAACCAGCAATTCCTTCTCCCTCTCCTCAACCAGAAATTCATCCACCATCACCTCCTCAACCTGAGTTTCATCATTATGAAACTCCATCTCCTCCACCTCCTGAACCTCATTCTCCTCAATCCTCTGAGCCACAACCTCTGGCAATACAGCTGCCATATGGAACAACTGTAACAATGGCCCAGCTGCCATCCTCGCCAGAAACCACTCCTCTAAACACTCCCAAAACCCCAAACAGTCCAATCATTATTTCTGACTCTCCCACTCCATCTCCCAAACAAACAGCTCCCAAACAAACCACAGAAGACCCCAGCAGGACCTTCATAGATTTAACAATCCTTGACCGTCTTGCTGATCTGAAAAATAAAATAGCCATTCCAAAACCAAAATAGCCAGATGTTGGCTCTGGCATTATGAATTTTGAAACAGGTTTGCAGTAGTGGATTGCTTCTCTGAAGCAAGTTTGCCCTGGAATGATTGATCCAGCTGCCTCAGACCAGCTCTGGATACGATTCAGAATTTGGGTACGTGCTGAAGCTCTAAAATTGCAAGACATCAACTATGAGCAAGCACGGCAGAATTTCAACAAGCTTCTGAACGAAGTTGGAAGTCAGCTGCTGAAAGAAGACGTGCTCCTTCTGGATAGTGAGCCATGGTCTGAGAAGCGTCCAGCTTCAAAGGTGAAGCCAGAAGAAGATCAGACAATTCAAGCTGAAGCCAGTCAAGCTGAAGATGTTACAGAAAGCTCTCAGAAGCTCCCTGCTTCTGATGTTTCTCAAGCTGCCTTGAACAGGCAAACTCTGGAAGAGCTGAAGTTGAATGATATTCGTCTGCAGCAAAGGATGGATGAAAATGATCAGAAGATGAAGGAAAGGATGGATGTGCATGATAGAAAGATAGATACAGTAGTCAGCATGGTGCACAAGCAGACTGAAACTGCTGATCAGATTAAGGTAATGCTGGAGACTCTGTTCACACGCTTTCCTCCCCAACCTTAGATTTTCATTCATGCTATTTTCATGTTTTCTTTGTATATCTTCTGTATTGTTTTGTCAAGCTCTGACTATTTTAATATGACAAGTTTTTCTGCTCTAATTGTTTTAGCACATCACTTACACTTTTTGATTGCTGACAAAAAGGGGGAGAACAAGAATGATATTTTTCAATAATGGATTACTGAGACAAAAAGTCTCAAACATTCTAACTCTGATATACTTGAATGTTTTCTTCTGTTTTTGCTTAAGTCTATAGGTACAAGAATGCTCTCTGACTCACTGAAGACCAAAGCTCTGATACTCTGGTCCAAAGCAAAGCTCTGATAAAGCTCTGATACTCTGATCTGAAGCTCTGCTCTAATATTCTGATCTAAAGCTTCTGATAGTCAAAGCTCTGATATTCTGATGTTCAAAGAAAGTCAATAAAGATCTGATCCTGAAGAACTCTTGGAATTAAAAAGGGAAGTTATAAATTCAGGGGGAGTATCTCCGATCCCAACTCTCATATCTCTTTATCCCTTATCTTTGATAACTTCTTACTCTGATACATCTTATCATATAGTTATCTCTGATACTTTTTCACGTTATTTTCAATTAAAAATATCTAGTTTTTGTCATCATCAAAAAGGGGGAGATTGTTAGAACAAAGTTTGAATCTACTACCCTAAGTTTAAGTTTTGATGATAACAAAATGAAAAGATATATTAATTATGTGATTCATGTAAGAACTATTTGCTACCTAAAATATTACCTTCTGTTTTGCAGAAACTCTGATAGGTATCAGCAAGAGTACACTTAATCAGCATCAGAATATTGGTTATCAACATCAGCATCAGAAGTTGCTATATCAGAACACCAGAATCAGAAGAACAACTCACGCGAATGCTGAAGCTTGATGAACAGAACTGCGCTCAACACTCTGATAAAGACAACAACAGTTCATCAGCACTTAAGCAGAGTCAGAATGAGCCAAAGCCAGAACACGCTTTAAGTAGCAACGGTACTGTGCATTCAAGGCGAATTATTACCAACGGCATCATTCCAGACAAGATCTGCTTAATAAGGAAAGTTTGTTATTGGCATTGAATCAAGATTATTGCTCCAACGTTCAACAATTTCAGTGCTATATAAACAAGACAATGAAGATTGAATTGGCTAATGCTCTACATCAATTTACACGCCTAAAAGCTATTCATCATCTTCTCATTCTCAGTTTGCTAAAAGCTCCAAAAATTCCTTACTCAGTATTTTAGCAATCTAGTTTCCATAAGCTTAAGTTGTGTAATATCACAGTTGTGATAAACAATTTTGTAGAAAACATTCACACACCTAGATTTCTCTTCTTTGTAAGAAAGTTATTCCTTGACAAACCGGTTTGTGGTTTGCATCAAGAAGGCTTTAGCAGTTGTTAAAGCAGATTGTAATATTCAGTTGAATATAGTGGATTAAGACCTCGTTGGAGAGAGGCGAAATCACCTTGACGGGTGGACTGGAGTAGTTTGAGATCAAACGAACCAGGATAAAAATATCGTGTTCATTGCATTGATTTTCAGTTTTACAATTCAACCCCCCTTCTTGTGTTTTTCACTTCTTCAATAACCACTTAATTCCTTCTGAAGCCTAGAGCACGACCAGATAAGAATTGAGAAATTGCAAATCCTGGAGGACGACTAGATAGCAAGTTTAATCTCATCTCCCCAGTAAGTCACTGTAAAACCTGGAGCACGACCGGATAGCAGTCAGTCTTATTTTCCTCAGAAAATCATTGTAAGACCTGGAGCACGACCAGATAGTAGTTCATTTTCACCTCCTCGACTAAGATATGATTCCCCAATAGAGTAACGGACAAATGAAGTTCCTAAAACTCTATTTCTCTCAAGACAGAGAATAGCATTCCCCAGCGTAGTCCTCCTCAACAATAGGTATACGGGTTCTCGCAAAGGAATCTCTTATGCGATCGACAGTTCTTCAGATGGCATCTTTAAGCCCATATTCTGTCATTGACTTCCAAATGGCATCTATAAGCACATTTCTGATATCGCAAGACAAGTACCACTTCATGCGAGTGCAAATTTTTGGACACTCTAGTGTTCAATCATCTTCAACCTTCAGATCACGAAAGGCAGACGAGCCAATCTACATCCTCAGGTTTAAGAAGATTGAACAGGGGCAGTTGTTGTACCCTAAAATTTTCCCTCCCATATTTCTCAATACATTTCAAGTGAGGTCCTCAAATTGCTCAAGGAAGTCCATGGGTTGACCAGACAAACTCTCTCCTAAGGCAGTCTACCTCAAATTAGGGTTTCATTTTGCATCAAGATGCTTGATTCTAAAGGATCCCAAATGCTCACCAATGTCCTAATATGTTCTCAAGATCATCCATGTTAAGTTTCAATCTTTGTAGAGGAAGTTTGCTCAGTCAATTGCTCAAAGGCCTGAAAATCAACTATTCTAGGGAAAAAGTCAACTGTGGCCCACATACAGTCATACTTCAAGTTTTTTTTCTGTAAACATTATCATTTTGAAGTATTATTCATCATTTGATCAAGGGTTGATCATTATTCCTCAAGGATTGCTCACAATTCATCACAATACAAAAGTTGCTAAATTCGGGTTTTGCAGGAAAAGTCAACTCAACTTTGACCAAGCATAACTTTCTCATACTTTATCAAAAATGACACATCCAAAGCTCATTTTGAAGAGGATGTAATTCCCTACAATTCATCTTCATCTCACAAGTTCAAAACAAGCACTCACAAGAAGATATAAATTTGGACATTATAGGTCATTTTGAAAAGTCAACAAAAACACCTTTTGGGCCAAAGCTTCATACATGAACATGGAAGACTCAATAGAGATGAGACCAAAAGGGTTTCTTAGAGGACATCGTAACCTTTCTAAAAAGTCAAAGAACATATCTCTAGGGTCAAAATTGAGAGATTTATGCATTGGCCAAGTTAACCCTTTTTGCAAAATTGCCAAGAGTCAAATGTGTCCAAAATTGCATTTTTTGTCAAATGGGCCCAACTTTTTATGCTTGCACTGAATTTGTAATGTGACCCACGACCCATGAGCCCTTCCACTTGTCATTATTTTATTTTTGTCATTTATTTTGATTTTATTTCATTTAAATCAAATAAAATCAAAATAAAATAATGAAAATATCAAAAAACTAATTAAAGCTTGAGATTTTGTGCATGATTAGGTCCATTACACAGCTGGAGTAAAAACCAAATCGTGAAAAGTTCAAAATGGACAGACAAAGATTGAGTTTGCTTGTTTTGGAAAGATTTTGCACAAGGATCAAACAATGAATCAATAATCATAATTGGAAAATATTTGAAACAAATTGTAACCCTAATACATTATTAGATACATAAGGAACAAGTACAGACCAAAAACAAGAGGTTGAAGGCGTGCAAGAGAGAGAACGAATTTCAAAAAATCCAAGAAAAAGTTGCAAACTGATTTCCAAGTTCCAGGCCATCTCAAGCCATTCTAATCATACCAATCAATTGTTGGACTCCCCAGGATCGCGTTTCAATTGCTAGCAAGCCTGCCCACGCTCAGAATCACTCTGTAAGATTCACACGGTTTGCTTCTTTTTCTTGAATTCAAACATATTGATTCTGGCATATTTAGCATGTTTGATTGGTATTTTCATAATCCTTGAGATGTTTGCAAGCTAATGGTTATGATTAATTGCATTTTTATTGACTGTATATCAAGTTGCCACGGCTAGGGTTCGTGCTTTGTTTTTAGGGGTTTTGCATACATGGAAAATTGGCCATTAATAATGGTTCCATGATGCTCGTGAGGTTGCAACGAGTTGATTGGTGGCATTGGTTTTGATTTATCATGTGCGTACAAGGTTTTGGAAATGCACAGGGTTATACCTACGCTCAGTGTCCGTAGGTAAAAGCTATGAAACTTACAGCGACGGTGGGAGGAAGAAGAAGGATACGTGGCGCTTCATGGTTTTCCAGTTTGAATTTCGCGCGTTCCAACAATTAGATTTTTTTTTATCATATTATGTTTATTGGTTATTGTTTATACAACTAACATGGCCAGCTCAGATGGCAAGCGTGTAGTGGGAAAATGCCTAAGGGCCTGGGTTCGATCCCCAGGTCCCAACTTTATTTCATGTTTTTCTTGGGCAGGTAATGTAGTGCATCTCACACTCCAGGATCCATCATGCACTCTCCAGATCTGATCATCCAAACCACCAAGGCTTTAGATCTAAGGGTTTCCCATGAGGGTCCATAATACGCCCCAGTCAATCATGTGCAGGGGATTGGACGAAGTCAACAAAGGCCTGAGCTTGTTGGGCTTAAATTTGCAAACAGCACCCCCCTTTTGCTAAGCAACCAGGCCCATTCTCTTTCTTTTTATTTATTTCTTTTATTTAAATTAATTTGTTTAAATATTTTCTAACACAATTAATTTCTTTTTTCACAAAAAATCATAAAATCAAGAATTTCACAAAAATTAGAATTAGGTTTTTATTTTATCAAATTTAATTTAATGATTAGTTTAATTTAATTTAGGGTAATTCTAACTTTTTATATAATTAAAATCAATTAGAAAAAATTAGGGTTAACTTTTGATTTAATTTTTATTTCTTTCTCAAATAAAATAAAATATAAAAATAGGTTAATTTAATTATTTTTCTTAAATTTAAATTAATTAGGAATTAGGTTTTTTTTTATTTATTCAATTAAACTTTATTTTCTCAAAATAACACAAAAAACGACAAAAAAATGGTTTTTTCTTTTAAATTACAATTAGGTAGTTGGGGCCAAAACCCTAAATCTCTCATTTTCGATTCATCACGCGCATTTATTATTTTTACAATATTAATGTAACTGCTCACGGTATGTAATAGTTTAAATTAGGATTTTCTTTATTTATCGTTTTTACGGGTTTTTTTTGCTATGTAATTAATCCCTACCCCGAAGCCTTTTAATAGTGTAGGTTTCTACTTTCCCGCATTTTAATTCTCGCAAATATTAATTATTTAGATGTATGTTAATAGGATTGTATAACAAGATTGCATGATAATTTAAAACGGTTAGAAAACCCTAATGTGCAAAGATAATAATTGAAATCAAATCACTTGCACATGCGCACTCTTAGGGTATACTCTCACTTTAGTTGCCTTCGGTAAACGGTCATTAAGTATAGGGTGTCTTAGTGGTTACCCTCCTGTCTAAACAAAGATCAAATGACCCGTTCGGAAATGTTGCCTCGGAAAGGTTGCCTTGGAAATGTTGCCTCGAATATGATCTTAAGACTTAAGGGTTATTACTAAGACGTCTTAACATTGCTTTAGTGATCGTACGTCCCTTACGAATTGACCCTTACAATTCCAACGACGGTGCTACCTATTTCTTAATAATGGAATAGCGTTGTCTAAAGGAAACAAGAACAAAAACAATCTTTTTCCGAGTAGGTAGATGCTAGTAGGTACTTGCTAAAAAACAAACTTTTTCACACCAAACACTTTTCAAACAAAGTTTTCAAAAACACTTCGTAACACTCTTGAGGACAAAAACAAGGGTTAAAACGAAGTAAAACAAAACTTTTCAAAACAAACACACACAAGCAATTTTAAAAGATGAGCAAGTACCTAAGAGCCCATGGAAAACCATGGATATAAAGGGTGCTAACACCTTCCCTTTCTGTAATCTACCCCCCGTACTCAAAATCTCGAAAAAGGTTTTTTCTATTCTTTTTCCTTTTCCTGATTGGATCAAATAAAAGTCGGTTGCAACTCTTGCTTACCGTGAAATTTTGCGAATACAAAACGCAAAACGCAAACCAGCATTTCCAAAATAGTCGATTCTGCCACCGTATCACATTGGGGCTCGAACCCAGGACCTTCTATAGGTATACCTTATGTGCGTTCTCTCTACCACTGGAGTGGCTATACATTCATTTATTTATACAAAACCATCACATTATATTATAAAACAAGTTTTAGTGACAACTTCATCTTCTTCCTCGCGCCATAACCAGAGCTTTGTAACTTTCTTATCTCTCAACCATTTCAGAAATTATAAACATCAAACTTGTTAGAAATTTCACCACGATTTCAAATATTTAAATAACTTCAGCAATGGATCAAAGATGAGCATGAATTTTAAATGGTACCAAATTTAACCTAATTTTTTCAGAAAGTTCAGGCTCAAAATTCTCACTACTCAGTCAACATAAATGAATTATAAGGACATGGTTAGTTTCAAGGCTATGATGTATACATTTTATCTTTTAAAATGGAAGCCAGATGATGTTTGTATGAAGAGTTAGAATTTTAGAAAACTCACCTTGCATATGGAGATCGTGTTTTGAGTTTGAGAAACCTTCAAGGTATTGTAATGATCTGGTTAGCTTCCTTGACCCTTCAGAAAGCTATTGCAATGCTTACTTTTGATTGAGGATGGCTGAAATGTTCTAGGGAAGTCAACCTGCAAACAACTATTTTTGAAAATGGAAGATGAGGAAAATGATGTTATTGTTGTGTTATAGGGTTTGGATTGTCTCTATATGTGTATTAGAAGCTTGGTGATTAATAAAAATGGAAAACACACAAGGGGATTGTGAGATGGATATTTAAAGGCAGAAATGACACAACAATGGTGTTTTTAGAGCAATTTATGTTGAGGGAGTTTAAAGGCTTCTAATTACGTGTACTAAGTTGCATAATAGTGTCTTAATTTATAGGAGAAGTTTTGGAGGCTTGAGGTGGTCAGAATCACAAGATCACATGTTTATGGATTTTGACTTATTTTTTATGTACCCTTGACAAACATTGTTCCAATGCATAGTACAAGGCTTGTAGGGTGGCTAAGAGCTTTAAAAATGTTGCTTACGACCTTGTGTGTTGAGTGTGTGAAGAGGGAACAAGTTTGAGGCTCCATACAAGTTGACTTTGAGATTAAAGTCACTTTTCCAAAATGGAAATGTGAACTTTCTTCCTTAAATGGCAAGATGTATTGGACAATGCTTAAATCAAGTGGTTCATAGCTCAAAAGCTTGTGTAATCTTCTCATTAGAGATAGATACACGAGTTAGAAGGCCTTCAAAGTGATATTATACAACATGGCTTGGAATTTGATTATGTGTTCTTCATAAAAATGACTTGAAAATCAAGAATGGATGTCTAACTTCTTGCCTTCGATTCTCTTAACTCAAGTATGATCTATTAAAGTTCTTGGACATTTTAGAAAGTTTGAAACATCCTATACAACTTCCATGTTTTCCATTTTTCTAAATCAAATTTGAGCTATGTGAAAATTGGCCAAGTAGTTGGGACAAAAAATTTGCCTAAACTAGGTCAAAATTTCACTAAGTGTTTAAGAAAAAGTGCATGACTTCATGGGCCTATAACTCAAAATCTAAGCATTTTTTGGATATGCACCCTCTGATACAAAGTTGTAGATTTCATCAAGATCTACAACATTCATGTTGAAAGTTTTCTTTTAATCATCTTGGGTCTTGGTGAAAAATTAGCATGAAGTAGTGAAATTATCATGTACAAAAACACTTAAAAATATTTCTAAGTCTTGAAAAGTTTGACTTTTGACTTTCTTGATTTCTTGATGATCAAGCTTCATATTTTTGAATGTCTTGATGAATTTTTATCTGAGACTCAAATTTGACCAAAAAGTCAAAGTTTGACTTTTGGTATATCAATTGACTTTTTAGCAGTTGACCAAATTTCATCTATCAATTGTTTGATTTTGAGGGATGAATTGAATCATGAAATCATGTAAAAAAGATTTAATTGAATCCTTGAGATCATGTTTTGAACCAATAAGTCATGTATTAGCTCAAAAGTCAACAATGAGACATTTTAGTCAAAAACCCTAATTTTGACCATTTTGCCCTTTTGATGATTTACACACTTTTCTTGAGGAATTGTGATCCAAACTTGATCAATTGGTGAATATGACTTCAAATTGTTGATATTTGTAAAAAAATATTGAATTTTGTTTGTAAGTGGACCACAATTAACTTTTTAACCAATACAGTTGATTTTTCAGTCATCTGATCAATTGAATGAGCAAAATTGTGATTCAAGACTTGAAACTTGACATGAGTATTCTTGGAGGTATATAATGATCCATGAAAGTCACTTTAGGAATTAGAAGTCCATTTTTCTTTATTAAAATCAAAACCTTAATTTGAGCCATCAGTGTTTAGGAGGTGGTTTGACCTAGTCAACACTTGTGCAAACTTGAGCCATTGAAGATCTTGTGAGAAATGTCTTGAGAAAAGAGAGGGCAAATTTTGGGGTACAACTGAGTGGAAGCCCCATTGACTAATAAATAATTAGTGGACATGTTTATGGGCACCTTGACTGGTCCATTCTTTAATGTGTTTATTGGGAGTTCCTCGTCAGGGTTTACTGAATTAATCTTGACTGGTGAGCGAGTTGAAAGTGGAATCGAAAGCGAAAAGATCCACATGGCCTCAACCTCTACTACTGTAAAGAAACCATTTGTTGGTAAGAAGGAAACTAATGTTGTTTATGCACAAAGGAGTTGTATTAAGAACGATTGTCATCAGTCGGTAAGAGTTGTATTGATTTCAAATCCAACCACGGTTCAACGACCACAACAATCAAACAATCAACAAAGGCCTGATGTCCCGAGGAGGAAATTCACTAGAATCAACATACCACTGTCTCAAACTTTACAACATATGTTCAAGGTAGATT
The DNA here is from genome assembly GCA_948472305.1 of Vicia faba. Taxonomy (NCBI): domain Eukaryota; kingdom Viridiplantae; phylum Streptophyta; class Magnoliopsida; order Fabales; family Fabaceae; genus Vicia; species Vicia faba. The sequence goes on from OX451735.1 coordinate 369,319,292, forward strand.
TGGTAACGCTGCGAGACCCTCCTCCAAATCCCAATACTGCCTCTCCCAAATATAACCCAAATGTGAAATGTGCATATCATTCAAATAGTCCCGGCCATGACACCAACAATTGTTGGGCGTTGAAGAACAAGATACAAGATTTGATTGATAACAAGGTGATCAAGTTTGACCCTCCACGGACCCCTAATGTCATTACTGCTCCCATGCCCAATCATGGTAAAGGTGTCAATGTTATTGACGATGCCTCCTTTGTCTCCACTGTTGATGATTTGACTACTCCATTGTTGACCGTTAAGAAGAATCTACTAATAAAACGTAAAACACCCAAGTAATTTCTCCCATTGTATCACACCCTCCTCGTTTTTGAAGATGATACCCGTCCCACTCCTTGTTAAACTGGAGGCGCCATTGATGAAGATGGTCCACCGGCGCATCCTGTTCGGGGGGTGGGAGAAGTCATTTCGGCTACAAAGTCGGCTAGAGCCTGAGCCTTAAGGTCTTTCCTGCTTTCATGTTTGATGTCAAAATCCGAAAGTTTCAACGACCATTTCAGCATCATACCCGCCATGTCTGGTCTACCGAGGAACTGTCTTATTGGTTGCTCAGTTTGGATGAATATAGTATGTTCAAAGAAATAGTGCTTGAGCCTCCTCACTGTGTTGATGAGGGCCAATGCCACTTTTTCAATTTGTTGGTATCTTACTTCGGGGCCCTGTAGGGCTTTGATCATGAAGTAGATAGACTTTTTCCCTTTAGGGGGTTTCTCGGATTAGTGTGGCACTCACGACCTCAGAGGTAACAGCCAGATAGAGATAGAGAGTTTCATCTTTCTTTGGTCGAGAGAGGACGAGTGGTTGTGAAAATGCATGCTTCATATGGGCGAGGGCTTTCTCGCACTCGTCCATTCATTCAAAGGGGAACTCTTTGCAAAGAAGTTTGAAAAGGGGGGGCGCGTATTGGGCAGATTTTGCCACAAAGCGAGAGAGCAACGTGAGCATGTCGTTCATAATCTAGATGAAATTCTTTGAATTAGGCGTTGGAAATTCAGATAATGCTCTAAATTTATCGGAGTTTGCTTCTATTCCCTGTTCTATCAGGTAGAAGCTCGGGAATTTTCCCGCCTACACGCCAAAGGTGCATTTTTCTGGGTTGAAGCGCATTCTGCATTTCCTTGCTTGCTCAATGACCTTTTTCAAGTGGATGGTATGGTCTACTTCTTCTGTGGACTTGAAGATCATGTCGTCCATGTAGACTTCGAGCATGTCGCCTATCTCGTTGCAAAATACTTTGTTCATCATGCGCTGATAGGTACCGTCTGCATTTTTTAAGATGAAGGGCATTACATTATAGTAATAGTTGCCCGATTCGGTCATGAACGCCGTATATTTTTTGTCCATTTTTTCCATGGGGATCTGGTTGTACCCAGAATATGTTTCCATGAAAGATAATAATTTGAAATCAGCCAAATTTTCGACCAGTTTGTCGATATTGAGGAGGAGTAAGCATCTTCCGAGCAAGCCTGGTTGAGATAGGTATAATCAATGCATATATGCCACTTTCCATTAGATTTTTTCACGAGGTATACATTTAAGAGCCATATTATGTATTGGGCTTCATCAATAAAATGTTCCTTTTAGAGGTCTTTTACAGCCTACTCGGCAGCCTCTGTCTTATCGGGAGACTACTTTCTCCTATGCCAAGCAACCGCCTTAAGGGCAGGGTCTATAGTCAGACGGTGACATGTAATTTCTAGGTCCAGTCTGGGCATTTCAGCTGCACTCCATGCAAACAAATCAACATTTTCCTTTAAGCATGCTTCTAGTTGACTCTTCCCCAGGTCAGGGAGGCCGGAGCCAATCTTTACTCCTCTAGAGGGATTGTTCCCGAGGGGGATGATCTTGAAGTCCCTGTCTGGGACATGTCGCATGGGATCTGAAGGCTCCTTGCTATCTGTAATCAGGAACGAGTTTTCCCTTTCGACCATGGGCTCTTTCCCTTTTCTCTTCCGCTATGCAAGGTCTTCCTTAGGGAATCAGTTGTCTTGGTAGTGGTTTGGGTTCCTCAGAGCTGGAGGGCAGAGCGGACCCGGTGGCTGTTCGGGGCTGAGTGTTAATGGAACTCAGGCCCTTGGCCGAAGCTTCTAAACACCTTCTTTCTGCTTGTACGTCCCCGTGTAGGGTGGCGACCAAACCTTCAGCAGTATAATACTTCATCTTGAGATGCACGGTGGAAGGCACCGCAATCAGCTCGACTAGAGTGGGCCTTCCGAAGATGCATTGGTAGAGAGACGGGGAGTCCACCACTAGAAACGGGGTCTTGATGGCCCTGGCTGTCACCCCTTTTCCAAAGGTGACAATTAGCTCGACATACCCCCAGGGTTTAGTGACGGACCCGTTGAATCCCTGCAGATCTGAGCCTACGTATGGGGTAAGATGGCTCTTGTTTAGTTGTAGGGTGATGAATAGTTGGGTGTACATTATGTCCACCAACCTTCCTTGATCGATTATGATGCGTCGAGCATTAAAGTTCGCCATGTGTACTCGTACGAGCAGCGGGATGGTCGAGTTCGGAGATCTGCCTGGCAGTTCTTCCCTATAGAATACGAGGGGGATGAGAGCCTCCTCTGAACTTGTCGAGGGTGGCATCCATGTCAGAGTTGGATTTTATTAATTCATGGAACCTTCTCTTTATGGATCCGACCGTGTGCTTGTTGAATCCCCCGTCAGAGATGACCATCATTGCGGGAAAGGATTCCTAGAGACTATGCAAGGAAAAGTATAGTGGAACTTCCTCCATGTTAGGAAAGCAGAAATCTTCTTCCCTCGTGATGCTCGTGGCAACCTGTATAATATCGGCATCGGGGGACTCCTTCCCCTCCTCGGAATTCTTGGTTTCTTGAGGCTCCTTGCGGGTACCATCTTTCTTCTTATACTGCTTGAGGTGTCCGTCTCAAATCAGTACCTCGATTGCATCCTTGAGATGGATGCACTCATCGGTGTTGTGCCCATGGCTCTTATGGAACGTACAATATTTGCTCTTGTCAGTTACGGGCTTGGCGGGTGTCTGGCAAGGAAAGCGTACCCCGGCCTGCTTGAATTCTGAGTTGGTGCATTCGCTCAGAATACGCTCCCTCGAAGTGTTCAGGGGGTGTAGTCGTGGAACCAGCCAGCAGGCCCCTTGTAGTCTTTGGAGTCTCGAGATTTGTCTTCCCGCTTCTTCTCTCCCCTCGACGGGATGTCGAGGGCTCTTCGCTTTTCGGGGACTTAACATTTTCTCTGTGCCTTGAGGAGGAGGGAGTCGAGCGTGACTGGAGTTTCGATGCCTACAGCCTTTGCAAAGTCGCTGCAGGGACAGAGCCCACGCTCGAGAAGGTATTTCTTCATGGCATTGGTCGTTGAGACTTGTACGACTTCTTTATAGAAGCGCTCGATATATGCTTGCATATGCTCATCTCTTCCCTGGATAATTGCTTCTAGTGACGCTTTTGATTTCGGATGTCGGCGGGAGGCGATGAAGTGCCTCGAGAATATCATTCCCAGCTGTTTCTAGGAGGTAATGGACTCGTCGCGAAGACTCTTATACCAAGCCATGGCACATTTCCTTAAGGTGGTTGAGAATATTCTACACTTGATCACGCCTTTCAATCCTCGGTAATCGAGGAAGGCGTTGATATCTTGTATATGGCCATCCGAATCAGTTGTACCGTCATAGGACCCCATTGGGGGTGGCTTCTCTAGCCCGATTGAGAGTCGCACTTCCGTGATCTCCCTCAACAACAGGCTGCGGGGCTCATCATCATTGCTTCCTTCTAGGGACGATGGAGGGGAGTGATGGTTTCTCCCATGTCGGGTGTTGTTGTCTCATTAAGGGGAAGGGCTCCTCCGCTGCTGTCTTGGTTTGGGAGGTAGTGATCGACCGCAGTCGACCCTGCGGTCGCTCTTGGCCTTCTTGGAAGACAGAGAGCCTTGGTATTCCTTGGGAGACATATGGTCGTGTTTCTTGTAGAAAGAAACGTCGTGATTCTTTCTTGTTGGTGGACGGCCACTCCTAGGTGGTGATAAACTGGGGGAGTCGTGTCGTCGGTGTCTTCGAGGAGGAGATCTTTACTGTTCCTACTCCCAAGCCCCCATCATTTTGCTCTGTTGGAGGTTGAGGTGTTGGTATGGTTAATGGAAGCGATTAGTGTTGCTATGATCGGGTCTGTGTTCAGCAGAACAGGGACCGGTTGCAGAATCTCTGGCAGGTCTTCGATAAGGTTCTTGGGGTGTTGTCCATCCAAGAACTGCTTGTTGTCGCATTCAGTGTCAATTGAATTCAGGAATGCAGTGTGCCTGTCTCGGACGTCAAAGTCATCCTTGACTTGAGGATGTTCCTGAATTTCGTCGGTCTTGTGCGCCAGGGAGAGCACGGTTTTTCCAAATAGATGGTCATCATCATGGTTGGTCATGTTTGATGAATGAAAATGATCTTTAGTTTACAAATTCCGAGGATAGAAAATAGGGAAGATAATTTCCCATAAACGGTGCCACTGATCTTACTGGTTGATCAGAACTTGCAAGTGGGTCGGAGGATGATCTTTGACTGGCTGGAAAATTGAGGAGAAAAGAGGGTTGTACCTGCAAGGCACTTTGACGATCAAGTAAGTGTGGGAGCAAAGAGATACAAGCAGAATATTAGGGTTTAAGGTGTGAGATAGTGAATACCTGACCCTCACATGTGTGAGGGTTTATATAATGTTCCCCCAGCGCATAGCCATTGGTTCCTATTTTTGGGCCAAGATATGTGGGTCCGCAAAAATAGATAACTTCCAGGACTGAGTCAAAACGGACATGTATGCTCGTAAGTAGTCGTTTGTTCTGAGGAGGAGGATTATGGGCAGATGGCCATTTTGGTCGTTTCCTAGGTGTCTTACCGACTCGTGTCGGGCCGACATGAGACATTTATTGATCTGGTCGGGCGTGTATGTCGGGAATAACTGGTCGAATGAGAAGCACCGTGGTCGATCAAATTGTTGGGCCGCTGTCATCGGGTCGTGCCAAGAGCAGGAGCGGATTGGGCCAATTCTTGTCGTTGGTCCAGTCCAGAAGATAACCAATTCAAATAATGTTTAAATAGACTGACAACTAAAAAACCAATGAGACTAAAAGTTTGTTTGTATTAATTTATTTTAACTTGCCTATTAGCATAAATTTTGTGAGACTATTTGTTTAAGAAAATTTGTGAAAACAACTTATAACATTATTCATAAAGTGTTTTCATCTTATTTTCATAAGTTCTCCAGGATAACCAAATTTTATTAATGTATTTTGATTCAAAGTACAAAATATAACATAATGATAAAAAAATTTATTCATATTTATTTATATAGACCGGCCTGTTAGGTTTAAAAGACTTTTTTCATGATCTGAAGCATATGTTTTTTAACTAAATAGGCTTATATAAAAAATTTAGGTCTTTTCTATTAAAAAAGAAAGCTTGATTTGACTTGAGTCAATGTATGTTAGACCATAGACCTCTGTTATCGATCTGACATATTTTCACTCCTATTGATATGTGTAAAAAGTTAGAAAATGATAATTAAAAAAGAATAGAAAGAGTATTATATATTAATATATATTTTTAAAACATTTTTATTTTATAAATAGAGACCGATGAAGTATACATGGATTAATATTAACTCACTTATATGTTATTTTTCAACACAATCATCATTACACATACTTCTTGGACTTGCTATTATAATCATTAAATTAACTTAATAACTTAACCACGAGGGTGGACACCACAACAATGTTAGATTTGTGTTCTCACCACTCAACTGTGGCCATCCCAAGCTGGAATTTTACGTGCATACCATATGCATATGAGCAGCAAGAATTATAAGGCATATACCTTTAATAAACAATCTTTTTATCAAATGGTTCCCCACATATTTAATCGATAACATGTGAAAGTTGTATTCAAACACATGAATTGTTCACTGCCCTACTCTGTCTTGGTAACGTGGTTTCATGCTCTCAACCACATACATCACTGCATATAAACTTATTAACGGCCCCAACAAGTAATCATTGCCACTTTACATTAATTTTATTTTATAAACGTAAACGATCATAGCATATGCATGGTCACATTTTATCCAGCATTACGACTGTAAGATAAGCCGGTTCATATACCTATCTAATTATCATTTTTAGTGTCAAGGAAAAATGAGTCAATTTGAATTAATTAGTATGGTTGTATGAGGAGACCCTATTAGAGAATTATTTAGTATGGTTGTATGAGGAGACCCTATTAGAAAACTTACGTATAGATTGAACATTCATATAATACATCAAATTTTTAAGCGAAAGTCAGATAAATTAACACTTGACTAGATTATACATCCAATGTAACTATGTTTTAATCATGTGATAATAGTACTATACAAACTGTATTATATATATATATATATATATATATATATATATATATATATATATATATATATATATATATATATATATATATATATATATATATATATATATATATATATATATATATATATATATATATATATATATTGATTTACAGTTTATTATATGTTATAGTTGATGTGAGATTTATATACAAATATTCTTTAACAAATAAATATATATTTTATCACACCCCTGCAATCGAAGCAGGAGGTTGACGAACGCTTAGATTGGTCTGAAATCATCAAAGAGAATTTTAGGAAGGTCTTTAGTGAAGATATCGACAATCTGGTGCTGAGAATGAACGTGAAGAGCGCAGGTTTGTCCACGAGCGACCTTCTCTAGAACAAAGTGAATGTCTATCTCAATGTGTTTTGTACGCTGATGATGGATATGATTGTCAGATAGGTAGATCGCACTAACATTGTCACAGTACACAAGAGTAGCTTGAGAAATAGGAAAATGAAACTACAAGAGAAGGTTGCAGAGCCTACATGATTCTGAAGCCGCATTAGCAACGCCCCGATACTCAGTCTATACACCGGAATGAGAAAGCATGGGTTGTTTCTTGAAAGACCATGAAATTAGGTTGTCACCAAGAAAAAGACAAAAATTCAAAGTAGATCGACGAGTGTTAGGACATCCACCCTAATCAGCATCTATGTAGTAAACAAGCTTCCCGATAGGGGAATAATAGAGATGCAAATAGTATTATAAGGTGCCCTGAACGTATCGCATGATGTGTTTTAGTGCAAGCATGTGCTCACTGCATGGAACATGTATGTGAAGACACACCTCCTGGACAATATAGGAGATGCCAAGACGGATAAATGTGAGATATTATAAAGCACCGGTAAGACTCATATATAATGTAGGATCATCATATGCAGTGTCGAAAGAGGTACTAAGCATTTGTTTGGTGTCAACTGAAGTAACGGGTGGTTTGCATGAGATCATGCTTGCTCGAGCAATAATGTCATTGGCGTAGGTACACTAACTAAGAAACAATCCTTCTGTATGTTTGGTCACTATAATACCCATAAAATAGCTCAGTGGTCCTAGATCATTCATAGCAAACTCGGAGGCAGTGTGTGCCATGATAGATTTGCATAGGTCATGAGAAGAGGTGATGAGAATGATGTCGTCAATATAAAGTAAGATGTAAGCTATGTCGAATCTGTGACAGTAGATGAAGAGTGAGTGATCAGAGGTGTTGTGGTGAAATCCTATATTGGCGACAAAGTCAACAAAGAGTTGGTACCAGGCACAAGGATTTTGCTTAAGACCATAAAGGGATTTTCACAAGCGGCACACATAATCAGGGTGACGAGGATCACGAAAAACCCAATGGCTGATTCATATAGATTGTCTCATGAATATCATCATATAGAAATACATTATGGACATCTAACTAATGAATAAGCCATGATTTGGACAAAGCAATGGTGAGAATAGTGCGAATAGTTTCCGATTTGACCACAAGACTGAATATCGCATCACAATCTAAACCTGCAATTTGTGACCTTCCATCACCTACAAGATGAGCTTTGTAATGCTCAAAGCAGCCGTTAGATTTATTTTTATGATATAAAATCCACATACAACGAATAATGTTAATATCACAAGGTCGTGGAACTAGATCCCACATATTATTTCTAATAAGAGCATTAAATTCAGATTGTGTTACAGATTTCCAATTTGGGTCTGATAAGGCTAGATTGGGATTTTTGGAAAGAGGTGAGATGGTTGGATCATCAATGATAACAAACAGGTTAAAGAGTTTTCTAGGTTTATAGATACCTCGCATGCTACGGGTGATCATAGTCTTAGTAAATGGTGTAGACTGGGCCAGTGGTGTAGGTAATTGGGAGGTATCATGTGCAGACATGGAGGGGGGAGGATGTTTGGCGATGGAGAAGGCATAAGAGGAATGATGTGATTCAGTGGATGATATAGACTGATGGTCAGGTATATGATGGTTATTGTTAAGGGGTTGCAAGATGGGATTGGTCCATTGATGGAATATAGATGGGTACAAGTCATCAGTGAAGCAATTATATGTGGTGAGAGTGGGGAAGGCGTGTGGGCAAAGGGAAATCGTGTCTCATCAAAGACGGCATGTCGTGAAATGATGATATTTTTGTAAGATAAATGAAAACATTTGTAACCTATGTGATTAGTGGGATACCCTAAAAAGACACATGAGGCTGAACGTGGTTGTAGTTTATTAATGGTAGTGGACAAAAATAATGGATAACAAAGACAACCAAAGACGCGAAGGTGTGTATAGGAGGGATCACAATGATATAAAAGTTGGGTAGGGGAGTAGTTGGACAATTTTTTTTGGGGAAGGATATTTTAGAATATAGGTGTCCATTTGAAGTGCGTGATGCCAAAATGAGGAAGGGACGAACGAATGAGCGAGAAGAGTGCAAACTATGTTGTTAATAGTGTGTATTTTACATTCTGCTTTGCCATTTTATGATGAAGTGTGAGGGCAAGACAAACAAAAAGTAATACCATTATCAACACAATGTTTATGAAATAGTGAATTATTATATCCACACCCATTATCACATCAAAAATACTTAACAGTTTGAAAAAATTGTGTGAGAATTTGACTAGAAAGTGAGGTGGACTTTTCAAAAACTTGAGACTTGTTACTTAGAGGAAATGTCCACAAAAAATCAGAATAATCATCAAAGAATAAAACATAAAACTGATGACCAAAGGAGCTTAAAATCGATGATGTCCATAAATCAGTGTAAAATATCAAAAGGCATTAAAGTAGCATTTATGGACGAATTAAAAGGCAACTTAACATGTTTGACAAACACACAGGAATTACAAATTCTCTTAGTATTCAAATGTTCATTATTAATCAACTTATTTTTATGAAGATACTGCAAGATAAAAGGATTGGGATGACCGAGATGATTGTGCTAGAGATTGGAAGCAAGACCAGAAAAGTGAGAGGTGACCAAAAGAGATCACCAAGGCTATTACATATCATGAGAGAAATCCTTGTCTGAAAGTCAAATTTCGAGAAACCAAATGGGTCAAAGGAAACAAAAACATTATTTTCAGTAGTGAGTTGTCACACAAAAATGAAATTTGTAATAACTTGTGGTTTGTGTAAAACATGATTAAGGTTTAAGGGTTTGTTTTTGAGAGATATAGGTAAAGTTATGTGACTAGACCCTTGAATTGTAATACCTTGTCCACTTCCAACAATCCGATTTTGATTTAAATGACTCAAATTAGAATAGGATGAGAGATTATCTTGTGATGTTATTATCTTGTGATGCTGTTGTATGCGACGAAGCTCCAGTGTCTATGTACGATATGTTGCCTGAGGGATTGAAGGATATGGTGTGCCTAGTAGTGGCAATGTCAGTTGAAGCTAGGAAATTTGTGGCAGTGTGAGCCTGAGCGTGCTAACCTAGAATGTTTGGTTCCTTTAAAGGTCCGGTAGGGAGAGTCCATTAAGATTTAGGGTAAGGGCAAGGAAGTACACCCCAAGAAGGGGGGTTTTATCCCCAAGGAGACCAGGGGGGATACTATTGCCATGATTGAGAGGGAGTTAATACCAGGAGACCATCAGAGTGTGAACCACTATGTTGTCCACTCCCTCTGTTGTGATTCTGATTATTATGGTGTGGTCGGATCTAGAGTGCTTGTTCTGACGACAATTGGAGTTTTGTTGAGAGAATTCATTAGAGTTGCATTGAGCAGCAGTATCCAATGCAGTGTGAGAACTAGTGTTGTGCATTTTTCCAAACGAGATTCCTCCAAGGTGAGCATGAAGTGGGATTAGGGTAGCAACCCCCCCCCCCATAGTACGACTTAGATAGACCAGACACCAGTTGAAGAATTAAATGATGATTGATAACAGGTGCTCTAACGTGCTTCAACTAATAAAAAAGTTGCTTGAGATGTTGGTAGTAGGCAGAGACATTAGCAGTGTGAGAATTAGTGTTGTGCATTGATCCAGATGAGACTCCTCCAAGGTGAGCATGAAGTAGGATTAGGGTAGCAACCCCATAGTATGACTCAGATAGACCAGACACCAATTGAAGAATTAAACAGTGATTACTAACGGGTGCTCTAACGTTCTTCAATTGATCAAAAAGTTGCTTGAGACATTGGTAACAGGTAGATACATTAGCAAAATTCTTCGTGTAAATGAATAAGAAATCCTGCTCAAGAGCAACGACACATAAGTTTTGTTTGTTCTTAAAGATATCAGCAAAAATCTACAATACAGCCATGGCAGTGGATCCCTTTTCTAACATAGTGGTAAGGAGATCAAAAGAGATGGTGGAATAAATTCATTGGAGCATTGTGGAATCAAGCGTTGTCCACATTTCAAAATCAGCATTATTAGAGGAAGATTTTTCTTTTCCTGGTTGTGGAATGATATGATGGACCACTTTGTGAGCACGAGCGTGATCTTCAAACAGTTCAGCCCACATGGTGTAGTGATCTTTCTCCATATCTAGCATAAAGGGAGTGTTGTTTTTTATGTTAGTGACAACAAGGGCTTGGTGAAACTCTTGTCTATTGGAAGAGAAAAGCGACTTGGTGGGAATGTTGACCTTGGTAGAAGTATGCTCGGACTCCTCACTGAAAGAGGAAGACATGATGGTTTACAAAGAGATATGCAATGCTATGAGATAGAGGGAGGCATGGTGGAAGTGGCTGCTCTGCGAGAGGAGGATCTGAGGCGGCGACCCCGGTGTTGGAGGAGAAGTTGTGGCGGCGAAGGTGGTGCTAAAGGAGGAGCTACTACAACGATATCGACAACTTTTGAGGAGATGCGACATTAATAGCAACGCTATGGGGAGCTACTGCGATGGAGACAACTTTAATAAGGTTTGGATCTTTACCTCAACTGATACCATGTTAGATATTTAGATATATTGAGATCAATCGTGTGAGAACATCACTATGGAGAGTGTATTATATAGAGAGAGAGATTTATAACTCATTACATGTTATAGTCGATGTGAGACTTATATACAAATACTCTTTAACAAATAAATATATATTCTATCAATTAAGTATATTTGTAATTATGTATGACAACATAGTGTGTTGGAGATGGTTTTCACCACTCCATCTCTGCCCGGATATAAGTCAACTTTTTTGTACTCCACACCTATTAAGGATAAATTGTGAAAAATATGTGGACTGTATTGAAAAATGTTAAATTTAATCGATAAAAACTGTTGGGTTAAGAAGTCGTTGTTAACTAAATTACTCCAAACATGAAAAAGAGATGAATTGTGATGTTCAAAATTTGATATTAAGTTATAAAAAAAATTTCTTTTAAATATTTATGTTTAAATTAGTCTTAATAAACATATATACAAAAAAATGATAGAAGGATGATAGAAAGTAGATGCAAAAGAAGATAGATATCCCCTGGAATAAAATAAACAACGAAAAATAAAGGTAGAAAAAATAGAGAAATTGCACTAGAGATTTATTCAAGTTTGTCAACTAAACCAATTGGCTTATTCTTGTCCCTAAAGTTTTCTCATGAGAGTTATACTAAAATAAAATTTGAATTTTTACAAAATCAGTACAACCTTTAACAAGAAACAAATATTTTACACACACTTAACTCAGAACCTACACCCAGAGCGTTTATACATGTTTAGCTCAAAAACTTACAACCATAAATTTTATACATGCTTAGTTCAAGAACCTTTAACCAAGACTTTTGTAAATTTGACATTCAACATTTAAATCATTTACAATAGATATTACTCAAGAGAATCACACTGTTAAATAAAACATATTAATCACAACACTAGTATAATATAACGCCTAGAAGGATTTTTTTAATCTTTCAATACTACGATTCTAGTGAAAAGCAATTTTAAAAACAAAGAGAGTAGAAAAATATTAGAGAGGTTTTCATTCAAAAATAGTGTAAAATGAAATGAGGTGAAATTTTCTTTATATAGAAAAAGTTTTGACTAAAAGAATTATTTGTGGGCAAAATAAATAATTTACTCCATTAAATTACCTTTTAAGCCATTCAAAAACTTTAAAATGAATATATGATTTAATCGATTAATATCTTTTTTAATTAATTAAAAGGTAGTTCTCTATGCTTTAACCGATTGGATCAAGTTCTACATAGATTAGGCAGTGAGTAAAGTTTCTAATAAATTAGAAACACTTCTTAATCAATTTCATACATGTCATTATAGGTTTTTTCTAATTTTTTTTATAAAAATAGAGGGTTTGAAAAGGTTTGTGTGTGATTATATTATTACTTTAAGACTTACTATTCACCTTTTATAATTAAAATGGACTCCTTTAATATGGTAAGAGTGGGATCTGACAATTTTTCACATTTTTTCGCTTTCAAATTTCAACATCTTCTACTTGTTTAACAATTGATTAACACTTAAGCTAGATCTTTGAATTATGAGAATAATGAGACTTGAGATGTACTCTTCTTGATCAAATGTCATCATCAAAAATAATTTGATAGTTGATATCAATTCTTCCTTTGATAGTTATTCTAAAGAACTCTTAAAAAAGATTTATCAACTTTCAAAAATCATTTGACTTATGTAATTATCATCTTTAAAAACTGTTTGATAGTTGTTATTAATTAACATCAGTTATCATCATTAAAATTAATTGTCGATTATATTTGCATCATTAATTACAATATTTTCTAATTGAAAGTTTGAAAAATTACGGGAGAAAAGGTTTAGGGTTAAGGTTTAATTGCTAACTTTATGATAAAGAGAATATAAATTTTAAAATACAATGATCTTAATTAGAAAAGGTTGTTCAGTGATAGTTGTATAAATGGTGTATAATTCAAATATTATATAGTTTTTTTTATACAAAATACTCAACAATTTGGCAATTGCTGTTTATAGAAAACATTTGTTTTTTATTGGATAATATGTCGATGGTTTTCTTTTAACTTAACAAAATAATGAGTTTGAATTTAGTCATAAAAATACAGCAGTACTATATTTTCCAGAGATAAGATTACTGTTTATTATAGACATTTCTAGCTCAAATGATTACTAGTAACTGTTAACAATTACGCATAGAGAATATTTGTTTGATACAAAAAGTGTTAAATAGTTAAAAAAATTTAAAAAAAATATTTTTAAAAATAATCTAAATGAAAATGATAACAAATTTGAGCAGTTAAACGAACAAACAATAGAAAAAACAAACAAACACCAATCAACATTAATGAGAGAAACCAAAGGCTCATAACACATCTTTCAAAGTCAACAATTATTCCAATATTTGACGTAACTTTTTTATCCGTAAAAAATTCTTCATCATGTAAGAATTCCATTTTTTAATGATAAGATTTATTTTCATATTTATAACTAATTTATATAAAAAATTATATAATTTTACATTGATTTATTTTAGTAAATACTCCTATAATATCTTTATATATTATTAAACTTATAATTGATAAACATGTATTTATTTTTTCTTCTATTATAGACAATTAATTGTAAAAATAATTATGCAAAAATGAGTGTACTTGATTAGAAGAGATTGTCAAGACTCACGAGTTTTGAGTTGAGCAACGGTTGAATGTGAAGTGGAGGTATCTGTAAGATACTCCGATGTCAAAGTAAGAGTCTAAACAATTAGAGTGCGAGTAACAAAAGTGAGGTAGAATGAGTGAATGAATGGATATTTGACCCTCTCATGTGAAAAGGTATTTATAGCCCCAACGCTGGGTCAAGATCCATGTAATGGACCAAGCAATTTGGACCCAATAACATGGACTTCTAGGGTTTACACGAGTAATGGGGTCCAGCACGTGGCCCCCTCCCTGATGAAGCGCCCCAAAAATGTAGAGACAGTGGACTCGTTATTCTCAGAGGGCATGTAGTGGTTGATGATGACCAGGGACACATTCTCTAATGGGCATGTGAGGGAAATCCCCAACGGCTATCAGTCTTGGGTCCAAATCTATTGGGCCACAACAAAGGCGCTGTATTGGGTCTTCCCAACAGTGGGTCAAGTGTCAGCCCAGTCCAGAACAGGAGTCCCACAAGTTATTTCCCTTAGGCGAAAGGGTGATGACTTGAGATCCGTTCAAGTGTCAGGGAAGTGTTACCCAATAGGGGAAACTGTCAACTCCCGTCGGGGACAACTACGTGATTAATGTCGAGGAGGACCCAGAGATTTGTGCGTGGTGTGGTCGACCAGATCTAGGTGAATCTCATTGGTCGACTTTGTCCTCCAAACGTATTAATGCGGTGCCCGTTAGGAATCAACATTCGCAGGGAGGTGAAGAGTTTTCTCGGGCGCGCGTCTTCGATGTGCCCGTATGTAAGGTGTTGTAATGATGTCGAGCATTTGTCCGTCAACGAGAGTAAAATAGCACATGCACGTGGTTTTACGTGAGATTGTTGTGGGCGGTGTGTCCTCTCGTGAGCCTCGTGTGGCAGCTGTTTGGGGTGTCATCATTACATAGGGCAATCTAAGAGCCCAAGTAATGATGACTTTTCACATGTACCTCGTGAGGTGGGGGATATCTATAAAAGGGGAATTAGAGATTTACTTTGATATTTTTAAGCTCTCTATCCTCCCATTTCCCTTGCGTTCGTCTCCTCAAAACCGCCGTAGACACCTTCACGTCAATCTCATCCAAGTAAGTGATTTCATCATGATCGTATTTTTTCTTAAATATTTTAGATTTAAAACTTGGGTTTTTCCATGAACAGATGAACCTCTAGATGAAGATTCATGGGTTTTGGAATGAACCTCCATGGATGTTCATCTGGGTTCATGGATGTGGATGAAGATTCATAGGTTCTCAGATGAACCTATGAATGTTCATCTGAGTTCATGAATATGGATGAAGATTCATGGCTCCAGAATTTCGTTCTGACTTACGTAGGGGTCGTCCCCCCATATAGTGGGGAGGATTTGGGCAACTTGCCCGTTCGATGAAATGTCCCCGCGTAGCGTGTCAATCGCTTTGGTGTTCACTGTCAAGGGCTTGGGTCGAGGACTATTTCTCGATGCATTCATCGCCCTTTCACTTAATTTCTGGTGGAATGGTGAATTTGATGATGTCGAATTCACTGTTTTCCCCTACTTTTCAGTTACGATGTGTTATAACCAGCAAAAAATATAGAGTCGCCACCATTAATTTTTATCCTAAGAAAGGGAGTATAAAGGAATAACCCTAAAAAGTTAGAGATTCTAGGTTTGGACTCGGTTTTAGATGAAGGGAAGGTGTTAGGCACCCCTCATCTACCTTGTTCGCAAGGATACTAGGGCTTGAAAGCATAATCTTTAGAATTAGGATTTTAATATTTTATTAGGGGAACTCACCACAATTTTAGTCGTATGCATATGTATCCTTTTATGAAATTTGGTTTGTTTATCGTGTATGGTAGGACATAGGACGGGGGAGTCTGATATAGTTTCCTCGTCATGTGCCAGATATTTATCATGTGTCGCTCGCGGATGGTGAATTTGGTGAGTTGCGTGAGTTTTATAACTTTATAAAATATTAAATTAAAAAGATATTTGAATTAATTTAATTTGATTAAAAAGAAAATTTGATATATATATATATATATATATATATATATATATATATATATATATATATATATATATATATATATATATATATATATATATATATATATATATATATATATATATATATATATATATATATATATATATATATATATATATATATATATATATATATATATATATATATATATAGAGATTTGATCTTATAATGAAAATAAAGTTTAATAGATAATTTGTTATATACAAACATCTAGTTAATAGAATTATATAATAGGTTTATTTGACAACTATGCAACGTAAATAGAATTTATCGACTCTTATTAAAAAAAAATTATTACACACATTATACATCAAAAGATATGAAAGTAATCTCATAGCAAATATCATAGCAAATATCATATCAAATAGAGAACACACTAATAATAAAACCAACAATTCGGACTATGCAAACAATCAGTTCATACATTTAAAAATCGGGTTTTACTAACTTGAAGTGCAGTGACTCACTTAAGTTGCTTTCTCCTATTTCCTTCCTTCGCACTTTTTTTCGATACAGAGATTTTCTGCTCGAATTGATGGAGGCTTTCAGGATTTATTTGTTATTGTTCTTCGATGTGAAGAACAACAATTTTGAGATAAATTTAATAAATTATGGATGATTGTGAGATTGTAGATTTGTGAAATTCTTCATAAAATTGTTGATTAAAATATAATTTTTAAAAGAAAGAAACCGTCAGATAATCATCATTTTGTGTAAAAGAAAAGCAAACAAATTGAAATTGAAAACTTGAAAATTAGGGGAAGGGGCCTCATGTTAAATTAATTTAGACACATGTTTGTCTAACGATTAATTTGTTAATCATTGACCAAGAATAAACATAACACCAATTGAAAAGAAAAATTTGGAAATAAATGTGTAGAATCGTAGAATTCATGATTGTGTAGCGTAATGGTGAAATTCTTCATGAATAACTAGGACAACAATAGTCTTATTTATAGAGTTAAATTAGATTAAAAATACATAGCCATTAAGTCAGCACAAAAACCAAGAGAAGCCCAAAGTCTAATCTCCAAAAAAGGAAATGAAATTAGTAACAAAAAGAAATAGAAAAAATGTTTAAAAATGCCTCTTAAGAGATTCAAACCTGCGACCTCATTCTTGCAAATTTCATTCATTACCAACTGTGATATGTTAATTATTCGAAATAAAAAGCCAATTGAAAATACATGAAGATGAGCAAATATTTATTTATTCAAAAATACAAATGATCTGAAATAAATCATTATATTTTCAAATAGGTTTGAAAGAGAATATTTATAAAAATCAAATAATATTATAAAAACAATGTTTAAAATATTTTTGACTGTATAAATAAAGGGCGGGAAAATTTGGGATATGACACAATGGCACAACCAGTCGGGGAAAATGTTGTGCCAGAGACCAATGAGGGCAAAGATGAGCCCGCGGTCGACCCCCTGGTTTGGGTTGCGCCCGATCCCCGGAAGAAAGTATCATGTTTTGTGAAGGATGCTTCTGACGCGTTTAATGCCCCTGAGGACAGAGCAGAAGATGCCCCTGCCAACTGGGAACTCCAAATCTCTCACCGAAGTAGGAGGATATGCTCGTCTTTTCCGGGAAAACGCGTTCCTATGTACGAATTTTCTTTTAAGGAAGCAAGGATGTGTTTGCCCTTCAATGATTTCCAGGTGGGGGTTTTTCAATGGCTACAACGGGCGCCCTCTCATCTTTATCCAAACACGCTCACGTTCATGCGGGCATTTGAGCTCGTCTGTCAGCACCTTCTGATCGGTGCCACTCTAACTCTTTTCTTCCGTATCTTCCACCTCCAACGGCAGACCATTGACAAGCGGCATGCATGGGTATCTTTTAAGCAATTCTGGAAACTCTTCCGACCGTGCTTGGAATCTGTACGAAACTTCAAAGAAAGGTACTTTATCGTGAAGCCCCTCACTAATGCGGTCGTGGATTGTTTATATAATCACTCGAAAGAGGTTGAGGATGTTTGGACAGTGGCTCGACTGATAATGAAGTTTCCTCTTGAGTGGCAATGGAAACATTTTGAGCAGAAGCCCAAGTATTATACGGTGAAGCCCGAGGACTTAGATGCTCAGGATAATATCTCTTATGACAAGCTAGTGGCTTATGTCAAGAACTTCTCCCCAAAAAAGTGTGTAGATGTAGACAATAACTTCCTATTTAACGATAAAGGGGAGCATCTCTTTGTTCCTCGACTGGTTAACACGAAAACGCTCCTTGACTATTCCTCTGATGAGAAGGATTTGAGACTTCTAGATAGGGGGCGTTCCCGTAACTTCATGTTCGTACTTTTGTCTCGGACTAACAGTTTCTTTTGATTGCAAGCCGGATGGCGACTCTCTCTGAACGTTTACTCAAGTTGAGGTCAAAGAGTCTATCACACTTGGCGCCCAAAACTCTGGTTGCCCAACTTCAAGAACAAGCCAAAACTTCTACCCGTCCAAGCGGTTCATCTTCCCCTCCAGGGGTCCAGGCTCCCCCTCCTGAACAACCGGCAAAAAGGAAGCGCGTGGAAGACCCCGATCATATGGCAGTTGTCGACGGGGACAAGGGTGTCAGGGCGGTTTTCGTGTTGCCCCCCTGCTATCTCAACCAAGGTATCTTTAGTGGGTAAAGTTACTTAGGTCTACATGAAGTGGAGAGGGGGCCATTATATCTGAGGATAAAGAAAACTGATGGAAGAATCTGTCAGAAGATGTGTTTGTCGTGATGAGGGTTCTCGAAACTACTTTGACACTGAATAATGAAGCTACGGGCTCCCAAGCCTCCCTAGATAAAGCTTATGCCCGCATCCAAAAGTTGAAGGGGATTAATGAGAAGGTGAAGGCTGATATTCTCAATCATGAGACAAAGTATGAAACACATGTCCAGCTCCTCAAGGATTTGAGCAAGATCAAGCCTCAATTGGAGGCTGCGACCAAGGAAAACGACTGATTGGCTGCTCGAGTGAAGGAGCTGGAGGAAATTATGGCACCTACTGAGAAAGAGAACAACGCAGAGAACGCCCTTGTGACCAAGTGAGACCTGATTGCTTGGAATCGTGTGCTCGAGCAGGGTATCATGGTCACCCCCAGCTGCAGCTTCAATACTGTCGTGAAGCAGCTTAAGATCATCAACAAAGGGGTCAAGCTTGTGGTCGAAGGTGTTGGTCCCTTTAACCAGGTGGTCGACAGGAAGATACTTTATCCTCCCAGGGATAATCTCGAGGAAGAAAGCGATGGAGAGGATGATGTGGGCCAAGATTAAGTTTCCGGGCCTATGTTCCAGTTCTTGTTTAATTGTTTTGGACAAGGGGCTATGCCCATTTTTTGTGCCCGTTTAGTTTGGGTTTGCGTGCCTCCTTTTGATATTGCATAAACAACATTGGCCTTCGTGGTTGGATTTCTAATGCTTTTATTTTGCTCTTATGTTTTTCATGTTCAATTGTCGTTGTGCTTGATCTATTTGTTTTGGGAAATGTGGAATTTTGATAAGTGGAGGTTTGTACTCAACTTTAGTTGTGGTCGACACATGTTGGGATGTGTCTTGGAAGCAGAGTAGGAGTCCGTATGGACGAGTTCAAGATCATGGTCAGGGTCTTGACTTCGTGGCGTGAGCTTCCCATCGCGAGTAGAACCTCATCGGTCAAGGTGTACCCGTCGGGCTAAGGATTTGCTCGACCAATGAGCAAAAACACGCCTTTCGTTATTGGTTGGAGGTTATGTTTGTACCTCAACATGCTTCTATGGTCGAGCGAGCCCTGTCGTTTTTCAGAGAGGGTACGTTGATTGCTGGGCCCCGACGTTTATCAGGGACATATCTGCAATATTGTTTCAGCTTTGTAGCGTTCCATGGTTGAGGTAGTGGTTCTCCACTTAGGCGTTCGAGGTGGTAGGCTTCAATGTCTGTTTCCCCGCAGATGCGGTAAGGTCCTTCCCAGTTTGCGACCAACTTTCCTTCATGGAATCTTTCTGATATCTCTGCAAAACTAGACTACCGACCTGAAATTTGTGTTTTATGACTTTAGTGTCATGATGCAGGGCTATCTGCTGTTTTATTGTAGCTTCGCGAAGAGCTGCTCCTGACCGGATTTCTTCAATCAGGTCGAGCTCTTCACTTAGGGCCTCGTCATTTAGTTCCTCGTCTAAAGGGACTCTAGTTCGTCTGGATGGATCCATGATTTCCACGGGGATGATGGCTTTAGTGCCATAGGTTATTCAAAACTGGGTTTTGTTGATCGTCAAGTGTGCTGTTGTTTGGTAATCCCATGGGAAACTGTGCAACTTTTTGACCCACCCCTTTTTGGCTTCACCCAACCTGCGTTTGAGTCCTCGTAAGATGACTCTATTTGCGGCCTCGGCTTGCTTGTTGGTTTGAGGGTGTTAGACGGGCGTGAAGTGTTGTTTAGTGTCGAGCTTGGCAACAAACTCTTAGAAGCTTTGGTCAGTGAATCGCATCCCGTTGTCAGTGATGAGCACTTGTGATATGCTAAATAAGGCAAGTATATTTTGTTTGTAGAAATGAAGGAAATTATGTGATACGATTTTGGCCAGGGCTTCAACCTCTATCCATTTTGTGAAATAGTCGACGACCACGATCAGGAATTTATTTTGACATGATTCTTGTACGAACAGTCCGAGGATGCCCATCCTTCACCAGGAAAATGGCCACGGGGACGACAACATTTTGAGTTCGTGTGGCGGTGCGAGGTGCATATCTGCGTGTTTTTTACATTTGTCGCATTTTTTACGTGCTCCTTCGTGTCTTGTTGCATGGTGGGCCAGTAATACCCTGCTCACAATGCCTTTCGTTCCAGAGATATTCTTCCCAAGTGTTGAGCATTGATTCCCTCGTGGATTTCCCGTAAGATCTCGAGAATTTTGGACTCCTCGACGCATTTTATGAGTGGGTTGGAGAATCCCCGTCGATAGAGCTTCTGCTCGACTACAACGTAAGAGCAGGATCGTTGTTTGGTCACATTAGCCTCTTTTTGGTCCGCGGGTAACTCTCCCTTTGTGAGATAATTAAATATCGGGGTCATCCAACACGAATTATCCCCAATGGCGTTCACTTCGGGAGACGCAATGGGTTTTTCAATACTCAGACAAGAAAGGGACTCTTGGATAATGGATTTGTTCCCACCTTTTTCCTTTGTGCTCGTGAGTTTTGAGAGTATGCCGGCCCGCGTGTTTTGTTCACGGGGTACATGTTTGATTTCTACTCGGTCGAACTTCTTCATCCTCTCTTTGACTAGGTTCATGTATTCGATGAAGGTATTGTTCTTGGCCTGATATTCTCTTCGAACTTGAGATGCAACGAGCTGGGAGTCCGTGAATATTTTTATTTCACGGGCACCCAGGTCTTCGTCCAACCTTATTCCTGAGAGCATGGCCTCTTACTCGGCATGGTTTCTAGATGTGGGAAACGACAGGGTGAGCGAACGTTAGACCATAACTCTCTCCTTGTTTTCAAGGAGGATTTTAGCCCTGCTTCCCGTCGAGCTGGAAGCTTTGTCTACAAAGATGGTCCACTTGTGTTCCCCTCGCAGGAGGTTCATGGGCGGTCATCTCCACAACGAAGTCGGTCAATGCTTGGGCTTTAAGGTATTTTCTGCTCTCATATTGAACGTCGAACTCCGAAATCTCTAAGGACCATTTCAACATTCGACCAACCATATCTGGTCGACCTAGTAGCTGTCTCAGGGATTGATCAGTTCACACGAATTTCATGTGGGCCAGGAAGTAATATCTGAGTCTCCTTTCCATGTTGATGATGGCCAAGGATACCTTTTTAATTTTTTGGTATCTGACCTCGGGGCCTTACAAGGCTTTGCTAGTAAAGTACACTGGTTTCTGCCCATCTGGTGTCTCGTAGACGAGGGTCGCACTTACGGCCTCGGTGGAGACGGGCAGATAAAGGAACAAAGTTTCCCCGCTCTTTAGACGTGATAACAGGGTAGTTGCGAAAAGGCTTATTTGAGGTGGAGAAGGGCTTTCTCACACTCCTCGATCCACTCGAATGCGGCCTCTTTATGCAAGAGTTTGAAGAATGGGAGTGCGTGTTGTGCGGACTTTGCCACAAAGCAGGATAGCGAGGTACGCATGTCGTTCAAGACTTGTATGGATTTTTTCGTGTTAGGAGTGAGGAGTGAGGAGAACTCCGAACATTTTTCAGGGTTGCCTTCAATTTCCCGTTCGGTTAGATAGAAACTGAGGAATTTGCCCGCCTTGACCCCGAAGGTGCACTTCTCTGGGTTAAAACTTAACTTCCATCACCTTACTTGATCGAAAACTCTTTTGAGGTGGGAAGTGTGGTCGACTTCTGCTCAGGACTTGATGATCATGTCATCCATGTATACCTCGAGCATGTCCTCGATCTCACTGGGGAAGACTTTGTTCATCATCCGCTGGTATGTTGCCCCTGTGTTTTTTAGGCCGAAGGGCCTTACGTTGTAGTAGTAATTGCCTGACCCGATCATTAAGGCAGTTCAATGTTTATCACTCATCGCCATGGGGATTTGATTATAGTCCGAGTAAGCATCCATAAATGATAAAATTTTGTAGCCAATTGAATTGTCGACCAGCATCTCAATATTAGGTAAAGGAAATGCATCTTTGGGACATGCCCGGTTGAGATCGGTATAGTCAACACACATACGTTATTTTCCATTATTTTTCTTAACAAGTACAACTTTTGAGAATCAAGTTGAATATCGAGCCTCAGAAATAAAATTTGCCTCTACGAGGTCTTTTACAACTTTTTTAGCAACCTCCACTTTTTCCTGAGACTGCCTACGCCTATGTTGTACTACTGCCCTAGCGACTGGATCCACAGCAAGTTGGTGACAGGCGACCTCAGGGTCGAGTCTAGGCATCTCCGCAGCACTCCATGCGAACAAGTCAGCATTCTCCCTCAAGGAGACTTTGAGTTACTTCCTCGCCAGGTCGAGGAGTCTAACACTGATCTCCACGCCTTTATTCGGGTTTTCATCGAGGGGGATGAACTCTAAGTCTCCCTCTTGGATGGGTCGAAAAGGATCATGTTCGCTATTGGGGGCCTCAACTTCATCTTTGTCAAAGTGGGTGTCGAGGTCAATGGAGTCGACCTCTTCCAAGTTGAATACCAAGCCTCAGAAATAAAATTTGTCTCTACGAGGGGTTTTACAGCTTTTTCAGCAACCTCCACTTTTTCCTGAGATTACCTACGCCTACGTTGTATTATTGCCTAACATATGGATCCACAACAAGTTGGTGACAAGAGACCTCAGGGTCGAGTCCGGGAATATCTGTAGCGCTCCACGCGAACATGTCAGCATTCTCCCTCAAACATACTTTGAGTTGCTTCCTCGCCAGGTCGGGGAGTCCAGCACCGATCTTCACGCCTTTGTTCGGGTTTTCGTTGAGGGGGATGAACTCGAAGTCTCCATCTGGGATGGGTCGGAAAGGATCATGTTCGCTATTGGGGGCCTCTACTTCATCTTTGTCAAAGTGGGTGTCGAGGTCAATGGAGTCGACCTTTGGTGGAGCTTGTTATTCTTCAACTCGAGCAGGTTTGTCCGCTGAGGTAGCTGCTGTTGTCTAGGTGGTTTCTCTTTTAGTAGATTGTGGCCTAGTGTCGACCATGTTTTTCCCTTTGGAAGCCACGTTGAAACATCTCTTGGCAGCTGAGATATCTCCATGGATGGTGGTGACGTGGGCCCTCTTGGTGTAGAACTTCATCTTTAAATGCACCATGGAGGGTACGGCAGTTAGCTCGGCCAGTGTTGGTCTCCCCAGGATGTAGTTGTAGAGAGACGGGAAATCGATCACCAGAAACCACACTTTAAATTGTCGGGATGAAGTTTCTTCTCCAAATGTGATGAATAGATCGACGTAGCCCCATGGCTTGGAGGTGAATCATTAAATCCTTGCAGGTTGCACCCCACGTATGGTGACAGGTGGGTATCACCGAGCTGCAGAATGCAGAATAGGTGGGTGTACATGATGTTGATTGAACTCCCCTCGTCGACCAGGATGCGATGTACATCAAAGTTGGCCATATTTTCCCTCACTAGTAGAGGAATGTTGGAGTTGGAGGCTTTGTCGGGAAACTCCTAAAGATAGAAGGTGATTGGCTCAGATTTTCCCTTGAATCTTTCAAGGGGTACAAACTGGATCGGAGCTGCATCCACCAGCTCGTTGAGTTTCCTCTTTGGTGGATTTCCTGAGATGTCAGTGAATCCCCCGCCAGATATGACCATAGCAGAGGAAAATTTCTCCCATATGTTATGGGTGAACAGAGGCTCTTCATCTTCAAGACTATCAGGGATGTGGAAGTCCTCGGGATTTGATACGCATAAGGGTACCTGGAGGGGGCTAGAGTCATCGGATAGTCGGACATCCTCCCCAATTGATTTAACCTCGCGGGTGTCCCGGTGAGGGGTTTCGTTCCTCTTATACTGCCCGAGTCTCCCTACCTAGATAAGAGTCTTGATGGTATCCTTTAGGTGGACGCAATTTTCGGTCAAGTGATTATGGAGCACTCTGCAAGGATACACTCGTAGGAAGCGGTCAACAGGGTGTATTCGATGAACTGCCCGACTGGTCCTATGTGCTCGCAGGGGTAGCAAGGTTTCTCCTCCCTTCTCTTCTCCCTTGTTCGTCGAGAAGAGCCTGTATCATTGTGTCGTGAGATGTTAGTTGGTCTGCGGTTCCACGAGTCGCGAGCGTTGTTGGTGGCCTCTTTTTCCTCGTAGTCCATGTAAGGCCGAGCTTTTTCGAGGAGTGCATCAAAAGACTTGGGGGGCTCAATGCCAAGGGACTTTCTAAATTCAGTTCCCGAGATAAGTCCCCTCTCGAGAAAGTATCTCTTCATGTGATCGATGTAGGAGACCTGAACGGCCTCGCGGTTGATCCAATCAATGTATTCTCTGAGGGTCTCATCGCTCCTATGGACAATTGCCTCGAGGGTGGCCTCAGTCTTCGGGTGCCGACAAGATGCAGCGAAGCTGTTAATGAATTGGTTCTTCAGATTCCTCCACGAGGTGATCGACCCAGGGGGTAGGCTCTTATACCAGTCCATGGCCATTTTCCTCAGGGTCGTGGGGAACAATCTGCATTTAATGGGGCCCCCGACATTGTGACACTGAAGCATGGCTTTGAAGCCGTCGATGTGGTTGACAGGGTCAGCAATGTCGTCGTATTCCTTCATAAGGGGATGCTTCTCCATCCTTTTAGGAATAAGGGCCTCCATAATTGCCTGGGACAGCTGACTGCAGGGGTCGTCTTCGTTGCTTCTTTCTAGGGAGTGAGAAGGGGATCGGTAGTAGCGGTGGTCTTTGTGTCGGTCTTGTTCACGGGGAGGGTTCCTCGACCGCGACTTCTTCTCTTTTTTGCCCTTGTTTCTTTTCCATTCAGGGGATCATTGTTCTTTGCGCGGAGGGGTGTGATCGCGCCTCTTGACAGCTTCGGGTTGGGTCCTCTCCAATGTAGGACCTTGCCCAGTACGACAGGGAGTTGAGCTCTGAGAATCGTCCCTTCTGTGTCTCTGCGGGGAGATCGGGCGCGGTCCTCATTCTATCGGGGAGGAGGAGTTCGAGAATCAGGTCTTCGGTTCTTTCTAGGGGACCGATGAGTCTGTTCCAGCATCATCAGGCGCTCACCCTGCGTGAAGATCATGTAATTCGTCTAGTTGATTGCCGCGAACATGACTCTGCTCGTGGTGTCAACATTTTCGAGAATGGGGATCTCCTGATATGCGGCTGGCTCGTAATTCTGCCAAGGATGATGGGCGTTGTCGCGTGGTTGTGTGCGGATGGAGGAAGGTGCAATCATCTCATCTCGGGGGGTCTTGCTCGGGGGTGGCAACGTTGTTATTGTTGCTCGCGTTGTTTTTGTTGTCGGCATCGACGAAGTGAACATTCTAGTCATTATTGATAGCTTGGTCGGTCATGATAATCGGAAGGCTGAGAGAGTTGCTTTGGTCTTGAGTGAAAGATGGTTCCCACAGACGGCGCCATTGATCGTACCTGATCAGAAGGGATCGTCAAGGCCCATGAGCTTTGATTTGAGCAGCGGTTGAATGTGAAATAGGGGGTACCTGCAAGATACTCTGAAGCCAAAGTAAGAGTCTAGACAATCAGGGTGCGAGTAACAGAAGTGAGGTAGAATGAGTGAATGAATGGATATATGGCTCTCTCAGGTGAGAGAGTATTTATAGTCCTCCGTACTGGGCCAAGATCCATGTAATGGACCAAGCGATTTGGGCCCAATAACGTGGACTGCCATGGTTTACGTGAGTAATGGGGTCCAGCACGTGGCCTTCTCCTTAGTAAAGCGCCCCGAGAATGTAGGGACAATGGATCAATTATTCTCGGAGGGCAGGTGGTGGTTGATGATGATTAAAAACATATTCTCTAACGTGGAAAAGTTCTCAACGACTATTAATCTTGGACCCAAAGCTATTAGACCACAACAAAGGTGTTAGACTGGATCTTTCTCAACGATAGAACAAATGTTAGTCTAATCCAAAACAAAAAGTAACACATATTATTTATAAATATTATAATAATCAATTTTTGAAGACTTGTAAAATTTGTTGAAAATTTAATAATAAGGAAATGAGATGTAAATTGATGAATGTGCAGTATTTTCTAATTAAAATTAATTAATAAACTTAAATGACTAGGCATAAAATAATTTAAAATTAAATGTTAAATATGTTGTTAATAAAACAAAAACAAAAAAAACTAACATGCGCCTTAGTAACACTATTAAAGAATTAAACTTCAAAATATTTACTTGAATAAAAATTATATATAAATTTAAAGGAAAAAAGTTAAGTGTATTTTTTTAAGTGTAATTTATGTTTTTTTTAATGAAAATAAGATAAGTATATAATTTTTTTTATATATATAAATTATTATTTTTTATTCATTAAAAAATATTTAAATATATTTATTATATTTTTATTAGAGAAAAGTATAATTATATCAATAAAATTATATCTAAGTATTATTTATATTTAAAACATTAAAATACTGTTTTTAAACTAGTCTTTTTTTTTTTGAATTTTTTTATGATATATCTAAGAATACCACATTCAATTAAATAAAAGGCTTAAATGCAGTTTTGACCCCCCTAATTTAAGGTTTTTGGAATTTCGATCCCCCTAGTTTAAAAACCAGGTTTCTAGTCCCCAAAGTTTTCAAATTTGGGATTTTTGAAGCCCCCTCCATCTGGCTGCCCAAAAAGTGACATGGCACAGGGAGAGTAATGCCACGTATTATTTTATTTTATTTTATTTTATTTTTTTTTTTATTATTTTTTAAAAAAAATTTTTTTTTTCTTCTCCTCATAAGCAAAATTAAGGTTCGAAAGAAAAAAAAAAATTTTTTTTAAAAAAAAAAAAAATAAAAAAAAAAAAAATAAAAAAAAATAAAATAAAAAAAAAAAATAAAATAAAATAAAAAAAAAAAATACGTGGCATTACTCTCCCTGTGCCATGTCACTTTTTGGGCAGCCAGATGGAGGGGGCTTCAAAAATTCCAAATTTAAAAACTTTGGGGACTAGAAACCTGACTTTTAAACTAGGGGATCGAAACTCCAAAAACCTTAAACTAGGGGGGGTCAAAACTGCATTTAAGTCTAAATAAAATTATTTATTATTATATTATTTTTAAAACTATTATATTTTAAACTAAACGAAAACTTTAACTAATTTACATTAAAAATACTGATACCCAATTAGTTAATATAGATACTTAAGAATTTGTCAAAATAAATACGACAATCTTGATCGTTTATGTTTTAGTTAGATGACGAAAATGAACTGAACAGACAAAGCAAAGATGTTTCCAGTATGTCTCTTGTTCAGTGGATGCGGAAACGTCGGATTTCATTAAAGAAATAAATAAATCATGACACGTGTCAGTCATTATCGTAGCGTTAGCAATCAGATTCCGCTTTTACAGCACCCACGTGAGTCAGAAACGCAATAGTCACGTGACCAATGTTGAGTTATGACCCCATCCAATTAACATGGGCCACGTTGCATGTTGTTAGATTCCACTCACGTGCTCTCAAGCGACTATTCAGCAAAATAATTTTCTATTTCTATTTCTATTTCTATTTTTATTTCTATTTCAAAAGTAACTGATTCTTTTCTAATATAATTAATCAGTTAATTATAATTATGCATATAAGATTCTTTTCTATTTCTATGGCAACTCTGTTTCCATGCACATGCTTTCTCTTAATTGTCAGGACACTGATTCTTATCTTTCTGGTTAGTATTTGGTATCATATCATAATTTTCGTGAAAAATGATATTTTTATATCAATATCTTACATCTATGTTATATATTTTATTATTTATCAATACGATAAATATTGAAATATTATAATAATAATTCTTTTTTAAATATATTTTTTAATTATTTATATTAAATTAAAGAATTATGTATACAAAATCATATAATTAACTAATTTTGGTAATTTTATTAATCAATATTATAAATTTTATTAATAAATTTTATAATTATTAAAAATCTGAGCGTTTGTTAATTAATTTTATAATGAAAAAATTCAGGTATAATTTTTTATGTGTGATTTATATATTTTTTTAATGAAAATATGAAAAATGTATAATTTTCTCTTACATATATGTAATATTCTCCTATTTTACTATATAGAAGTGTGAATCACATGAAATTGTATCTAAGTATTCTTCTTTTATAATTTTATTAACTAACATTTTATAATATTAATCAACTTTATTTTATTGCTAAAACATATTTTTAATATCTGAACATTAATTAATCAACTTTATTATTTTATTAACCAATTTTTTACATTTTATGAACTAATTTTATTTTATTATTAAATTCTTTTTAATATCGAAATATTAATTAATCAATTTCATTACTTTATTAATCAATATTTTATAATTTATTAATCAACTTTATTTCATCATTAAAAATTATTATTCATATAATATTTACTAAAATTCTTCAATTCAATGTTCATATTATTATTTATAAATATATATTTTTTTTCTAAAAAATATTGTTCACCGTATTAGTATACAATTGTAATATTAGAATAACATTCTTGTAAATTTCATTTATATATATATATATATATATATATATATATATATATATATATATATATATATATATATATATATATATATATATATATATATATATATATATATATATATATATATATATATATATTTGTAACGTAAAAATGTTTTTTTAAATTTCTATGTTAATCAATATGTTGGTAATCTTATTGTATTAACACATTTTTTATTTAAATTTTTCTCAAAAGCGCTTTTTTCATCAATTTTTCTTATCTCAAATTGTATATTCGAACTTGTGATCACTGATTAACAACACCGTCATTTTTTTATGTGAAAGATTAGAGAAAATTAAAATCACATAGTATAACTTATGTCTTTGATTCTGAATCAAAAGTTTTAATATTAGTTGTTGGAAAGGCTAAAGAATCACGCAATTAGATCTATAATTTCGTGATTAGATAAATAAATTTATAATTCGATATCCTTACTGGTTTAATAATCCATCCAATTTTTAAGACATTGTTTATTGTTAAATTGTAATTAATAGGTGTCAAAAGAAGATTTGATTTGTTTAGATTTAAATAGATTTGAATTTAAATCTAGATTAGATTTGATTTAGTAAAGAGATATTTTGGGCTTGAGTTTAGCTTAGGGAGCAAGCTAACCTAAATCTATAAATAAGAGGGAGTAACCCTTATTTTTGTATTCAAGTCATTGAACTCATTCACAGTATTTTGCAGTTGCAAAGTGAATTAATAAAGTTTCCACAGTTTGTGGGCATAATAGAAATTCTGCAGAAATATCTCCATTGTTCTTTTATTTGTTTGTTTCATAACTTATCATCAAGTGGTGGTCGAAATTCATCATAGTGTATTGGTGGATTTCCAACATCTGGTATCAAGAGCTTGTGTTTCGATTCAAGGGAAATATCAATCAAGAACGATTGAAGAATTCACGATGACAAGTTATGGGAATGCAAACTATCCAGCAACGCTGCCAATTCTGAAAGTTGATAACTATGAGAATTGGTGCAAGCAGATGAAAGTCCTATTAAGGTGTCAAGGCCTTTGGGACCTTGTAAAAGATGGAGTCGAAGCGCTTGGCGAAAACGCTTCAGAAGAAGAAAAGAAGAAATATACAGAATCTGAGAAACAGAGTTATAAAGCATTGTTTATAATTCATCAATGTGTCAGTCCAGACAATTTCGAGAAGATTGGTGATTCAGAATCTGCAAAAGAAGCTTGGGAGATCCTGGAGAAGTCTTTTGGAGGCGCTGAGAAGGTGAAAGAAGTGAGGTTACAAACTCACAAAAGGACCTATGAACTGCTTCAGATGGAAGACAGTGAAAACATATCTGATTTCTTCACTAGAGTTACAAAACTAGTGAATCAAATCAAGACATGTGGAGAAACATTAACAACAAAAGCTGTTGTTTCGAAGATCCTGAGATCCTTAGCCCCTAAGTTCGACCACATAGTGGTGGCGATAGAAGAAGGGAAAGACTTGTCGAAATTGACAAAGGAAGAGCTTCAAGGGACGCTCGAATCTCATGAACAAAGAATGAACGAAAGAGCTGCAGGAAAATCGAAGAGTGATGTGGCCTTGCAGGCACATTCAGCAAAAGAGACCAAAGGCAAAGGAAAGTATTTCGACAGAAGTAGAGGTGGATACAACAAATCGAATGGCAGAGGAAACCAAATCGAATGAGACGTGTCGAATCAAAGAAGACCACACCAAGGCAACCAAAGAGGTGGTGCTGCAAACAGAGGAAGAGGTGGTGGTCGAAAACCTGATAAGAGTCACATTCAATGTTATAATTGTCAGAAGTATGGTCACTATTCGAGTGATTGTCCAGAAAAACGAAAGAATCAAGAAAGTGATGCAAACCTGGCAAAACATGAAGAAGAAGAAGAGATGATGTTGATGGTCACAACAAGAGATGAAGATAGATTCAAGGATCAATGGTACTTGGATTCAGGATGTTCATCACATATGTCTGGAAGGAAAGACTGGTTCGTCAACATAAAACCCTCAACGAAAAATTTGGTAAAATTTGCGAATGACAACACCCTAGCAGCTGAAGGTATTGGTGATGTTATGATCATGAGGAAAGATGGCAAGAAGTCAGTAATTTCGAATGTATTGTACATACCAGGCATGAAGAGCAATTTGCTCAGTATAGGGCAGTTGGTCGAAAAGAATTATAAAGTATCAATCGAAGATAAGTTGATGAGAGTTGTTGATGCAAATGGGAGAGTAATCTTGAAGGCTCCTATGTCTCAGAATCGAACCTTCAAGATTGAACTAAATGTGATGGAGCACAAGTGCCTTTCGACTGCAGCTAGCAGAGATGAATGGATATGGCATTATAGACTAGGTCATCTCAACTTCAGAGACATCAGAGATTTGAAGAGAAGAAATATGGTTTCAGGATTGCCTGAAATTTACATTCCAAACGAAGTATGTGAAGAATGTGTGCAAGCGAAGCAACACAAGAACAACTTCAGTAAGGATGCAGGAAGCAGATCGAAGGCTAATCTCGAAGTCATATACTCTGATGTATGTGGACCAATCCAGGTGGATTCGATGGGAGGTAACAAATACTTTGTTACATTCATAGATGATTTCAGTCGAAAGCTATGGACTTACCTGATCAAGAAGAAAAGTGAAGTGTTCGAAGTATTTATCAAGTTCAAGTCCATGGTCGAAAGACAAAGTGGTCGAAAGCTCAAAGTTTTGAGAACTGATGGTGGAGGAGAATATGTGTCGAAAGATTTCGACAGATTATGTGAAAAAGAAGGGATTGTGCATGAGGTGGTGCCACCCTATACTCCACAGCAAAATGGAATTACAGAAAGGAAAAATCGAACCATCATGAACATGGTGAGAAGTATGTTGAAAGGCAAGAATTTACCCAAAGAGTTCTGGGGTGAAGCTGTTTCGACTGCAACATACATTTTGAACAGAAGTCCTACAAAGAAGCTAGAAGGAATTACTCCAGAAGAATGTTGGTCTGGTGTGAAGCCTAGCTTAAGTCATCTGAAAGTATTTGGATCTATTGCACATAGACATGTGCCAGATCAGTTGAGAAAGAAACTTGATGACAAGTCAAGTCAAATGATCCTAGTTGGATATCATTCGACAGGAGGCTACAAGTTGTTCGATCCAGAGAACAAGAAGATTGTGATCAGCAGGGACGTGATCATAGATGAGTTCAAAGAATGGGATTGGACTGCAAATGTCAAGAAAGATTCAGTGGGAATCTTATTCGAAGAGCCAGAAACTCAAGTCGAAAGAGAAGTTCGACAAGAGGAGCCAGCAGATATACCTAGTACAAGCAGACCTCAAAGAACAAGACGCATGCCTGCAAGATTGCAAGATTGTGTGATTACATCAGATGATGTAATAGATGATGAAGGTGAGCTGGTACATTATGCTTTCTATGCAGATGTCGAACCTGTTAATGCAGCTGAAGCATTAAAGGATTCGAA
Organism: Vicia faba; assembly: GCA_948472305.1. NCBI lineage: Eukaryota > Viridiplantae > Streptophyta > Magnoliopsida > Fabales > Fabaceae > Vicia > Vicia faba. The sequence continues at coordinate 369,351,919 of OX451735.1, forward strand.
GTGGGTGAAAGCAATGAACGAAGAAGTAAAGTCTATCGAAGACAACAACACTTGGTCACTTGTTGAATTGCCTCAAGGCAAGAAGGCAATTGATGTCAAGTAGGTATACAAAGTGAAGACTAATTCGAAAGGTGAAGTAACTCGACACAAAGCAAGACTTGTGGCGAAAGGATTTCTACAGAAAGAAGGAATAGACTTCGACGAAGTTTTTGCACCTGTTGCTAGGATCGAAACAATCAGGTTGGTTGTTGGTCTAGCAAAAATCAACAGTTGGCACATATGTCAGATGGACGTGAAGTGTGCATTCCTAAATGGACCCTTAGATGAAGAAGTTTATGTTAAACAACCAGTTGGGTTTGTGAAACATGACGAAGAAAGAAAGGTGTACAGGCTACATAAAGCCCTGTATGGTTTGAAACAAGCTCCAAGGGCTTGGAATAAGAAAATTGATAGTTTTCTAAGGGAGAAGGAATTTGTGAAGTGCATAACTGAACATGGAGTATATGTAAGAAGAAGCAAGAGTAAATTGCTTATACTATGTCTCTATGTAGATGATTTGTTGATAACAGGTAGCTGCAAGAGTGAGATTGAAGACTTCAAAGTTGATCTTAGCAAGGAATTCGAAATGTCTGATTTGGGTGAGATTTCATATTTCCTTGGTATCGAATTCTACAAAAGCAGTAGAGGTTTGATGATGCATCAAAGAAGATATGCAGGGGAAATTCTCAAGAGGTTTGAGATGGAAGAATGCAACTCAACTTCGACACCTGCAGAACCAAGACTACAACTGTCGAAAGATGCAGATGAAGATGATGTTGATCCAACTCAATACAGAAGACTTATTGGATCATTGAGATACCTTTGTCATACAAGGCCTGACTTAGCATACAGTGTATGTATGGTAAGTAGATTCATGCAGAAGCCAAAGGTATCACATCTAGCAGCTGTGAAGAGGATACTAAGGTATCTCAAAGGAACTTTCGATTATGGCGTTCTGTTTCCTGCAGTTGATAAAGGAAAAGAATGCAAGTTAGTGGGATACATTGATTCGAGTTGGTGTAGTGATGCTGAAGATCGAAAGTCAACAGCAGGATATGTGTTTATGCTAGGTGGTGCAACAATTGCTTGGAGTTCGAGAAAAGAACCAGTAGTAGCATTATCATCATGCGAAGCAGAATACATGGCTGCTTCTCTTTGTGCATGCCAAGCAACCTGGATGGTGAACTTGGTCGAAGAGATAACAGAGAAAAATCATGGAGCAATTACCATGAAGATAGACAACATGTCAGCTATCAACCTGGCGAAGAACCCAATAGCACATGGTCGAAGTAAGCACATCGAAATGAGGTTCCATTATCTTCGAGAGCAGGTAGCAGATGGGAAGATGAATTTGGAACACTGCAGAACTGAGAATCAGATTGCAGACATCATGACGAAGGGAGTGTAAGTCGAAGTATTCAGAAAGCTAAGGGCCATGATGAACATAGACAATTTAGACACAATGAATTAGGTGGTGTGTTAAATTGTAATTAATAGGTGTCAAAAGAAGATTTGATTTGTTTAGATTTAAATAGATTTGAATTTAAATCTAGATTAGATTTGATTTAGTAAAGAGATATTTTGGGCTTGAGTTTAGCTTAGGGAGCAAGCTAACCTAAATCTATAAATAAGAGGGAGTAACCCTTATTTTTGTATTCAAGTCATTGAACTCATTCACAGTATTTTGCAGTTGCAAAGTGAATTAATAAAGTTTCCACAGTTTGTGGGCATAATAGAAATTCTGCAGAAATATCTCCATTGTTCTTTTATTTGTTTGTTTCATAACTTATCATCAAGTGGTGGTCGAAATTCATCATAGTGTATTGGTGGATTTCCAACATTTATAAGTATTTTTTCACTATCCGTCACATTGCAAGAACCGTCTTATAAGTTTTTTTTTACCAGGTTCAGTCTAACAATAACACTTAAATTATATTATATTTTACTATATATATTAATTTATTTTATTTGGCGGTGATTTTGGAGCTGTCAATTCCATCGTCTTTGCATATTTTCGGTTACCCTATTATTTTCAACACTGGCGTATAAAAAATAATCACCGCTATGATATGAAACTGGGGAACCTTTCTAGCGTGGTCACTATCTATCTATCTTTTATCTTTATTCTTAGCATATCAAACTTCTTTATCCTGAAGTTTCTGAAAAAGAAAAAAGAATTTGCGGATTATATGCATACATGATATCTCCTTGTCAAGAATTAATACCAAGCCATGTTATGTTATTTACTCAAAAAGCAAAAAGGTAAAAATATATATATGAGGAGAAAACAATCTTAAGCTTTTGCATGTTTCTATTAACTAATCGTAACATATTCCAAATAAAATTTATTAACATAGTTTAGTAAGAAAATCCCTTGATTTTACTAATGCCAAACTATAGTACACTCAAAAGTAATGTATAAATTGGGGAGGTACTTGAAAATATTTCTTATCAGATGTATAAATTGGGCAGGTACCAAGTACAGGCTAAAGCTAGTGTATGGTATCGATGAATGGTCAAAGTTATATCAAATTATGCAACAATCTTTGTTGTTAAATGGATTTAAATGTTGGATCATAAAGTCCAAGATATTTGAACAATTATATTGAACAATTATATAAAAACCTTGAGACACTATTTTTTTTTATATAATGTGAGACTCGTATTCATATGGAGGTGACAAAAAGAATTCAACCAGTTCTCCATGTCCATGTTCGTTTTATCATAATTTTTTTGTAAAATGGATTAAAGGTTTTAGATCCGTATCATTTAATATGTTTTCTATTCTTTTTTTTTTTACGGATGCAACATTTACATGAATTTTTATAATTTTTAAGTATAAAAAATATATTCCTCACAAATCCGTCCGTTCTTCCAGTCGTCATTTTTTCAAGAAATAACAATATTTTAAATCTGCACTCTCAATGATATTCGACTCATCCCATTCTATTTTTATACGAGTTTATGTGAGGCGGACTTAAACGTGACCGACTTGTCTATTTGTCACTCGTATATTCATTCACACTTGATATATCAACAATCTTTTCCCTTCAAGTGGGTTCATTCGTTCCAGGTAAGACTTCAATACAAAAAGCCTCAATTGGACTAAGCTTTGATACACACTATACAAGAAAATTATCCTGTAGTGACGGACGAAATCCATCAATATAAGTTATTTGGCTGTAGATAAAAGCTGAATTGTAAATTACCGACGCCCTACTATACAATTAGCATCGAATTTTTGCGTTTCGGTTAATATTTTACCACAGACAAATACTTGTACCTATGATTCTAGTTTTCTGTCACTATTTCTCTCAAAAAGTTATTTTTAGCTACAACATATGACCGTAGGTAAAAGTGGTATCCTAAAGAAAAAATATAATCGTGTTCTGAGACCACCATGTAACAAGGACACAACCATTCACCACCAATACCAATTAGTTTCACTATCAGAAACCTCTCACTAAGGGCATTTCAATGCTATCATACTATTGTGCATTCAAACAGGGTTAAGTAGCAAGATGTTAACTTAAATTAATAATCAGTATGTCATCACATGTTCATATAGCTAACCATATCATGTTCGAACGTGTTATAATTTAAATTTTATATCAGATACTATAAAGGTTTCATATAAATACTTACAACCGTGATATGGGTTGCACAATATTTTTTCTTTATTCTCTGTCAAAACATCAAAACCCCATCGCAAATGTGGTCATGACCGCGACATCAAAAATCGCAATCTAAGAAATATGCCACCTGAATCCCTTTGAATATAGAGGTATAACCAAAAAGAAACCGGTGATGATTTTGGAATTTACCTTTGAGATCGATGGAAATTAAATCATGGAAATGAAGATGATGAAGGTGATTTAGGGTTCCATCGTGGTCCGAGAGAAAGAGAAAAGCGTAATTTGAGTATCGTAAAATATAAAAAATAATAATAATAAATATAATAACATAAAATAAAAAGTAAATAAATTCAAAGCTTTAGTGATGGTTATTTATGCGGATAGGCCAAACATTCCTTGTTTTTAGCAAATGTCCGTAGCCATAGGATATTTTTCTTGTAGTGACATGAGGGTTGAAGATCAGGAAATTGAATTTGCTATAAAATAAATTAGACACTACATCTTTATCCCAAAATTTTAAAAGTTTGGATCCTCTTCTGTTTTTATGGAACAACCATCCCTCCTTTAGGTGATCAAATGATTGATACATTCATATAGAAAACAATAATTCATGAGAGACCGTTAAATATAAGAAATGAATGGTTAAGATTAAAATATGATGGAAGTATGAGAGATAGAGCAGGAGAGGATCCATATCTAGGATCTATATCTAAATTTTAAGGGATCATCTAAATTTACTAACAAAATTTTTAATCAAATAATCTAATAGTTGAAATTCATTTTTTTAAAAATAAACAAATGAGTGTCGCAAATTCAAACACATATATCTACGATTGATGTTTCTGCACAACTTCCACGTAAATTATTTTAACGACACTATATTTACGACACGAAATCATGAATGTGTGAAATTGAACAAACATCCCATATTTTTCATTAATTGCATGAAGAGCAGAAAAACATGTGAAGTGATGGAATAGTTTCCATTGCACATATTCTCCACGAGACAAAAGCATGGCTCATGTAAGGGCATTAATGTCACACCACTAAACAGTTACAGAAATATGAATAATAAAATAAGAATGGACCCGACACTGTACCATTTGGTAATATTATAAAACTTAGCGGTTATAAAGTCTTCTTGCTTGTGTTATATTCAACTTCCCTTACCTGCAAAGACAGACAGACAGAGAAAGAAAACACAAAGCAAAGAACAAGAATAACGTGGCACATAGGAAAACAAACAAACAAACAACAACTGAAAAGTTTAAAACCGAACACCTTCTCTGTTTTCATTCTTTCTCTACCGAATCTTCTTCAAATTTGCTTCCTTTTTTTATACCCTCTGATTCTTCGGTTTTGTTCTCAAAACCAATGGGTTTTTCCTTCTAACTTTGAAGCTATGAGTTGGAAAAGTAGAGGAGAGATTGTTCTTGTTCCTAGAAGCTTCATGTCACAGAAATGGATGATTTTCTTGTGTATTGGAAGTTTCTGTGCTGGCATGTTTTTCACCAACAGGTACATCAAATTTCTATGTTCTTGTTCTGTTTTTTATATTATTAGTTCATAATTCATAATTCTCTCATGATGTGTTTTAAGGTTTCTATTGCTTAATTCATTTGAGTTATTGATATTTCTGAATTTCACTGACTTTTGATTTTTCTATGATTTTTAATTTTGAAGTCTTCTTAACTTTCTTCACCTATTTTATGTTGACCAAAACTCATAAGAAATGAAATGGATCTGAAATGAATTGATTGGTATTGGCATGAATGATTTTAAGTTATAACCATTAAATTTTTTTGTTTTGTTTTAAATGCAAGTTTTCTATATAATTGACCCTTAAATTAACAAGTCAATATCTAAAACTTGTGAATATTTAATTTCTGGATAAATCATATTTACTGATATTTACTAAATTATCAATAAATATATTTATTTAAATAATATTTTTTTTAAGATTTAAAAATACTGCACATGGCTTATCATATATAGCATCTTCACTCATCAAGGTTGAAGATGACCTCTGACACCTAATAATGAATTTTCACAACTAGTAGTTGCAACTAAAGCACTTATACATATTAACTAGTTGTTGAAATATTGAAAAAATTATCTTTTATTTTGGGATCTACCTATTTTTTAGGTCTTTTTTTAATATTTTATTTAACATAGGATGACCACATGAAAGTCTTATATTATAGTAACTTTATAAAAAAAATCAACTTAAAATATTTAATTGTTAGATTCTTATTAGTGGTTTTTTTTTCTTCTAATGAGAAATTTAAATATGTGACAGAATGTGGACTATTCCAGAACCTAAAGGACTAGCAAGGACAACAGCAATGGAAGCTGAACAATTAAATTTAGTATCAGAGGGTTGTAATTCAAGAATTGTAAGTACTTATATGTTTGGAATTCGATTTTTCATGGATCATATAAAATTTCTATAACATTAATTTTTTGTTTGTTTTTTTAGTTGCAAGAGAAGGAAGTGAAGCGTGTAATTAAAGGCGATTTCAAGACACAAAGAACGATACAGTGAGTTACATTACATACATATACTGTGATCTTATTTGTAATCTTCTTTTTTTGTTGTTATTTTGAATGTTAAACATGTGTAATAATAATTGTGTTGTTGAGTGTAGAAATTTGGACAAGACTATTTCGAACTTGGAAATGGAACTAGCTTCTGCTAAAGCAACACAAGAGTCTCTAAAAAGTGGTGCGCCGGTATCAGAAGATTTCAAGATTAATGAATCAAGTGGTAGGAGAAAGTACTTGATGGTTATAGGAATTAACACTGCTTTTAGCAGCAGAAAAAGAAGAGACTCGATTCGCGCTACTTGGATGCCACAAGGTGAAGATTGATCATCACTTCATAGACAATATTTGACACAAACGTTTAATCATACACTACGATCTTATCTCATCATACTATTGTGTGATGAGATCGTAATGTAGGGTTGAACGGCTATATAAAACATGTTTGTTCCGTGTCAATGTATAGTCACGAAACTGTTTTTCAATTGGTCATGATCTCTGATGTTGGTTATGGCGATAACCTGTAAAACAGGTGAGAAAAGAAAGAAACTAGAAGAGGAGAAGGGAATTATTATTCGTTTCGTCATTGGACACGGGTAAGTTATTCGTTTCTGTCGTGCACTAGTTTTGTAATTTATACGAACTAAAAGCGAATGTATAAATTGAACCTTTTCGGCTCTTTTCTCAGTGCCACAACTGGAGGTATCTTAGATAGAGCTATTGAAGCAGAAGATAGTAAGCATGGAGATTTTCTGAGGCTGGTAATCATCACTTCAATAACATATTACGATATATATTGTATGATCGAATGGTTTTGAAATATCCGTTTTTGATTGTATAGGATCATGTTGAAGGATACCTCGAATTATCAGCAAAGACAAAAACCTACTTTGCAACTGCTGTTAATTTGTGGGATGCTGACTTTTATATCAAAGTTGATGATGATGTTCATGTAAATATAGGTACCAAAAGTTGTTCAATCTCAGCAATTTTCATATATGATATAAGTTTTTTTCCTTAAGTTATCTTAGTGAGCTTATGGAGATAAGTTGTTTCTATAAGCTATTCTGACCAATCTCAGAAGTACTTATACCAGAAATGGTTTATGTTTCAATCTGTTTTCAGCAACACTCGGAGAAACTCTAGTTAGACATCGAGCGAAACCGCGAGTATACATCGGATGCATGAAATCTGGACCTGTTCTTTCTCAAAAGTAAGAACTATTTTCCTTAATCCATTTTTTATTTAACAGAAGAATTATAAATTTGTGATCACATTTCACTTCTAGCTTCTCACATGTTAATTTTCTTGCAGAGGAGTAAGGTACCATGAACCAGAATATTGGAAATTCGGCGAGACAGGAAACAAGTATTTTCGTCACGCGACAGGACAATTGTACGCAGTTTCAAAAGATCTCGCGACATATATTTCAACAAACAAGTAACCACTTTTTCTCTTACTTGTGTTGTAAAAAGTAGAATTGAACTGAAACTAAAAGCTTTTGTGTATATGTTTGTTTTTAGGAATGTTCTTCATAAATATGCGAATGAAGATGTTTCATTAGGAGCTTGGTTTATCGGACTCGATGTGGAACACATCGATGATCGTAGACTATGTTGCGGTACACCACCAGGTGAACCTTTTTCATGTGTTATAAATCATTATATACCGAAAATTCACACTCGCGTTAAAAGCGTGTACGAACCAAACCAAACAAAACCAATGACCATATATCGGTTTCATGCATTTTTTAAACTCTTGAATTGATGATTGTTGCAGATTGTGAATGGAAGGCACAAGCCGGAAATGTTTGTGTTGCATCATTTGATTGGACATGCAGTGGAATTTGTAGGTCTCATGAAAGGATTAAAGAAGTTCACAAAAAATGTGGAGAAGGTGAAAAGGCTTTGTGGAATGCTTCTTTCTAGGAGATATCTTGAAAGTTCTTCTTAACTTGAGAAGACTATAACTATAGCAATGAACTTTTTAGGTTGCAATAGTTTTTTTTTTCCTATATGTTATAGAATTATAGAAATTTTTTACTTCAATTACATGAGAGCAGGAAATAGAGAGAGCAAGAGAAAAGAAAAGAAAAAAAAAAGGAGCCTTGTGCAATTTTTAATAAAGGAGATTAACCATTGTAGTTACTAGAATAGAAAAAATAGGGCATTTTATAATATGTTCATAGTTCCATGCCTATCATGCTTCTAATAAATATATATAAATATTTTGTTGGTTGTTGAGGCCATTTCTTTCATTGGTAAATTTGAATCTATATGTTATACATTTTCCACATAAGAAAATAGTTTAGGACTTTTCAACCATAAGGTTAGGTGACCTATATACCACATAAGAAAATAGTTTAGGACTTTTCAACCATAAGGTTAGGTGACCTATATACACTTCTTTACTAACTATTCAATAAACTTGTAATGAAGTGGTGCAGTATGAGAAATCAATTGTCATACCAAACACCAGTTTGGTTGGAGCAATATGCAACTATCCTAAAAAAATTCATTAAATTAAAGTGAAAAAGCCAATTAATGCCAGTAAACATATGCATGTTTTGTCAACACTTAGTGTGAGACGGGTCAGAGATTTAAGTTCGCACTTTCTAATCTGTCAGTCATCCATTTTATTTTTTTGAAATTTTTTGTAGACATAGATATTTAACATAAATCTTTATATTTTTAAATTTAAAAATTATAGTTTCCGTGAATCCGCTCCACCCTAGCTATTTTTGCTGAGAGGGTAAAAGTTTTAGGCTGCACCCTCAATTATGTCTATCCTATCCGACTTTCCCTAAATTTTTAGAGATTTTTAGACAAATCTAAACGGAGACGGACATGTCGGTTTTCACCCCCTCTTTACATAGAAAAGTAAATAAAGTGTTTGATGTGTCATGGAATAAAACACTTCAATACTTTTAACCTTATATATCTGTTGTAGGGAAAAGTTTGCATTTACAAAATTGACCGGACATTTTCTAATGCCAATGCTTTTTTTTCTTCTTTTTTCTATTGTTAAGTCACACGAGCTTCCTTTATGAGAGATAAGCTATTGAAAATTTGCAATTAACAAACTAAGATGATTGCTACTAACAACAAATCCTCAAACACTGAAAATATTTAATCCCATAACTCCATTGTTTTATAAATTGAGCAGAACTATTGCAATTTTTGTTCGAATTCATGTTATTTAAGGTAGTTAGTTGCCTAGTACTATCACATGGCCCCTAAGAAACAACTATACCTAATGGAAACTACAAGAAAGAATTGATTATGAACTAATCAAACCATAACCATAGCTGAAATAAGAAAGTAACAGTAGAAGTGTGTTATTGAAGTTGCATGTATCTAAGGAGACAGAGAAAAGGACAGAAAAATGGAATTAATTAAAACTGCCGTTTTCATTGAATGTGGTGGTACCACGTCAACTTCACTGCTGCTAGTGGCAGAACCTAACTAATGCACCAGGAATCTTTTGTGTCCCAAACAGTTAAATATGAAGTCTTTTTTTTCATCTAAATTTATTATCATAATTTTAGAGGTTTTATGTTTGTTTTGACCTAACATGTGATTAATTATGATAATCAAGTGCGGGAATTGAAGTGTGATTTTTCGTCCTAGATGAATTGTGAGTAGTTACAGAAATTGTTAGATGAAAATAGTTGTGGTGGTCCTGATGGAGGTATCAAACAGAGCTATCAATTCAGGTTCCAGCGGTCCACTCAATTCAAGGTACTATACAAGGAAGGATAATGAATGTTCTACCTCAGAAGGGTGAATAAATTCTCTCAAGTGGGATTTTACATGGAAGATGAAAATGTGATTTCTCACTGTTTAAAAAGAATAAAAAATATATAGGTTAGTTGGAAAACGGTGAATAAAATTTCTCAAGTGTTTGTTTTGTCCTTTGGTGGTATATTTGATTTGCAACAATGTGAATTGTTTCCTGCTTGTCGGGCTGATGCACAGTGAAAAAATTGTGGGCTAACTTTAACGCAGGAACTTCACCATAACGCAGAATGATCTAGTGTATCAAATGGCAACAAGTGTCTTTATTTTTTTAAAACAGTCTTCTCAAGTTTGATTATGTTATCTTTACAATACTTTTCAAATGGACCTCATATATCTATTATGTTGGGTCAGGATCCAACCCAGAATTGATAAAGCCCACCCAACTCTTTATTCATTCATAAGGGTGAAACCGAGATAAAGTAATAAATAGAAAATTTTATTTCGTATTCCTACAATTATAATTATATTTTAAAATGAATTTTTTTAGACGGAAATATCTTTCATATAAATAGTAAAAATTTAACAGAACTTCATTTTTCATTTTCACGCTAAAAAAACTTCTAAAATGCTCTCATCTTGAAACACTTTTCAAATCTTTTTCGGTTCACAATTTTACACACTGAAACACTTGAGATAAGTCTTTCGATTTTGATTCTTAAATCGAAACACATTATAAAAAGCACCCGGTGTGATATTTTCTACCCGTAACACTTTTGAAAATTGTTTCAGTTATATATTCTATACCGAAAAACATTTTAAAAGTCATCTGGTGTGTGCTCGTTATAACTGAAACACTTCCATTAATTCTTTCGGTTTCTTTGGCTTTTATGCATACCAGAACACTTTCCAGATGTGTTCCGATTTGGTTTTTTAAATATTTTTTATTATATTTTATTTGCTTATTATTTGTTATTTTCAGAATGAGGACACTAGACCATGACAGTAGGGTTCTGCGTTGTAGGACTCCGGCTGCTGGTGCCAGTGCATCTTCTTCTGCTCCACGGGTTGCTGGTGCATCTTCATTCGCTCTACAACCTATTGACTTTTCAGGAGGGCCTTACGATATGTCTCTACTAGTGAAGTAAGAGCAGCATGTGGTTTGACACGTATGGTACGAAGAGGTAAGTAAAATAAATTTAATTTATATCGTATAACTTTTTATTTTTAAATGTGTATTTTTATTTGTTTTTAAATGTGTTTTTTATTTGTTTTCAGGAGGGAGGACCGAAGAAAGAGCTGAAAGTTGTTGGACAGTGGAAAAATCTTAAGGAGATGGTTCTTGTTGCTCTCCTACAAGTGATAAAAAATTTGATGTCTAGTTCTGGTCTTACTTCTCTACAAAGGACCATACTTACAAAGATAGACGTGAACCTTGTATCAGCATTTGTAGAGAGATGACATTTGGAGACATCATTATTTCATATGCCATTTGATGAGATGACTATTACTCTGGATAAGGTTGCTTGTCTGCTACACTTTCCCATCAGAGGGAAATTTCTGGATCCCTGAGCATGTCACTAATCAAATTACAATTGAGCTTGCTATTGATTACTTAGGAGTTTCACGGAGTACTACTTCCAGACATGTCCGTGACTGCAGGGGCGCTTACTATAATCCAGCGTGGTTATACGATATATTTGTGGAGCATCGAGCTACTGGTAGATGGGCGTATGTGACCAGATGTTATCTGATGATGCTGGTGGGTTGTACCATTTTTCATGACAAGACCTTTACGCTTGTAAAGGCACAATATTTATTGTTGTTTAGGGACTTGGAGAGCCTTGGAGGTTACTATTGGGGAGCAGTTGCTTTAGTTACCTTTTACATATATCTTGGAGATGCGTCCATGTTCAGGTCTAAGCAACTTGGTGGATATCCTACTCTACTGCAGGTATTTATTTAAATTTATTGTAATTTAATTTATGTATTTTTATTGCATTTGTTTACTAACATTATTAGTTTTGTAACAATGTTGGATTCATGAGTATTTTTCGACACTTGGAAAGAGAGAAGAGAATTGGAAACCATCTGATAATTATGAACTTCCTAGAACTATGAAATGGTCGTACAAGCAAAGAGTCTTGAAGATGGATGAGCTGAGACCTATCTTGGACGAGTTGACACCTACAGACGTTATATGAGGCCCATTCGACGATCATAGAGAGTGTCTCCTGTTTGATGAGATTTGTCTGTACATGAGGTTTCTATAGTGGGGTGACACTTCAGTTTCATACTTGCCTGACAGATGTATACGCCAGTTTGGATACTAGAAGTATATTTCATCCCCATCTCCTGCTGATATGATGTTCAATTATGATATTGCTCTTGAGTGGATTGGTTACCACACAAGCATCTTCAAAGTGATCGACCTGACAACGCTATCCATCATTCTAGAAGAGACTGTTGATGGAAACTTGGAGTGGTATTATCGTGAGTCACATCTTAGGTTGGTGCCACCCCCACGTGATGCCTGTAGAGATGTTTCAGTTCCTGCTTATGAAGTAGGACCATCTGATCCTGCATTGGCTCGTGTCTCCATTTTGATTCACCATTATCTCTGACAAAATGAAGCTGACTCACATGACCTGCAATTTGCTGATTTATTTGAGGCTTTACGCATTGCTCGTTTTGGTTGATTTATGTTTTATTTTTATACTTTTCTTATGTATTAACTCTAAGACGTATGTTGGATTTATATTTTGGATTGATTTATTTTATGATTTATGTTTGAATGGCTGTGATTGCACCGACATTTTTGAATGATTGTGATTGAATCGACAATTTTGAATGGTTGTGATTGCACCGATAATTTTGAATGGTTGTGCTTGCACCGAAAGTTTTGAATGGTCCAGAATAAATCTGTAGTAGTATAAATATGGAGTACATCAAATTTTCAAAATTCCTCTTCCTCAATTTTTGATTAACGCAGAAATGTATTTCACTGGAGAAAAAGATCTTGTGAAGTTTCAGATCCTGAACGGATTTTTGGTCCTCGAGTCATTGACGGAAAAGTTGGAAAAATTGATGCCTGAACATGATAATAGAAGGGTGAGGAAGATTTCCTACTGTGAAAATTGGAACATGGATGTTCACAGAAGGGTAAGTTACAACTTTGTTGAGTTGAATAACAATGAAGATATGAAGTGGAAATCATGTGTCATAGCTTAACTAAGGAACCGATTGAGTTTGAAGCAAAGATTACAAGATCTGCCGAAGACGTCATAAAAATGCTGCAACATCCAGAATCATCTGGTAGCGTCTAAGTTATTTCTAGTTGTGTTGTTTTAAGGTATTTCTAGTTGTGTTGTTTTAAGTTATTTCTAGTTCTGTTGTTTTAAGGTATTTCGAGTTATGTTGCATCTGTTTCATAAAATATAATGCTCAGAACTATGTTATAATAAAAGTACGGTGATGATAACAATCCGAGTCAACATAATACAACAATAACATCATGGTAAGTCACTTATGCTAAACTAAGATATGATGGTAATACATGCGAAAGTTGTAGCCGAAGTTGTAGACGTCCCGTAAATCCTAACATCCAAGATGTTGCAGTTAGAGAACAAAACTTCTTCCAATCTATCGTGATTGGTGGCAATAGGAATCAATATTTCATGTTCACCTTATTATTAATGTAATGTCAGTAATGTCATATATTAAAAAAATAAACTAAAATTAAATAAAGTAAAATAATTACCTGAATCTAATGGTCATTGTTGACAAAATCAATGTAGTAAATAGTTGCAGCCGATGAATGTGAGGTTGTCATAGAAAAAAGTCAAGCACGAGTTTCCTAAATGCACAAGAATGACATTATAGTGATTCCCTGTCAAATAACCCATGTCAGGTAGTGTCAACCATTTCTCTGGTGGTTGTTGACCATTGAACCCTATCATCAACCCTTCTCTCACTTCTTATAGCTGGTCCCCGAATAACTTCTCATACAAACTCTTCATGTCCCTTATTTCCATGTCCAACTCTCAACGAACAATTGGCCAACTATCCTCACTATACCCATGCATTGATGCAATGACTCTAAATCCACAGTTACCATCTGGTTGAACATCCACCACCTCTTGAATATATGGATTAATATGACTTGGAAGCTGAATAGTGAACTGCTTTTTTGATTGTGACTGCTTCTTCGAGGTATGTGATGGTTGAGATTGCCTCTGTGAATATTGATATTCTTGGTCATCATACTCATGATATGAGGAGTCTTTATAACATCATACCCATCCATTTTCTTCACTTTCTTCTTTACTCCTCCTTTGGTTTTTTATTTTCTCAGATGGTGGACACATTGAAGTTATTATGGGGTAAGCAAGTTCACAAACCCTACTTTTTAATGCTCTTTTTCCAATAACATCTAATGATCTAAACTTTCTCCACAATTCTTATATTGTACTACTCATATCAACCTCTAACCCATCTTCTACATCTACCTGCAACTCAACTTACATACTTAGTTTCCTCCAATAAACATGAACACTGTCTATTGGTATCAGTATACCACCAATAATGTATCTCCCTAACTCACAAGCACAAGCTAACCCATAATTTTTTCTATTAGTACAACCATATTTTTGTCTGTTAGTTCCAACATAATCAACCCTCAATAACTCTTCAGAAATGCGTCTTAAAGTAGCTCTAGATACAAAACCACGCAGATTGCCATAAAATGGACTTATGTGTGCGTGCTCTACTTCATAAATTTTTTTTTGAAAAGAAGCTCGAATGTTGCCAATTTGTAACTTCAAATTGTTATTCATAGCTTCCCAACATTTGACCATCTCACCAATATTATTCCCCAACATCTATTTTAACTTCCAATGTGCAAACTCAACCCTAAAAATATAACATAGTAAAAATATTAAAAAATAAACATTGTAAAAATTAATGCGTAATTAAAATACTACAGAAAATGACATATCGATTAGTCGTGGTGTTACCCAAATGAAGTACTCGATTAATCTATGCTCTAACAAATCTATGCCTATGTGGAGTCAACCAAGTGTCTTTCAAATAATCAATAAATTCACTACAATCACAACATGCATGTTCAAGTTGGTGCAACCGTTGACTATACTTAACCTCATCACTAGCCCATACAAGTTCCATCTATAATGTGTTTATCGTATCTTGCATGTCTTTCACCATATATTGCTTGCATTTTGCACCAACATTTTTGTTAATGTGCAATCGACATAGAAAATTAATCGTCGTAGGAAACACAACTTCAACTTCTTTCATTAAAGCAAGATATATATCCTTCAAAATCACTTGTGGACACAAATCTTTCTTCACAAACATTTGCTTCAGCTTCTCCAAGACCCAACAAAAACTATTTGTCTGCTCATACTCCATATAAGTAAATACAATAGTAAATGTCAACTCGGTTGATGTCATGCCAACAATTTCAAACAGAGGTTTTCTATATTTATTTGTCTTATAAGTGTTTTCCATAACTAACACAATAGAAAAATATTCAGCAACTTAACCGAATCTGGATGCGTCCAAAAAATATCTCTCACAACTTGAGTCATCTCTTTTTCTACTCTAGTAAACATAATCGACATCCTCTATAAGCTTAACCAAATGTTGTATCTCACTTCTTGAACTTCTTATCTCTTTTTCTATCACACTCTTATACTTATATATTTGCATGATCCAAGTGACATTTTCATGATGTCGCTCTCGCAAGGAAAACAATATGTGTCTAGGTGAAATATTTATCTTTGTTAAATCAGCAACATGCTACTTATCATCTGTGGTCAACCTACCAACAAACACATGACCTTATAATCTATCAGGGAATCCATGATTATGAACTACACATTTTACATTAACCTTCTATCCAGACCCATCTTTTGTCAAAGTCGACCTGATTTTGAATGGACATCCATATCTCTTAGTCGCACTTTGAGTTTCACTTCTATCCTTGTACTCTTTATCGCAACCAAATATTACTTTGTTACTTCTTCCTATCTTACCTATTTCGGTGTCTGAACGCTTGATAATGACATTTACTTTATTTCCGATTCCAACCTCTTTAATCCATCGTATAACCTCTTCTCATGTATCGAATCTTTGAGCAATTGAGAATACATCAGTGGTATCTACAAAGTTCTCATTTTCTTGGCAAACTTGAAGCGGAATTTCCATACCTGGAAAAAAATAATTAAAAAACGCATCGAAAGACTTTGCACAAGTGTTTTGGTTCATGATTTAAGACAAATCGGAACAGATATGTGTTATGGTTAACAAAATGCAGTATCAGAAGACTTTTCAGAAGTGTTCTCATTTATATAAAATTTTCATCCCAAGCCAGAGTACTCTATACAACTCTTCTGAAATATTTTTTCTCTAAACTGGATCACTTTGCTCAATTGTTCGGTTTGTTAAAATACATACCAAAAGACTTTCTTGAAGTGTTCTGAAACCCAGGCATAGGGGTGCAATTCTCAAATTTTTTAGTGTATGGTAAAAGATGAAATGATAATTTGGTTAAAAATATTAAATGAGATAATTGTCAATTTTAAAAAATTGTAAGGGTACAAATCTAATTATAAGGGTACGAGCTAAAATTTTCTAATAAATGGATCAACTCGACCAGGTCGGCCCATAAACAATGCAGAGGAAATATTTAAATTAGGAAGTATTAGGCAATGCATATGATTAATAATCATAATGGGTCTGAACCAAAAAATGTAGCAATGGCTTTGATGGCTATTAAGTGGTCTTTATAGGCCTTAAATATGCAGCATGTCTGGACAACTATATAAGGGACACCAACACATAAGAAAAGGATAATCACTTTTTCATACAACTCGTTTACGACTTTGACTAGCTTCGCACAAGTAAGGTTACCGATTAGCCTACCTCTAGCTACAATTCTAAATCTCTGAATCGCTGAAAATATTTTGAGGATGTTCGTACCAGTTGTCACACTATCCCCTTCCTTAAAAGATCAATAAATTGTTGAAATTGAGCAAAAATGCTTTTGGAACCATAAACGATCTACTCTCTTATTTTTCCCACAACACATGGTTTAACGTCTCATGCCAATTTTGAGGTTTGTGGTTGATTTGTATCTGGATCAAGTTTATTAGTATTTTAATGATAACTTCGACTTGCCTGTTAGAGTTTGCATAACAAGAAGTTGAAACTAACAACTTAATATCTCTTTATTAGACTTACTTAGTCATTTTCTTACCAATGAATAATGTTCATGAGTATATGGTCAATGTTTTGGGTATCCTAAACCTACACATTATACGATCTTTAATTAAGTCTATCACATCTTGTCGGTCCAAATATTTCAGTGGGTTGGCCTCCACCAAATTCTAAAAATAACCCACAACCACCAATAAGTATATATGCGCTTTAGAAGATGCATGGGTGTATTTCCCTCATTAAGTTTTGGACTCAAGTTCAAAATGGATAGGGTTTGATAATTGAATACAACTCATCTTCTAGTATGTGTTGGAAAATGATCGCATCCTTTAGAAAGCTTGATACAATATTTGGTTATGGTGGGTCAAAATACACATTTTCATTTTAAAACTACTGTAATGGAGTGTCGTCAAGAAAAAACCGAAACTATGAGTTTCTTGAACAAACACAAGAAATTTTACTAGATTTTCACAAAAGAGAGAGAATAGAGAAGAATTGTAAGAAGAAAAATAGAATTGGTTGTAATTGTTTTTTCCTATTCATTTTCTCTATTACGATTTATATATTACAAGTGAATATCAACAATCAGCCTCTCTCAAAAAACTGAAAAAACTAGTCTATTTATATACTACCAAGCTAACTTAGGCTACAAGATAACTTAAACAATTGGATTTTAAACACTTGCCCAATTCGACATGCTAACAAACCTATCATTATTGACCACTGCATGCAAGAACACAATTCGACTACAACATGCACGACTTCAACATCAACATGTGAACAAACTTCGACAACATGCTTGTTGTGCCCCCAAAATTTGTCCTCCATCTTCTTCAAGACATTGCTCACAAAAGATCTCAAATGCTCAATAAGTCTCAAGAGTTGATCAGACAAGCTCACTTCCTAAGCACTGGGTCCACAAATTAGAGTTTTATTTTTCTCAAGGAAAATTGGACTTCTAATGCCTCAAGTGATTTTCATGGTTCATTATAGGTTTCCAAGGATACTCATACCAAGTTTAAATCTTGCATCACAAATTTGCTCAATCAATTGCTCAGATGACTGAAAATTAACTATATTGGCTAAAAAGTCAACTGTGGTCCACATACAGTCAAAATTCATCCAACATTAACATTTTGAAGTCATATTAATCAATTGATCAAGGATTTATCATAATTCCTCAAGAAAAGCATTCAAATCATCAAAGAGGCAAAATTGTCAAAATTAGGGTTTTAACTAAGAATGACTGATCATTGACTTTTGACCTAGTACATGATCCAATGACTTGATGCATGATATTAAGGACTCAAACACAATATCTTGACCTAATTTCATGGCTCAAATCATTTCTCAAGATCAAGGGATTGATAGTTGAAATTTGGATCAACTGATGAAAAGTCAACTGACACACAAAAAAGTCAAACTTTGACATTTTGGTCAACATTGAATTTAAAAGATCAAGAATCATCAAGATATTCAAAAATATCAAACTTGATCATAAAGAATCAAGAAAGTCAATAAAAGTCAAGATTTTTAATACTTATAAAAATTCAAAGTGTTTTTGACCTTGATAGTTTCACTACTTCATGGCAATTTTTCACCAAGATGCAAGATGATTCAAGAAAAACTTTCAACATGAAAATTGTATATCTTGATGAATTCTACAACTTGGTCCTTGAGGGTTGATATCCAAACAATACTTAGATTTGGAGATATAGGCCCATGAAGTCAAGACATTTTTAACAAAACACTTAGTGAAATTTTCAACAAGTTTGGTCAGATTTTTGTCCCAACTTCTTGGAAATTTTTCACCAAGTTCTAAGTTGATTTAGCAAAAGTGGTCAACATGAAGGTTGTAGATAATGTTTCAAGCTTTCCAAAATGTCCAAAAACTTGAAGAGATCATTTTTGAGTTAGGAGAATCGAAGAGAAGAAGTTGTCATGATAAACTTGAATTATAAACCATTTTCATGAAGAACACATGATCCAATCTCAAACCTATGCTGCATAATCTTACTTTGCAGGCTTATAACTTGCAAATCTATCCATAATTTAATATTTACACAACTTGTTGAGCTATGATCCAAGTGCTTGAGCCATTGTCCAAGTGATCATTCCATTAATGGAACAAAGTTACCGTTTCCATTTTGGAAAAGTGACTTTAATCACAAATTCCACTCTTCTTGAGCTCCTCACTTGTTTCTTTTAATCACACTCCATTTTAAAGTGAAGAAGCAACCATCTACAACCTATCAACCATTCTACAAGCCCTTGTACTATGCATTAAAACAATGTGTTTTAAGTTTACTTCAAAACCAAGTCACATAACCATAACATGTGATCTTTGAAATCTGGTTACTCGAGCCTTCCAAACCTTTTCTCTATAAATAGAGAAGTTATTTGCAAGATAACACACGATTTGAAGAGCCCTCTACCCCCCTTAAACACTCTAAAATTAGAATTGGCACTCAAGTTCTCCATTGTTGCACATTATGACTTTGAATTCCAAATACACTATCCACTCGCGCGTTTTCACTTTTAATCAATCACAAAGCTTTTATAACTCATATAGAGGCTATCCAAACACTTGCTACACAACTGTAACACCATTTGCACCATTCTCTATTTCCAAAAACAGCCACATGCAACTTGACTTCTTTAGAAGAATCCAACCACTCTCAATCCAAAGTAATCATTACAATAGCTTGCTAGGAATTCAGTGAAGTTATCCAGATCATCACCACACCTCCAGAAGTACTCAAACTTCAAACACGATTTCCATTTTTGAGGTAAGTTTTCTCAACTTTTAACTTCTTATACAAGTATCGTTAATGGTTACTTTGTGAATTAAAAATGTAGACATCATTGCCCTGAAGTTAACCATACCTTTAGTTTTCATTTATGTTAATTGTACGTGGAGAATTTTAAAGTTGAACTTTCAGAAAAATTAGGTTTTAATTTGGTACCAACATAAATTCATACTCATCTTTGATTTATATCTTAAGTTATTTACATGGTTGAATTCGTGGTGAAAAACCAAGCAACTTTCATGTTTACACTGTTGAAAATGGTTGAGAAATGAGCAAGTTTAAAAATTCAAAAATGGTGTTGAAGTTGCTGGCGCGAGGAAGAAGATGAAGTTACAATCAGGAATGGGTTTATTTTAAATTTAGTGCAAGTTGTTCTATTATCGGATGTAACATCCACCCCAGTGATAGAGAAGCGCGCGTTAAGTCATTTGCCTATAGGGACCTGGGTTCGAGCCCCAGTGGTACCCTTTTATTTTTTTCACATAATTTGTTATTTCAGATTCAATACAAGCAGGCTAGAGATGTGCATGGTATTCCTCTCACCATCACCACATGATCATCACATGGATGAATCTCACGCATCCAAATGCAAGCCCATGGTGCACTCCAAGAAATCACTCACACGTGATCAACAGGCGCTAGACTTTTTGTTTCTGGGCCTTGACTGAGTTTGCTTTCATACACCTCATCTTTTGCTTACTAACAGCGCAGGCCCAATATATTTTTTGTTACAAACATTTTCTTTTTTTCTGATTTCAAAAAAGGGTTTATGTTGGGCCTGTAAAAAATTGTTATTTCACACCCCTTTTACTTTTTAACACCATGGTCCAATATTTTTTATATTCTTCATATTTTCTTTTTTTTATTTATTTATTTTTATTTTAACCAAAAATAAAAATATATATTTTCTTAAATAATTAAATTAAAAATATTTTTTTAAAACATTTTATTTCATTTTTAATTAAATTAGATTTTATTACTCTATTTTTTTTACATTATAAAACCCTTTTCTTTCCAAATTAACATTAATATTTAAATTATTTTACAAACAAATTATTAGACTTAGATTTTATTTTCTTTTTAATTTCAATTAACTTAGATCTTAGGTTTTATTGAATAATTAATTAACTTCTCTTGTAATTAAAATTAATTAGTTTAATTAGGTTAATTATCAAATCTTTTCTCTATAAAAAAACCACAAAAACAATTTCTTTATTCTTCATATCTACATTTTCTGCATTTTATTATTATTCATATTCAATAGTTTGTAATAGATAATTAGGCTTTATTGCTTTCTTCCCCTCATTCACAAAATTGTACCCCCATTCCCAAAGCGTTGTAATAGCGTAAGACATTTAAATTCCGTAATTCATCGCTTTCCTTATTATTGTTAGTAATTAGGGTTTGCATGACAAGATTAAAAATCAAACATTAGACAACCCTAATTGAATATAAAATACATGAAAACAAAACACCTTGCACACATGCACCTCTAGGGTTAACCTCACTTGTTGGCTCGGATAAAAACAGTCGTGTCCCTCGAACGTAGGGTGTTTTAGCAAATACCCTCGATTAAAAGATCGTAGTCCCTCGATGAACCTTAGATGTTGCTTTCGGAAAATGATCTTAGTCCCTTACAACAAAATTGCTAAAACATTCTACAAGTTGCCTTCTATGACTATACAATGACCCACATTTGTCCCTCATATCCAATGATATGAATCCCTACCAACCAATGGTAAAGTAGCACTATCTAAAGAAGGAGGAAAATAACAAAGAATTTTTGAGTAGGTAGACTGCTCGTAATTGCTTTCTCATAACCCAAAACCATTTTCACACCTCCTACTTTCAAAAGAAAACATCTTTTCAAACAAATATTTTCAAAATAAACACTTTGTATGCATTCGCAACGATACGAGAATCATTATAAAGTTTGTCGTGCTAAGACGTTTTCAAAATATTTCCAAAAACAAAAATTTTGTATACATTCTCAACGATACGAGAATCATTACAAAATCACCATTTTCAAAAACATCTTCAAAACATCTTTCAACTTACACAAAACACAAAGCATTTCAAAGTGAGCTAGTAATTAAGAGCCCGTAGATAACTAGATATGAAAAGGGTGCTAACACCTTCCCTTTTCATAACCTACCCCTCGAACTCAAGAAAAATCTCTAAAGGTCTTTCCTGTTCTTTTCACCCTTTCCTTTATTGGATAAAAGAAAAGTCGATGGCGACTCTTGCTATCTGCAACATTTGCGATAAAACACAAAACACCAAGTCAGTTCTCCCACTGTATTACAAAACTAGAGAATCTGCTGGGGAATTAAATTTAAAAGTGGGGTTACCTTAAGAGCTAGATCACCTTTATTTCTTTGCTTGTTTTCCTTGTTTGCTTTACATTTTGGGTCTATGCTTGGGTTTATTTATTGAAAAGATCCTATACCCGAATCTGAGGTATTTTAGGTAAGTAGCAATAGATCATGGAAATTGTACTGTGTAGACTGATATGGTTGAAATGATGGCTACGTTAGTGTGACACATTGGTTGGTACCGGTGTCCCTTGAATTGAATCGAGGAGAATATGGGGCCGCTGTGTGTTGTCATGAAGCACTAACTGACCATAGAACTTTAGTTGAACAACTTGACCATTAGAAAGTAGTGAGATAGCTGGCTTTGTTGCAGACTGAAGTTGGTTGATACTCGATACTACACTCATTGAGATCAGACTTTTGGGATATTTTGGTCGTAGTTTGATGCTTCCGCTTAAACAATATCCGATGAAGAAAGATTAATGATATTGAGATTCCTTAAAACCCGGTTATTTTTTAGGACAGGTTGAACCAACTAAAACTTCAAGAGGGTACTTACCTATAAACCCCA
This sequence comes from Vicia faba, assembly GCA_948472305.1. Lineage (NCBI taxonomy): Eukaryota > Viridiplantae > Streptophyta > Magnoliopsida > Fabales > Fabaceae > Vicia > Vicia faba. The sequence goes on from OX451735.1 coordinate 369,374,809, forward strand.
TGCAAGCTTAAACCTAAGGCCTTGTGTGTTTTGTTTGTGTATGATTATTTGTTCATGACATCATAACATCATGCCATAGCATTTTCACTAACCATTTCAAGGGCCTAGGAATTTATCTTTGTTCTATTTTGTAGGTTATGGCTTCCACTCACAGAAGTACCATCTGAATCAGCTTTGTAAAGTTTCCTCCTCAACTCAAAGAGTTAGCATCAAGGGTTCCTGAAAATTCTCCATTCACCAAGAGATATGGTCGACTTCTCAATCTGGTTACGTCAAGCTTTAAAGAAGATATGATGTGTGTGCTCTTTTAGTTCTTTGACCCTATACATTATTGTTTCACCTTTCTCGATTATCAATTGGTGCCCATATTGGAAGAGTTCTCTCAACTATTGGGAGTACCCGTTCTTGATCAAATTCCCTTCACTGGTTTAGAGAAAGATCCACAACCTGAAGAGATTGCATTAGCCTCTCATTTGAAGCGGTCTGACATTGTAGCTAATTGGGAAACAAGGAGCGGAGTCAAGGGTTTTCTAGCTAAGTTTCTGTTAGAGAAGGCTCAATTATTCCCGAATTCTTTGTATTTGTAAGCTTTTGAAGAAGTCTTGGCTCTTCTAATATAGGGTTTGATATTGTTTCCTAATCCGGACCAACTCATAGATGTGAATGCTGTCACAATCTTCCTTTCTCGTAACCATGTGCCTACTTTTCTCAGAGACATTTTGCATTCTTTTCACACTAGCACCATGAGGAGGAGAGGGGCTCTTATATGTTGTATACCGTTGTTATCTAGGTGGTTTATTTCGTACCTTCCTTGATTAGTATTGAAGAATGAATAAGGTTTGAGGTGGTCACAAAGGATGATGTCGCTCTCTCATTCAGATATTCATTGGTGTTCCCGATCCCTGGAAGATGTTACTATCATTAACCGCTGTGGGGAACTTCCTAATATTACACTCCTTGGCATTATGGGAGGTATTACTTATAACCCTTCTCTGGCTCTACGACAATTTGGTTACGCTCGAAGAGATGTTCCTCATGACGCGCTTATCCAAGGTATTGTATTCGACTACGAGAATGATGTTCAAGGTTATCGTTAAAGGTTTTTATGAGCTTGGGGCATGGTAAACAAGGTTGATAACAAGACTTTGGGACATAAGAACTCTATTCCTTTGGAGCCTTATCTCAAATGGGTGCGAGCTCGCGCTCAAAGTCTCATAATTCCATATCCAGCTATCCTACCAATAGCTGTGGAGCCTACTACTGAGGGGATGTTCCTTATACCATTCCCCATCCTGACATGCCTACTGACCTCGAAGAATTGCAGAATTCGTGGATTCAACTCAAGGGAGAATGAGACACCTTTGAAGCTCGATTCTATGCAAGCGAGAAGAAAGTGTTGGAGCTCACAAAGCAACTTCACGAGGAGCAAAGCCTGAATGCCTACATCGACACGAAGAGGAAACATCCATGGAAGACTTGAGCTCTTTGAAAAATTTATGTATTTTGGCTATGAATGTTGTACAAAAATAGATTGTGGGGATGAGAAAAGAAGTATATTTTTATGATTTTTGTACCCGCCGCAGTTGCGAACCTTTAGTGCCTATGTACCACCTTCCGTGCAATAGGGGATCAGGGTACCCGTAGTTCATCTTTTAAAAAATTTAAAAAACACAAGTGTGTTGGTTAATTTTAAGAGACGAGACGTTATCGTCTTATCCGAGTGGAAGAACATACTTACTACCCACGATTATGAGAAAGGAGAATTTGTGTCATCTTAAAGAAATAAAAGGGCTCAAGTGAGAAAAAAATAAATTTTTTTTTACATAAAAGTAAATGCTCAAATAGCAAAGATGAAAAAAAAAACATGAAATGTAAATGCTAAAATAAATGTGCTTAAAGGAAAGAGCATAAAGTAAAGGCACAAAATAAAGTCAATTGTTAGAAATTATAGGTTAGTTTAATGACCATCTTGAAACTTGTATTTGAAACTCATTAGAGGATTGATAAAACCAAAGTCTCTCAACAATAAGTTTCATTTGATTTTTGCCAAGTATATCATTCATTTAAAATTCTTAAGGCAACCATAAATGATCAACGATGTTTAAGTGATTCACTTTGACCAAAGCTTATGAAGATTCATTAGAGGATTGATAAGACCAAAGCCTCCTAACAATGAATCTCAAGGTTATAGGATCAAAGGATTCAAATTAACATACTTGGGTTTGCAAACATGGGTTTGGGCCACGAATGATCGTTTCTCGAATCGGGACAAAATTTAGCGCTATGTTAAGCAATCGTAAGTGAACTTATATAGAAGTCGCACCTATTTTGAGGTCGGTCAATAGCAATTTATGTGTCATATGTTGGGAGAGGTGATATGTATATGATCCTCTAACAACACGTGACATAATAAGAAGAGGATAAGATGAGGAGGGATGGGATAAGAATTAAACCACATTTGGACCAAAAATTTAATCAAACTATCATTAAAATTATTCATCCATTTTGATGGAGTTAAACTCAACACCCAAGATCCAACGATGTTAATGAAACTCATGATCAAAATCTCATAGTCCAAGATTAACCAGCATATATACAAAATAAAATTGCATTTAAAAATAAAGAAAAAAAGACTTTTAAAATGGTTTTTTAAATGAAAATAAAAGGGGAAAATAGAAACCATATTTAAAACATCCAAGAAAAACTAAATAAGACCATAGAAAATTAGAAATAAGCTCAAATATTTTTATAAAAATTTTGGTAATTTTTTAAAGTCAGAAACTATTTTTAAGCTAATTAAAACTACTCAAATAAGTAGAAAAAAAGATAAAAAATAGTAGGAAGTAAGAATAAAATTCTAAATTTTTTTTAGAAAATCAGAAACAATAAAAATGATATTGAAGAAATTTTTAGAATTTAAAAATGCCAAAAAGTATGTTTAAGCAATTAAAAACAAGTCAAAACAAAGAAAAAATCATAAAAAAATATCACATATGAAAATAAAATTATGAAAAAATAAAAATAAAAAAGAGAATATTTAAAAGTATTTTTGTGAATTTTTTCATAATTTTTGAGTGAGAAATGATTTTTCTATGATTTTTTTGAAGTTTAAAACAATTAAAATATAAAAATTAGAAATAAAAATAAAGTAAAAAATATATGGACCAATGGATGAAAGTCAGAACGTGTTAGTAAGCTAATCAAATGGATCAGACGCGCTGTGCATATCATGGTGTTTAATGAATAAAGCATTTAATCAATTATTTAAATCAAATTTTGAAAAAAACAAATGGCACATTATTATTGGTTGAGAGATGACACGTTGGTCATCTTCAACCTCCAGCCACACGGATATGCAGGTCTCTCAAATGGAAAAATTAGAGCTCGAGACCCGTACCATTCGCTTCGTCTCTTCAAGATGATTCCAATGGTACCCTCGTGAAAAATTTATGTAAGGTGTAGCTCAGTCGCTTTGGAAGAAAAGGTTTGAAAAGGGATTTGAAAATTCATGGTCAAAACTCACTTCCAGTAGAAAATAAATGTTGCGACTAAAATCAGAATGATGAGAGCTTCATTACAGTATCAAAGTTTGAGAGAATTGGTGAAAAAATATACCTATTGAAGTTCAAATTCAGAGCCCTGAAACTTGACTTGGCTAGCATGATTTAGGAAATCTTAGAGCTTGGTTCTTCTTATGTTAGCTTCAGTGAGGTTCAAGGATGAAGAATTGACAAAGAAAATGGATTGAGGAAAGCTAAAAAACCAAATTCGAAGTTGCAGAAAAATGGGTTCAAGAGGAAGTTTGACAGGGTGATTCTGGCTCTCTAAGCTTGAGAAAATGAATGAGGTATGATCCTCTATTTATAGGGAAATAATTGGGATGCTCAAGCGTGTGGAATGATGAAATTTGGAGGGAATTCGTGTGAACTTGATACATGAGGAATGCGTGGCCTGTTTAGCATAAAAACTCACTCAATCCTTGCATTTCAAGGCTCTAATCCACTTTGGCAAGTTGGTTAAACATATTTAGACCAAAAACGCGTGCTAATTTGATGTTTAGAAGCCATAACATGAATTTCAAATTCTGACTTGAAGTGAAACTTTAGTTTCAAGGTACCATTTTTGAATCAATGGCATTCACAGCTCAAGGAATCTTAGGGCATGATTCTTGAAGCTTTAGAAATATGAGATCATAAGCTTTAAAATGTGAAAAGAATTGGAATTAATGGATGTTTGAGGTAAGAGTTATGAAGAGTCAAAGTTGAGAAAAAGATGCTGACTTTTATACTAAGAAAAATTTCAAGTTTTCTCTTCAAAAATGACTTATAATGTTTTGAGCTCAAACAAGATTTTCCTCTAAAATTGAGCTTTGATCATTGATGATAGCTTGAAATAGACTTCCTAAAGAGCATTGTGAAACTTAAATCACTCAAAATCACCAAGTATTGAAAAAGTTATGGTCTTGCAAAATTGGTGAAAATTCATGAGATGATCTATAATCTTTTGCATCCTTAGGACATCTTCCATCCATTTTCAAGCTTTTCACATAAAAGAAGAGTTGAATTTCACATCCTTAGGATTATTGTGGAAAAGTGATGGACTCAAGGAGATAAAAATTGACCAAGTTATGATCTTTTGAAGTCACATAAGGGAATTTGATGGCCTATCTAGAGGACTTGTAATCTTTTTTCATCATTAGGCATCTTCCACACAAAATTTTCTTGAAACTTTTGAAGTGATTTATTGATAAACCTTTGAAGAGAAGCATGTTTTTGGAATCACTCAAAAATACCAAAAGATGAGAAAGATATAGCCTTTAGAAGTTCAAAACCCTAGCTCATCGAGCAACAAAATGCCTGGGAAAACCTTTTCAATTTTGACAAACCTTCTTGCACAAATACTTTTTCATGTAAATATAAGTTGTTGAGCATGATAATTAGAAACCATGGCAACCATAAACACTTCAAAATATTGAGAATTGAGGGAGATATGCACTTGTGATCAAGAAATCAAAGACTTGTCCAATTAGGCAAACTTCTCCAATCAACCTTTGCATATTTGGATTATCTTTGACAACTTGAGGCATGATGGATCATAATAGACTTTTTCATGATATTACTTCAAAACATATTCAATGATGAAGCTTGAATCTCAATTAATCTTTGTTGAAGAAGACATGGAAATAAACTCATGAACCTGTAAATCAACTTGATGGAATGTGTTGTGCTTTCACCTATAATATCAACAATTAGGGAAAACATTCATTGTATTTATTAGTTAAAATTTAATTAATACAAAACATATATGATCACAAAATACAAGTTAATGTGCTTGGTGATTCCCCATGAGCAAAGCAAAAGGTAAGGAGAAGAACCAAACCCTAGCGTGATCTTGTTGTGATTAAGTTGATATGATATGATAGAGGAATATTAGGGGCAAAAATTGGGGTACAACAACTGCCCTTATTTAAGTGTCTTTTATTAGGAGATGCGAAGGTTAAAATATTCTTGTCGATGCGATTGAAGATACTTAAATATAAAACAGTACCTATTTTTGGCCCTAAGATGCCATGCAATGCTTATGGTTATGAATGCAAATAAACAAATCTAAAAAGAAATGATGCAAGACGCCACTGGAAATGTAGCAAATAAAAACAGGGACCAAAAGAAAAACCCGACCAGGAAAATAAATCACTGGTGAACAAGAGACCCAACTCTATTGGGGTAAATCCCAAAGAGGAGATAAGGCGTAATCAACTCAAAGATTGAGGAGAGAAAGTAAAGGATAACCGTGATCGACAGATGACTGCAAACTATCCACTCACCAAGGAGATAGAAAAAAGAGCACCGTCGACCTTCCGGGGAAAGAAATGGTAAGATAATACTAGTAAACATCAATGTTATAGGTGGTAACAAATGATTAGCATCAGTATTTACGACTGGAAACAAAATAACTTCTTCAGAATAATTCGAATCTCAATGACAAACTATCTCGCATAATGACGATACTACCATCCATCGAAAAAAGATCTCAACAACGAACTATCTCCCATAATGACAAGACTACCATTCAATAGAGTAATAAATATCCATAATAAACTACCTTCCATAATGACAAGGCTACCATTCATTGGAGTAACAAATCTCAACAACTAACTACCTTCCATAATGACAAGGCTACCATTCATTGGAGTAACAAATTTCAGCAATGGACTACCTTCCATAATGAAAAGGCTACCATTCATTGGAGTAACAAATCTCAACAACGAACTACCTTCCATAATGACGAGACTACCATTCATTGGAGTAACAAATCTCAACAACGAACTACCTTCAATAATGACAAGGCTACCATTCATTGGAGTAATAAACATCATCAATGAACTACCTTACATAATGATAAGGCTACCATTCATTGGAGTAGCAAATCTCAATAATGAACTACCTTCCATAATGACAAGGCTACCATTCATTGGAGTAGCAAATCTCAACAATTAACTACCTTTCATAATGAAAAGGCTACCATTCATTGGAGTAACAAATCTCAACAAAGAACTACCTTCCATAATGAAAAGGCTACCATTCATTGGAGTAACAAATCTCAACAACGAACTACCTTCCATAATGACGAGACTACCATTCATTGGAGTAACAAATCTCAACAACGAACTACCTTCAATAATGACAAGGCTACCATTCATTGGAGTAATAAATATCATCAATGAACTACCTTACATAATGATAAGGCTACCATTCATTGGAGTAGCAAATCTCAATAACGAACTACCTTCCATAATGACAAGGCTACCATTCATTGGAGTAACAAATCTCAACAAAGAACTACCTTCCATAATGACAAGGATACCATTCATTGGAGTAACAAATCTCATCAACGAACTACCTTCCATAATGTTTTACCCAAAAATTTGCCCTCTCATATTTCTTAAGACATTGCAAGAAAAATCTCCAAGTGGCTCAAGGCTGCTCAAGAGTTGGTCAGACAAGCTATCTCCTAAGGCAGTCAACCCCAAATTAGGGTTTTGTGTTGCATCAAGATCCTTGAGTCCAAATGACCTCAAGTGCTCCCCAATTCCCTAATATGTTCTCAAGATCATCCATGTCAAATTTCAAGCCTTTCAGAGGAAGTTTGCTCAGTCAATTACCCAAAGGTCCACTTGAATACCTTTATTGCTAACGACGAAACCCAGCAGCTTACCAGATCTCACCCCGAAGGTGCACTTGTTCGGGTTTAACCTCAGCTTGTACAACTTCAACCTATCAAATAGCTTCTGAAGATGGTCAAGATGTTCTTCCTCATTCTGGGATCTTGCAATCATGTCATCGACGTATACCTCAATCTCATGATGGATCATGTCGTGGAACAAAGCGACCATGGCGCGCTGATATGTTTCCCCAGCGTTCTTCAATCCAAAAGGCATGACCTTGTAGCAAAAGGTACCCCATTGAGTAACAAAGGTTGTCTTCTCCATGTCTTCGGGAGCCATTTTAATCTGATTATAACCGGAGAAACCATCCATAAAGGAGAAGACCTTATGCTGAGCGATATTGTCAACCAAAACTTCGATATGAGGTAGAGGGAAATCATCCTTGGGGCTTGCCCTATTCAGATCCCTATAGTCAATGCACATTCGAACCTTTCCATCCTTCTTTGGCACTGGAACAACATTGGCAACCCATTGTGGGTAAGAAGTAACTGCTAGAAAACCGGCATCAAACTGTTTCATAACCTCAACCTTGATTTTCTCAGACATCTCTGGGCGCATCCGGCGAACTTTCTGTTTCACTGGAGGACAATCTTCCTTGGTAGGCAGGCGGTGAACCACAATTTCGGTATCCAAACTAGGCATATCTGCATAAGACCAAGCAAAGATATCAACATAGTCACGCAGCATCTGAATCAACCGTTGTTTAACGCTAGGCTCCAGATTTGCACTGATCTTGACCTCTTTCTTGTCTTCTTCTGTACCCAGATTTACTGATTCTACTGGCTCTTCATGCGGCTGAATAACCCTCTCTTCCTGAAGTAGCAGTCTAGCAAGTTCACCAGGCACTTCGCAATCATCTTCACCTTCGTCTTCGGCTAAGTTGATCGGACTTTCAAAGTCATAAATGACAGTAGCAAAGTCGTTACCAGTAGGATCCAGAGTGGATGTTGACCTGTATATGTGAGTGTGTGTAAAATAGCTGTTTTGCAATATATAATAAAAGAAAAACAAGGAGCGAAAAGTTTGAAATGCAAGAAAAGCGTCCAATGCTTTTATTAATGATATATGTAGATGACACACATAAAGCCCTCACAAATGAAGCCACTGTGCCCTGGGTAAGACACCGAGCTGTAAAGTTTAAAAATTGTCTATTACAAACTTAAAACAAAAGTCTCATTACTGGGTAATAAAAGAAATTGGGACGAAGTCCTTTGTCGTCCAATTTCTTAGTCCACCACCGGTAGTTGGATAGATCCAACTGTCAAACTCAGATTCTTCAACATCGTCTTCAATGACATTCACTCCTGAATTGCTGATAAACAGGGGAGGTCTTCCGATCCGTGCATTCCGAACAACCCTTTGAGCTTCTGCAGTGAAACCTAAACCAAACTTGTTAGTCTTATGTGCAAAATCATGGAGTTGGCCCGAATTTGCACACCCAACTTTCTGAACAACAGCCCAGGCATCCTTGAAGGAAGCCATCTTCATCGGAGGATCTTCAACAACAGTTTCAGTTGATGCCAGCGTCTGTGGAACCTCTTCAAAATGTTGAAACAAGGTCTCAATGAACTCCCCATCCATCTCTACATATCAGAAAGAGTTAAGGTGACTCACCATATACTCCTCCTCTCCTCGCACCGTAACAATTTTCCCCTTGACCGAGTATTTCAGCATCTGGTGAAGCGTAGACGTTACTTCCCCAACTTTGTGGATCCATGGGCGACCCAGCAAACAAGAATAAGATGGCTGAATGTCCATCACATAGAATGTAGATGCGAAAACATGAGAACCAACCTTAATCGGAATAACCACTTCTCTGTGTACCATCCTCTTGGACCCGTCAAAGGCCCTGACCACAATGTTGCTTGGTTTCAGCTCCAATCCTTCACAGTCTAACCGGTCTAGAGCTTTCTTGGGTAACACATTCAACAAAGACCCAATATCCACCAACACATGAGAAAGACTAGTGCCCCTGCATTCAATGGAGACATGCAGGGCGTCATTATGATTCTTCCCCTTAGCAGTCAAGTCGGCGTCAGAGAAACCCAACCCATTATCAACAGTCAGACTAGCCACGCAATCTTTAAACTGATCAGCTGATGTTTCTTGAGGTACATGTGCAGTCTTCAGGAAAGAAATCAGAGCCTTGGCATGGACTTCTGAGCATAGAAACAGTGACAACATAGATATTTTGGATGGGGTTTTCCCCAGCTGCTCGACTATATTGTAGTTGCTATTTTTGATGATCTTCAAAATTTCCTTCATCTCTTGTCTAGAGGCTTCAACAGTAATCGTCTTCGGTGCCTCCGTCTGGGCAGACTCACCGGTGGTCCCTTTGCCCCGAGTGTTAGATGACTCGGCAACAGGGGTAAGAATTGGAACTTGAATAGGGATAGTAGCAGGCGTACTGGTAGGTGTGATAACAACAGGCTTCCGAACAACTGGTGGAGAGATCTTAGGGGAGAAAAGTCTTCCGCTGCAGGTGACTTTACTAGATCCAACGATATTGCTGACATCAGTATCAGCATCTAAATCTTGTTTAACTCCGTGATAATACACGTCAGCCCCGTAGTGCCATGGGACAGCTTTATTTGATGTATATAGGATAGGCCCATGAATGGTGATGATCAATGGTGCAATTCTTGGAACAGATGTAATTCTAACAGGCTTTCTCGAGGAAGCCTTGGAAGAATTGTCGAAAATGGTGATTATAGCAACTTCCTCAGTAGGAACCAAAGGAACAAAAGTCTTCTCAAACAGAATTTCTTTACTATCCATCAGGCGTTGGACACCTGACTTCAAAAGATGGCAACCGGTAGGTAGGACGGAACACATACGACAACCTTCGTCATAACCCGGAAATAAACCGGATAACAGAAGGTTCATCTTCACAGTCATCAATGGAGTAACAATGTCTTTCACAGAAACCACAAATGAGTCTTCATCTATAGCATTCACTCCATGCTTGGGCATAGGAGCAGTAACAACATTAGGTCTTACTTCGAACTCAATCTCCTTAGCATCAATTAAGTCCTGTACCTTATTCTTCAAGACCCAGCAGTTATCTGTATCATGCCCCAGGCTATCAGAGTGAAAAGCACAACAAGTATTCGGATCGTACATCGGTGATGTTGTATTTGGATTCTTCGGGGCCTCCCTTGGAATCACCAGATTGGTCTTTAATAATTGCGGCAGAATTTGGGATAAAGTCATGTTGAGCTGAGGAGCAACAACAGGTCTTGATATAACCACCGCATTAATTGCTTGGTGGCGTTCAGGTCTATTCTGGCTTTTTGAACTATAAACAGCGCTCGACTCCTTCTTAAAAGGTTTCTTCTTGGTGCTTGATGAAGCACCCTTCTGTATTTTACCGGATTTGATACCAGCCTCAATCCTTTCCCCGGTCATAACCAGCTCTGTAAACCCGGACGAAGAACTTCCAATCAGATGGTTGAAATACGAACCAGACAAGGTCCCCAGAAATATATCTACTAGCTCCCTATCAGCCAAGGGAGGTTGCACTCTTCCAGCAAGGTCCCTCCACTTCTGAGCGTAGTCTTTGAAACCTTCGCCCGCACCCATAGACATACCTTGGAGTTGGGTACGCATGGGAGCGAGGTCGGCATTGTATTGGTACTGCTTATAGAAAGCAGCGGCCAAATCTTCCCAATTACGGATACTAGCTCCTTCCAGCTGGTAAAACCATTCAAGCTGAGTCCCTAAAAGACTATCTTGAAAGAAGTGGATCCAGAGATTCTTGTCAGCGGTGTATGGCTGAATCTTTCTAACATACGAACGGAGGTGCAACTTTGGGCAAGAAACCCCGTCGTATTTAGCAAAGGCTGGTGCTTTAAACTTATGGGGAATTGCCACCCCAGATGACAAACCCAAGTCTCCAAAGTCCAGACCAGGCACTTTCTGAACTTCCATCGCGCTCAACCGGTCTTCCAGTTGGTTATATCTATCCTCAGCCAGAGGATACTGGTCTTCGTCAAAGTCGGCCTCGTCGTCTGAAACCACAGGGCTAGGAGCCCTCCTTTCTTCCTGATTATCTCCCCCTCCAGATGAGTGGGTCAAATCAACCTCTTCTCGCAAATCGTTTCCGAATCTGCGACCCATATTAAATAGGACCGTCTTCTTCTTCTTCTTCTTCTCTTTCAAGATAAGGGCCTTCAGATCTTGTTGACCCTTAGCTAGGTTCATGAACAATTCATGGAACTGGGCGTTTTGGGCTTGCAGAGCCTTGATTGCTTGTTCAGTTGATGTTTCAGAAGACATGATGCTGAAATAAACAGCGAAGAAGATGAGAAAACCTGTAAGGGTACCTATTATGAAGTGCATGGAATGAAATGCGTATGATATGATTTCAAAGACGTCGAGAGATTCAAATTTGTAAACAAAAACGAAACACACTTTTATTAGATAAAAACTTGAATTCAATTGTTCAACAGATGCCTTTAAGGCGTTACAAGAAAGAAAACTGAAAAGTAAAGCAAAACTAGCACTAATCAAAAGACAATCAGTGCTCCCATGGTCGTTTCCTGTCGGTGCGGACATAGTCATTGAGGATCTTCTCATTCTCCAATTTCCTCGTCAACTTTTGAATCTTCTGCTCTTGCTCGTGATACTTTTCTCTGTAAGTATCCCACTCTTCTCTCAGTTGCATCCAAGATCTCTTTAATGCCCTAATGTCAGTAGGCATGTATGGATGGAGGATGGTAGGAGGAACCCCTTCTTCATCAGCAACCTCAACAATTATAGGCAAGATGACTTCGTACGACATTCCCAGCTTTTGGGCAAGGATTCGAACCCATCAGAGATATGGATCCATCGGAAGAGAAGTCTTTGCCCCTAGCTCGTGCGGATCAAACCTGTGTACTCTATCCCAAGCTCATATGAACCTGCGGCGTTGCTCGTCACTATCCCCTTGGAAGTCAAAGACAATGCTCGGCATCAGCAACTCATGAGGTCCTTCCCTCCTAGCTCGCCCAAACTGACGTAAGGCCAAACACGGATTATAAGTGATTCCTCCATGGGTTCCTAGCAGTGGAACATTGGGGTATTCCCCACAGCGATCAATAATAGCCACATCTTCCACGCCCTTGATAGTCCAAATGATGTCATTATGAGAGAGAGACATAATTCTGTAGGCCCAACCCATGCCTTCCTTGTTCTTCAAAACTGATTTGGGGAGGTGAGAAATAAACCACCTCGCCAGCAATGGTGCACAACACATAAGGGTTCCCCGTTTCCGAGCAGTACGGGCATAAAGAGAGTGCAAAATGTCACCCAAGAGAGTGGGCACAGGATTACCGGATATGAAAATCTTCACTGCATTCACGTCGACGAAAGAATCTGAGTTAGGAAACAACACCAAACCATATATGAGAATAGCCAGAATGTCTTCAAATGCCTAGAAGTCTAGACTGTCCCAGAACTGATTAGCCTTACCAACCAAGAATTTAGTCAAGAAGCCCTTTGTTCCACTACGAGTTTCCCAATTAGACATTACCTCAGCCTTTGTCAGATGGAGGGCTGAAGCAATCTCTTCCGGCCTAAGAACTTTCTCCCAACCTGTAAATGGGGTCTGCTCCAGAATAGAGATACCAAGTAGATCAGAGAACTCTTCCAAGGTAGGGACCAACTGGTAGTCCGGAAAAGTAAAGCAGTGGTACAGTGGATCAAAGAACTGGACTAAGACACTCATCATCTGTTCGTCCAATTTGGAAGTTACCAAACCAATGAGGTGCCCATGTCTTCTGATAAAGGAGGAAGTATCTGAAATCTTTGCAACCAACTCCTTAAGCTGAGTGCGAATCTGGACAAAGTTGATCCGAATAGTGTTTCTACGCATGGGTGCCATGACCTACAAAACAGAACAAAGATGAATCCCCTCTGTCTTTGAAATGGGTTAGTCCAATGCAAGATGCATGCAATGTCATGATAGAAAACACACCACAGGTATCCACATATAGCAAACATGGTAAGGGCAAACAAGTCACACAGATAACCCTTAGATTTCAGGCTGGCGAGGAGCTTAGGTACTACCCTCTTTCAGTTCAGTTGGTTCAAACCTGTTCTAGAAATAGTAACCAGGTTCTAGAGGATCTCAATAGCACTGACTACCCTCAATCGATCATAATTCCAGTTTAGCAACCTTTTCTTGCAGCCGGAATCATCGCGAGAGTTTGGTCACAATGAGTGTAGCATACTGCTACTGTTCTATGGCTAAGTTGGTCAATTAAAGGTTCTAAGGTCGGTTGATGCTTAATGACCCCTTAGCAGACCCATATTATCCTCGTTGCGCCACAAGGGATATCGGTACATACTAAAGTGCCACACCAACGTAGCTACTGCTTCAACCGTATTGGTCTACACCGTACAGTTCCCTCACAGTTTATTGCTACTTACCTAAAGGGTATCCCCCATATCCGGGTTAGGATCTATAGTAACTCTGATTCAAGCCCGCAAAGATAAAGCATACAAGTCAAGCAATTGAAAACATTATGAACTATTCCTAAGGTACACCCCACTTTATTAAAATATCCCCAGCAGAGTCGCCAGTTCTGTGATACGGTGGGAAGAACCGACTATTTTTGGAATGCTGGTTTGCGTTTTGCGTTTTTTTGTTTGAAAAATGTCGCGGTAAGCAAGAGTCGCCACCGACTTTTATTTTATCCAACAAGGAAAGGAAAAAAGCACAGAAAAATTCCTTTTTCGAGATATTTCTCGAGTTCGGGGGGTAGATTATAGAAAGGGAAGGTGTTAGCCCCCTTTCTATCCATGGTTATCCACGGGCTCTTAGGTAGTTGCTCAATTGTTTTCAAAATTGCGTTCTTTGTGCTTGTGGGTTTTGAAAAAGTTTTTGTTTGAAAACTTTGATTTAACTCTTGCTTGTGTCCTCAAGAGTGTAATGAAGTGTTTTTGAAAACTTTGTTTGAAAAGGAGTGTAAGTGCGAAAAGTTTTGTTTTTTTGAAAGATAAAGTATCTAAGAACCATCTACCTACTCGAAAAAAGAATCGTTCTATGCTAATGTACTTTAGACAATGCTATCCCACTATTAATGAGTAGGTAGCACCGTCGTTGGAGTTTACGGGTCAATTCGAATGAGGGACTTACGGTCACCAAAGCAATTTTAGGACGCCTTAGCGGTAACCCTAATGTCTTAGATCATTTGTTTGAGGCAACAATATCCGAGGTAACCGTTTCGAGGCGACTATGATCTTTTAGACAAGAGGATGACCTCTAAAGTGACCTATACTCAATGACCGTGTATGAAGGCAACCAAGTGGGGTGTACCCTAAGAGTGCGCATGTGCGAGTGTGTCATTTTCAGATATTTTTTATCTTTGTACATGTTGAGGGTGATCTAATTTGATTTTAGTTTAAGCATTCAGTTTTGTCATGCAAACCCTATTATCAAACATCTAGCAGTTATAATTTGCGGAAATAAAATGCGGAATTTTAAATTACAAGGTGTCGGGTATTTACATCGCCAAAGACAAACCCTTTTGAAAAATAAAATAAAGCGATAAAAATAATAAAATGTCCTATTTAACTATTACAATCTGGAAGCAGGTACATTATTGAATAAAAAATAAGTAACGCGCACGGGAAATTAAATCGAGTGCGAGTTTAGGGTTTTGACCCTTTTGAAAGAAAATGCCATCTTTTGATTGTTTTTTATTTTAAGAAAGAAATTAATCCTAAATTAATTACTAAATTAAATTAAATTAATTAATTAATGAAGAAAATAAATTAGTGATATATTTTTGGGTTTTTGTTATTTTAAGAAAGAAAATAAAATTAATTAAATTAGTAATTAAAACCTAATTAAATCTAATTAATTTTAATTATTTGCAAAATAAGTTAAAGTTATTCTAGAATTAAAATCTAAATTAATTAATTAGTGTTTATTAATAAAAATAAAAGTTGAAGTTTGATTGAATAAAAATATTTTTTGTGATTTTTATTTGATAAAAAAAGAATTTTGATTGGTTAGAAAAATTAAATAAATAAAATAAAACAATTAATAAAACAAAATAAAATAAATAGAAGAGAGAGGGGTTTTGGGCCTTATTTTGAGGTGTTGATAGCAATTCCATAAGCCCATTTATGCTGGCCTTTTTGACTTTCTGGGATCCAGTATGCATGCATTGACCTGGACTATGGTGGACTTTCAACATGGACCACTAGATCTGGCCCTTGGCCATCTGGCATTTGGATGGGAGAGGGAGCATGGTGTACTGCAAGCCAGCGTATGCATGTGATAACCTGAAAAGAAACAAGAAAATACAAAGTGTTGGAGGCAGGGATCGAACCCCTACCCTCCATCCCCTAACGCCTTGGAAACTGACTTGTTGACCACTGGGACACGCTGCTGAATTTGTTATAACAATACAAAAGATATATATTATATGAAAAACAAAACCATTGCCAGAAATAAATAAAAACGTGCGTAATTATTTGAATTGGCCAGTAATGGGACGCCACGCATCATCCCCAACCTCTCGTCCGTGGCTAAAACACCAAATACCTATACCAAGGACAGAAGTCCGTAGGTACTGGCACGTCCATCTCCAAAATTTGCTACAGGCCACAAAAATGAATTTCAAGGGCATGGTTGTGTTCGTCTCACCCTCCCGGTCACAACCATGTCCATTATGGGGGGTCAATTGTACCTGGAATAAAAACGCCCAAAAACAAGAACCGAACCCTAACAATGGTGGTTCTTCCTATAAGCCAGATAAATGCAATTGAATATTATGAAAAGCTTGGAAATGCTCTTGTGATCACAAATATGCCATTAGTTTTCTCAAATGATGCAAGAATAATTCAAATCGAAACCAAGAACAGGGGTGACTATCGTGCGACTTACAGTGTGTTAGGGCGTCTGAAAATGCTTGGTTTTGATCCAGGTAGCTTGTGTGAATGCCCAGGAAGCGATTGGAACAAGTCTCGTGTCTTGAAACTGCCTCTAACTTGGACTTTGATCTCTCACTTTTTATGAATTTTTTAATTCTTGTTCGGCCTCTCTGAACACTTTTCCGCCCTTATTTTGTGTGCTTTTGCTTCCTTATGTAATGTGTACTGCATTAGGGTAAGAATCATGGTCCAAATCTCTCCATATCAATGCACATGAATTGGATTTGATTCCACCATTAAAACCTTCCAAATTTGATTCAAATCACATCTTCTTGTACACTTATGCCTTGATACGAGTTTGGAGATGTGCTAGCTGTCCATTGAAGTCTATAATCAACAAAAAAATCTTTGGTTATCAATATTTTTGATTTTATGTGATTTAATTTGATTTAAAATGAATAAATTCAAATAAAAATCAAATTAAATAATAAAAATGAGATATGGACACATGGCTGAAGCTAGGGCACGTGGGCAATGATGCAAACTCAAATCAAGTGGAAAAGAATGGGCCCATTTGGCAAAATTTGAAGTTTTGGGGATAGTTGATTTTTGGCAATTTTGCAAAAAAATCCAACTTCAACAATGCATAACTTCTTTAATTTTGAACTTTTGGAGGTTTTCTTGGACTTTTTAGAAAGCTTGAGATGTCCTCTAACCAACCCTTTTGGTCTCATCACATTTTGAAATTCCATGCTCAAGTTATAAGCTTTGAAAAAAAAGGTGTTTTTGTTGACTTTCAAAAATGACCTATAATGTCCAAATTAATAACTTCTTGTTAGTGCATCTTTTGATCTTGGGGTATGAAGAAGGATTATAGGAAATTGGATCCTCTTCAAAATTAGCTTTGGATGGGTCATTTCTCATAAAGTATGAGAAAGTTATGCTTGGTCAAAGTTGAGTTGGCTTTTCCTACAAAACCCTAATTTAGTAACTTTTGAGTCTTGATGAATTTTGAGAAATCCTTGATGAATCATGATCAACCCTTGATCAAATGATGAAATATCCTCCAAAATGAGAATGTTGGCAAAAAATCTTGAAGTTTGACTGTTTGTAGGCCACAGTTGACTTTTGCCCCAGCACAGTCGATTTTTGGACCTTTGGGCAATTGACTGAGCAAACTTCTTCTGCAAGGCTTGAAATTTGACATGGATAATCTTGAGAACATATTAGGGAATTGGGGAGCACTTGAGGTCATTTGGACTCAAGGATCTTGATACAACACAAAACCCTAATTTGGGGTTGACTGCCTTAGGAGATAGCTTGTCTAACCAACTCTTGAGCAGCCTTGAGCCACTTGGAGATTTTTCTTGCAATGTCTTGAGAAATATGAGAGGGAAAATTTTGGGGTACAACAGCTGCCCCTGTTCAATCTTCTTAAACATGAGGATGTAGATTGGCTTTCATGCCTTTCGTGATCCGAAGGTGGAAGATGATTGAACACTAGAGTGCCCAAAAATTTGCACTCGCATGAAGTGGTATCAGCCTTGTGATGTCGGGAATGGGCTTACAGATTCCATTTGGAGGTTGCTAGCGAGGGGATGGGCTTAAAGATTCCATCTGCAGGAGTGTCGATCGCATAAGAGATTCCTTAGTGAGAGCTCGCATACCTGTTGTTTTAGAAGATTCCGCTGGGGAAGTCTGGTCTTGCTGAGATTTAGGAACTTTCTTGTACTTCAACTGAGAGAACATCTCTGCTGAGTTTTAAGAACTTGTCCGTAATTCAACTGGGGTAAACATCTTCATCGAGATTTAAGGACTTTCCCGTAATTCAACTGAGAAAACTCTGCTGAGATTGAGGAACTGCCTATAATTCGACGGAGGAACTTTGTCGAGATTTAGAACCTTATCTGTAATTCAACTGAGGATAATTCAGTTAAGATTTAAGAACTGGTCAGTACTTCGACTGAGGGAAACATCTTCATCAAGATTTAGGACTTGTCTGTAATTCAACTGAGGATAATTCGGTTGAGATTTAAGAACTGTCAGTAATTCGACGGAGGATTTGTCGAGATTTAGGACCTTATCTGTATTTCAACCGAGGATAATTCTGTTAAGATTTAAGAACTCGTCTGTAATTCGACGGAGGAAATTTTTTGAGATTTAGAACCTTATCTGTAATTCAACTGAGGATAATTCGGTTGAGATTTAAAAACCAGTCAATACTTCGACTGAGGGAAACATCTTCATTGAGATTTAGGACTTGTCTGTAATTCAACCGAGGATAATTCCGTTGAGATTTAAGAACTGTCAGTAATTCGACGGAGGAACTTTGTCGAGATTTAGAACCTTATCTGTAATTCAACTAAGGATAATTCAAAGATTTAAGAACCGGTCAGTACTTCGACTCTGGTAAAAGCTTTATAGCTGAGAACTTAACTGCATTTTTCCTGAAAGGTAAAGGTTAGCTGTATGTAATGCATGATATGTATCAAACAATGATGTTCTCAAAATAAATGAGATTGTGTTGTATGATGCGTATATGCATGTGTCATGATGTATGGAAATGTAATGTTTTTAGCTGGGGAAAATAAATCTCGGATAGCTGCTGGAGAAAAGAGTTGAATTCTTCGTTTCCGCTGGGGATGGCGAACTAAGATGATAGTGAGAATAAACCTGCAGGAGAGGATAACTCCGTTGGGGGATAAATTGATGAGGAGTCTACTCTGTGGGGAAGAGATGCTCTGCTGAGGATTCCGCTGATAAATTCCACTGGGGATGAATTACCGTTGCTGGTGATACTGAATCCTGTTGGGGATTGAATTCCTGTTTGTGAAAGGAAAGAACTTCGCTAGGGATGATCCTTCAGTTACGAATTTACTGGGGATAACCTTCTAGACTCTACTGGGGATAATCCTTTGAGCTCTGCTGGGGGAAATCTTCCAAAGTCTGCTGGGGATGATTCTCCAAACTCCACTAGGGAAGCTTTTTCAGACTGCGCTGGGAAAAATTTCAGACTCCACTGGGGATATCTTGTACTCTACCGGGGAATATTCTTATACTCCGTTGGGGAATATTCTTATACTTCGTTGGGGAATATTAAGACCTTTCAGTGTTGATGGTAAATAAACTTTGTTTGGGGAGAATATTGCCGATTCATTGACAGTTGCAAGTCTCAGCTGGGGAGAGCTAACATTACTGTCTGTTCTTACTCAGTGGGGAGTGAAAGCACCTTAGCCATATTCTTCAGCTGAATCTATGTTTGTACCTGGTGGATAAAGCATCCGTAAAGCTTGGACAATTAATATTTCCCCTGTTTTTGATATTACAAGTAACTGTCTTTTGTTTCACATGTAAATATTTATGAGCAGCAATTAATGTCAAATGCATATATTTAAAATGAACATTGGACGTTCTTTGCAAAACAAAACAGAAAAAAGGAAAAACAGTTTGAAATTTCTCTGAAAATGAATTGTATTGATCTTGAAGTTTGGCCTGTAAATAGGCGTTTTTGTACAAGAGGCTGACGTCCTAGTAAGAGAACGCTGCCGAATAATAGGATTTACACAATTTGTGAAAAGCTAAAGAAAACAGCTATGTGAATAATCCCACTGGGTTCCAACTCTGCTATTGCCTTTATGTCCTTGAGCACCTCATCACTTGGCTACTTGGTTGAAGGTAGATCAGATTGATTAGTGTCGTTCAAGCTTGATAGTCGATACCAAAGTCTGGTCGCAAGGTGATCCAATGAGACATAGTGTTACGCTTTTATCCCTAATTTTTTCCTGGACCGCCCTTTCGGGTTTGCAGGCCACCGGGATACCCTTTTTTGCCCAAGCCGCCTTTTCAGGTTTTCGACTTGCCGGGTGTAAAATTTTTTCATTTTCATCCCTTATTTTTGCCCGAACCCTTTTGGTTCATCGGGAAGCCCTTGTTTTTGCCTAGGCCAGTCAACCTAGCGGGTCTTTGATTATGCGCAGTATCTTTTCACTATGTCTGCATTGACGGGGTGAGGAAGGTCGTCACCATCCATGGTTGTTAGAATCATAGCTCCTCCTGAGAAAATGTTCTTAACCACAAATGGCCCATCGTAAGTAGGGGTCAATTTTCCCCTGGGATCACCTTGAGGTAGGATGATGCGCTTGATCACCAGATCCCCAACTTGATACTCTTGTCGTCTAACTTTCTTGTTAAATGCCTTGATCATCCGTTTTTGATACGTCTGACCATGACAAATAGAAGTAAGTCTCTTTTCGTCGATTAAGTTCAGCTGATCAAGCCAGGTCGGAATCCAGTCATCTTCGCTCAAACCTGCATCCTTCATAATCCGAAGAGAGGTATCTGAACTTTAATAGGCAGTACGGCTTCCATGCCATATATCAAGGAATAAGGGGTTACCCCTGTTGACGTCCGTGCTTAGGTACGGTACCCATGAAGAGCAAACGGTAACATCTCGTGCCAGTCTTTGTATGTCACTGTCATCTTCTGCACAATCTTCTTGATATTTTTATTATCCGCTTCAACAACCCCATTCATCTTCGGCCGGTAGGGAGAAGAGTTGTGATGCTGTATCTTGAACTACTTGCAGAGTTTGGTGATCATCTTATTGTTGAGATTTGTACCGTTATCTGTAATGATCCTCTCTGGTACACCATATCGACAAATCAGATTGTGCCGAATGAAACGTGCCACGACGTTCTTGGTCACTGTAGCAAAGGAAGTTACTTCAACCCACTTTGTAAAGTAATCAATTTCTACCAGGATGAAACGATGCCCGTTGGATGCTGTAGGTCTGATCTCGCCGATCATGTCAATGCCCCACATTGCAAAAGGCCAAGGTGCCGTCAAGACATTCAGAGGTACTTGAGGTATGTGCACCTTATCAGCATAGACTTGGCACTTGTGACAGGCCCGAGAATGCTGATAACAGTCGGCTTCCATTGTGGACCAAAAATATCCTACCCGAAGGATTTTCTTTGCCATGGTGTGTCCACTGGAATGAGTCCCGAAAGTACCTTCATGTAACTCTGCCATGATCCTTTCTGCCTCGTTCTTATCCACACAACGCAGTAAGGTTGAATCATGGTTACGCTTGTAAAGAATGCCATTGCTGATGAAGAACTTCGCTGCGAACCTCCTCAGAAATTTCTTATCATTAACAGATGCACCCTCGGGGTATTCCTGAGCCTCAAGGTACCTCTTCACCTCATGAAACCAGGGTTTATCTGCCACCTCTTCAGTCTCAATATCACAGCAATGTGCAAGTTCGTCCAATCTTTCCATGGTAATTCGGGGAGCCTCGTTGTCCCAATTGACTTTGAACATAGAATACATCGTAGCCAGCGCGTCCGCCAACTGATTCTCCTCTCTAGGGAAGTGTTCAAAGGTTATCTCCTTGAAACGTGGAAGCAACTTCAACACATACTCCTTGTAAGGAATAAGATTTGGGTGTTTCGTATCCTACTCGCCTTTGATTTGACTGATCACAAGAGCGAAATCTCCGAAAACATTTAGAAACTTAATCCTTAGGTCAATTGCTGCTCGAAGACCCATGATGCACGCCTCATACTCCGCCATATTGTTGGTGGAGTTGAAACATAGTCGGGTGTTGAATGGAGTATGAGAGCCTTTAGGAGATATGATCACGGCGCCAATGCCATTACCCAAAGCATTTGAGGCTCCATCAAAGTACATAGACCATTGGGATCCCTCCTCAGGTCCTTCATCCGGTCCAGGTTCTTCGCAGTCAGTCACTATCATGATGCTCTCATCCGGGAATTCGAAGTTCATAGACTGGTAATCATCCACTGCTTCATGTGCCAAATGATCCGCTAACACACTTCCCTTGATTGCCTTTTGGGTCGTGTACTGGATGTCATACTCAGTCAAGATCATCTGCCATCTTGCTATTCTTTCGGACAAGCCAGGTTTCTCGAAGATATACTTGATTAGATCCATCTTTGATATCAATAGAGTAGTGTGAGTCAGCATATACTGTCACAGCCGGTGAGCAGCCCATGCCAAAGCGCAACAAGTTTTCTCAAGAAACGAGTATCGGGTCTCGCAGTCGGTAAACTTTTTGCTAAGGTAATAAATGGCATGCTCTTTTCGGCCAGACTCGTCATGCTGCCCCAGCACACACCCCATTGAGTTGTCGAGTACTGTCAAGTATAAGATCAAAGGTCTCCCTTCAACTGGAGGCATCAGAATGGGTGGCTCTTGGAGATATTCTTTAATCCTTTCGAAAGCGGCCTGACATTCATCGTTCCATCTTACCACTTGATCTTTCTCCAGTAACTTGAAGATTGGCTCACAAGAAGCAGTCAGGTGTGATGAATCGGGCAATGTAGTTCAGACGTCCCAGAAAGGGTGCTAACACCTTCCCTTTCTATAATCCACCCCCCGAACCCGAGAAATATCTCGAAAAAGGAATTTTTCTGTGCTTTTTTCCTTTCCTTGTTGGATAAAATAAAAGTCGGTGGTGACTCTTGCTTACCGCGACATTTTGCAAACAAAAAAACACAAAATTCAAACCAGCACTCCAAAAACAGTCAGTTCTTCCCACCGTATCACACATAATGACAAGGCTACCATTCATTGGAGTAGAAAATCTCAACAATTAACTACCTTTCATAATGAAAAGGCTACCATTCATTGGAGTAACAAATCTCAACAATGAACTACCTTCCATAATGACAAGGCTACCATTCATTGGAGTAACAAATTTGAATCTTCTCTGAGAATTGATAGACTTATCGGGGAAGTACAGGTTGCTCAAATAAAGAGACTTTCCACTTGTTGTTATGAGAAGGAATTGCGATAATGATTTCCTAGGGAAAGAAATAGGACTTCCTGGGGAAATGCCAATATATTCCTGCCGAGGGGCTGAAATCTTCACGCGGAAAAATAAATGCACATTCTCAAACCAGGGCACAAAGCTTGCAGAAATCAAAATAATAATATTGTTGGGGACCATAGATTCAATCCAGAAATAAACCGGAATGAATCAGTCAACCAAAATAACACCTCATGAGAAATAAACTCAATAGGGAACCACTTTCTATCCAGACAAAGAGCTGTACAGGAAGGCTAAAGCAAAAATTTTCCACGAGGAATAATTCTGTGGGGAAATTGAAAGAATATACAGTTTTTGCCTAAGGTTGACATTCTATTGGGGAGAGGATAACCAACTCTGTAAAATAGGGTGATATGCCACCAAGATATTAATGAATGCAAATGAGCAATGATTTGCTAAATTTAACTATGCATGATGTATGTATGAATGTGTGAATGTTATCATGTATATGCTGACAAAACGGACATATAACATTGGGGATAACCAGACAAAACCAACTTGGGTAACGTTAATACTCGGCTAAATCACATCCAGGAGGAAAATTTCTCAAGAAAGTAAGCACCAACTGAGGAAACAAATTCCTATATCACGGCTTAACTCCACTGGGAAGGAACATAATCTGAAAATAATTAAATCTTAACAATAAATCAGTATAGATACATGGATATAACATCTTCCTCCAGGCTTCACCGGGGAACATCACACAAACTTCAATGGGGAAAAATAAATGTTTCAAGGTCTGTACTTCTACTGGGGATTGTAATACTGATTTCAATAGGGTAGATGAAAACCACATTATCGAGGTATCAACTGGGGATATTGTACTAAACTTCATTGGGGAGGGCAATACCACATCGTCGAGGGTAACCCAAAATATATTCTTCAATACTGAGAGTGATGGTTGTATCAACTTCTCTGGGGAGAAATTATGAAACTTCACGAGGACATCTATTTTCAGAGAGATACGTTATCTCAGCTTTACTTAGGGATTTAAGAAGTCAAACATTATAGCAAGAAATAAAACTTATGGGGATTTTAAATCAAACCCAACACTTGGAGGAAGAAAACCCAAAAAGTTGACAATTGTTTCAAACACTTCTTTGAAAGGATATTGCCCTTGTTTGGTTGCCTGGGAAGCAAACAACAATAATAATGCTAGCACTGCTAAGGGCGATCTTTTGTAAATGATTTCATCTTAGCAACAAAGGGAGAAGGGACTTTTGTCATATGAGTGAAGACCTTACTGGGGAATATGGAATAGAGACTTCATACCATGTAAACCCTAAATCGAAATGAACCAAAACTCGACTGGGGAAAACGGGATCACAAACCCAACACTACACCACACATCAATTGGTATCATCTTCAATTATCTGAGGAACACAAGAAAGTCATACTTATACCAGCAAAATTGACCTGGGAGAGCCTTTATGGGGAATTCATGCTTCCAAAATTTCAGAGTTCGTCCATCCTTGGAGTCACTATTTTTGTTCTCCTTTAGTCACAAAATCTAAAGCAAGAAGTAATTTGTAAATTCTTTTTAAAAAAAACAATTTTGTTATTTAATCTATTTGCTTTGAAACTTACTATCAATAATAAATGAAGTCTTTGTAAGTAGAATAAAATAATAATTGCAAAGATTTGGATAAAAGCTCAAACTTTATAAATAGAATGGTAGTCTGCAAATGGGTAGACTCCATAGATGATTACAAATTTTAGAAAATGGTAATATAATGGAAAAGATACATTGAAATACAATGACCACTATTCTCCCTAACAACTTTGAATTCCTGAGTAGTGACTTCAGTTGAAGAGTGGTGAGGATCCAAGAAGATTGTTGCTTCAATGATCAAGTCTTGTCTGATGCAGTTATTTTCTAGGAAATCCCTACCTTTTGCCTAGATTGCCCTTGCGGGTTTTCAACCTACCGAGAAATTTTTTTCTATTTATGTCTCTAATTTTTACCTAGACCGCCCTTCTGGTTTTCGGCCTCCCGAGACGCTCCTTTTTTCCTAAGACGCTCTTTCAAGTTTTCGTCTTAGCGAGATGTTCTTTTATTTCTTTAGGCGAAGTATTTCTTGACTGCATCAACATTCAAAGGACTTCAGAACTCCTCACCATCCATTGTTTCAAGAATCAATTCACCGCTAGAGAAGGATTTCTTGACAACATATGTGCCTTCAAAATTGGGAGTCCACTTGCCCCTAGAATCAGCGTCAAAAGACATGATCCTCCTGAGCACGAGGCCACCTTCTCTGAATTCATGAGGCTTGACCTTCTTATTGAAAGCTTTCTTCATTCTCTTTTGGTATAACTCAACATAACACAAAGTTGTCATTCTCTTCCCTTCAATCAAATTCAACTAGTCAAACCTGTTTTGGACCTTTTCAGCCTCTGACAACTTGGTTTCCATTATCATGCGTAAAGAGGGAAGCTCAAATTCAACGGGGAGCACTGCTTCCATACCATACACAAGGGAGAACGGGGTTGCCCCTGTTGAAGTGCAGATAGATGTTCGATACGTATGCAAAGTAAAAGGGAGCATCTCATGCCAATCTTTATAAGTAACAACCATTTTATGGATGATCTTCTTGATGTTCTTATTAGCAGCTTCAAAATCCCCATTCATATTTGACCTGTAGGGAGATGAATTGTGGTGGACAATCTTGAATTATTCACAAAGTTCTGCCATCATCTTGTTATTCAAATTTGAGTTGTTGTCAATGATAATCCTCTTTGGCACACCATATCGACAAATAAGATTGTTCTTGATAAAATGTACTACCACATGCTTAGTAACATTAGCGTATGAAGCTGCTACCACCCATTTGTTGAAGTAGTCAATTTCCACTAAAATGAAACAATGTTCATTCGACGCCTTTGGTTCAATCATTCCAATCATGTCAATACCCCACATAGAGAAAGGCCATGGGGAATAAATAACACTGAGAAGTGTCAGAGGCACATGAATCTTATCAGCATAAATCTGACACTTATGGAACTTCTTTGCAAATTTGTAACAGTAAGATTCCATTGTCAGCCAATAATAACCTGCCCTAAGCATCTTATTTGCCATCGAATGTCCATTGGCACGGGTATCAAAGGAACCTTCATGGATCTCATGCATCAACATGTCTGCTTCGTGTCTATCCACACATCTGAGCAAGACCATGTCATAATTTCTTTTGTATAACACATCTTCATTGAGGAAAAAGCTACCTGCCAACCTTCTCAATGTCTTTCTATCTTTATTTGACGCACTGGCCAGGTATTCTTGAGTCTGGAGAAAATTCTTGATATCATAATACCAAGGTTTTTCATCTGACATTTAGAAGCCAGAGTTTCCAAAGCATCCGCCATTTGATTTTCATCTCTAGGAGTATGATGGAATTCAAATTTATTAAAGAAGGGTAATAATCTTCTAGCATAGTCTTTGTAAGGGATCAAGCCAGGGTGACGAGTATCCCATTCTCCTTTAATCTGATTTACTACCAAAGCTGAATCACCATATACATCCAGAACTTTGATTCTAAGATCAATGGCTTCCTCGAGACCCATGATACAAGCCTCATACTCTGCCATATTATTGGTACAATCAAATGTCATCCTTGCCGTAAAAGGAACGTGTGATCCATGAGGAGTTATAATCATAACATCAACTCATTTCCCATAAGCATTCACAGCTTTATCAAATACTATACCCCACTGGGATTCGGAATCGAGGCCTTCCCCAGGAAAAGGTTCATCACAATCTTTTGTTTTCAAGAACATCACATCCTCATCAGGGAAATCATATTTAACAGACTGATAATCATCAACCGATTGGTGAGCAAGATAATCTGCCAATACACTGCTTTTTATAGCCTTTTGAGTACGATATTCAATATCATATTCAGACAACAACATCTACCAATAGGAAATTCTCCCAGTAAGAGTAGGCTTTTCAAAAATATACTTAATTAGATCCATTTTGGAAATCAACCAAGTAGTAAGATTCAACATATATTGTCGCAACCGCTTTGCCGCCCAGGACAGAGCACAACATGTCTTTTCCAACATAGAATACTGTAACTCACAGTCAGTAAACTTCTTGCTGAGATAATAAGTGGTGTATTCCTTTTTTCCCGTTTCATCTTGTTATCCCAAAATATAGCCCATAAAATTATCTAACACGGCCAGATACATGATCAATGGTCTTCCTTCAACAGGAGGAGAAGGATTGGAGGTTCAAGCAAATATTCTTTAATACTCTCGAATTCCCTTTGGAAATCATCTGTCCATACACAACCCTGATCTTTATTTAATAACTTAAAGATCGATTCACACGTTGCAGTCATATGGGAAATGAATCTGGAAATATAATTCAGACGTCCAAGGAAACCTCTAACTTTCTTTTCAGTCCTTGGTGCAGGAATTTCTTAAATTTCTTTGACTTTATCAGGATCAACTTTAATTCCTTTTTGGTTGACAATGAAACCTAAAAATTTCCCGGATCGGACACCGAAGGTACACTTATTTGGATTCAAGCGGAGACGGTATTTCCTCAAACGCTGGAACAATTTCAACAAATCTTCTATATGCCCTTCTTCAGTCTGGGATTTGGCAATCATATCATCAACATATACCTCAATTTCCTTGTGCATCAGATCACGAAGTAGGGTTGTCATAGCCCTCTGGTATGTTGCACTAGCATTTTTCAACCCTAAGGGCATCACTCTGTAATAGAATGTTCCCCAGGATGTGATAAACATTGTTTTTTCCATGTCCTCAGGAGTCATTCTTATTTGATTGTATCCGGAAAATCCGTCCATGAACGAGAATACTTTGAATTTTGTTGTACTATCAACCAACATATCAATGTGTGGTAATGGAAAGTTATCATTTGGACTAACTTTATTTAAATCTCTATAATCAACTCACATGCGAACTTTTCTGTCTTTCTTTAGTACTGGTACAATATTGGCAATCCATTGAGGGTACACTGATGTCACAAGAAAACTGGCATTAATCTTATTTAAGACTTCTTCTTTAATTTTTACTGCCATATCTTGGTGAGTTCTTCATAATTTCTGCTTGACTGGCGTGCACTCTGTCTTTAGCGGAAAATGATGCTCCATAATATTCGTATCCAAACCCGGTGTATCTTGGTCTGGCCAAGCAAAGACGTCTACATACTATTTCAATAATTCAATCAACTTGCTCTTTACGTCGGGATGCAATAATGCTATAATCTTGACTTCCTTTGGATCTTCCTCTGAACCCAAATTGATTATCTCCAACGGCTCTTTATATGACTAAATGGCATTTTCCCCGCGCTCGAGCAACCGTGAAACCTTTTCTGAAATTTCATTATATTCTTGTGCTTCGGCCATATACACAGGATATTCAAAGTTGGGAGAGGGTGTAGGGTCATTGTATACAATGGGTTTTTTAATTAATCTGTACGTATGATTTATGATTGCTTTTAGAAACTGACACATATATCAAGTGATTATGCAGATTTATTTACAATCATCATTTATTCCAAAAGGATTTTTTCTGATTACCATTTTTTCAAGAAAAAGCAGAAAATAAAAACACAATTTGGGAATCAAAGATAACTTTTATTAATGATTTTAATGATCAAAGCAAACAGATAAGCCCATAAAAAAATCATATTTCACCTTGGGCAGAGTGGAATTTTTTGAAAAGATTAACAAAACAAATTACTTTGAGACATGGATGCAAGAGGGAACATCAATAGTAACCCAGTTCTGGACTCTGACCCCATGTGTCACATAATTCGGCATTTCCTGCTCTTCTCCATCCTCCACAATAGCATTGATCCTAGAAACAGTTGGATAAAGGTAACCTCCACTGTGGAAAATATCCTGATACTTGCCCAAAGCATACTTTGGCTTCACGTTGTCACCTTTATCATTCTTCACATAAAATCCCAAACCAACCCTACTCTTGTCCACCGGCGGATCAACAATCTGTCCCCATACTTTACTAGGGCCATTACACACAACATACTGAGCATCTTTGAATGAAGCCATATAATTCTCATTCTCCCTTACATTATCAATGGATAAAGCTTGGAACAGAGTTCCAACAGAATCTTCTTCCGCTTCCACAACACTGAAAGAGGATAAATGAGATATTAACAATGCTTTCTCTCCATTTATGATAACCAACTTTCCTTCACGCACGAACTTCGGCTTTTGGTGCAAAGTTGAAGTGACAGCCCCTGCCTCATGTGTCTATGGTCGTCCCAGTAAAAAGTTGTAAGCGGGCACAATATTCATGACTTGGAAAGTAATCTGAAACAAGTGCGGGCCTATGTGAATAGGCAGATCTACTTCCCTAATAACAGACTTCCTTGATTCATCAAAAGCTTTTACAATTATGCCACTTGGGCGCATGGGAGCTCCTTGATACTTCAGCTTCATAAGCGTGCTCCTCGGTATGACATTTAAGGCAGACCCATTATCAATCAGCATATTTGATAATGAATCATTCTTACAGTTCATGGATATATGGAGAGTCAGATTGTGATTCCTTCCTTCTTCAAGAAATTCGTCATCACTGAAACTTAGGTTATTACAGGATGTAATATTTCCTACCACACTGCTGAATTGGTCCAACGAAATATCACTTTCCACAAAGGCTTGATCCAACACCTCATCAAGGATTCTCTATGGGCAGAAGAATTCATCAGCAAGGACAAAATAGATATCTTTGAAGGAGTCTACAACAACTGATCTACTATCCCATAGTCTCTCTGTTGTACCCCAAAATTTTCCCTCCCATTTCTCATCATTTTCTCATCACAAGACCCTTGGAGCTCAAGATCCAGTTAGGGTTTCCTCTGCTCAAGACTTCTCCTTGCACTATGGACCCAAATTAGGGTTTGTGTTTGAACAAAGATGTTTTGACCTAAAATGCCTAAGATGACTTTCATGCTTCATGTTGGACTCCCAAGTTTATCCATACCAAGTTTCAAGTCTTGATTCCAAATTTTGCTCAGTCAATTGGACAGTTGACCTAAAAATCAGCTGTATTGGGGAAAAAGTCAACTGTGGCCAATTGACAGTCAAATCTCATGAAAATTGACTCACATCAACATTATGAACTCACATGGACCATTTGATCAAGGTTGGATCACAATTCCACAAGAAATTTGATCAGATCATCAAAAGGGCAAAATGGTCATTTTTAGGGTTTTGACTGCACAAAGGCAATTTTTGACTGTTTGACCTAGCCAATGGCAAATCAAGCTCACAGATGGACTCAAGGACCCCATGGAATTGTCTTGACATGCTCAACAAGTTCAAAAGATCCAAAATACACAAGATTGACAGTTGAATTTCCCAGTCAATTGATCAATTTTGACTGTATACTGAAAAGTCAAACTTTGACTTTTTGGTCAAAATCAAGTGTCAAGATTCATTTTTCATCAAAACATGTCAAATCATGAAACTTGTTCATCAAGAAGTCAAGAATTGCAAATTAGGGTTTGAAATGAAGATTTTTCATAACTTAGAATTTTTCTAAGTTATGAAAAACCCTAATTTTTTCCTAACTTTGTCCCACTTTCTCACCAAGATTCATTTGGATTCAAGCAAAAGTCAAAACATGAAAGTTGTAGCCTATTTCAAAATATGCAACTTTGATTCACAAAGTTTCCCCAAAAGAATCTTGTAGCTCAAGTTACAATTTTTGGAACAAGGGTACCAAACCATTCTTAACTTAGAGAAAATTTGACCTATTTTAGGCAAGGTTTTTACCTAACTTCAAGACCATTTTTCACATACTTCCACTTAGAATTTCAATTTGCATTTCAAATATGGATTGTAGTACACATTCAAAGCTTTCCAAAATGTCCAAGAACTCATCAAACAACCTCATGGTTAGGGAGAATCGAATTTGGCAAGTTGGGAAAAACTCACTTTTGATTTGGCCAAGTTAGATGTTCATACATCTAGGCCATTTTGAAATCACTTGCACAACTTGATTACAGGTCCTATATCCCTTTTGCACTCATAAATTTAATGCAAACTCATTATGCCAAGACCATATTTTATGTGTTCAAGCATTACATAAAGGTTTAGTCCCAAAATAGAAAAAGCATAATGTCCATTTTTGCAAAAGTAAGCTTTATGTCAATTAGCAATCCAAGCAAATACAGTGCAAATCTCTTTGGCACAAGTTTATGAGCTAATTACACTGATCAAGGCCAAGGTATGCAGCACATTAGGGGGGCCTCTATCAGTCTAAAAACTCAAGTGGACATTTGTTGCTTAAAGTTGAAGAAACATGGCATAACCATACACAACTCTCATCTCAGCTAACACAAGCTTAAGCAAACTTGTCAAACACATTCTAAACATCCTTCCTGGCCTGAGACACGAGCCTATCACCTCTAATACCTCCCCATTCACAGAATCACCTTCAAACTGCCAAAACAGGGGACCTGCTGCAGATTGAGTTCCATAACTCATTCCATTCGTGCATTCTTGCTAAAAACACTTCAAACACATCCCACAACATCCCTTGAAGCTATTCCAAACCTCAAACACGACCTGTAACACTCCCAATCAACATCACCATTTTCATTTTTCTGATTTGCAAGTGGAGTTCTATAACTCGATTCAGCTAGTTTCAAAGCAAAGTAAAACTTGGAATAGCATCCCTGGACATCAAGGAAGCTGTACCAATAATCACCTTGCACTGAAAGTACCTCCACTGCTAGATACGATTCAAGCTGAACATGTAAGTTCATGAACTCGTATCTCTCTATCCAGGCATTGTTAGCTTTAGGTTTGTGAAGAAAATATGTCACATTCATAGCCCTGAACATGCCCATGTAATTAGTTTTCATTTATATTATGTGTGCTGTGAGAATTTAATGTCTGAACATGGAACAAAAACTAGGTCAGGAATTGGGGGAGAAGAAATTCTCTCTCATCTTAGAGAGTTAAGTCAAGTTCTTTATATGTCTGGATTCGTCTCTTAATGCTCTACATTTTTCATGTTGTGAGTTTTGCTTGAAAGTCCAGGAATTGGGAGATAGAAAACGCGTGTTGATTGTTGTTCATACAGGTTCAGAGGTTGAAGAAGGACTTTTTGGGCTGGGCTCTGTTTCATATTTCTATTTGCACCCTTTTGTTACTTTTAAACCCCCTTGGCCCATTATGCTTATTTTTATGATTTTTTGACCTTTTCTTTTTTGTTCTGACTTATTTATTTTTCCTCACAATATTAAAAATATAAAAAAATATTTTTACACCATTTTTATATTTATTAGGCTTTTATTTGTTTAAATTGATATTTGTACATAAATAAATACTTATATACTATTATTTAAAAATACTAAAATTAATACCAATACATTTTATTTTTCTGATCTTTATTTTATTTTATCTTGTGAAAATATTTTATGAAAATATACTTTTTTCTTGTAAGTATTAAATATTTTATTTTTATACATGTTTAATATATTTATCATATAATATAAATACATACATATTTATTAGCATATTTAGAAAAAAATACAAAATATATACATTTTTATTCTTATTAATATTTAATATTAAAAATACCTTTTTTTACAAATATACTTCATTTTTATTTTATTTTTGTATATAATAAATAAATATTGTATATATTAAATAATTAATACTTTTATTTAATAAATTAGGGTTTTGCCCTAAATACATAAAAAATCCAAAAATTAATACTTTTTATTTTTGTTTGTTTGACACATAAAAAATACCTTTTTTTTCATACACATAAAAAACATTTTTTGCATCTTGCATATTTATTCCATTTTTATTTAATTATTGTATATTAAATAATTTGTATAATTCAATATTTGATGTAATAGTCTAGGTTTAAATTCCTTGTCAAAATACCCCCATTTGAACATTTGTACCCCCCTTCCCATATATTGTGTTGTAATAACTTAGGAACTTTATTTTTCGCACTTTAATGCTTTCTAATTATACCATGCTAGAATTAGGGTTTGTATGCGAATCAAAAATAACAAAAATAGTTTGACCTAAATTCAAGATAAACAAGCATGAAAATGGACAACACTAATCACACTTGCACCCCTAGGGTATTCCACTTGTTGCCTTCAATAAATGGGCCATGTTGCATGTTAGGTCTCTTTGGGAAAAACAAAACAATTCAAATGATCATAGTCCCTCGATGACGCTTTCGAAAGTTGTCTAAAAAAATGATCAAGTCCCTTAAAGGAAAAATTGCCCAAAGATACTTGGCACCATTGCAATTATGGTCTAAACGATAACCCGCGCCCGTCCCTTTCACATCCTAACACAAGATTGTCCACCAAATGCAATGGTGGAACAAAATTGTTAAAAGGGTTAAAAACATAGGAGAAATCTTTGAGAAATTTAGGAGTAGATAACCTCTTAGTTACTTGAATCAAACTTGCAAAACAAAACACTTGCCTATTTTTAAACCACACCTCACAACAATTTCAAAACAAACTTTCAAAAACAAATGAAAACCTTTTCAAAAGACGTACACCTTTGTATACATCCCAACATGGATCATTACAAAGGTTGCCACCACATTGGCCTCTTTTCAAAAACATTTTCAAACCCACACACAAAGCACCATTTCAAACAATTGAAAATTAAGGCAAGTTGATCTAAGCAAGTAACTAAGAGCCCATGGATAACGATGGATAGAAAGGGTGCTAATACCTTCCCTTTCTATAATCTACTCCCCGAACCAAAGAAAACATCTCAAAGGTTTTTGCTGTGCTTTTTAACCTTTCCTTAGGATAAAATAAAAATTCGGTGGCGACTCTTGCTCAACCGAAACATTTGCGAATACAAACGCAAAACCTCAAGTCAGTTCTCCCACCGTATCACACTCTCATTTTGAGAATCTTCAATATATCATCCACATCTTTTTCCAGAGTAGCACCACTGGATTTTCCTACTGCTTTCTTAGTTTTAACACTTTCGATAACCTTCTTATCGGCACTGACATTCCCTCGAATAATAGGTGTGAACACACGACCACTGCGGGTCACTCTACTGGTCTCAATAATATTCTCGACATTAGACAGAGGTTGGATGGGAACTTCCATACCAACCTCTAGAATTGTAGCATTGTACTTGTAAGGTACGACTTTGTTTAATTTGTAAGGAACAGGACCCGACAAGCAAATCACTACTGGAGCAACAACTGGCTTGCTATAATATTCAATCTTGAAAGGGGAGGGACCACTGAAACAAGGCACAATTAAGTTCACCGCTTCTTCAGAATATTTGGTTATTGCAGAATCATTGCTAGAGAACATATCTTCATATGAGGAAAAGAATTCATCTGCAGAAGCGTATTCATCATCTGACTAAGTCTCAGCCAAGCAATCTTCAATCACATTAGTCACATGGTAATCATCTCTATGGCTTGAAACCTTGATGGTACCATTATCCAATAACAATTGAATACCTCTTTCTTACAATGTAACAACCACGAGAATCTCTGCAGCAAACCTGACAAGATCCATAATGGTGTTCTACTTGACCATCCATGTGGCAGAAGGTAGCATGCAACTGCACCAAATTATCATTCATATGGTTCGCGTCAAAGATACGGAATTCTCCAGGATATCCAAAGACCATGTTCACTTCTTCCTCGTATTCTGCCCTAGGCCTGATTATATGAATGTGGCATTCATCCATCATTTCCTGTAAATCAGCATTTATCTTATCACACCTTTGTATATCAGTACTGCAGATACCACAACCAACATGGTCATGCGTACAGTAACTAAACTCACAAAGGTCGGCGTGCATCTTTACCAAGTCACCTCTGACCAGGTTGATATCGAAAATCCGGAAGTCCCCCAGACAACCAGCAACCATGTTGACAACATTTGTTCCTCCATGCTTTGGCAAATGATTATCTTTTACATTAGGTCCGACATCTTTAAAGGACAAAAGGCCAGATATCACCATTTTTTGTACCTCTGATTTCAGAGGACAACAGTTTTCTACATTGTGCCTTGGTGCACCCTGATGAAAAGCACATGTCTGATCTGCCTTATAATACCAAGGCAAAGGTGATGGTATAGCAGGGGGTGGCCTGGTCTGAACCAACTTTTTTTGAATCAATGCTGGGAGTAACTCTGCATAACCCATGGGGATAAAGTCAAAATCCCCTCTCCTCTGATTATGCCCTTGATTTCCCTGAGGGGCTGGTTCTTGATAAGCCACTACGGTCGGAGCCATATTGACAACTGGAGTTACCGAAGCAACCTATTGGTGGCACTGATGATTTCTTCTAGGTGGATTAACCCTTCTCTCTTGAATAACAACATCTGTATCTCCTTCTTTATTTTTAGCAAACCCGTATGATGACTTCTTCACACTACCAGAATTGTCACTTCTTGTTAAGCGACCCTTTCTTACAAATTCTTCCAAACGGACACCCATGCCCACTGTTGTACCCCAAAATTTTCCCTCCCATTTCCTTAATATTTTCTCACCACAAGACCCTTGGAGCTCAAGATCAAGTTAGGGTTTACTCTGCTCAAGACTCCTCCTTGCACTGTTGACCCAAATTAGGGTTTGTGTTTGCACAAAGATGTTTTGACCTAAAATTCCCAAGATGACTTTCATGCTTCATGTTGGACTCACAAGTTTATCCATACCAAGTTTCAAGCCTTGATTCCAATCTTTGCCCAGTCAATTGGACAATTGACCTAGAAATCAACTGTATTGGGGAAAAAGTCAACTATGGTCAATTGACAGTCAAACCTCATGATTTTTGACCCACATCAACATCATGAACTCATATGGACCATTTGATCAAGTTTGGATCACAATTCCACAAGAAATTTGATCAGATCACCAAAAGGGTAAAATGGTCATTTTTAGGGTTTTGACTGCACAAAGGCAATTTTTGACTGTTTGACCTAGCCAATGGCAAACCAAGCTCACATATGGACTCAAGGACCCAATGGCATTGTCTTGACACATTCAACAAGTTCAAAAGATCCCAAATGCACAAGATTGACAGATGAATTTTCCAGTCAACTGAGCAAAATTTGACTGTATACTAAAAAGTCAAACTTTGACTTTTTGGTCAAAATCAAGTATCAAGATTCATTTTTCATCAAAACATGTCAAATTATGAAACTTGTTCATCAAGAAATCAAAAATCACAAATTAGGGTTTGAAATGAAGAAATTTCATAACTTAGAATTTTTCTAAGTTATGAAAATTCCTAATTTTTTCCTAACTTTGTCCCATTTTTTC
The DNA here is from genome assembly GCA_948472305.1 of Vicia faba. NCBI lineage: Eukaryota > Viridiplantae > Streptophyta > Magnoliopsida > Fabales > Fabaceae > Vicia > Vicia faba. The sequence goes on from OX451735.1 coordinate 369,411,035, forward strand.
ATGAAGATACATTTGGATTCAAAAAAAACTCAAAACATGAAAGTTATAGTCCATTGCAAAATCTACAACTTTGATTCACAAAGTTTCCTCAAAAGAAGCTTTTAGCTCAAGTTATGATTTTTGGAACAAGGGTGCAAAACATTCTTAACTTAGAAATATTTTGACCTATTTTAGGCAGGATTTTTGCCTAACTTCATGACCACTTTTCACATGCTTCCACTTGGAATTTCAAATTGCATTACAAATATGGATTGTAGTACACATTCCAAGCTTTCCAAAATGTCCAAGAACTTCTCAAACACCCTTGTGGTTAGGGAGAATCGAATTTGTCAATATGGGCAAAAATCACTTTGTTCATGAGCCATTTCCATGTTCATAACTTTGCATTTTTGAACTCAGCGTGTTTCAAGCTAGTTACAGGCCTCTAATCTCATTTACACTCAATAATTAAATGCCAATCCATTGTGTTCTAGTATTATTTTGATCATTTGGTCATTACATGAAGAATTAAGCCATAAATGGAAAAAGCAAGTTATCCATTCTTGTAAAGTGGTACTTTATGTCAAGTTTGCAATCTATGAGGTACAACGCAGATCTTTGAGGCACAAAGGAATGGACATATCCCACTGATCAAGACTAACATTTGCAGCATACTTGAGGGGCCTGTGGTAGCCTAGAATCCAATTTGACAAACTTTGCTTATCTAAGAAGAAACTTGCATTTTGAAACACAACATTACATTCCTGTCAACACAAGCCTAAGCAAACATTGTGAACACATTCCATACATCCTAACTGAGCTAAAACACGAGCCAACCACCTCCAATACCTCCTCAAACACAGAAACACCTCCTTGCTGCAAAAACAGAGTCCCTTCTGCAACTTGACTTCCACAAACACTTCCACTTGTGCGTTTTGGCTGAAACCTTTGCAAACACATTTCATAACATCCATACAAACTATTCCAAGCATTGAACTAGAACTATAACAGCCATAGCCAAGTGTGCCATTTTCATTTTTCATCTGTGCAGGTGAACTTCTGTAGCTTGATATAGCAAGATTCAAAGCACACCAAGCATTGGAATAACATCCCTGGTGTGATCGGTGGATCTGGAACTGACTGTTTAACGCTGGTTCGCGAAATGTCGCGGAAGCAAGAGTCGCCACCGTCTTTTATTTTCTCCAAATGGAAAGGACAAAAGCACAGAAAAATTCCTTATAGAGATTGCTCTCGGTTCGGGAGGTAGATTTATAGAAAGGGAAGGTGTTAGCACCCTTTCTATCCATGGTTATCCATGGGCTCTTAGATACTTGCTCATTTGTGTTTTCAAAATTGTTTGTTTGCTTTTCAGAGTGGGTTTAAAAAAAGTTTCTTTGAAAATTTTAGTTCGACTCTTGTATCAGTCCTCAAGAGTGTTTGAAAAATTGCTTTTGAAAGCTTTTTTGAAAGGTGCCGGTGTGAAAAGAAGTTTTTGATTTTGTTTTGAAATTAGAGCAAGTATCTACGAGTTCTCTACCTACCCTAAGGAATTCGTCTGTGTAGATGTCCTTAAAGTAGTTCCATCCCACCATTGAGAGGTAGGTAGCACCACCGTTGGAGGTGTTCGGGTCAATTCGAGGGTTCGGGACATGGTGATCACCAGAGCAATAGGAAGACTCCTTAGAAGCTACCCTCATGCCATGTTCATGGACATGAGGACTTACTAAAACATCCTCTACTCGACGACCACCTTTCGAGGGGCAAGGCAACAGTGAGACGTACCCTAGGGGTGGTGTGTGATTTGTGTGTCGTTTTCAGATATTTTTGTCTTGTCATGCATTGGTGATCTACGCTTTGTTTTTTATTTTTGGCATTCATTCTTTCATGCGAGTTATTAACAGTTAAAAGGTGCGGAATTGAAAAGTCCTACGCTATTACAAAGGCGCGGGTCTACATCGCCAAATTAATCCAAGACCCGATTTGAATAAAAAAATAATGCAGAAAGATAAATGTCTAATTAATCTATTACATGGCTTTGGGATAAATACATTATATTCACAAAAAGAGATAAAAGTAAAATGCGAGAAGAAGTAAAGTCGGGAATGCGAGGGCGTTGGACCCTTTTAAGGAAATTAAATTACAATTAATAAATTAATTAAGTTAAATGAGAAAAGGAAATTATTTTTGAGTTTTTGTATTTATGGAATTAGTAAGAAAATTAAATGAAATTAAAACCCTAATTCTAAACTATTTTTAATTTATTAAAAAAATGTTTAAATTTAACCTAGTTTTAACCTAATTATTTAATGGCAATTTTATTTACAAAATAAATAATTAATTTATTAATAATGGTAAAAGAAAAGAAAAAAGGATAAAAGTATTTAAAACCCTAATTCTACATTTTTTAGTTTATTAAAAAAACATTAAAATTAAACCTAGAATTAAAACTAAATTAATTGTTGAATTTATTTAAAAAATGTTAGTGAATTAAACATTAAAACATATTTTTTATTTTTATAGTTTCTGATTTTTTTGGTATTTTTATGTTATGAAAAATTAATTTAAAGAATTAAAATAAAACTAAATAAAACAAATAAAATAGAAAAAACTAAAAAGAATGAAAAATAGAATGCAAACCAATGGGGGGTGTTGACCCCAATTTTGGAGGTAAATTGCCAGCAATCTGGCCCATTTATTGGAGGCCCTCTTGACCTTTCTGGGATGTGTGTGGAGGCGTTGACCTACGCACATGGTGGTCTGCAGCTTCTGACCACTGGATTGATCTTATTGGGCGCGTGGCAAACATAGACATGAAGATGCATGGTAGGCCCTGGGGTAGGAACTGCATGGAATCACATTAAAACAAAATATATTGAGAAAGGGAGGGGACCTGGGAATCGAACCCAGGTCCCAAGGCTTGCCAGCACTACGTTCCACCAACTGAGCTGCTTTGTCACTTTGTAATAATAATGGATAACAATTAATATGATAAAAAATAAGAGTTAGTGATGTCCAACGAAAAAACACGCTGGAAATTTGAATGGCCCTATCACGTTGAGACAACTCATCTTCTTCTCCACTCGTTTGCTTTGGCCTGAAAAAAAAACAGATGGATAGCGGGGGTTTTAAACCCCCACTAAATGAAGAACATGAAAATAGCGATTAGGAATTGGCCAATGATAAATTGAGCGTGACTAGTGGTTCTGAATCGTGTGAAGCTTCTGATTCTAATGGCATAAGTCTTGTGTCTCAATTTTTCCAGAATAAGGAAGCCCCAAATTTAAACCTCTGAAAACCTAGAAGACGTTAATGGTAGATTCTCGTACAGGGCACAAAAATTCAATTAAATGATGCCAAAAGTTTTAGAATGTTTATGTTAGTGCAAAACGACAAGCAAAAGGCATGAATGATGCGTATAATTTAAAACACGAATATGAGAAAAATTAAGAACAGGACGGCATCGTGTTACCAATTCTTTGCGTTAGAAGCTATGATTTTGATCCAGAAACTTTCCTTGTGGCCTTGGCAAGCTATTGGAATAGTTATCTTGCCTTGAAACTAACTCTAAAGGCGTTTTCAGTTTTCAATTTTTTCACAAAAAATGCCAAGTTTGTATTCAGGTTTGGGCGCAGCTTTTTGGGTTCTTGTGATTAGGTTTAGCATCCTGTATATGTATGGGACGAATTAGGGTAAGAATTTGAGTCCATAACCCTTTGCATTGATGAATCCAATATTTGATTTCCATGGAATCTTTTTCAATATTTTCTTCATGAAGAACATGCCAATTTGCACCAAATCTTTCCTTTTTTGATGTGCACGAGATCCTTAGGCCTTGATGAGAGATTATACTGCACAAAAAGATTTGAAAACCTTATTTTAGTATTTTTCTTGTAATTAATTTTGATTAAATGAATTAAATAGATTAAATATTCAATTAATTAATTAAAAATAAGAAAATAACTCCCCTTTGGGTCAATGGGTCGTTCCTAGCTTTTGGATGATGATTCTTGGAAGAATTTGTGGCCCATTAGCAATTTTGAAGCATTTGAAGTAAAGTTGACTTTTCAAAATTCCCAAAAATTTCCCAACTTCCACAAGGCATATCTTGCTCCATTTTTAAGCTTTGATCATGTTCTTGGACATTATGGAAAGGTATTGAAGTCCTCTAACCAATGCCTTTGGTCCCATGTCATTTTGATTTACCAATCTCAAGTTATGGTCTTTGACGTAAAGTGCCTTTTTGTTGACTTTTGAAAATGACCTATAATGTTGAGATTGATAACTTTTTGTGAGAGCATTTCTTGGACTTGAAGTATGAAGAGGAGTTGTAGGAAATGTCTTTCTCTTCAAAATGAGCTTTGGATGGAATTTTTCTGATAAAACATGTGGAAGTTATGCGTTGGTCAAGTTACAATTGACTTTTTCAACTGTCCAAATATGGAAACTTTTGCATCTTGAGACTTTTTGAGCCATACCTTGAGAATCATGATCAAGAATTGATACAATGATGTTTGTGGCTTCAAAATAAGATGTTGACCAAAAATTTGAACTTTTGACTGTCAAATGACCATTTTGCCCCTGCAGTTGACTGTTGAGCAATTAGGGTTTTTGACTGTGCAATTTTGTGCTGTGAGTCTTGAAACTTGGCATGAGGATGCTTGACCATGTTTGTAGGCATGTGGGACTTGATTTGGCCCTTGGAAACTTCAATTTCTTTGCCAGACCCAAAACCTTAGTCTTTGACTGTTAGGAGGCCCTTGAACTGTGCAACCCTTGGGGAGATTTTGAAGCATGCTCTTTGCAAATCTTGAAGAAAATGGGAGGGCAAATTTTGGGGTACAACAGTTGCCCCTGTTCAATCTTCTTAGACCTGAGGATGCAGATTGGTTGACGTGCCTTTCGTAATCCGAAGGTGGAAGATGATTGAACACTAGAGTGCCCAGAAATTTACGCTCACATAGTAGTGTGATGGTGGGAATGGGCTTATAGATGCCATTTGGAGATTGATGGATAGGATGATGGGATTATAGATGCCATGCTGAGAGGTGATGGATAGGTGGATGGGCTTATAGATGCCATCTGGGTGTTGATCGCGTAAGAGATTCCTTAGCGAGAACTTGCGTACCTGAAAAGAAAAATGATTACCTGACCTGTTACAGGAGTTGGTCTTCAAACTCTTTGTGTAGAGGTGTCCTGACTGGTTACAGGAATTGAATTTGGAGCTTCAGAAGGTTATGAATGAACCAGGGATGGTTACTACCTCAACGGGACGGTGAGAGAACCTTGGGCGATTACTACCTCAACAGGAACGCTGAGAGAGTCTTGGATGATTACTACCTCAACAGGAACGCTGAGAGAACCATAGGCGACTTCAACCTCAACAGTAACGATGAGGGAATCATAGGCGACTTCAAACTCAACAGTAACGCTGAGAGAATCACGGGCGACTTCAACCTCAACAGTAACGCTGAGAGAATCATATGCGACTTCAACCTCAACAGTAACGCTGAGAGAATATTGGATGTCTTCTACTGAGTCTTCATCAGGAAAATCTTTAGGGATCGATTTAACTAGACTAGAGAAGGCCTTTGATTGGATAAGAATCAAGAAAAATCTTAGGGTCGACTTAACTGAACCAAGCAAGATCTTGGAATCTTCAACTGGATAAGAATCAGGGAGATCTTAGGGTCGATCTGACTGAACCAGAGAAGGCCTTTGACTGGATAAGAAAGAGAAAAATATTAGGGTCGATTTAACTGAACCGGACAAGGTCTTGAAATCTTCAACTGGATAAGAATCAGGGAGATCTTAGGGTCGATCTGACTGAACTAGAGAAGGCCTTTGACTGGATAAGAATCAGGAAAATCTTAGGGTCGATTTAACTGAACCAGGCAAGGTCTTGGAATCTTCAACTGGATAAGAATCAGGGAGATCTTAAGGTCGATCTGACTGAACCAGAGAAGGCCTTTGACTGGATAAGAATCAGGAAAATCTTAGGGTCGATTTAACTGAACCGGACAAGGTCTTGGAATCTTCAACTGGATAAGAATCAGGGAGATCTTAGGGTCGATCTGACTGAACCAGAGAAGGCCTTTGACTGGATAAGAATCAGGAAAATCTTAGGGTCGATTTAACTGAACCAGACTAAAGTCTTGAAATATAGCTGAGAACTTAACTGAATCTTTTCCTGAAAGGTAAAGGTCAGTCATATGCAAGGCATGATATGAATCAAGCGATGATGTTCTCAACATAAATGAGATTTGTAAGATATGATGCGTATATGCATGAAAATGTGATGTTTATGAATGTATCTTTTCGTCTTAGGAAAATAAATCCTTGACGGGTGCCGGGAAGTCACTCCTGGGCTGATGTTGAAGAGTAGAATATTTGTCTCCGCTGGGGATGATGGTTGCAAGAATACCGGTAGGAGAAGATAACTCCGTTGGGGAATAAACTTGGCGAATGGATTACTCTGCGGGGAGAAAAGTACTCTAACGATCTTGCTGGGAAGCAATACTCTGCGGGGAGAGAGATACTCTGTTGAGATGTTGATGGCAACTTCGCTGGGGATACCGTTGTTATGTTGGAAGTGTTAATAGACTTTGCTGGGGATAAGAAGGCTTCGCCGAGGACGATCTTTCCGTGGCTTTTGGCTGAGGATAACCCAGTTATATCCTGGTAGGGAAATAACCTTTGAATAAAGCCGGGAGACGCGTTCATGCTCTGCGGGGGAGAAGCTTCCAGAATCTACTGGGGATAAGCTTACTGTTTGGGGAAATGGATTCCACCTTTCCTGGGGAAATCTTGATTGGATTCTCCTGGGGGAGTTTTGAACTCTATCGGGGAAATGACTCCATTGAATGTTTGATATACCGCCGGGGAACAATCTTTAGGTCAAGACTGCCGGGGATGCTTGTTAAGAATATCTGTATATTGCGTTGGGGAATGTTGAGATCCGCGGGGGATAATCCAACTTCCTTGTGGTTGATAGTGGACTAACTCTGCTTGGGGAGAGTGTATTGACTTGCTGACGCACTCTCTGGGGAATTAAGATATGCTGGTTATGTTCTTCAGCTGAACTTACCTTGGTACTTTGGTGGACAGAACCATTAGATCGCTTGGACAACTCATTATTGCCCCTGTTTCTGAGGTGGGAGAGGAAGATCTGTGAGGTGCTGATGGTTGTTGATGGACCAACCTTCTTCTGGTAGGCAGGTGACAAGATGATAGGACATAGTCGTACGCTTTGATCCCTAACTTTTGCTTGGACCGCCCTTTCGGGTTTTCAGTCCACCGGGATACCCATTTTTGCCCAAGCCGCCTTTTCAGGTTTTCAACTTGCCGGGTGTATAGATTTTTTTTATTTTCATCCCTTATTTTGCCCGAACCCTTTTGGTTCGCCGGGAAGCCCTTATTTTTGCCTAGGCATGTCAACCTAGTGGGTCTTTTATCATGCGTAGTATTTTTTCGACTATGTCCACGCTCTCAGAGTGTAGGGAGGTGCCCCTGTTGTTGTGTTGCCATGCCACCAGAAGATCTTCGTTTGATCGTCCAATGCCCCAAGTGACTTAGACGGAGATTTGCCCCAGGCTATTTGGCATTTGAGAGATTCTCTGAATCTTGACTTAACTGCCCCAGATGACGGACAATGATCATGTCATGCCCCTTGATTGGAAGTACTTTTGTTCATTAGATATTCTTCGTGCGAACTTCTATGCTGTTCAAACAAAAAGTCATATGTAAACAATGTTATTTTAAAAATGTCAAGCTTATGTCTGTCTTGAAGTTTTTTGCGAAAATGCATTTTTCAGTAAAACAAGCAAATTTTGTAAAATGTGATGTCAACTCGTTATTTTACCGCAAGCCTTAAGGAGTCAGGATACCTTTCGTAACAGTATGCTTTCGAACTAACCCATGCTTCAGCTAGGACTTTTAAGGGTTATAACGTGGCCTGGTTCACGGTTTAAGAAACCAAGGATAAAGGCTCAAATTATATTTGTACCCACCCGCTCTTCGTGATGTTCTTCAAACCTAAACTCAGTTGATCGTGCGTTAGACTTTGTTTGAGTCTTTGCTCTGATATTTCGGTGATGGTTCAGATATTGACAATTTGTTGTGGATAGGAAGTCATTTCTTTTTGGTTGAGGGTTTGTAGGACCTCTTTCTTTTTGATTTCGTTATCCCTATTTTTTTTCCTGAACTGTTTCTTTTTGTATTTACAGTCAGCAGGATGCCCCAGTTTTGTAAGTCTCTTTCATAGGTTTTGACTTATTGGGTTTTTATTTTTGAGGAATAATGACTGCCTGTCTTTATAATTATTCGGAGCCATCACTGTCTTTTGCTTTGTAAGGACTTCTTTGGTGCTATTCGCTGTGCACTTGGATCAACTGAGAGAACTACCCTGCCCCAGGTTATGATTAAGGGTTTTAATTTTCGAAAAGAAAAACTCCTACTTCTTTGGCTCGAAGGGGGTTGACGAGGGATTATCTTCCTTATAACTCCAGTGTTTAGGATTTGAAACAATGCATGTACCTCATCAGCGGGGTCTGTTCAAAAGCATACTGTAAAGATCGTGGTATCGTTTTCGTCATCCTCCCTCAAGAGGCTTAGAATTTTCAATCAAGAGTTGATCATCACAAAAATATGAAAACAGTTTGCATATAGTGAATACGAAATAATTACTTCAAAACAGACATGTGTAATGCATTAATGAAATAACCAAGTTTGACATGAAATAAAATGTTTGAACAATCAAAGAAAATTACAATCTGAACATTCAAATGAACAAAAGTTTCCAATCCTAGCCATGTTTTGACAAGGGAGCAGTGGTCACATTCGGAGTCTCTGGAGAGTCGAACTGGACTTCCTTCGCGTTGATCAGATCCTGAACCTTGTTTCTCAAAGTCCAACAATCATCTGTAGCATGCCCCGGGCTGTCAGAATGATAAGCGCAGCGAACGTTGGGGTTATACCTTGAAGGCGTCCTGTTAGGATTCTTTGGAGGGTCCATGAGAGTTACCAACTTGGTTTCCAGAAACTGTGGCAATATCTGTGACAAGGTCATGCCGAGGGGAGTGAATTGCATTTTGGGTCTCTCTTCCCTTTGCTGATTGTGACGCTGAGGAGCGCCGGTCGGTTTTGCAACAACCACCGCGTTGACATCTTGGTGGTGTTCGGACCTATTCTGCCCTTTTGAGCCATAGACAGCACTAGATTCTCTCTTGGATGGTTTCTTCTCAGTGTTCGAGGAGTCACCATTCTGTATTTTCCCCGACTTGATGCCAGCTTCTACTCTTTCCCCGGTCAAGATCAGATCTGTAAAACCAGCAGCAGAATTCCCAATCAGGTGGTTGAAGAATGGACCAGACAGGGTCCCCAAGAACATGTCGACGAGCTCGCGGTCAGTCAGAGGTGGTTGTACCCTTCCAGCAAGGTCCCTCCATTTTTGAGCATATTCTTTGAAACCTTCACCTGCACTCATAGATATTCCCTGAAGCTGAGTGCGCGTGGGAGCGAGGTCGGCATTGTACTGGTACTGCTTGTAGAATGCAGTAGCCAAATCCTCCCAGCTGCGGATGTTAGCTCCATTCAGTTGATATAACCAGTCGAGTTGGGTTCCAGACAGACTATCCTGAAAGAAGTGAATCCATAAATTCTTGTCAGCTGTGTAGGGCTGGATCCTCCTTATATAAGACCTGAGATGCAGCTTAGGACAGGATGCCCTGTCGTACTTGGCAAAGGGAGGTGCCTTGAATTTGCGCGGGATTACTACCCCAGAAGACAGACCTAGATCCTCGAAGTCCAGGCCGGGCACTTTTTGTATCTCCATGGCACTTAGTCGGTCTTCCAACTGTTTATACCTGTCTTCAGCTGGAGGGTACTGCTCATCATTGAACTTTGTCTCGTTGTCGGAGACCACTGGACTAGGAACCTCCCTTTCTTGGGGACTGTCTTTCCCAACAGATGGGGTAGTCTGCTCAACTTCATTTCGTGTGCCATTCCCAGATTTACGTCTAGGGTTGAACAACACCGTCTTCTTCTTCTTCTTCAGGAGCAGAGTCTTCAAATCCTGCTGGCCCTGGGCTAAACTCATGATCAACTCTTAGAACTGGGCGTTCTGAGCCTGGAGGGCCTTGATGGATTGCTCAGTAGATGACTCAGGATTCATGATGATGAGCTGAAATAAACAGCGAAGAGGGTGAGCAACCTGTAAAAGGGGTACCTGTAATGCAATGATATGTATGTACGCATGCAATGTTTCCAAGGATCACGCGGGGTAAACAAGAAAATTGTTAGCATTTGAATTTGGGTAGCTTGATTGAAGGAACTGCATATTGTTGAGAGTCCTTCTTCAAGAGTCAAAGCTCACCATATCGAGTGGGTCATAGCCCCTGACTCAAGTTGTCAACCTTGGCTAGAGGAAAATAAATCCCCTTTGCCCCTTGCTAGACATTTGATTCATCATGACCTGCATCACAGACCCTTGAGATCCTTGAAATGGATTAGTCTTTATGTAGGATGCATGCAATGGTATGATGTTATGCTATGCATGGGGTAATGTAGGTAAACCCTGTTATGAGTCCATATTAAGGACTGTAAACAAAACCTGCAAGAAACTCAAGTGTCAGATAACAAGCATGCAAATAGTCAAGTTGGAAGGCACACAAGTCACACAAGAGAAGCCCTTAGAGTTTAGGCCAGCATGGGGTCTAGGTATTACCCTCTTTCAGTTTGTTGGTTAAGACCTGTCCTATCAGAAGTAACCGGGTTCTAGAGGATCCCAATATCACTGACTACCCTCAATCGGTCATAACTCCAGCATCACAATCTTTTCTTGCGGCCAGAACCATCACGAGAGTTTAGCCTCAATGGGCGTAGCATACTGCTACTGTTCTATTGGCCAAGTTGGGTCATTTAAGGTTCTAAGGTCGGTTGGTGCTTAATGACTCCTCAGAAGACCCATATTCTCCTCGTTGCAACACAAGGGATATCGGTACAGACCAAGGTGCCACACCAACGTAGCCACTACTTCACCCGTGTCGGTCTACGCCGGACAGGTCCCTCACAGCTTATGCTACCTAAATAGGGTATCCCCAGATCCGGGTTAGGATCTACGTAACTCCCATGCAACCCACAATTTTAAAGCAAGCAAGTCAATACAATTGAAAACACAGTTATGAACTATCCTAAGGTACACCTCACTTTAAGTAAATGTCCCCAGCAGAGTCGCCAGTTCTGTGATCGGTGGATCTGGAACTGACTGTTTAATGCTGGTTCGCGAAATGTCGTGGAAGTAAGAGTCGCCACCGTCTTTTATTTTCTCCAAATGGAAAGGACAAAAGCACAGAAAAATTCCTTATAGAGATTGCTCTCGGTTCGGGAGGTAGATTTATAGAAAGGGAAGGTGTTAGCACCCTTTCTATCCATGGTTATCCATGGGCTCTTAGATACTTGCTCATTTGTGTTTTCAAAATTGTTTGTTTGCTTTTCAGAGTGGGTTTAAAAAAAGTTTCTTTGAAAATTTCAGTTCGACTCTTGTATCAGTCCTCAAGAGTGTTTGAAAAATTGCTTTTGAAAGCTTTTTTGAAAGGTGTCGGTGTGAAAAGAAGTTTTTGATTTTGTTTTGAAATTAGAGCAAGTATCTACGAGTTCTCTACCTACCCTAAGGAATTCGTCTGTGTAGATGTCCTTAAAGTAGTGCCATCCCACCATTGAGAGGTAGGTAGCACCACCGTTGGAGGTGTTCGGGTCAATTCGAGGGTTCGGGACATGGTGATCACCGGAGCAATAGGAAGACACCTTAGAAGCTACCCTCATGCCATGTTCATGGACATGAGGACTTACTAAAACATCCTCTACTCGACGACCACCTTTCGAGGGGCAAGGCAACAGTGAGACATACCTAGGGGTGGTGTGTGATTTGTGTGTCGTTTTCAGATATTTTTGTCTTGTCATGCATTGGCGATCTACGCTTTGTTTTTTATTTTTGGCATTCATTCTTTCATTCGAGTTATTAACAGTTAAAAGGTGCGGAATTGAAAAGTCCTACGCTATTACAAAGGCGCGGGTCTACATCGCCAAATTAATCCAAGACCCGATTTGAATAAAAAAATAATGCGGAAAGATAAATGTCTAATTAATCTATTACATGGCTTTGGGATAAATACATTATATTCACAAAAAGAGATAAAAGTAAAATGCGAGAAGAAGTAAAGTCGGGAATGCAAGGGCGTTGGACCCTTTTAAGGAAATTAAATTACAATTAATAAATTAATTAAGTTAAATGAGAAAAGGAAATTATTTTTGAGTTTTTGTATTTATGGAATTAGTAAGAAAATTAAATGAAATTAAAACCCTAATTCTAAACTATTTTTAATTTATTAAAAAAATGTTTAAATTTAACCTAGTTTTAACCTAATTATTTAATGGCAATTTTATTTACAAAATAAATAATTAATTTATTAATAATGGTAAAAGAAAAGAAAAAAGGATAAAAGTATTTAAAACCCTAATTCTACATTTTTTAGTTTATTAAAAAAACATTAAAATTAAACCTAGAATTAAAACTAAATTAATTGTTGAATTTATTTAAAAAATGTTAGTGAATTAAACATTAAAACATATTTTTTATTTTTATAGTTTCTGATTTTTTTGGTATTTTTATGTTATGAAAAATTAATTTAAAGAATTAAAATAAAACTAAATAAAACAAATAAAATAGAAAAAACTAAAAAGAATGAAAAATAGAATGCAAACCAATGGGGGGTGTTGACCCCAATTTTGGAGGTAAATTGCCAGCAATCTGGCCCATTTATTGGAGGCCCTCTTGACCTTTCTGGGATGTGTGTGGAGGCGTTGACCTACGCACATGGTGGTCTGCAGCTTCTGACCACTGGATTGATCTTATTGGGCGCATGGCAAACATAGACATGAAGATGCATGGTAGGCCCTGGGGTAGGAACTGCATGGAATCACATTAAAACAAAATATATTGAGAAAGGGAGGGGACCTGGGAATCGAACCCAGGTCCCAAGGCTTGCCAGCACTACGTTCCACCAACTGAGCTGCTTTGTCACTTTGTAATAATAATGTATAACAATTAATATGATAAAAAATAAGAGTTAGTGATGTCCAACGAAAAAACGCGCTGGAAATTTGAATGGCCCTATCACGTTGAGACAACTCATCTTCTTCTCCACTCGTTTGCTTTGGCCTGAAAAAAAAACAGATGGATAGCGGGGGTTTTAAACCCCCACTAAATGAAGAACATGAAAATAGCGATTAGGAATTGGCCAATGATAAATTGAGCGCGACTAGTGGTTCTGAATCGTGTGAAGCTTCTGATTCTAATGGCATAAGTCTTGTGTCTCAATTTTTCCAGAATAAGGAAGCCCCAAATTTAAACCTCTGAAAACCTAGAAGACGTTAATGGTAGATTCTCGTACAGGGCACAAAAATTCAATTAAATGATGCCAAAAGTTTTAGAATGTTTATGTTAGTGCAAAACGACAAGCAAAAGGCATGAATGATGCGTATAATTCAAAACACGAATATGAGAAAAATTAAGAACAGGACGGCATCGTGTTACCAATTCTTTGCGTTAGAAGCTGTGATTTTGATCCAGAAACTTTCCTTGTGGCCTTGGCAAGCTATTGGAATAGTTATCTTGCCTTGAAACCAACTCTAAAGGCGTTTTCAGTTTTCAATTTTTTCACAAAAAATGCCAAGTTTGTATTCAGGTTTGGGTGCAGCTTTTTGGGTTCTTGTGATTAGGTTTAGCATCCTGTATATGTATGGGACGAATTAGGGTAAGAATTTGAGTCCATAACCCTTTGCATTGATGAATCCAATATTTGATTTCCATGGAATCTTTTTCAATATTTTCTTCATGAAGAACATGCCAATTTTCACCAAATCTTTCCTTTTTTTATGTGCACGAGATCCTTAGGCCTTGATGAGAGATTATACTGCACAAAAAGATTTGAAAACCTTATTTTAGTATTTTTCTTGTAATTAATTTTGATTAAATGAATTAAATAGATTAAATATTCAATTAATTAATTAAAAATAAGAAAATAACTCCCCTTTGGGTCAATGGGTCGTGCCTAGCTTTTGGATGATGATTCTTGGAAGAATTTGTGGCCCATTAGCAATTTTGAGGCATTTGAAGTAAAGTTGACTTTTCAAAATTCCCAAACATTTCCCAACTTCCACAAGGCATATCTTGCTCAATTCTTAAGCTTTGATCATGTTCTATGACATTTTGGAAAGGTCTGGAAGTCCTCTAACCAATTCCTTTGGTCCCATGTCATTTTGATTTACCAATCTCAAGTTATGGTCTTTGACGTAAAGTCCCTTTTTGTTGACTTTTGAAAATGGCCTATAATGTTGAAATTGATAACTTTTTGTGAGAGCATTTCTTGGACTTGAAGTGTGAAGAGGAGTTGTAGGAAATGTCTTTCTATTCAAAATGAGCTTTGGATGGAATTTTTCTGATAAACCATGTGGAAGTTATGCCTTGGTCAAGTTAGAGTTGACTTTTTCAACTATCCAAATATGGAAACTTTTGCATCTTGAGACTTTTTGAGCCATACCTTGAGAATCATGATCAAGAATTGATCCAATGATGTTTGTGGCTTCAAAATAAGATGTTGACCAAAAATTTGAACTTTTGACTGTCAAATGACCATTTTTCCCCTGCAGTTGACTGTTGAGCAATTAGGGTTTTTGACTGTGCAATTTTGTGCTGTGAGTCTTGAAACTTGGCATGAGGATGCTTGACCATGTTTGTAGGAATGTGGGACTTGATTGGGCCCTTGGAAACTTCAATTTCTTTTCCAGACCCAAAACCCTAGTCTTTGACTGTTAGGAGGCCCTTGAACTGTGCAACCCTTGGGGAGATTTTGAAGCATACTCTTTGCAAATCTTGAAGAAAATGGGAGGGCAAATTTTGGGGTACAACACCTGGACTTCAAGCAAGCTGTACAAGTCCTCACATTGTCTTGAAAGTACCTCTATTGTCATACACGATTCAAGCTGAACAGGTAAGTTTTTGAACTTCTATCTCTCTATCCAGGCATAGTTAGGATTAAGTTTGTGAAGAAAGCATGTTCTAATCATAGCCCTGAAGCCATCCATATAGTTACTTTTCATTTATATTGTGTGTGTTAAGAGAATTTTGAAACTGAATATCTGAAAAAAGCTAGGTCAGGAATTAGGGGAGAAGAAATTCTCTCTCATTTCTAAGAGTTAGATCAAGTTCTTGGTATGTATGGATTCGTGATTTGATGCTTGACATTTTTTGTGTTATAAGTTTGTGTTAAAAATCAAAGAATCAGGATGTTTGAATCAAGCAAGAAGCGCGCGTTTTTTAGAACAGGGATGGTTGGAGGTTGAAGAAGCTTGTCCTTTGGGCTGGGCCTGACCTTTTTTCTATTTGCACCACTTTTCCACACTTGCACCCCCTTGGCCCATTGTGTTTATTATTATCATTTTTTGACTTTTTCTTTTTGTTTCTGACTCATTATTTTTTGCCAAAATATAAAAAAATATTAAAAACATTTTTTCAACCATTTTTGCATTTTATTTGGATTTTTGTTTGTTTTATTTGAATTTATACATGTAAATAAACATATTGCCTTTTATTCAAAAAATACAAAAAATAATACAAACACATTTTGTTTTATAATTTTATTTTATTTTATCTTTTGAAAACATTTTCTAAAAATATACCCTTTTTTATTGTAAATAATAAATATTTTATTTTTTGTACATATTTAATATATTTAGTAAATAATATAAATACTTATATATTTGTTAGAATATTTAGGATAAAAACATAAAAATAATACATTTTTATTTTTATTAATATTTAACCTCAAAAATCACTTTTTTACAATATACTTTCTTTTTATTTATTTTTAGTACATAATTAATAAATATTGTATATATTAAATAATTAATACCTTTTATTTAGCAAAATTAGGGTTTTGCCCTAAACATAAAAATACCCAAAAATTATCCTTTTTATTTTTGTTTATTTGTCACATGAAAAACCCTTTTACATATATATAAAAATCATTTTTTGCATCTTGCATATTTATTTTATTTTATTTAATTATTGTACAATTAAATACCTTGTAAATTCCATTTGGATTGTAATAGTTTAGATTTAAATTTCTTGATAAAATATCCCCATTTGAACATTTGTACCCCCCATCCCATATCTGTGTTGTAATAATTTAGGACCTTTAAATTCCGCATTTTAAAAGTTTTCTAAATATGCCATGATAGACTTAGGGTTTTGTATGCAAAAATCAACCAAACAAATAGCTTGACCTAATTCAAAGATAACAAAGCATGAAAATGGACAACACCAATCACACTTGCACCCCTAGGGTTACTCCACTTGTTGCCTTCAATAAATGGGCCATGTTGCATGTTAGGTGTCTTTGGCAAAACAAAACAATTCAATGATCATAGTCCCTCGATGACGTTTTCGAAAGTTGCCTAAAAATGATCAAGTCCCTTAAAGGAAAAGTTGCCCAAAGACACTTGGCACCATTGCAATCATGGTCTAAACGATGACCCACGCCTGTCCCGTTAACATCCTAACACAAGATTGTCCACCAAATACAATGGTGGAACAAAATTGTTAAAAGGGTTAAAAATATAGAGAAAAACCTTTGAGTAAATTTAGGGGTAGACAAAACTCTTAGTTACTTGATAAACTTGCAAACAATCCTTGCCTACTTTTCAAAACACACATCACAACACACTTTCAAAACAACTTTAAAAAACATTGAAAACTTTTCAAAAGATAAGTACACCTTTTTATACATCCCAACATGGATCATTGCAAAGGTTGCCACCACATTGGCCTCTTTTCAAAACATTTTCAAACCCACACACAAAGCACCATTTCAAAAATCAAGGCAAGTTGATCTAAGCAAGTAACTAAGAGCCCATGGATAACCATGGATAGAAAGGGTGCTAATACCTTCCCTTTCTATAATCTACTCCCTGAACCCAAGAAAACATCTCAAAGGTTTTTGCTGTGCTTTTTAACCTTTCCTTAGGATAAAATAAAAAGTCGGTGGCGACTCTTGCTCAACCGAAACATTTGCGAAAACAAACGCAAAACCTCAAGTCAGTTCTCCCACCGTATCACAGAACTGGCGACTCTGCTGGGGAAAATTTTAAAGTGGAGTAACCTTAGGGCTTAGATCACCCTCTTGCATGACTAATTGTTTGCTTTGATTGCTTTATATCTTGGCTCTCTTGTTTGGGTTTGAAATCCTACACCCGAATTTGGGGAAACATTCATAGATAGCAATATGTTGTGGAAACTGTGCGGGGTATACCGACACGGATGAAGCAATAGCTATATTAGTGCGACATATTTGTGAGTACCGGTAACCCTTGAGTTCAATCAAGGAGAGTACGGGGCCGCTGAGTGATGTCACTAAGCACTAATGACCTAGAACCTTACTTGACCATCTTGGCCTTTCATTAGGGGTAGTGAGATGACCGGCTTTGGTGCAGTCCGAAGTTGGTAGATACTTGATACTACACTCATTGAGGGTTGTTTTCTTGGAATATTTTGGTCGCTAGTTAAGTGGCTAAACCAAAACAATGAACATGGAAAACAATCCAATGATATTGAGCTCCTTAGAACCCGGTTACTATTTATAGGACAGGTTTTTAAGCCAACTACACTCAAGAGGGTACTTACCTATGAACCCCATGCAAGCCTGAAACTAGGGTTTTGTGTGAATTGCTTGTACATATGTTTGTGCATGCATCATGAACATCATAAAGCATCATATGCATTCACTAACCATTTCAAGGGTTTAGATCTTCATCTTTGTTCTTGTTTTGTAGGTCATGGAAATTCTTCGCAGGAAAACTATCCAAGTCAACCTTGTGAGAATCCCTCCTCAACTCAAAGAGCTCACATCCAGGATTCCAGAAAGCTCTCCCTTCAGTGAAAGACATGGTAGACTGCTCAACCTAGTCAACACCAGCATTGAAGAGGACATGGTAAAGGTGTTGTTCCAGTTCTTTGACCCCCTTCACCACTGTTTCACTTTCCCCGACTACCAATTGGTGCCCACTTTGGAGGAATTTTCTCAACTCCTGAGAATTCCTATTCTTAATCAACTACCCTACAACGGTACGGAAAAAGAACCAAAGCCTGAAGATGTTGTTCAAGCACTGCACTTGCAACCATCTGACATCAAGGGGCATTGGGAAACTAGAAGCGGTGTCAAAGGCTTCTTGGCAAAATTCTTGTTTGAGAAAGCACAAGAGTGTTGGAATTTATTGGATCTACAAGCCTTTGAAGAAATTGTGGCACTCCTCATTTATGGGTTGGTCCTATTCCCAAATCCTGACCAGCTTATAGATGTCAACACCGTCAAGATCTTCTTATCCAGGAATCCAATACCAACATTGCTTGGGGACATCCTTCACTCATTTTACACACGAACAATGAGAAAGAGGGGTGTTCTCATGTGCTGTACTCCTCTCCTTGCAAGGTGGTTTATTTCGCACCTTCCACAATCTGTCTTGAAGAATGACCAAGGCCTAAGGTGGTCACAACGGTTGATGACCCTCACTCACTCTGATGTACATTGGTGTTCTCGGTCCAGAGAAAATGTCATCATCACCGACCGTTGTGGAGAGTTCCCTAATGTTCCATTGCTTGGCATTAGAGGAGGCATTACCTACAACCCTTGTTTAGCTTTGAGACAATTTGGATATGCACGGAGGGATGGCCCTCACGACATGTTGATTCCTGACCTAGTTTTTGACTTCGACAACGATGCGCAAGGACTTCGCCAAAGATTCATCAGAGCTTGGAGGATGCCTAACAAGGTAGACAGCAAGACACTGGGGCACAAGAACTCCATCCCTCTTGAGCCTTACCTCAAGTGGGTGCGAACCCGAGCCCAGAGTCTAATGATGCCTTACCCTCATGTTCTCCCTGTGATTAAAGAGCCCGTTAAGGAAGGAGAGGTTCCCTACACCATCCTATATCCTGATATGCCTACATCGTGGGAGGAGATGCAGAAGAGTTGGATCCAACTCAAGGAGGAACGGAACACTTTTGAAGCCAGCTTCTACGCCAGTGAGAAGAAGGTTTTGGAGCTTACCCGCCGACTCCACGAGGAAGAGACCCTCAACACCTACATCACACCAAAGAGGATGCGCAACGTCTTTTTACCTTGAGAAGTTTTTTGTAATATTTGGCCCATGGGGAATTTATGTACTAACAAATCTCTTCTTATTAATATGACGTGTGTTCTTTTTGTTTGCAACAAATTTGAATTTTCTAAGTCCTTGAATGCATTGCATACATAAGCATATCATTCATCATGCGCATAAGCAGGTCTCCACACCAGGTTTCCTTATCTTTCTGCTGTTTATTTCAGTAAGATGGATCTCGAACAGACGGTCAAGGACTTGCAGTCTCAGAACTCACAATTTCAACATCTCCTGATGACCTTGGCTAAGGGTCAGGAGGATCTAAAAGCCCTGCTTGGGAACAAAGAGCAAGTGAAAAACAAGAAGAAAAGAATCGGGGTGGCTACCCTAGGAAGAAGGTTTGAGGGTGAAGCCAGAAGAGTTCTTGAATTTCCCCCTACGTCTGAAGAGGGAACCAGTAAAGGGAATGCGGCTGCAGTACCCTCCGAGTCCGAAGCTGAAGAAGGAGAGGCTGAAGAAGACGAAGACTACTCTGAGAAACAATAACCTCCCACCGATGACAAGTACAAAGGCTTGGAAGACAGGTTGGCAGCTATGGAGCTGCAGAGAGTTCCCGGCTTAGATTTCGAAGATTTGGGATTAGTTGTTGGAATTGTGATTCCCCCGAAGTCCAAAGTGCCAATTTTTGCAAGGTATGACGGGCTGTCTTGCCCTAAAATGCATCTCAGATCATATGTAAGGAAGATACAACCTTACACTGCAGACAAGAACCTATGAATCCATTTCTTTTAGGATAGCCTTTCAGGGGCTCAACTCGAATGGTT
Source organism: Vicia faba (assembly GCA_948472305.1). NCBI lineage: Eukaryota > Viridiplantae > Streptophyta > Magnoliopsida > Fabales > Fabaceae > Vicia > Vicia faba. The sequence continues at coordinate 369,431,047 of OX451735.1, forward strand.
CTATCAGCTGGATGGAGCCAGTATTCGAAACTGGGAGGACTTGGCTACTGCCTTTTATAAGCAATATCAGTACAATTCTAACCTCGCTCCCACGCGTACCCAACTCCAGGGTATGTCACTGGGAACGGGCGAAGGATTCAAGGAGTATGCGCAAAAGTGGAGAGACCTGGATGGCAGGGTGCAGCCACCTTTGACTGACCGTGAACTTGTTGACATGTTCTTAGGGACCCTGTCTGGTCCATTCTTCAACCATCTGATTGGGAATTCCTCTGCTGGGTTTACAGATTTGATCTTGACTGGTGAGAGAATAGAAGCTGGTATCAAGTCGGGGAAGATACATAAAGGTTCCTCCTCGAATACTGAAAAGAAACCCTTCAAGAAGGAAGCCAGTGATGTTTATGGTCCCAAAAGACAAATTAAACCGGAACACCGTCAATCTGTTAATGCGTTGGTAATTTCAAAGCCTGCTGCTGCTCCTCAGCAATTCAACCAACCAAGGGGTGAGAGACCCAAAAGGAAGTACACTCGGCTCAGTATGACCCTCTCTCAGATTTTGCCGCAACTACTGTCAACCAATCTGGTAACTGTCAAAGAAGCTCCGAAGGTAGTGAACACAGCTTCTCCAAAGTACAACCCCAACGCCCGCTGTGCTTATCACTCTGATAGCCCGGGGCATACTACGGACGATTGCTGGGCTCTGAGGAATGAGGTTCAAGACCTTATTGATGCTAAAGAAATATAGTTTGAGGCGCCCGAGAGGCCCAATGTTGTGATTGCTCCCATGCCCCAGCATGGAGTGAATGCTGTGGAAGAAGATCGGTATGTGGCCTCCGTGGAAGAGATTGTTACTCCGTTGTTGACTATTAAGAGGAACCTGTTGCTAGCCGGTTTATTTCCGGGATGTGGTAAAGGTTGCCTTCTATGTGCTGTTTCACCTATTGGTTGTCCTTTGCTGAAATCAGGTATCCAAAGCCTGATGGATAGCAAAGAAATCTTGTTCGAGAAGATTGTTGTTCCTGCTGTCCCTACTGAAGAAGTTTCTATTGTCACTATTTTCAACAAACCTCCTAAGGCTCCTTCGAAGAAGCCTGTCAAAATCATGTCTACTCAGAAGATTGCTCCTATCATCATCACTGTTCCGGGGCCTCTCCCTTACACATCCGACAAAGCTGTCCCGTGGCACTATGGGGCAAATGTTTATGTTCTTGGAATAAAACAAGAGTTTGATACTAGTACCGGCGTCAGTAACATCACCGGGCCTGCCAAGATTACTCACAGTGGTAGGTTATTCTCACCAGATATTGCGCCACCAGCTATCCAGAAACCTCTTATCATCACACCTGCAAGTGTGCCTGTTCCCCTTCCTAATCAAGTTCCTGTTTCTACCCCTGCTGCCGAGTCATCCGACGCTCGGGGAAAAGGGATTGCTACTGATATGCCTGCCCAGACGGAGGCACCGAAGACAACCACTGTGGAAGCTTCCCAGCAAGAGATGGAAGAGATTCTCAAGATTATCAAGAAAAGTGATTTCAACGTAGTTGAGCAGCTGGGGCACACCCCATCAAATATTTTTATGCTATCACTGTTGTTGTGTTCAGAGGCCCATGCCAAGGCCCTGATCTCCTTCCTAAAGACGGCCCATGTGCCACAAGAAACGTCTGCTGATCAATTTACTGATTGTGTGGCCAACTTGACTGCCGATAATGGTTTGGGCTTCTCTGACGCCGATCTGACTGCCAAGGGAAAGAACCATAACGACGCCCTACATGTCTCCATTGAATTCAGGGGCACTACTCTTGCCCATGTGTTGGTAGACACTGGTTCTTCGTTGAATGTATTGCCCAAGAAAGCTCTAGACAGGCTGGATTGTGAGGGTTTAGAGCTCAAGCCAAGTAACATTGTTGTCCGAGCCTTTGACGGTTCGAAAAGGATGGTGCACTGATGTCGCGATTGACCTAATGTGTCTAACGGTATCTTAACTGCAAGTGCACAGTCTATCGCGGTAGTAATAAAAAGATGTCGAACCCACAGGGACTTCGTAATCACTCTAGTGTTTTAAACAGGTTAGTTTAGCTAAGGCGGAAATTGTCACGTTTGGTTTTTTGGGAGTTTAAAACTAAAGGGAAACTAAATTCAATTAAGGGAATTAATATTAAAGTGGTCGGAGCGTAATGATTTGAACCTATGCGAATTAAGTTGTACTTAAGCATATAAAAATATTTAACTTAATTGTTCTGTAGTACTTATCAGTTTAAAAACCCTCGATTCACACTCTCGTGGTCTTACCTCGTATCATACTCCTAAAGCCAAATGTCTGCTCTCGCTAGTCCATAAGTGTTTAGAAAGCATCTTTTTGAAAACTAAATAAGTCTAATTCGTTTTAAAGCGCTCTCGCTGTATTTAAATCGAATGCCTAACTTTAGCTATCCGGTTAAAACCTCACACTCTCGCGGTCTTGATTTCTCCCTATTTCACTTTCTTTACTATCGTAATAAAAAGCTTAATTTTTAATTATAAAAAGTCACGGCCAGAAATTAAGTTGATTAAGGTTTTAGCTTAGAAAAACATTAATTTATTCGGTTATTTCATCACACCCCGACTACGGGTATTTAGCTACTCATAATGCTCGGAATTAAAAAGCAGGAAATAAATTCAAAAAACAATAGCGCATGCATAATAAATAAAGAATAGAAATATAACATAAATAAAATTTGCAATTATATTGAATACAATAAAAACCTGAAAAGCAATAAAATCCGAGATCCTTCTTCCACAAGCCGGCAAGATTGGAACGTCGGAATGAGAATTTAAATGGACGAAGTTCGGAAATAAAATCGAGATTAAAAATCGGCAGAGCTTCCGCAAGGTTTTTGTGAACTAAACTCTCCCCCTTTTTCTTTCTAAGTCTAAGCTATATATATAGAGAATAAAAGTACGGTTGGAATTATATCTAAGTTCCTAGATTCTTGGTTTTACTGAGAAAAATGAGGAGAAAGTGGCCTTGGAAGTTGGAGAGAAATTAGGCACGTATGAATGCTTTGCTTGACCACTTCATTTTGCTTTACCACGTCCAAAATGCTTGTACTAAGCCTTGTTATGGTCGTAGCTGCTTCGTTACGTGCAGTTTTCATAAGCTAGCGCGTTACGTTCGTGGCAGGGGTGTGACGGTCGTCACACTCTTCTGAAGCGTCTTACGGTCGTGGCAGGGGTGTGACGACCGTAACAGCAGCAAAAATGGATTTTTTTTGACAGATTTATCTTTTCTCTTTGGTCTTGGCTGCAATCTCGCACATTTCACGTTTCTTCTTAGTTTGAGCTGAGATATGTTGTACCTGCATAAAACCATACAAAACTCGGAATATTCGAGAGTTAATCGGGTAAATACGACATAAAACGGACAAATTTTATGGTAAATATATGATATGATTTCGCGTTATCAAATCCTCCCATACTTAAACCTTTGCTTATCCTCAAGCAAATAGTCGTAAAAAAACCGGACAAGTGTTCGCTAGGCGCACGTGCACGACATACCTTTTGTTTTCAAGATAAAACACAGGAAACCAATCGTCAGTCGGTCGGTACTCGAGTAAAACGTCAGTGATATGCCAATGACACAATTGAGTCGCGAATATCCACCTTAACAAACCGCTTAATCGTTTTGTCATATTTAAACCTCGATCCTCTCGTGCTTTTTCGCCCGGTTTCGTTCTGGCGCAATCACATTAAGCCCTTTGTCTTTGCACGCACGTAGTGGAGTAGCCGGTTAGTGACTTTGATCCTATTTTTGTCGCGGGGTCTGGTACACGGATGTGGTTACCCTTGATTTTTCCAAATTGGAGGTTGCGTGGGATCGAGCCGTAGCACGCCCTACCAAGTTCAGAACCAGATACCTCTGAACCAACCAACAATGGACTTCTTTTCTTATACTTATGTCTCGTATGCGATCTTTGTCTTTTTGCACAAGATTTTCTTTGTTTAGCATCGAGATGAGAAGGGTGTTTCATTGATTAGGCATCAAACACTTATATTCATCGGCTCCCCACGTGGTTTGTATCCAGACGGTGCTGACTGCTAGTATAAACTACTAGGGGTTACTTCAGAACTTAAAAATCGAGGTGTACATATAACGTTTTGTTTAGACGGGTTGCATAAGTAGGATGTTAGCGGTGTCATAGTCGTATTGATTTTGTTTACTCGTTCTCGTCTACCTAACTAGGTTTCCGTTTTAAGGCAGGTATGTCGAGCTATGCGAGCGGAGAATTTTTTTTTGGTATGGCTTAAAATGCGGGGAAAACTTGAAAAACTTGAAAATATCATAGAATAACCATAAATTTACTGCAACATGAAGGAAATATAACGTCTCTCCCACACTATATCAGACATTGACTCAATGGCATGATATAAGATAGGAAGGAATACAAATAGAAAAACTGACGGAAAAGGGAAATAAATGAAATACAAAAACAAAAGAAAACTACTGGTGGCCTCTGCCTCTGCTACGTGTGCGGGAGCGTCGGGTAGGTGTGGCCTCGAGGTCGGTATCATACGAGCCAAGAGCGGTGACGTCCATGCGTAAGGCGTTTAGCTCGGAGAAAACTTCGTCCAGCTTCTCGTTGACGTTGCGCTGGCCGCTCAGGAATTGGACGTTTTGCGCATGTAGAGTGTCATACTGCTCCTGATGCTTCCTTTCAAGAGCTACAACCATCTGATTTTGCTGATGGAGGGCTCTGAGGATGTCCTCCATAGTAAAAGGAGGTGGTGCAGAAGAGGACTCAGGAATGTCGGGAGCAGGTGTTTCGCGGTCCAATTCCTCCTGGATCTCGTCAGTTGGAGCATCTGGCTGGGCATCATGCATGGGAGCATGGCCGTCAGGGGCATCAAATAGCCAATTGGCTCGGTTATGCGGATCGATACGGTCCCTGCAAGGAAAAACAATGTTAGAATAAACAACGTTACGGATCACTGGATGGAACCGGCCGTCGTCCCGTTGGTGAATGAGATGAGCAGATTTGCAATGGTCTAAGGTAAGCAAGACCGGTGCTCTGGAGGGCAGATGGGCAAGGGTGTCGCCATGATTCAGGGCCAATGCAATAGAAGTGACAAGCCCTCCGAAATAGAAGGGTTTGCCGCCGCGAGTGCAAATAGAATGAATATGGGCCAAGAGGAATGATGCGGCGTTGATTTTCTAATTGGTAAACGCACAGTGCATGAAGAACAGCTCTTTGGAGTTAAGCTTGTGGTTACTATCCCTTGCGAAAACGGTGTTGCATAATATGCGATGGAAGTAGCGAATGGCGGGGTTATGGATTTGGGTAGCATTGAGGTGATCGTAGGAGTTAGCCCGATTGTTGGTCAGGCTATGCCAAAGGTTGAAGGATTCCTCATGGAAGGTGTCAGGCACACGGAGGTGAGCGCCTTCATCAGTACAGAAGTCGAGTAGGCGATCGGATGCATTCTGAGAGAAGTCGTATTCGGTGCCGAAAATGCGGAACCTTACCACACCGGTAAGTTGATTTCTTGGACCATTCGGAGTGATGTAGCAGAATGAACTTAGGAACTCGAGGGTGAGATTCTCGTACGTTGGTTGGGGCTGGCTACAGAGGGTCCAAAGGTTGACATCTGTAGGAGATGTTCGACACTTTCAAGTAATCTGAGGTCTCGGAGGCAGTCAATGTCGACGAACCTCGTGGGATGGATGCCTCGGCGTTGGAACTTCAGGAACCTCGTGCGCTGGGTTTCACCTGCTTCACCATCGCGTAAGTAGATGCCTGGGATTTGTTGGTTGATGTTTGCCATTTTAGAATGCTAAAGCGTTAGAGATAGTGGGTTTGGGTTGTGGGATGGAGTTTGTGAGGTATCGGTTGTGAGATGTAGATAATGATGAGGGAAAGTATTGGGAAGGATGAAAATTAATGGAGAATGAAGGTGAGTTAAGTGGTGTGAGTGGGGATTGATGGAGGGAGTGGGAAGGTTTTGAAATAGTGGAGAAAGAGGGAAGGTTGCAGAAGAAGCGCTACTGTCTGCTACAAGGGTCACTGATGTAACCCGTGTTACGGTCGTAACACAGGGATGACGATCGTAACACGCTAAAAGGCGTGTGGCGAACATAAGAGGGTTGTGACGGTTGTAACAACTGCAAAATGTGCAATTTCTTAACAAATTGTGTTGTATCAAGTCTGCAACATTCTATCTCTACACAGAGGCATTTTAATAGCAATATAAATTCAATGGTATACCAAGAAAATGCAAGCATATATGTTCCAAAACATCACACCATCAGCAATTAGAGTAAAAGCCCGCAATTTATGTAAAGCATTATAATACGTGCAGAGGAATCTAGCAAACCCGTATTAAATAACTGAAACGATGATTTCGTAAAACTGCATGTTCAACAACATAAACTCAAAAATTACATAAAGATAAATTTGTTCTAAATTTAAAACGAAACTGAAAGTGTGCAAAAATGGGAAACTTCCTAGAAACAAAACGAAATGAAATATAAAACTGGAGCTGCCGTTCGTGAGTTCATCCAAGCTTTGCTTTTATTTCTTCGAGTGAATTATGAATGTAATAAAATTGCTCCACGGTTATGTCGGTTAATCCCATTATCTCCAGACGCATGCTTTTTATTTCATCTTTTAATCCATTAATGTTAGTCTGGTAGGTATTAAGTGTGGTAACAATTTTTTTAAGGTTATCAGTATAATCCTTCTTTGTTGTTTCAGGGGCTGCATGGGCTTCCGCCATGTTGACATTTTCATAATAACCAGGAGGAGTCTCGGGGTCACCCATATCGGACATAATATCATCATAAATTTGATAATCTTGCGGTGTCTCAGATGTAGGAGGTTGGTCGGGCGGGTTTAGCTCATAAAGCCAGTTATCACGGTTATGGACACTCACTTTGTTATGGTTTGGAAGGGTGAATAAGTTTACAACTTCATCTCTTATCAGATAGTCATAAGGTGGGTAAGCATGGTTTGCTATCATACGGCGGTTAAAGCAAAAAGCAAGATTCATGGGACGAATCGTACCAAAATGTGGGCACCTATTCAGCTGGTGTCTTAGGCCGAGGGCATGTGCAATCATTGTGACCAGGCCACCTATGATGATTGGTTCATCAAGGTTATCGATAATGCGGTAAAAGGTTTGAATCAGGAATGGTACGACATTAACGGGGTGGCCTTGGTGCATACAATATAGTAAAAATATCTCGTCCTTAGACACTGCAGTCTGGTTCTCCTCTTTCCCGAATACAGTATGGGCTAGAATCTTATGGAAATAGCGGATAGCAGGGTTATGAATTTCATCATTATCCATGTTATCCGAATCAGGGTGATAATTACCAGTCAAAGTTCCCCAAAAGTAGTCTAGCTCAATATCCATCAGCTCAACCTGGGTAGTGGAATAGGCAAAAGGGCCGCTAGGGAATCCTAATAGGTCAGCTAGTTCCTTATGATTGTAAACAAAATTAATGCCAAAGAGACGGAAACTTATGAATCCTTTACGGGTTCCTTTTCCATGTTCTGGTAAATGGACTAGTGAGCTTAGAAATTCAAAGGTGAGCTCACGGTAGGTGGCAAACCTAGTCTTAATAAGGGCTTTTTCCCACCCCAACTGGTTAAACAAGTACATAACACTATCTAATATACCTAGAGCATTCATAGTGGGTTCATCATGATAAAGTGTTATGCCAATGTTTCTTTTTGATAATTCCTCGTATTTTCTCTTTTGATTTCTACCCCTAAAGGTGGTTTCCAAGAAATTATGCGGTTTTGGTTCCATGGTTATTGTTAATCAGGGAAACAAGTCAGGAGAGAAGGTAGAAGAGAAACAAAAACTTTTCAGAAATCCTATGGCAATTAAAATTATTTTGAAATCAGCAGCAATTTTATGAAAATTATAACAAAAGAAAGAAAATGAAAAATAAAACTTAAATAGGAATAAATGCAAAAACGAAAAGTATAATAAATAAATAAATAGAAACAAATAACAATTAACAAATAAGTGGGTTGCCTCCCACTAAGCGCTGTTTTTAACGTCAAAAGTCTGACAAACAGGAGTGCAAGCACTCATGGTGGTTCTCTCGAAGATGACTCCTTGGTTGAACTTTTAGTAGTTGTCATTTTCCATGGCCACTTATCAAGCCATCTCACATATCCCTCACCTTTTCTTTTCTTTCTTCTGTGGGGTGGTTCATTCTTCTGAACTTGTGGTGGTGGTTCTGGATCTATCCTAAGTATCAACTTTTCAAGTTTGGGCTTAGTGATTTCATCCACCACCTCAAAGGTTAACCTTACCTTCTTAACAGTAATTATATCCCTAGTTTCACGGTCTTCTAGTTTTCTCTTTTTATGCAAGACTTCCAACAAGGGTGCATTAGTGTGGATATTTTCCAATACCTCCACATACGTTTTAGATTTGGAGTCTATCTGAGCTTCCATAAAACTTTTCGAGAAAGGAAACGGTGGGGTATAGGGGTGAGGCATAACAATAGGTGCTCCCTTTTCTACCTCTTCTACAACCTCCCTTTTAGATGGTGTTGGAGGGATTTTCTTAATCTTCACTCTTTCCTCGTCTGAACTCTCCTCATCCACATCATCACTCTCCTCAACCTCATTATCACTCTCCTCAACCTCATTATCACTCTCCTCAAGATTTTCAACTTGTTTTTCACTACTGGTTGTTACAACATCCAATTTCTCCTCAGGGAAGGGTCCTAGAGGGTTTTGTTCAAGCTGGGAGATTTGGGTCTCTAAGGCTATGTTGTGGGTCGCGAGCGACTCAACCACAGTGGTCAGTTGCCTAAGGTTTTCACTGCTTTGAAGACTTTGTTTTCTAAACTCTTCGTTCTTGACAGTTTGTGTCTCTACAAAGTGCTCCATCAGAGATTCTAACCTAGAGTGAATTAGCGTCGCGTCGGAATCCTCCATTGTTGTTTCGAAGTTGAAATCATGCGATTCTTCTGATTCTTCAAATTGAGTTAGAGTCGCATTTTGTGTTTCTGTAAAGCACTTTGTCATCATTGATATTTCATTAAAATTTCCCATTAATATTTCGAGGTCGGATTTATAGGGTACTTGCGTCTCCTCGAAATATTGGGTGTAGTGATTGTAGGGGAAATTTGGTTGAGGATAAGTTTGGTTGGAATAATAATATTCTTGCGATTCCTCAAAACGTTGGGATTGGTGGTTGGAAAGGTAATTCGGGTGAGAATGGGTCTGTGATGCATTGAAATTCTCCAATAGTATTTCGAGGTCGGATTTATGGGATTCTTGTGATTCCTCGAAATACTCAGAGTGGGGGTTGTAGAAAAAATTCGGGTGATACATAGTAACCGGGAAAAGATTTGTAGATGCAAAGGCTCGTTTTGAGAACGAGTGTTTGGCATACAACAGAGGGGAATATTAAAAGTTGCCTTAGTCTAGACAGCGTTGTTTTCAGATTACACTAGTGACTAAACTAAAGTCCCCGACAACAGCGCCAAAAACTTGATGTCGCGATTGACCTAATGTGTCTAACGGTATCTTAACTGCAAGTGCACAGTCTATCGCGGTAGTAATAAAAAGATGTCGAACCCACAGGGACTTCGTAATCACTCTAGTGTTTTAAACAGGTTAGTTTAGCTAAGGCGGAAATTGTCACGTTTGGTTTTTTGGGAGTTTAAAACTAAAGGGAAACTAAATTCAATTAAGGGAATTAATATTAAAGTGGTCGGAGCGTAATGATTTGAACCTATGCGAATTAAGTTGTACTTAAGCATATAAAAATATTTAACTTAATTGTTCTGTAGTACTTATCAGTTTAAAAACCCTCGATTCACACACTCGTGGTCTTACCTCGGATCATACTCCTAAAGCCAAATGTCTGCTCTCGCTAGTCCATAAGTGTTTAGAAAGCATCTTTTTGAAAACTAAATAAGTCTAATTCGTTTTAAAGCGCTCTCGCTGTATTTAAATCGAATGCCTAACTTTAGCTATCCGGTTAAAACCTCACACTCTCGTGGTCTTGATTTCTCCCTATTCCACTTTCTTTACTATCGTAATAAAAAGCTTAATTTTTAATTATAAAAAGTCACGGCCAGAAATTAAGTTGATTAAGGTTTTAGCTTAGAAAAACATTAATTTATTCGGTTATTTCATCACACCCCGACTACGGGTATTTAGCTACTCATAATGCTCAGAATTAAAAAGCAGGAAATAAATTCAAAAAACAATAGCGCATGCATAATAAATAAAGAATAGAAATATAACATAAATAAAATTTGCAATTATATTGAATACAATAAAAACCTGAAAAGCAATAAAATCCGAGATCCTTCTTCCACAAGCCGGCAAGATTGGAACGTCGGAATGAGAATTTAAATGGACGAAGTTCGGAAATAAAATCGAGATTAAAAATCGGCAGAGCTTCCGCAAGGTTTTTGTGAACTAAACTCTCCCCCTTTTTCTTTCTAAGTCTAAGCTATATATATAGAGAATAAAAGTACGGTTGGAATTATATCTAAGTTCCTAGATTCTTGGTTTTACTGAGAAAAATGAGGAGAAAGTGGCCTTGGAAGTTGGAGACAAATTAGGCACGTATGCATGCTTTGCTTGACCACTTCATTTTGCTTTACCACGTCCAAAATGCGTGTACTAAGCCTTGTTACGGTCGTAGCTGCTTCGTTACGTGCAGTTTTCATAAGCTAGCGCGTTACGTTCGTGGCAGGGGTGTGACGGTCGTCACACTCTTCTGAAGCGTCTTATGGTCGTGGTAGGGGTGTGACGACCGTAACAGCAGCAAAAATGGATTTTTTTTTGACAAATTTATCTTTTCTCTTTGGTCTTGGCCGCAATCTCGCACATTTCACGTTTCTTCTTAGTTTGAGCTGAGATGTGTTGTACCTTCATAAAACCATACAAAACTCGGAATATTCGAGAGTTAATCGGGTAAATACGACATAAAACGGATAAATTTTATGGTAAATATATGATATGATTTCGCGTTATCATGCACGGTGAAGTTGACATTCCAATCAGGGTTGGTTCTCAAGTCTTTGATTCTACTTTCTATGTGATGGACATCCGACCATCCTATTCTTGTTTGCTGGGTCGTCCATGGATCCACAAGGCTGGAGCTGTGACCTCCACACTACATCAGAAGCTTAAGTACCCGGTCAGAGGGAAGATCGTAACAGTTCAAGGGGAAGAAGAGTATATGGTCAGCCACCTCAACTCGTTCCGGTACATAGAAATGGATGGGGAGTTCATTGAGACCCCCTTTCAACACTTTGAAGAGGTGCCTCAGACACTGGCATCAGCTAAAACTGTGATTGAAGACCCTCCTTTGAAGATGGCTTCTCTAAAGGATGCCCGGGATGTTATTGAGAAGGGTGAGTGCGCAAACTGGGGCCGACTTCCTGACTTTACTCCGAAGACTGACAAGTTTGGTTTGGGCTTCACTGCAGAGGCTCAGAAGGCTGTTCGTAAGGAAAGGATTGGAAGACCTCCTGTGTTCATCACCAACCTGGGAGTGAATGCTATTGAAGACGACATGGAGGAATCTGAATTCGACAGCTGGATCTACCCAACAACCGACGGAGGACCAAGCAACTGGACTGCCAAAGACTTCACACCTATTACTTTTGTCACTCAGTAATGAACTCTTTTGTTTTGAATTTGTAACAAACAATATGTTGAAACCTTTATGGCTCGATGTCCTACCCGGGGCACCGTAGCTTCATTTGTGAGGGCTTCTGTGTGTCATTTTCATATATCATCAATAAAAACATTGGACGTTTGTTTCATTTCAAAATCTTGCGCTCCTTTTCTTTCTTTATTATATATTGCAAAACAACTATATTTACACACACTCACTTATACAGGTTCCAATCCACTCTGGATCTCACTGGTAACGACTCTGCTACTTCCAGTTATGACTTCGAAAATCCGATCAACTTAGCCGAAGACGAAGGTGAAGATGATTGCGAAGTGCCTGGTGAGCTCGTAAGACTGCTACTCCAGGAAGAGAGGGCCATTCAGCCGCATGAAGAGCCAGTGGAAACGGTAAATCTGGGTACTGAGACAGACAGAAAGGAAGTCAAGATCGGTGCCAATCTAGAGCTCAGTGTGAAGCAACGGTTGATTCAGATGCTGTATGACTATGTGGAAATCTTTTCCTGGTCTTACGAAGACATGCCTGGGTTGGATACCGACATTGTGGTTCATCACCTGCCTACCAAGGAAGATTGCCCTCCGATTAAACAGAAAGTCCTCCGTATGCGTCCGGAAATGTCAGAGAAAATCAAAGCTGAGGTTATGAAACAATTTGATGCCGGGTTTCTAGCAGTGACTTCTTACCCTCAGTGGGTTGCCAACGTGGTTCCAGTGCCGAAGAAAGATGGTAAGGTCCGAATGTGTGTTGATTACAGGGATTTGAATAGGGCGATCCCTAAGGATGATTTCCCTCTGCCTCACATCGACATTCTAGTTGATAACACTGCTCAACATAAAGTATTCTCCTTCATGGACGGTTTCTCCAGTTATAATCAGATCAAGATGGCTCCTGAAGACATGGAGAAGACCACTTTTGTCACTTAGTGGGGCACCTTTTGCTACAAGGTCATGCCTTTTGGGTTGAAAAATGCTGGGGCAACCTACCAACGTGCCATGGTTGCTTTATTTCATGACATGATCCATCATGAGATTGAAGTATATGTCGACGATATGATTGCAAGGTCCCAAACTGAGGAGGAACACCTTGACCATCTATGGAAGCTGTTTGACCGTCTGAAGTTATACAAGCTGAGGTTGAACCCGAACAAGTGCACCTTCGGGGTGAGATCTGGAAAATTTCTAGGCTTCGTCGTAAGCGACAAAGGCATTCAAGTGGATCCTGCCAAAGTGAAAGCCATACAAGAAATGCCAACTCCCAAGACAGAGAAAGAAGTCAGAGGCTTTCTAGGACGTTTGAACTACATTGCCCGATTCATCTCGCATCTAACTGCTACCTGTGAACCAATCTTCAAACTGCTGAAGAAAGATCAAGTAGTACGTTGGAACGATGAATGTCAGGCCGCTTTCGAAAAGATCAAAGAGTATCTCCAAGAACCACCCATTCTTATGCCACCGGTTGAAGGGAGACCTCTAATCTTATACTTGATAGTGCTTGACAACTCAATGGGGTGTGTGCTGGGGAAGCATGATGAGTCTGGCCGAAAAGAACACGCCATTTATTACCTTAGCAAAAAGTTTACCGACTGTGAGACCCGGTACTCACTGCTCGAGAAAACTTGCTGCGCTTTGGTATGGGCTGCTCGCCGGCTGAGACAGTATATGTTGACTCACACTACTCTGTTGATTTCAAAAATGGATCCAATCAAGTACATATTCGAAAAGCCTGCTCTGTCTGGAAGAATAGCAAGATGGCAAATGATCTTGACAGAATATGACATCCAGTACACGACTAAAAAAGCAATCAAGGGAAGTGTATTGGCAGACCATTTGGCGCATCAGGCAGTGGACGACTACCAGTCGATGAACTTTGAATTTCCAGACGAGGATATCATGGTAGTGACTGATTGTGAAGTACCTGGACCGGATGAAGGACCTGAGGAAGGATCCCGATGGTCTATGCACTTTGACGGAGCCTCTAACGCTTTGGGTAATAGTATCGGCGCTGTGATCATATCCCCTAAAGGCACTCATACTCCACTCACCGCCCGGCTATGTTTCAACTGCACCAACAACATGGCGGAGTATGAAGCATGTATCATGGGTCTGCAAGCTGCAATCGGCCTAAGGATCAAGTTTCTGAGTGTCTTCGGAGATTCCGCTCTCGTGATCAATCAGGTCAAAGGCGAGTGGGATATGAAACACCCGAATCTTATTCCTTACAAGGAGTATGTATTGATGTTGATTCCCCACTTCGAGGAGATAACTTTTGAACACTTCCCAAGAGAGGAGAATCAGTTGGCGGACGCGTTAGCTATGATGTCTTCTATGTTCAAAGTCAAATGGGACAACGAGGCGCCCCAGATCATTATTTGGAAATTGGATGAACCTGCACATTGTTGTGATCTCGAGACCGAAGAGGTAACAGAAAAACCCTGGTATCATGAAGTGAAGAGGTACCTTGAAGCTCAAGAATACCCCGAAGGCGCATCGGTTAATGACAAGAAGTTCCTGAGAAGGTTTGCGGCAATGTTCTTCCTCAGCAATGAGATTCTCTACAAGCGAAACCATGATTCAACTTTACTGCGTTGTGTGGATAAGACTGAAGCGGAAAGGATCATGGCAGAGCTACATGAAGGTACCTTCGGAACACATTCCAGTGGACATACCATGGCAAAGAAAATCCTTCGGGCAGGATATTTCTGGTCCACAATGGAAGCCGACTGTTACCAGCATTCTCAAACTTGTCATAAATGCCAGATCTATGCAGATAAGGTGCACATTCCTCTGGTTCCTCTGAACGTCTTGACAGCACCTTGGCCTTTTGCAATGTGGGGCATTGATATGATCGGCGAAATCAGACCTACAGCATCCAACGGGCATCGCTTCATCTTGGTGGCGATTGATTACTTCACAAAGTGGGTTGAAGCAGCTTCCTATGCTACCGTGACCAAGAACGTCGTGGCACGGTTCATTCGGCATAACTTGATCCGTCGATACGGTGTACCTGAGAGGATCATTATGGATAATGGTACCAATCTTAACAACAAGATGATCACTGAGCTCTGCGAGCAATTCAAGATACAGCACCATAACTCTTCTCCCTACCGGCCGAAGATGAACGGGGCTGTAGAAGCGGCAAATAAGAACATCAAGAAGATTGTGCAGAAAATGACAGTGACCTACAAAGATTGGCACGAAATGTTACCGTTTGCTCTTCATGGGTACCGTACCTCAGCGCGGACGTCAACAGGGGCAACCCCCTTTTCCTTGGTCTATGGCATGGAGGCAGTCTTGCCTATTGAAGTCCAGATACCCTCTCTCCGGATAATGAAGGATGCAGATTTGAGCGAAGATGACTGGATCTAGACTCGGCTTGACCAATTAAACCTAATTGACGAAAAGAGACTCACTGCTATTTGTCATGGTCAGACGTACCAAAAACGGATGATCAGGGCATTTAACAAGAAAGTCAGACGACAAGAGTATCAAGTCGGAGACCTGGTATTCAAGCGCATCATTCTTCCTCAAAGTGATCCCAGGGGAAAATGGACCCCTACATACGAAAGGCCATTTGTGGTTAAACATATCTTCTCAGGAGGAGCTATGATTCTAACCACCATGGATGGTGACGACCTTCCTCACCCTGCCAATGCAGACATAGTAAAAAGATACTACGCATGAATTAAAGACCCTCTAGGTTGACACACCTAGGAAAAAATAAGGGCTTCCCGGCGAACCAAAAGGGTTCGGGCAAAAATAAGGGATGAAATGAAAGAAAAAATCTGTACACCCGTCAAGTCGAAAACCTGAAAAGGCGGCTTGGGCAAAAATGGGTATCCCGGTGGACTGAAAACCCGAAAGGGCGGTCCAGGAAAAAGTTAGGGATAGAGCGTAATACTATGTCTCATTGGATCACCTTGTATCCAGAATTCGGCATCAACTATCGGGCTCAGATAAATCCAATCAATCAGCTTCATCTTCAACTAAGCAGCAGAGTGATGAGACGCTTGAAGACATAAAGGCGATAGCAGAGTTGGAACCCAGTGGAATTATTTTTCACATAGCTGTTTTGTTTCCTTTTCACAAAATTGTACAAACTCTATTTTGCTCGGCGGCGTTCTCTTACTAGGACGTCAACCTCTTGTGCATAAAACGCCTATTTACAGGAAAATTTCAAAATCAATACAAGTTCAATTTTTCAGACAAATTACCCATCGTTTTTCCTTTTTTCTGTTTTGTTTTGCAAAGAACATCGAATGTTCATTTTTGATATATGCATTTGACATTAATTGCTAATCATGAATATTTGCATGCGAAACAAAGGACTAATTACTGATGACGTCAGAAACAGGGGCAATTTAGAATTGTCTAAGCGATCTAGTTGCTCTGTCCACCAAGGTACCAAGGTAGGTTCAGCTGAAGAATGTAACCAAGTTACCTCAACTCCCCACAGAGTAAGACAAGATTCAACAATACTCTCCCCAGGAAGAGTTGGTCTCCCATCAGCCCTGAAAAGGCACAATATTCCCCTAGCAAGTCAGCGATACTCTCCCCAAGCGAGTTAGTCTACGGTCAGCCTTAAGGAAGTTGGGTATCCCCAGAAGACCTCAACATTACCCAGCGGAGTATAGACATTCATCAACAAGCATCCCTGGCAGTCTCAATATAAGATTGTTCCCCAGCGGAATACAGACACCCCGGTGGAACCATTCCCCAGTACAATCTAAAGTTTCCCCAGGAGAGTGGAATCCATATCCCCAGCAGGTCTTGAAGCTTATCCCCAGTAGATTCTGGAAGCTTATCACTTGCAGAGTACGAACGCATCTCCCCGACTTTATTCAAAGGTTATAACTGGGTTATCCTCAGCTAATTACCAACGGAAAGATCGTCCTCGGCAAAGTTCTTCCTATCCCCAGCGGAGTTCATCAAATTCCCCAACATAACTCATCAGTGGAATCCCCAGCGAAGCTCTCGTCAAAACCTCAGCGAAGTATCTCTTCCCACAGAGTAATTCCCCTCAGAGTAATTTCTCCAACAAGTTTATTCCCCAACAGAGTCTTCTTCTCCTACCGGTTTATTCTTGCAACCATCATCCCCGGCAGAAACGAAGAACTCCACTCTTCAACATCAGCCCAGGATTCCACAAACTCCCGGCAGTCGTCAAGGACTTATTTTCCTAGACGAAAATACATTCATAGACATTTCACATTTCATACATCTTGCTTACATACATGATAAAGTGCATACAACACTATCTCATTTTGAGCATCACGACATCATGCGTTTCATACATCATGACATTGCAAACAACTAATGTCTTGCCTTTTCAGGAAAAGGTCAATCCAAAGACGATTACTATCAACTATCGCAATTCAAGATTCGATACCTGTATCTAGCCAGGGCATATCTGTGAGTGATTGATTGTAGATTCGATACCTGTATCTAGCCAGGGAATATCTGCATGAAGAGTTTGAAGATCAACCCCTGTAACAGGCCAAGAAATTATCTTTCATTCTCAGGTCAGAGGTTTACACCTGTATCCAGCCAGGAAAACTATCTCTACCAACCTTTTGCAATTCCAGATTCGATTCCTGTATCCAGCCAGGGCATATCTGTAGACGACCAATTCCAGACTCGATTCCTGTATCCAGCCAGGGCATATCTGTGAGTATTTGATTGTGGATTCGACACCTGTATCTAGCCAGGGCATATCTGCATAAAGAGTTTAGAGATTCGATACCTGTATCCAGCCAGGGCACGTTTGTAAGCAACCTTTTGAAGTTCCGGATTCGATTCCTGTATCTAGCCAGGGCACATCTGTGAGCAACTAATTGTAGATTCGATACTTGTATCTAGCCAGGGCATATCTGCATGAAGAGACTGAAGATCAAGACCTGTAACAAGCCAAGAAATCATCTTTCTTTCTCAAGTACGCAAGTTCTCGCTAAGGAATCTCTTACGCGATCAACACTTCCAAATGGCATCTATAAGCCCATTCCCAACAAGGTTCTATCACACCCCCGATGGCATCTATAAGCCCATCCTCCTATCCACCATCTCTCCAAATGGCATCTATAAGCCCATTCCCGCCATCACATTGCTGATACTCCGCCATGCGAGTGCAAATTTCTGGGCACTCTAGTGTCAAATCTCCTTTTACCCTCGAGTCGCGAAAGGCAAACTTGCCAATCTAACTCTTCAGGTTCAAGAAGATTGAACAGGGGCAACTGTTGTACCCCAAAATTTGCCCTCCCATTTCCTTAATATTTTCTCACCACAAGACCCTTGGAGCTCAAGATCAAGTTAGGGTTTACTCTGCTCAAGACTCCTCCTTGCACTATTGACCCAAATTAGGGTTTGTGTTTGCACAAAGATGTTTTGACCTAAAATGCCCAAGATGACTTTCATGCTTCATGTTGGACTCACAAGTTTATCCATACCAAGTTTCAAGCCTTGATTCCAATCTTTGCCCAGTCAATTGGACAGTTGACCTAGAAATCAGCTGTATTGGGGAAAAAGTCAACTATGGTCAACTGACAGTCAAACCTCATGATTTTTGACCCACATAAACATTATGAACTCATATGGACCATTTGATCAAGTTTGGATCACAATTCCACAAGAAATTTGATCAGATCACCAAAAGGGCAAAATGGTCATTTTTAGGGTTTTGACTGCACAAAGGCAATTTTTGACTGTTTGACCTAGCCAATGGCAAACCAAGCTCACATATGGACTCAAGGACCCAATGGAATTGTCTTGACACATTCAACAAGTTCAAAAGATCCCAAATGCACAAGATTGACAGATGAATTTTCCAGTCAACTGAGCAAAATTTGACTGTATACTGAAAAGTCAAACTTTGACTTTTTGGTCAAAATCAAGTGTCAAGATTCATTTTTCATCAAAACATGTCAAATTATGAAACTTGTTCATCAAGAAATCAAAAATCACAAATTAGGGTTTGAAATGAAGAAATTTCATAACTTAGAATTTTTCTAAGTTATGAAAATTCCTAATTTTTTCCTAACTTTGTCCCATTTTTTCATCAAGATACATTTGGATTCAAAAAAAACTCAAAACATGAAAGTTATAGTCCATTGCAAAATATACAACTTTGATTCACAAAGTTTCCTCAAAAGAAGCTTGTAGCTCAAGTTATGATTTTTGGAACAAGGGTGCAAAACATTCTTAACTTAGAAATATTTTGACCTATTTTAGGCAGGATTTTTGCCTAACTTCATGACCACTTTTCACATGCTTCCACTTGGAATTTCAAATTTCATTATAAAGATGGATTGTAGTACACATTCCAAGCTTTCCAAAATGTCCAAGAACTTCTCAAACACCCTTGTGGTTAGGGAGAATCGAATTTGTCAATATGGGCAAAAATCACTTTGTTCATGAGCCATTTCCATGTTCATAACTTTGCATTTTTGAAATCAGCATGTTTCAAGCTAGTTACAGGCCTCTAATCTCATTTACACTCAATAATTAAATGCCAATCCATTGTGTTCTAGTATTATTTTGCTCATTTGGTCATTACATGAAGAATTAAGCCATAAATGGAAAAAGCAAGTTATCCATTCTTGTAAAGTGGCACTTTATGTCAAGTTTGCAATCTATGAGGTACAATGCAGATCTTTGAGGCACAAAGGCATGGAAATATCCCACTGATCAAGACTAACATTTGCAGCATACTTGAGGGGCCTGTGGTAGCCTAGAATCCAAGTTGACAAACTTTGCTTATCTAAGAAGAAACTTGCATTTTGAAACACAACATTACATTCCTGTCAACACAAGCCTAAGCAAACATTGTGAACACATTCCATACATCCTAACTGAGATAAAACACGAGCCAACCACTTCCAATACCTCCTCAAACACAAACACCTCCTTGCTGCAAAAACAGAGTCCCTTCTGCAACTTGACTTCCACAAAAACTTCCACTCGTGCGTTTTGGCTGAAACCTTTGCAAACACATTTCATAACATCCATACAAAATATTCCAAGCATTGAACTGGAACTGTAACAGCCATAGCCAAGTGTGCCATTTTCATTTTTCATCTGTGCAGGTGAACTTCTGTAGCTTGATATAGCAAGATTCAAAGCACACCAAGCATTGGAATAGCATCCCTGGACTTCAAGTAAGTTGTACAAGTCCTCACATTGCCTTGAAAGTACCTCCATTGTCATACACGATTCAAGCTGAACAGGTAAGTTTTTGAACTTCTATCTCTCTATCCAGGCATAGTTAGGATTAAGTTTGTGAAGAAAGCATGTTCTAATCATAGCCCTGAAGCCATCCATATAGTTACTTTTCATTTATATTGTGTGTGTTAAGAGAATTTTGAAACTGAATATCTGAAAAAAGCTAGGTCAATTGCTGCTCGAAGACCCATGATGCACGCCTCATACTCCGCCATATTGTTGGTGCAGTTGAAACATAGTCGGGTGGTGAATGGAGTATGAGAGCCTTTAGGAGATATGATCACGGCGCCAATGCCATTACCCAAAGCGTTTGAGGCTCCATCAAAGTACATAGACCATCGGGATCCCTCCTCAGGTCCTTCATCTGGTCCAGGTTCTTCGCAGTCAGTCACTATCATGATGCTCTCATCCGGGAATTCGAAGTTCATAGAATGGTAATCATCCACTGCTTCATGTGCCAAATGATCTGCTAACACACTTCCCTTGATTGCCTTTTGGGTCGTGTACTGGATGTCATACTCAGTCAAGATCATCTGCCATCTTGCTATTCTTTCGGACAAGCCAAGTTTCTCGAAGATATACTTGATTAGATCCATCTTTGATATCAATAGAGTAGTGTGAGTCACCATATACTGTCACATCCGGTGAGCAGCCCATGCCAAAGCGCAGCAAGTTTTCTCAAGAAACGAGTATCGGGTCTCGCAGTCGGTAAACTTTTTGCTAAGGTAATAAATGACATGCTCTTTTCGGCCAGACTCGTCATGCTGCCCCAGCACACACCCCATTGAGTTGTCGAGTACTGTCAAGTATAAGATCAAAGGTCTCCCTTCAACTGGAGGCATAAGAATGGGTGGCTCTTGGAGATATTCTTTAATCCTTTCGAAAGCGGCCTGGCATTCATAGTTCCATCTTACCACTTGATCTTTCTTCAGTAACTTGATGATTGGCTCACAAGTAGAAGTCAGGTGTGATGAATCGGGCAATGTAGTTCAGACGTCCCAGAAAGGGTGCTAACACCTTCCCTTTCTATAATCCACCCCCCGAACCCGAGAAATATCTCGAAAAAGAAATTTTTCTGTGCTTTTTTCCTTTCCTTGTTGGATAAAATAAAAGTCGGTGGTGACTCTTGCTTACCGCGACATTTTGCAAACAAAAAAACACAAAATTCAAACCAGCACTCCAAAAACAGTCAGTTCTTCCCACCGTATCACACATAATGACAAGGCCACCATTCATTGGAGTAGAAAATCTCAAAAATTAACTACCTTTCATAATGAAAAGGCTACCATTCATTGGAGTAACAAATCTCAACAACGAACTACCTTCCATAATGACAAGGCTACCATTCATTAGAGTAACAAATTTGAATCTTCTCTGAGAATTGATAGACTTATCGGGGAAGTACAGGTTGCTCAAATAAAGAGGCTTTCCACTTGTTGTTATGAGAAGGAATTGCGATAATGATTTCCTAGGGAAAGAAATAGGACTTCCTGGGGAAATGCCAATATATTCCTGCCGAGGGGCTGAAATCTTCACGCGGAAAAATAAATGCACATTCTCAAACCAGGGCACAAAGCTTGCAGGAATCAAAATAATAATATTGTTGGGGACCATAGATTCAATCCAGAAATAAACCGGAATGAATCAGTTAACCAAAATAACACCTCATGAGAAATAAACTCAATAGGGAACCACTTTCTATCCAGACAAAGAGCTGTACAGGAAGGCTAAAGCAAAAATTTTCCAGGAGGAATAATTCTGTGGGGAAATTGAAAGAATATACAGTTTTTGCCTAAGGTTGACATTCTATTGGGGGGAGGATAACCAACTCTGTAAAATAGGGTGATATGCCAACAAGATATTAATGAATGCAAATGAGCAATGATTTGCTAAATTTAACTATGCATGATGTATGTATGAATGTGTGAATGTTATCATGTATATGCTGACAAAACGGACATATAACATTGGGGATAACCAGACAAAACCAACTTGGGTAACGTTAATACTCGGCTAAATCACATCCAGGAGGAAAATTTCTCAAGAAAGTAAGCACCAACTGAGGAAACAAATTCCTATATCATGGCTTAACCCCACTGGGAAGGAACATAATCTGAAAATAATTAAATCTTAACAATAAATCAGTATAGATACATGGATATAACATCTTCCTCCAGGCTTCACCGGGGAACATCACACAAACTTCAATGGGGAAAAATAAATGTTTCAAGGTCTGTACTTCTACTGGGGATTGTAATACTGATTTCAATAGGGTAGATGAAAACCACATTATCGAGGTATCAACTGGGGATATTGTACTAAACTTCATTGGGGAGGGCAATACCACATCGTCGAGGGTAACCCAAAATATATTCTTCAATACTGAGAGTGATGGTTGTATCAACTTCTCTGGGGAGAAATTATGAAACTTCATGAGGACATCAATTTTCAGAGAGATACGTTATCTCAGCTTTACTTAGGGATTTAAGAAGTCAAACATTATAGCAAGAAATAAAACTTATGGGGATTTTAAATCAAACCCAACACTTGGAGGAAGAAAACCCAAAAAGTTGACAATTGTTTCAAACACTTCTTAGAAAGGATATTGCCCTTGTTTGGTTGCCTGGGAAGCAAACAACAATAATAATGCTAGCACTGCTAAGGGCGATCTTTTGTAAATGATTTCATCTCAGCAACAAAGGGAGAAGGGACTTTTGTCATATGAGTGAAGACCTTACTGGGGAATATGGAATAGAGACTTCATACCATGTAAACCCTAAATCGAAATGAACCAAAACTCGACTGGGGAAAACGGGATCACAAACCCAACACTGCACCACACATCAATTGGTATCATCTTCAATTATCTGAGGAACACAAGAAAGTCATACTTATACCAGCAAAATTGACCTGGGAGAGCCTTTATGGGGAATTCATGCTTCCAAAATTTCAGAGTTCGTCCATCCATGGAGTCACTATTTTTGTTCTCCTTTAGTCACAAAATCTAAAGCAAGAAGTAATTTGTAAATTCTTTTAAAAAAAACAATTTTGTTATTTAATCTATTTGCTTTGAAACTTACTATCAATAATAAATGAAGTCTTTGTAAGTAGAATAAAATAATAATTGCAAAGATTTGGATAAAAGCTCAAACTTTATAAATAGAATGGTAGTCTGCAAATGGATAGACTCCATAGATGATTACAAATTTTAGAAAATGGTAATATAATGGAAAAGATACATTGAAATACAATGACCACTATTCTCCCTAACAACTTTGAATTCCTGAGTAGTGACTTCAGTTGAAGAGTGGTGAGGATCCAAGAAGATTGTTGCTTCAATGATCAAGTCTTGTCTGATGCAGTTATTTTCTAGGAAATCCCTACCTTTTGCCTAGATTGCCCTTGCGGGTTTTCAACCTACCGAGAAAATTAATTCTATTTATGTCTCTAATTTTTACCTAGACCGCCCTTCTGGTTTTCGGCCTCCCGAGACACTCCTTTTTTCCTAAGACGCTCTTTCAAGTTTTCGTCTTAGCGAGATGTTCTTTTATTTCTTTAGGCGAAGTATTTCTTGACTGCATCAACATTCAAAGGACTTCAGAACTCCTCACCATCCATTGTTTCAAGAATCAATTCACCGCCAGAGAAGGATTTCTTGACAACATATGGGCCTTCAAAATTGGGAGTCCACTTGCCCCTAGAATCAGCGTCAAAAGACATGATCCTCCTGAGCACGAGGCCACCTTCTCTGAATTCATGAGGCTTGACCTTCTTATTGAAAGCTTTCTTCATTCTCTTTTGGTATAACTGAACATAACACAAAGTTGTCATTCTCTTCCCTTCAATCAAATTCAACTAGTCAAACCTGTTTTGGACCTATTCAGCCTCTGACAACTTGGTTTCCATTATCATGCGTAAAGAGGGAAGCTCAAACTCAACGGGGAGCACTGCTTCCATACCATACACAAGGGAGAACGGGGTTTCCCCTGTTGAAGTGCAGATAGATGTTCGATACGTATGCAAAGTAAAAGGGAGCATCTCATGCCAATCTTTATAAGTAACAACCATTTTATGGATGATCTTCTTGATGTTCTTATTAGCAGCTTCAAAATCCCCATTCATATTTGGCCTGTAGGGAGATGAATTGTGGTGGACAATCTTGAATTATTCACAAAGTTCTGCCATCATCTTGTTATTCAAATTTGAGCTGTTGTCAATGATAATCCTGTTTGGCATACCATATCGACAAATAAGATTGTTCTTGATAAAATGTACTACCACATGCTTAGTAACATTAGCGTATGAAGCTGCTACCACCCATTTGTTGAAGTAGTCAATTTCCACTAAAATGAAACAATGTTCATTCGACGCCTTTGGTTCAATCATTCCAATCATGTCAATACCCCACATAGAGAAAGGCCACGGGGAATAAATAACACTGAGAAGTGTCAGAGGCACATGAATCTTATCAGCATAAATCTGACACTTATGGAACTTCTTTGCAAATTTGTAACAGTAAGATTCCATTGTCAGCCAATAATAACCTGCCCTTAGCATCTTCTTTGCCATCGAATGTCCATTGGCATGGGTATCAAAGGAACCTTCATGGATCTCATGCATCAACATGTCTGCTTCGTGTCTATCCACACATCTGAGCAAGACCATGTCATAATTTCTTTTGTATAACACATCTTCATTGAGGAAAAAGCTACCTGCCAACCTTCTCAATGTCTTTCTATCTTTATTTGACGCACTGGCCGGGTATTCTTGAGTCTGGAGAAAATTCTTGATATCATAATACCAAGGTTTTTCATCTGACATTTCCTCTGTTATAAATACATGAGCCGGTCTATCCAAATGTCACACTATGATACGAGGCACATCGTTCCAAGTATTTATTTGATACATAGGTGCCAGAGTTTCCAAAGCATCCGCCATTTGTTTTTCATCTCAAGGAGTATGATGGAATTCAAATTTATTAAAGAAGGGTAATAATATTCTAGCATAGTCTTTGTAAGGGATCAAGCCAGGGTGACGAGTATCCCATTCTCCTTTAATCTGATTTACTACCAAAGCTGAATCACCATATACATCCAGAACTTTGATTCTAAGATCAATGGCTTCCTCGAGACCCATGATACAAGCCTCATACTCTTCCATATTATTGGTACAATCAAATGTCATCCTTGCCGTAAAAGGAACGTGTGATCCATGAGGAGTTATAATCATAACATCAACTCATTTCCCATAAGCATTCACAGCTTTATCAAATACTATACCCCACTGGGATTCAGAATCGAGGCCTTCCCCAGGAAAAGGTTCATCACAATATTTTGTTTTCAAGAACATCACATCCTCATCAGGGAAATCATATTTAACAGACTGATAATCATCAACCGATTGGTGAGCAAGATAATCTGCCAATACACTGCTTTTTATAGCCTTCTGAGTACGATATTCAATATCATATTCAGACAACAACATCTACCAATAGGAAATTCTCCCAGTAAGAGCAGGCTTTTCAAAATTATACTTAATTAGATCCATTTTGGAAATCAACCAAGTAGTAAGATTCAACATATATTGTCGCAACCGCTTTGCCGCCCAGGACAGAGCACAACATGTCTTTTCCAACATAGAATACTGTAAATCACAGTCAGTAAACTTCTTGCTGAGATAATAAGTGGTGTATTCCTTTTTCCCGTTTCATCTTGTTATCCCAAAATATAGCCCATAAAATTATCTAACACGGCCAGATACATGATCAATGGTCTTCCTTCAACGGGAGGTAGAAGGATTGGAGGTTCAAGCAAATACTCTTTAATACTCTCGAATGCCCTTTGGAAATCATCTGTCCATACACAACCCTGATCTTTATTTAATAACTTAAATATCGATTCACACGTTGCAGTCATATGGGAAATGAATCTAGAAATATAATTCAGACGTCCAAGGAAACCTCTAACTTGCTTTTCAGTCCTTGGTACAGGAATTTCTTAAATTTCTTTGACTTTATCAGGATCAACTTTAATTCCTTTTTGGTTGACAATGAAACCTAAAAATTTCCCAGATCGGACACTGAAGGTACACTTATTTGGATTCAAGCGGAGACGGTATTTCCTCAAACGCTGGAACAATTTCAACAAATCTTCTATATGCCCTTCTTCAGTCTGGGATTTGGCAATCATATCATCAACATATACCTCAATTTCCTTGTGCATCAGATCATGAAATAGGGTTATCATAGCCCTCTGGTATGTTGCACTAGCGTTCTTCAATCCTAAGGGCATCACTCTGTAATAGAATGTTCCCCAGGATGTGATAAACATTGTTTTTTCCATGTCCTCAGGAGTCATTCTTATTTGATTGTATCCGGAAAATCTGTCCATGAACGAGAATACTTTGAATTTTGCTGTACTATCAACCAACATATCAATGTGTGGTAATGGAAAATTATCTTTTGGACTAACTTTATTTAAATCTCTATAATCAACTCACATGCGAACTTTTCTGTCTTTCTTTAGTACTGGTACAATATTGGAAATCCATTGAGGGTACACTGATGTCACAAGAAAACTGGCATTAATCTTATTTAAGACTTCTTCTTTAATTTTTACTGCCATATCTTGGTGAGTTCTTCATAATTTCTGCTTGACTGGCGTGCACTCTGTCTTTAGCGGAAAATGATGCTCCATAATATTCGTATCCAAACCCGGTGTATCTTGGTCTGACCAAGCAAAGACGTCTACATACTATTTCAATAATTCAATCAACTTGCTCTTTACGTCGGGATGCAATAATGCTATAATCTTGACTTCCTTTGGATCTTCCTCTGAACCCAAATTGATTATCTCCAACGGATCTTTATATGACTAAATGGCATTTTCCTCGCGCTCGAGCAACCGTGAAACATCTTCTGAAATTTCATTATATTCTTGTTTATCGGCCACATACACAGGATATTCAAAGTTTGGAGAGGGTGTAGGGTCATTGTATACAATGGGTTTTTTAATTAATCTGTACGTATGATTTATGATTGCTTTTAGAAACTGACACATATATCAAGTGATTATGCAGATTTATTTACAATCATCATTTATTCCAAAAGGATTTTTTCTGATTACCATTTTTTCAAGAAAAAGCAGAAAATAAAAACACAATTTGGGAATCAAAGATAACTTTTATTAATGATTTTAATGATCAAAGCAAACAGATAAGCCCATAAAAAATCATATTTCACCTTGGGCAGAGTGGAATTTTTTGAAAAGATTAACAAAACAAATTACTTTGAGACATGGATGCAAGAGGGAACATCAATAGTAACCCAGTTCTGGACTCTGACCCCATGTGTCACATAATTCGGCATTTCCTGCTCTTCTCTATCCTCCACAATAGCATTGATCCTAGAAACAGTTGGATAAAGGTAACCTCCACTGTGGAAAATATCCTGATACTTGCCCAAAGCATACTTTGGCTTCACGTTGTCACCTTTATCATTCTTCACATAAAATCCCAAACCAACCCTACTCTTGTCCACCGACGGATCAACAATCTGTCCCCATACTTTACTAGGGCCATTACACACAACATACTGAGCATCTTTGAATGAAGCCATATAATTCTCATTCTCCCTTACATTATCAATGGATAAAGCTTGGAACAGAGTTCCAACAGAATCTTCTTCCGCTTCCACAACACTGAAAGAGGATAAATGAGATATTAACAATGCTTTCTCTCCATTTATGATAACCAACTTTCCTTAAAGCACGAACTTCGGCTTTTGGTGCAAAGTTGAAGTGATAGCCTCTGCCTCATGTGTCTATGGTCGTCCCAGTAAAAAGTTGTAAGCGGGCACAATATTCATGACTTGGAAAGTAATCTGAAACAAGTGCGGGCCTATGTGAATAGGCAGATCTACTTCCCTAATAACAGACTTCCTTGATTCATCAAAAGCTTTTACAATTATGCCACTTGGGCGCATGGGAGCTCCTTGATACTTCAGCTTCATAAGCGTGCTCCTCGGTATGACATTTAAGGCAGACCCATTATCAATCAGCATATTTGATAATGAATCATTCTTACAGTTCATGGATATATGGAGAGCCAGATTGTGATTCCTTCCTTCTTCAAGAAATTCGTCATCACAGAAACTTAGGTTATTACAGGATGTAATATTTCCTACCACACTGCTGAATTGGTCCAACGAAATATCACTTTCCACAGAGGCTTGATCCAACACCTCATCAAGGATTCTCTATGGGCAGAAGAATTCATCAGCAAGGACAAAATAGATATCTTTGAAGGAGTCTGCAACAACTGATCTACTATCCCATAGTCTCTCATTTTGAGAATCTTCAATATATCATCCACATCTTTTTCCAGAGTAGCACCACTGGATTTTCCTACTGCTTTCTTAGTTTTAACACTTTCGATAACCTTCTTATCGGCACTGACATTCCCTCGAATAATAGGTGTGAACACACGACCACTGCGGGTCACTCTACTGGTCTCAATAATATTCTCGACATTAGACAGAGGTTGGATGGGAACTTCCATACCAACCTCTAGAATTGTAGCATTGTACTTGTAAGGTACGACTTTGTTTAATTTGTAAGGAACAGGACCCGGCAAGCAAATCACTACTGGAGCAACAACTGGCTTGCTATAATATTCAATCTTGAAAGGGGAGGGACCACTGAAACAAGGCACAATTAAGTTCACCCCTTCTTCAGAATATTTGGTTATTGCAGAATCATTGCTAGAGAACATATCTTCATATGAGGAAAAGAATTCATCTGCAGAAGCGTATTCATCATCCGACTAAGTCTCAGCCAAGCAATCTTCAATCACATTAGTCACATGGTAATCATCTCTATGGCTTGAAACCTTGATGGTACCATTATCCAATAACAACTGAATACCTCTTTCTTACAATGTAACAACCACGAGAATCTCTGCAGCAAACCTGACAAGATCCATAATGGTGTTCTACTTGACCATCCATGTGGCAGAAGGTAGCATGCAACTGCACCAAATTATCATTCATATGGTTCGCGTCAAAGATCCGGAATTCTCCAGGATATCCAAAGACCATGTTCACTTCTTCCTCGTATTCTGCCCTAGGCCTGATTATATGACTGTGGCATTCATCCATCATTTCCTGTAAATCAGCATTTATCTTATCACACCTTTGTATATCAGTACTGCAGATACCACAACCAACATGGTCATGCGTACAGTAACTAAACTCACAAAGGTCGGCGTGCATCTTTACCAAGTCACCTCTGACCAGGTTGATATCGAAAATCCGGAAGTCCCCCAGACAACCAGCAACCATGTTGACAACATTTGTTCCTCCATGCTTTGGCAAATGATTATCTTTTACATTAGGTCCGACATCTTTAAAGGACAAAAGGCCAGATATCACCATTTTTTGTACCTCCGATTTCAGAGGATAACAGTTTTCTACATTGTGCCTTGGTGCACCCTGATGAAAAGCACATGTCTGATCTGCCTTATAATACCAAGGCAAAGGTGATGGTATAGCAGGGGGTGGCCTGGTCTGAACCAACTTTTTTTGAATCAATGCTGGGAGTAACTCTGCATAACCCATAGGGATAGAGTCAAAATCCCCTCTCCTCTGATTATGCCCTTGATTTCCCTGAGGGGCTGGTTCTTGATAAGCCACTGCGGTCCGAGCCATATTGACAACTGGAGTTACCGAAGCAACCTATTGGTGGCACTGATGATTTCTTCTAGGTGGATTAACCCTTCTCTCTTGAATAACAACATTTGTATCTCCTTCTTTATTTTTAGCAAACCCGTATGATGACTTCTTCACACTACCAGAATTGTCACTTCTTGTTAAGCGACCCTCTCTTACAGCTTCTTCCAAACGGACACCCATGCCCACTGTTGTACCCCAAAATTTGCCCTCCCATTTCCTTAATATTTTCTCACCACAAGACCCTTGGAGCTCAAGATCAAGTTAGGGTTTACTCTGCTCAAGACTCCTCCTTGCACTGTTGACCCAAATTAGGGTTTGTGTTTGCACAAAGATGTTTTGACCTAAAATGCCGAAGATGACTTTCATGCTTCATGTTGGACTCACAAGTTTATCCATACCAAGTTTCAAGCCTTGATTCCAATCTTTGCCCAGTCAATTGGACAGTTGACCTAGAAATCAGCTGTATTGGGGAAAAAGTCAACTATGGTCAATTGACAGTCAAACCTCATGATTTTTGACCCACATCAACATTATGAACTCATATGGACCATTTGATCAAGTTTGGATCATAATTCCACAAGAAATTTGATCAGATCACCAAAAGGGCAAAATGGTCATTTTTAGGGTTTTGACTGCACAAAGGCAATTTTTGACTGTTTGACCTAGCCAATGGCAAACCAAGCTCACATATGGACTCAAGGACCCAATGGCATTGTCTTGACACATTCAACAAGTTCAAAAGATCCCAAATGCACAAGATTAACAGATGAATTTTCCAATCAACTGAGCAAAATTTGACTGTATACTGAAAAGTCAAACTTTGACTTTTTGGTCAAAATCAAGTGTCAAGATTCATTTTTCATCAAAACATGTCAAATTATGAAACTTTTTCATCAAGAAATCAAAAATCACAAATTAGGGTTTGAAATGAAGAAATTTCATAACTTAGAATTTTTCTAAGTTATGAAAATTCCTAATTTTTTCCTAACTTTGTCCCATTTTTTCATCAAGATACATTTGGATTCAAACAAAACTCAAAACATGAAAGTTATAGTCCATTGCAAAATCTAAAACTTTGATTCACAAAGTTTCCTCAAAATAAGCTTGTAGCTCAAGTTATGATTTTTGGAACAAGGGTGCAAAACATTCTTAACTTAGAAATATTTTGACCTATTTTAGGCAGGATTTTTGCCTAACTTCATGACAACTTTTCACATGCTTCCACTTGGAATTTCAAATTGCATTACAAAGATGGATTGTAGTACACATTCCAAGCTTTCCAAAATGTCCAAGAACTTCTGAAACACCCTTGTGGTTAGGGAGAATCGAATTTGTCAATATGGGCAAAAATTCACTTTGTTCATGAGCCATTTCCATGTTCATAACTTTGCATTTTTGAACTCAGCATGTTTCAACCTAGTTACAGGCCTCTAATCTCATTTACACTCAATAATTAAATGCCAATCCATTGTGTTCTAGTATTATTTTGCTCATTTGGTCATTACATGAAGAATTAAGCCATAAATGGAAAAAGCAAGTTATCCATTCTTGTAAAGTGGCACTTTATGTCAAGTTTGCAATCTATGAGGTACAATGCAGATCTTTGAGGCACAAAGGCATGGACATATCCCACTGATCAAGACTAACATTTACAGCATACTTGAGGGGCCTGTGGTAGCATAGAATCCAATTTGACAAACTTTGCTTATCTAAGAAGAAACTTGCATTTTGAAACACAACATTACATTCCTGTCAACACAAGCCTAAGCAAACATTGTGAACACATTCCATACATCCTAACTGAGCTAAAACACGAGCCAACCACCTCCAATACCTCCTCAAACACAGAAACACCTCCTTGCTGCAAAAACAAAGTCCCTTCTGCAACTTGACTTCCACAAACACTTCCACTCGTGCGTTTTGGCTGAAACCTTTGCAAACACATTTCATAACATCCATACAAACTATTCCAAGCATTGAACTGGAACTGTAACAGCCATAACCAAGTGTGCCATTTTCATTTTTCATCTGTGCAGGTGAACTTCTGTAGCTTGATATAGCAAGATTCAAAGCACACCAAGCATTGAAATAGCATCCCTGGACTTCAAGCAAGCTGTACAAGTCCTCACATTGCCTTGAAAGTACCTCCATTGTCATACACGATTCAAGCTGAACATGTAAGCTTTTGAACTTCTATCTCTCTATCCAGGCATAGTTAGGATTAAGTTTGTGAAGAAAGCATGTTCTAATCATAGCCCTGAAGCCATCCATATAGTTACTTTTCATTTATATTGTGTGTGTTAAGAGAATTTTGAAACTGAATATCTGAAAAAAGCTAGGTCAGGAATTGGGGGAGAAGAAATTCTCTCTCATTTCTGAGAGTTAGATCATGTTCTTGGTATGTATGGATTCGTGATTTGATGCTTGACATTTTTTGTGTTATAAGTTTGTGTTAAAAATCAAAGAATCAGGATGTTTGAATCAAGCAAGAAGCGCGCGTTTTTTAGAACAGGGATGGCTGGAGGTTGAAGAAGCTTGTCCTTTGGGATGGGCCTGACCTTTTTTCTATTTGCACCACTTTTCCACACTTGCACCCCCTTGGCCCATTGTGTTTATTTTTATCATTTTTTGACTTTCTCTTTTTGTTTCTGACTCATTATTTTTTGCCAAAATATAAAAAAATATTAAAAACATTTTTTCAACCATTTTTGCATTTTATTTGGATTTTTGTTTGTTTTATTTGAATTTATACATGTAAATAAACATATTGCCTTTTATTCAAAAAATACAAAAAATAATACAAACACATTTTGTTTTCTAATTTTATTTTATTTTACCTTTTGAAAACATTTTCTAAAAATATACCCTTTTTTTTGTAAATAATAAATATTTTATTTTTTGTACATATTTAATATATTTAGTAAATAATATAAATACTTATATATTTGTTAGAATATTTAGGATAAAAACATAAAAATAATACATTTTTATTTTTATTAATATTTAACCTCAAAAATCACTTTTTTACAATATACTTTCTTTTTATTTATTTTTTGTACATAATTAATAAATATTGTATATATTAAATAATTAATACCTTTTATTTAGCAAAATTAGGGTTTTGCCCTAAACATAAAAATACCCAAAAATTATCCTTTTTATTTTTGTTTATTTGTCACATGAAAAACCCTTTTACATATATATATAAATCATTTTTTGCATCTTGCATATTTATTTTATTTTATTTAATTATTGTACAATTAAATACCTTGTAAATTCCATTTGGATTGTAATAGTTTAGATTTAAATTTCTTGCTAAAATATCCCCATTTGAACATTTGTACCCCCCATCCCATATTTGTGTTGTAATAATTTAGGACCTTTAAATTCCGCATTTTAAAAGTTTTCTAAATATGCCATGATAGACTTAGGGTTTTGTATGCAAAAATCAACCAAACAAATAGCTTGACCTAATTCAAAGATAACAAAGCATGAAAATGGACAACACCAATCACACTTGCACCCCTAGGGTTACTCCACTTGTTACCTTCAATAAATGGGCCATGTTGCATGTTAGGTGTCTTTGGCAAAACAAAACAATTCAATGATCATAGTCCCTCGATGATGCTTTCGAAAGTTGCCTAAAAATGATCAAATCCCTTAAAGGAAAAGTTGCCCAAAGACACTTGGCACCATTGCAATCATGGTCTAAACGATGACCCGCGCCTGTCCCGTTAACATCCTAACACAAGATTGTCCACCAAATACAATGGTGGAACAAAATTTTTAAAAGGGTTAAAAACATAGAGAAAAACCTTTGAGTAAATTTAGGGGTAGACAAAACTCTTAGTTACTTGATAAACTTGCAAACAATCCTTGCCTACTTTTCAAAACACACATCACAACACAATTTCAAAACAACTTTCAAAAACATTGAAAACTTTTCAAAAGATAAGTACACCTTTGTATACATCCCAACATGGATCATTGCAAAGGTTGCCACCACATTGGCCTCTTTTCAAAACATTTTCAAACCCACACACAAAGCACCATTTCAAAAATCAAGGCAAGTTGATCTAAGAAAGTAACTAAGAGCCCATGGATAACCATGGATAAAAAGGGTGCTAATACCTTCCCTTTCTATAATCTACTCCCCGAACCCAAGAAAACATCTCAAAGGTTTTTGCTGTGCTTTTTAACCTTTCCTTAGGATAAAATAAAAAGTCGGTGGCGACTCTTGCTCAACCGAAACATTTGCAAAAACAAACGCAAAACCTCAAGTCAGTTCTCCCACTGTATCACACCCACCATCTCGGTAAAATCACTTGGTGCACTCACCACTATTCTTTCATAATAGAAAGCACCTAGAATCTTCAGAAAAATCTTAGTCATCTCTTTTTCTTCCGTTGGAGGTATCACTTGGGCGGCTATTTCATGCCATCTCTGTGCATATTCCTTAAATGGATCTTTGTCCTTCTGGACCATTTCCCTGAGTTGATCACGGTCAGGTGCCATGTCCATATTATATTTGTACTGTCTAATAAATGCTTCACCCAAGTCTTTGAAAGTATGAACATTGGCACTATCCAGGTTCATATACCATTTCAATGCTGCACCAGTCAATATGTCCTGGAAGAAATGAATTAACAGGCGTTGATCATAGGTGTGAGTAGACATCCTTCTCACATACATCACTAGGTGAGCACGAGAACAATTATTGCGCTTGTACTTCTCGAATTCCAGTACTTTAAATTTCGTAGGTATTTTCACATTTGGAACCAAACACAGATCATTCACATTCTGCCCAAACAATTCTTTTCCTCTTAGGGCCTTCGACTCTTTCTGCATATTATCAAACTAATCCTGAAAATCGTCCATTCGATCATAGACACCCAATATTTCACTTGGTGAAGGAATAGGGCGATAAACTTCATCATTAGAAAATGGTACATCATTCACCGAAGGAGGTGCGGCATAGTGAATCTCATTTCTAGTAGCAAGAGTAATATGCACTACAGGAGGTGCAGGTGCAGATGCAGGAGCAGCAACAGCCTGAGCAAATGGAGCAACCTCAGCATATTGATTATAAGCCTCTGGCATGAAGTTCTCTGGAATTCCCCACGGATAACCCTGAGGCATACGATTCTGAACAACAGTAACTGGAGTAAGAGAAACAGGAACTATCGGAGCTTTGGAAGTAACCGTTGTCTATTGAGGTTGAGAAAGTGGTGGCTGATTCTGAGCAACCACCAACGATTACATAAAAGAAGTGAGATTGTCCATACCGGCCTTCAGAGCAGTAATTTATTGGTGTAACTCCCGATTCTCTTGTTCTAGATTATCCATCTTCCTTCTGAAATTAGCTCGAGTATTGTACCAGTGAGACAACTTGCTGAATGAAGTAAAGAAGCACAGTAAGGCACCTGGGTATGAACAGAAATGCAAGAAGTATTTACAATATGATGCATTATATGCAATGCACATGATTTATTTTATTATTAATATTTCAAGGAACTCAAAGATTTATAGTCAATTTGCAAATATTAAAGTACTAACACATTTGAAATACTGAAAATCTCATTATAATAACTTCAAAATAGATTACAACTTTTAGTACAAGTTCCAATAATTCCAAGTACAAGATAAGATAAAAATATAAGACCCTAAGAAAGCAAAGCTGATGAAGATCACTCCACACACTGACGTTTTCCTATGAGTCTTGCAATTTGAGCCTTCAACTGCTTGTTTTCTTCTGCATACTTGTTGGCGACCTCTTTCCAATCACCAGAGTCAGGAAGTGAGCAACTAAGTCTTGATTGAACTCTAGAGTAAAATAAATCCTCTTTCCTCTCCATCGTCTCTACAACACGACTCTCAAGAATCTCGATCAGGTCATCTTTCTCCTTCAAGTATGCTTGGTAGGACACCTCTAAATTCTGACACTTATTCTTCCAAGCTTCCTTTTCCCGCTGCATCCTAACTAGGGAAAGCTGAAGCTCTTCCACATTATCTAATATGGGAGGTGTGGTCTTCATAAACATGTCAGGCATGGGTGCTTCACGGGAATACGACATCTTTAACTGGATGCCTCTTGCTTGTACCCACTGAAGATAAGGCTCCAAAGAAATATCCCCTCTAGGTCCCAAGTCCTTCATACTCTTCCTGTGAATATGATGCCAAGCTTTTTCAATCTCCTCTTTAGCTTCCTTATGGACCTCTCCCTATTTAAGGAAGAAACCACTTAGATGAATACTATTTGGATTATCCCTCACCGGATATCCAAGTTGTCGTCATGCAAGAACGGGATTATAGTTAATTCCTCCCTTTGTACCAAGAAGAGGTACATCGGGGAAACTACCACAACTGTCAACAATCTCTACGTCATGGTAAGCCTGATGATACCAAAAAATATCTGAATGAGCGAGGTCCATAATCTTCGGAGCCCAACGAGGCTCCTTTCTGAAATCTAAGAAAGCATCAGATCAAGGTAAGTGAGAAATAAACCACTGATACAACAAAGGCATGCAGCAAATGATCATCCCTCCATGGTAAGAATCTCGAAGATGAATAAAATAATAAGCATCACCCAATAATGTAGGGACTGGATTCCCAATCATAAAGATCCTAATGGCATTGATATCCACAAACTTGTCGACATTGGGAAATAAGAACAACCCATAAGCAAATAGAGCAAAGATGGCCTCAAAAGCAACCATGCTCTTCATCCTAGCAAAATAGCGAGCTTTCTCCAACAAGAACTGAATAGGTAATCCTCTAATCCCTCATTTGGTAGTCATGTGGGCTTCAACCTCGGACTTCCCCAAATGGATCAAAGCAGCAATCTCATGAGATTTTGGCTCCCCCTCTAAACCAATAAAAGGAACACAAACGGTAATAGGTAAACCCAGTAGATAAGAATACTCTTCCAATGTAGGCATCAACTGATAATCAGGGAAAGTAAAGCATCGATACATCGGATCATAGAACTGGACCAAAGTCGAGAGAATACCCTCCTTTATCCTGAGCTTTATAAGAGAAAAGATGGACCCATACTTTCTTTGAAAATTTGTAGAACTCTCAATCTCGGGAATCAGACTCATCAATTCATCCATCTCGGGATCTTTGAAATTGTACTTCTTAGTCTTTCTTTTTCCGTAATCCATGGTCAAAAGTACCAGAGATATTCACAAAGATGCAACTTTAAGTCCCTTGAAACATGATGTTTTAAAAGATGCTCATGGGTGCATGGATGCATGATGCAACAATCATACACAAGATCACAAACATAGGGTTCATAGGTTCAACGTCACAAGCATGAGGTTGAAGGTACTACCCATAAGGTATGATCTAGAAGTTTATCACCTGCCGAACAAGGTTCTAAGAGGCTCCCAGAGTCTACATCCTTCATTCAGATATTACCAACGTCCCGATTAACTCGATAATTAGCAATATTCTCAGGAAAAACTCGTCCAAGCGTAGTATCGTGTGACAACATTTCAGAATTATTCCTTCATAGCTTCCGCACTACACCTAAAAGTCCAAGATGGGTTAAAGGTTCTACGGTCCTCAGTTTCAGCAGGCTCCTAGGTCGAAAGTAGCACGTCTTCTCAATTACTCGGTAAATGACACTACAGTCGAAGGGGCCTCCACTAAGTGAGGGATCTCATGTCTCCTTTTTTGGGATTACTCCCTCAAAGTTAACATGACTATACCGCCCGTCCTATCTTAAGTTTGCTCAAGTCCAGGTAGATGACTTATGAGAAATTACCAAGCACCCTGAAAACCATAAAAATCCAGACAAATATACATACATCACATAACATACAACAACTAATAACACATACACAAATAAAAAAGACAAGCTCAGCCAGCTTAGGGATGAACCAGCAATGGGTCGATCTTTCCCTAGTGAAGTCGCCATTTTTTCTGTAGCTGTAGAAAGGTTAAGTGTGATACGGTGGCCAGAACCGGGACTGTTTTTAGGAATGCAGGTTTGCGTTTTGCGTTTGTGTTTTCAAAATGTCGCGGTAAGCAAGAGTCAGCACCGACTTTTATTTTATCCAACAAGGAAAGGAAAAGCACAGAAAAATTCCTTTTTTGAGATATTTCTGAGTACGGGGGGTAGATTATAGAAAGGGAAGGTATTAGGACCCTTTCTATCCGTAGTTATCTACGGGCTCTTAGGTACTTTCTCATCATTTTCAGAATTGCTTCTTTGTGTTTGTGTGATTTGAAAAGCTTTTATTTTGACTTTGATTTAACTCTTGCTTCTGTCTTCAAGAGTGTTACGAAGTGTTTTTGAAAACTTTGTTTGTAAAGGAGTGTAAGTGTGAAAAAGTTTGTCTGGATTGAGCAAGTACTTAAGAACTAATCTACCTACTCGAAAAAAGAATTTTTCTATGTTCGTTTCCTTTAGACAGCGCTATCCCACTATTAGTGAGTAGGTAGCACCGTTGTTGGAGCTTGAGGGTCAATTCGAAAGGGACGTACGGTCACTAAAGCAATGTTAGGACGTCTTAGTAATAACCCTAATGTCTTAAGATCATTTATTCGAGGCAACAATTCTGAGGCAACCATTCTGAGGCAACTTTCATCTTTGAGACAAAAGGACGACCACTAAAGTATCCTACACCTAATGACCGTTTACCGAAGGCAACCGAAGTGGGAGTGTACCCTAGGAGTGCGCATGTGCGAGTGATTCAATTTCAGATTCTTATCTTTGCACATTTTAGGGTTATCTAACCGTTTTAAAGTTAATCATACATTCTTGTCATGCATCATAATATCATACATCTAACAGTTTAATATTTTGCGGATTTTAAAGTGCGGAAATTAAACTACGCTATTACAAGGCTTCGTGTATTTACATAGCCAAAAACAAACCCTTAAAAATAAAGCGATAAATGAAAATAAAAGACCTAATTAAACTATTACAACTTGTGAGCAATTACATTAATAGAATAAAAAGTAAAACAATAAAGCGCGCGCGATGAAGTTAATAACGATAAAAAATTAGGGTTTTGACCCTTCTTAACCTATTCGAAAGAAAAAATGTTTTTGTGATTTAATTATTTTTTAAGAAAAAGGAATTAAGTTTTTAAATTAAATACACAATTAATTAGCTAATTAAATTAATTAATGAAAATAAATCAATAGCCTATTTTTGTGTTTTGTTATTTTAAGAAAAAGAAAATATAATTAAATTAGAAATAAAACCCTAATTGTTCTAATTAATTTTAATTCATTTACAAAAAGAAATTAAAGTTTACCTAAAATTAAAATCTAATTAAATTAATTAATTTATTGATAAAAAATAAACCTAAGTCTAATTGGGTGAAAAATATTTTTATGTGATTTTTTGATAAAAGAAAAATTAATTTTGTTAGTAAAAATAAATAAGTAAATTAAATAAAATATGAAAAAGAAAAGATATAGAGAAAATGGGCCTGGGAAGCAATCTGAAGGAGGTGTGAAAATCAGGTTTCTGGGCCCAAAACCAAAGGTCCACGTTGACCTCCTGAGATCCCATGCATTTGCTTTGACCATGCCTTTGGTGCTCCTTCATTGATGGCCTTTGGATCTGGCCATCTGGCCACTTGGCAGGCTGGATGATGAGGTCCCATGATGCACCTTGGTCTTTGGTGTGCGCTGGATTATCTGAAAGAAAATAATATGAAGAAATTGGGGGACCTGGGATTCGAACCCAAGCCCCAAGGCATGTTCCAATGACCTGGCCACCAGCTGAGCTAGTTGTTTTTATTGTATATAAAATAAGCGTAAAATATAATATGGGAAACAACAAAGCATTAAATCTATGCGCGCGAAAATTCAAATGGACGAGTGGTTGCTTGGCACATCTTCGTCTTCTCCAAGGATCTGTTGTTTTAGACAACAGGCCTTTACCAACGGACACTCACCGTAGCTAAAAACCTGGGCATATCAAAAATCATGTACAAGCACAATAAATCAATGGTGATGGTACCAATCCATTCATCTCAGTCTCACGAACTTAATGACACCCTAATCGTGGCCCAATTTCACCTGTACACCAAGACCCCAAATCGGAGCTACAAACCCTAACAATGACAAACTCTAATACAGGCCATGAAAATGCAATTAAATATTACAGACAGTTTGCAAATGTTCCAAAGATCAAGAATATATGATTAATTCGTGCTATCAATGTCTAAATCATGAAATTCGAATTCAAGAAAAGCCCAAGGTCGTGGCTGACTTACAGTGAGTTTCAAGGCCTGGAAACGCTTGTTCTCGATTGGTTTTGCTTGCTGGTGATCCCAGGAAGCTATTGGGATGGGCATGAAGCTTTTAAATTGCCTAGAACAAAGAATTCGACTCAGCACTTTTGTTGTGATTTTTCAAGTTCTGTTCTTCTTCTCACGCCTCTTTCTAGCCTTCTTTTTGGTCTGCAATGGTTCAATATATATCAAGGACTGAATCAGGGTTCCAAAACTGATCTCAATCTTCCTCCATCAATGTCTTTGATTTGGATTTGATTCACTTTGAATATATTTCTAAAATTAGGAAAATTCAATCTTTTTTTGCACACAAAGCCTTGGCACGAATTTAACCTTAGGCTAGATGGATGTAGGACTTGAAATAAGCACAAGATCTTTGAATTTCAATGTTTTGGTTTTTCTATGATTTGTTTTGATTTAAAATGATTTAATTCAAATAAAAATCAAAATAAATAATAAAAACAAGATAATGACAAGTGGAAAGGGCTAGGGCTCGTGGACCATGTTTCCAACTCAAAACAAGTGCAAAAGATTAGGCCCATTAAGCAAAATTTGCAATTTTAGGCATAGTTGACTTTTGGCAATTTTACAAAAAAGGTCAACTTCACCAATGCATAACTTCCTCAATTTTGACTCTTTGGAGGTGTTCTTGGACTTTTTAGAAATCTTGAGATGTCCTCTAAGAAACCCTTTTGGTCTCATATCAATTTGATATTCCATGCTCATGTATGAAGCTTTGACAAAAAAGGTGTTTTTGTTGACTTTTCAAAGTGACCTATAATGTCCAAATTCATAACTTCTTATGAGTGCATATTTTGAACTTTGGAGATGAATATGGATTGTAGGGAATTTAATACTATTCAAAATGAGCTTTGGATGGGTCATTTCTCATAAATCATGAGAAAGTTATTCTTGGTCAAATTTGAGTTGACTTTTCCTACAAAACCCTAATTTAGCAACTTTTGGTTCTTGATGAATTATGAGCAATCCTTGATGAATCATGATCAACCCTTGATCAAATGATGAAATATACTTCAAAATGAAGATGTTGACCAAAAATATTGAAGGTTGACT
This sequence comes from Vicia faba, assembly GCA_948472305.1. Lineage (NCBI taxonomy): Eukaryota > Viridiplantae > Streptophyta > Magnoliopsida > Fabales > Fabaceae > Vicia > Vicia faba. The sequence goes on from OX451735.1 coordinate 369,471,972, forward strand.
GTATATGGGCCATAATTGACTTTTGCCCTAGCATAGTCGATTTTCAGGCCTTTGAGCAATTGACTGAGCAAACTTTCTCTGTAGGGCTTGAAACTTGACATGGATGATCTTGAGAAAATATTAGGACAATGGTGAGAATTTGGGATCCCTTGGACTCAAGTATCTTGATGCAACATAAAACCCTAATTTGAGGTAGACTGCCTTTGGAAGAAGCTTGTCTGGTCAACCCTTGGACTTCCTTGAGACCCTTGAAGATCTTTCTTGAAATGTTTTGAGAAATATGGGAGGGAAAATTTTTGGGTACAACATTGAGACTAAGCCATTTGATTGACTTGACTCGCACATATCAAAATAAAAATCGCCATTGTGCTATATTGTTTCCAAAGGAATGAGAAAAGAGAAAATAACCCAGAAAGAGGGGGAGAGAATCTAAGTTCGGGGGTTGGTTATCCAAAGGGAAGATATTAGAACCCTAAACATCTACGGTACTCCACAGGAACCTCTTTGGAAATTTATGTATTTTGGCTATAAATTTTGTACAAAAATAGATCGTGGAGATGAGAAAAGAAGTATATTTTTATGGTTTTTGCACCCGCTGCGGTTGCAAATCTTTAGTGCCTATGTACCACCTTCCGTGCAATAGGGGATCAGGGTACTCGTAGTTCACCTTTTAAAATTTAAAAAAAAAACACAAGTGTGTTGGTTAATTTTAAGAGACGAGATGATATCGTCTTATCCGAGTGGAAGAACATACTTACTACCCACGTTTATGAGAAAGGAGAATTTGCGTCATCTAAAAGTGAAGGATATAGATTGGATTTTAAAATCAACAAAGCCTCACTCAACATCCAAGTGGAAAATATATCACTTCACTATATATCGTAGAAGTATAGTAGCTCACATCACTACAAGGATTGACAAGAGTCTAATATTTTGAGGAATCTCAAAGTGGAAAAATAATTTGAATGAGATTTATTGACTTTTAGTCTTCTTAGAAAAATGTCAAAGTATTGTTAAATTGTTTAATGAAAATGTTTTTGGAAAATGCATGGACATAAGTCCAAGTTTATTGTGAAAGCAGTTCAAGTTTAGAAAACAAGAATAATTTTGAAAAGGAGGGAGAATATTTTTGAAATTAAAGAAGATGGGAGGAGATGAAGGGACTATCCTAAAGCATAAGGTAAAAGCTAAGGAAAAGAACCGTCTAACAAACAAGAAGCCAACACTTGACACAATAAGTCAATGTAGAATTCCCATCCTTTGGATTGAAACCAAACAAGCAAAGATAATAAACCTCTTATGAAAACCAAGCTTCAAATACATTAAGTCTTCATAGACAAAGCAGAGGAACGACTGTATACAGATGAATTCCCGGTCACAGACAAAGCATGTAATCACAATAACCTGCACACAAAGCAAACAAAAAACCCAATGTCTTGGGGTAAACCCCAAGAGCTCCAGACAAAATAACAATTGAGGTCACAAGGTAGGTCAAAGTCTCTAATCCTAAGTCCAAGAAGTCAATCACTCCATAATACCAAGGATAGTAACCAAATAGTCCAAGTAACATTAAAGTTTTTTATGTTTCAAGTTAATTATTAGGTATCTTCAAAAAGAAATGAAAGGGCTTAATTGAGCAAAATTAAAAAAATGACATAAAAGTAAATGCTCAAATAAGTAAAGATAAAAAAACTTGAAATGTAAATGCTAAAATAAATGTGCTTAAAGTAAAGAGTATAAAGTAAAGGCACAAAATAAAGTCAATTGTTAGAAATTAGAAGTTAGTTGAATGACCATCTTGAAAATTACATTTGAAACTCATTAGAGGATTGATAAAACCAAAGTGTGATACGGTGGCAGAACAGACTGTTATATACTGGTTTTGCATTTTTTGTTTGCAAATGTCGCGGTAAGCAAGAGTTGCCACCGGCTTTTCTTTTATCCAACAAAGGAAAGGGTGAAAAGAACAGAAAAAGACCTTTTTCGAGATTTTCTGAGTAAGGGGGGTAGATTATGGAAAGGGAAGGTATTAGCACCCTTTCCATCCGTGGTTTTCCACGGGCTCTTAGGTACTTGCTCATTTTTTTTGAAAACTGTTTGTGTTTGTGCGTTTTGAAAGATTTTTGTTTGCTTTATGGTAACTCTTGTATCAGTCCTCAAGAGTGTGATAAAGTGTTTTTGAAAATCGTCTTTGAAAAGTGTGTAAGTGTGAAATAGTTTAAGTTTGAGTAAGTATCCAACAGTTATATACCTACTCGAAAAAATATGTTATTTTCCTCCTTTCCTTTAGATAGTACTATCCTACTATTAGTGAGTAGGTAGCCCTATCGTCGGATGTTGAGGGACTATTGAAAGGGACATTATGGTCATTGAAGGCAACGAGTAAGGATATCTTAGCATTTCGAAGGGACTGTCATCATATAGGCAACATCGAGGGACAAGTGTTGTACCCTAATTTTTGCCCCTAAGATCCCTTCATCAACAACGAGTAAGGATCCCAAAGCACCTTGACTTGTTTTCTTTTGTGATCATGAATATTTTGCTTTGATTTTCTTTCTAATTAATAAAATGAAATGTTGGTTTGTCTTACTTATTAATAATGTAGGTAAAGGAAATGAGGTTTAACAAGTTGTTTCATGGGTTCATGAGTTTATTTCCATGACCTAGTCAATAAATCTTGAGAAATTCAAACCTCACCATTGAAGTTGTTTTGGGAGAAATGGCATGACTAGGCTTATTTTGGTTCAACATATTTCAAAGTTATCAAAATTAATTCAAAAGTACAAGAGGTTGAGGGAAGAAGTTGTCATGATTGGACAAGGTCTTGTTCCTATTGGTCACAAGAGCACATTTCTCTCAAATTTCAATATATGGAAGTGGTTTTTGTGGCTATGAGTCCTCATCATCATCCTCAACAACTTCTATTCATAAATAAATAATATTGGCACAAGAATTTTGTTCAAACTTGTCAAAGTTCCTCAAAGCATTCTCTTGATCTATGAGCTAGGGTTTTGAACTTCAAAGGAGCATATCTTGCTCACCTTTTGGTATTTTTGAATGATTCTAAAGACATTCTTCTCTTCAAAGGGTTATCAACAAATCACCTCAAAAGTTCCAAAGAGTTTTCATGTGGAAGGAACTTGGTGAAGAAGAAAGATTACAAGTCATCTAGATGAATCCACAATTTTCTATATATGAATTCAAATGGTCATAACTTAGTCAATTTTTATCACCTTGAGTCCATTCTTTTTCCATGATGATCTTAAAGATGTTTACTTTATTCCTTCTTTTATGTGCAAAGTGAGTAAATGGATGGAAGTTTCCTTAAATATGCAAAAGATTATAGGTCATTTCATGATTTTTGGCCAACTTCAACAAGTCATAACTTGCTCATTTTTTGGAGATTTTGAGTGGTTCAAATTTCAAAATGTCATTCAAGAGATCTACTTCATTCCATATTTTTTTCAAGAGAAAATTCTAAGTGGAAGGCCATGTTTGGATACAAAAGATTATAGGTCATTTTTGAAGAAGAATTTGAAATATTTCTAAGTATGGAAAGTCAACTCTTTTTCTTCAACTTTGACTCCATGTAACTTTCAGCTCAAACATCCATTTGATTCCATTCTTTTTCCATTGCAAATCTTGTAACCTCATCTTTCCAAAGCATCAAGAATTATGCCCTAAGACCCCTTGAGTTGGAAATTCCATGGATTTGAATTTGGTAACTTGAAACTGAATTTTTCACAAAGTCATAATTTTGAAATCCATAATGTGACTTCTAAACACAAGATTTATGCGTGTTTTTGATTTAAACTTGATTAGCAAACTTGCCAGAAGTGATTAGCACCCCAAAACGCAAGGTTTGGCTGAGTTTTGATGGAAATGAAGTCACATTTCACTCGTGCTCGACCTTCACTCAATTTCCCTCCAAACTTCCTTGTTTCTTCAAATTTTCATTCCCATTCACTTCCCTATAAATAGAGGGTCATTCCCCATCCATTTTCCCAAGCTTAGAGAGCCAAGAACACCCTGCAAAACCTCACACGAACCCACTTTTTTTGAATTCTATTTCTGAGATTTAAGCTTCCTTTTCCAAAATTCTTTGCGCATTCATCATCCTTGAGCATCATACAAATTCTCCAGCACTTAAACCAATCAAAACGAGTCATAATTCAAGCTACAAAAGTCCAGTTTCAGAGCTTCTTACTTGAACTTCGAAAAGGTAGAATTCTCCACCATTTGGATCCAAATCAAGCACTAATATATTCTACTCCTTCTTCTAATTCTAATGCTACTTACAATTTTTAAATCCATTGAGAATTGAGAGAGAATTCTCAAATTGAAGGTGCTCGCTATTTTCTGGGTTTTTGATTCATATCTCTCTCCATACCTTATATAAATTTGGTGCGATGGTTGTGTTAGAATCATCTTGAAAAGACGAGTTTAATGATGCTAGCCTAGGATCCTAATTTTTCCATTTGAAGGATCTCACAAAATCCCCATTGCAGGGTGTCTGGAGGTTGAAGACGATGACATGTCTCGTCTCAGCCAATGATAGTGTGCCAAACGTTTTAATTTCATTGGTTGCCCTTTTTTTGATCACATGTGTGTTTCACTAAGGTCCATATCAAGCACAATGCGTCTGGTCCATTAGATTAGCTTACTAACGTATTTTTGACTAAGATCTGATGGTCCACATCTTTTTGGTTTTATTTTATTTTCTGATTTTATATTTTTATTGATTAAATTTTCAAAAATTCATAACTCTTTTATTTTTTATCCCAAAATTATGAAAAAATTTACAAAAATACTTTGAATTATTTCTAATCTCATGACTATTTTTTCACATTTTTATTTTAACATTTGGTATTTTTTTATATTTTTTTGTATTATTTGCTTTCTTTTAATTAACTAAAAAATACTTTCTGACATTTTTTAATTCTGGAAAAATTCATAAATATTATTTTGCATATTTTTGACATTCTGAAAATTTTATGGAATTTTATGTTGAGTTTTACTATTTTTGATCTATTTTATGTTATTTTTAGCAATTTTAAATAGTTTAAAAATAGTTTCTGACTTTTAAAAAATTAACAAAATTTTTATAAAATTATTTGGATCCATTTCTGATTTTTCTATGGCCTTATTTTTCACTTCTTGATTAATTTGAACATATTAGATATATTTCTCATTATTTTCTATTTTTAAACTTTTTTTACCCTTTTAATGTATATATTAAATGTGATATTATTTTGTGATTATTTTCTGGCTAATCTTGGGTTAGGTTTTGGATCATGAACTTTATTAACATCATTGAATCCATGGTATTGAGTTTAACTCCACAAAAAAATGGATGAATGATTTTAATAATAGTTTGATTAAAATTTAATTCAAATGTGGTTTGTATATTCTTTTTTTACCCTAATCCTCTTCATCTCATCCCCTTCTTATTGCACTAAATGTTGTTGGAGCATGATCTCTATATCATGTCTCAAAACAAATGGTGCATAGATTGCTATTGACCGGCCTCAAAATAGGTGCGACTTCTATATAAGTCCACTTACGATTGCTTAACATAGCTCTAAATTTTGTCCCGATTCGAATAAATGATCATCCGTGGCCCAAACTTATGATTGCAAGCCCAAGTATGTTAATTTGATCACTTTGATCGAATAACCTTGAGATTCATTGTGTGGAGGCTTTGGTTCTACCAATCCTCTAATGGATCTACAACACCTTTGGTAAACTCGGATCACTTAAACATCGTTGATCATTAAATGGTACTTGTGAGAATTCCAAATGGATGATATACTTGACAAAAAGCAAATGCAATTTGTTGTATGGAGGCTTTGGTTCTACCAATCCTCTAATGAGTTCCAATGCAAGTTTCAAGATGGTCATCCAACTAACCACTAATTATTGACTTGTTTTATCTTATGCTTTTATTCTTTTTTATGCTTTATGTACTATTTATTTTTAGCATTTTCATTTCATGCCATTTTCATCTTTGCTCATTTGAGCATTTATTTTCTTGCCATTTTTACTTTTCTCACTTGAGCTTTTCTTTTCTTAAGATACTTAATAATCAACATAAACCCTAAAAAAACTCTTAATGGTGTTAGAACATAGTTTGATTCTACAATCCTCAGTTAGAGTTTTGATGATAACAAAATACAAGATTAAATAAATTGTAAGATTTATGTTTAAGACATATATGCTACTTAAAATTATGGTGTGTATTTACAGAAACTCTGATGGAATCAGCATCAGAATATCAGTATCAACATCAGCATAAGAAGATATGTCAGCATCAGAAGATCAAATAACATGTGCTATACGCTGAAGCCTGATGAACAGAATCTGCGCATAAAATACTCTGACTCTGATCAAGATCCTAACCAAGTCATCAGCACTCAGAAGCGTCAGCATAAAGGAAAGAACACTCTGATTACCATAAGCAGAGAAGACTTTGAAGTGTCAACATTACTAAGCATTCAAGACAGATTTATTACCAACGACTTTATTCCAAGACAAAGATCTTCTCAAAAAGGAAAGAACGTTAATAGCATTGAAATGGATTTATGGACAACCAACGTATCTATTCCGTGGCTATTTAAACAAGACTATGTGAGAAAAGAAAAGGCTAATACTCTACACGCATGCACGCATACAAAAACATTCTCATTCATACAATTTGCTAAAGCCTTCATACCACGCCTAGTGCAAAAGCATTAGCAATTCAGTTTTCAATCTAAGCTTCATATTGTGTATTACCACAGTTGTGATATATAGTTTTATTAGAAAACATCAAACACACTTTTGTTCAATTATCTGTAAGAGAAATTCCTTGAGATAAACCGGTCTGTGGTTAGACTCAAGAAGGCTTTAACAGTTGTTAAAGTAGTTGTTGTATTCAGTTGAATATAGTGGATTAAGACCTCGTTGGAGAGAGGAGAAATCACCTTGACGGGTGGACAGGAGTAGTTTGAGATCAAACGAACCAGGATAAAAATAACGTGTTGTCTGCTTTTGATTTTAAGTTTTACAATTCAACCCCCCTTCTTGTGTTTTTCACATCTTCAATTGGCATCAGAGCGCCTGGTTCTAAGCTTATAACACTTAACCGTGTCAGTACAAGATCCAACGTTAGAAAAACACAATGGAAGGACCACATCAAAACATTAACAATGACAACAATGAAGAAAGAGACAAATTCAGTGGCAAACCTCCAGTCTTTGATGGAGAGAACTTTGATTACTGGAAAGACAGAATTGAAAGCTTCTTTCTGGCCCATGGTGTTGATCTGTGGGATATGGTGACTGATGGATACACGCACCCAGTGAATGGAAGTGGTCAAAAGATTGACAGGAAAGCAATGTATGATCAACAAAAGCGTGATTTCAGAAATCATCACAAGGCCAGAACAATTCTTCTCAGCGCCATCTCTTACTCTGAATATGAAAAGATATCAAACAGAGACACTGCAAAGAATATGTTTGACTCTCTGAGAATGACGCATGAAGGCAACATTCAAGTCAAAGAAACCAAAGCTCTTGCGCTCATTCAGAAGTACGAGGCATTCAAGATGGAAGAAAGTGAATCAATAGAAACGATGTTCTCAAGATTTCAAATTCTGGTTGCGGGTCTCAAAGTTCTGGACAAAGGGTATTCTACTGCTGATCATGTTAAGAAGATCATCAGAAGCTTGCCAAAACAGTGGAGGCCAATGGTCACAGCGCTGAAGCTAGCTAAGGATCTCAACAAAATCTCTCTGGAGGAACTTGTCAGCTCCCTCAGAAGTCACGAGATAGAGCTAGAAGCAGATGAACCTCAAAAGCAAGGTAAGCCATTAGCTTTAAAATCTAACAGAAAATCTGACTCCAAATTTTGTAGGCTGTTGAAGAAACCTCTGACGGGTCCTCATCAGAAGAAGATGAACTATCTCTCCTCTCCAGAAGGGTGAATCAATTATGGAAGAAGAGGCAAAGGAAGTTCAGGAATCCCAAAAGATCAGAGAATCAGAATGAATCTTTCTCCAGATACAGAAGGTCAGAATCCTCCTCTGGACACAGAAGATCTGAAGGCTCTTCAGGAAGCAGAAAGCCAAACAACAAAGACATCATCTACTATGAATGCAACGAGCAAGGACACTACAAAAGTGATTTCCCAAAGCTTCAGAAGGAGAAGCCCAAAAAGAAGTTTGGCAAGGAAAAGAAGAAAAGTCTCATGGCTACATGGGATGATTCTGACACATCCGAAGCTGACTCAGAATCAGATGATGAGAGAGCAAACATAGCTCTCATGGAAAATATAACAGAAGACAGTGAAGGTTCTGAGTCAGACTCTGAATCAGATATAGAAGAGGTATTTCCTGAATTTGCTATTAACTTTACTAAGGCTGAACTAGCTGAAAGCCTTAATGAAATTCTGGAAAGATATCAGCAGATCAGAGTCAAATTCAGAAACCTGAAAAGGAATCTTGTTTCTGACTCTGATAAAACTGAAAGTCTCAAATTGGAGAATTCTGAGTTGAAAGATAAAGTTTCAAAATTAGAAAATCTATTGCAAAACTCTCAGAAGGAAACAATCCCTGAAACTCCCAGTAGTGTTGATGAGATCATCAAGGAGTATGATCACAGCTTTCAGAAGTTTCTAGCTAAAAACATAGATAGAAGCAAAATGGCTTCAATGATCTATGGAGTTAGCAGAAATGGCAGAAAAGGAATAGGATACCAAGGTAAGGTACCTACACCAAAGAATGCCATGGATTTAGTTATAAAACGCACTCCACTTGATTCTCACTTTGTATATGGGCACACACATGACATCAAATATACTAGTAGTAATTATTCTGTCAAACCAAAATTCAACCAGAGTTTTGGTAAAACTAACAATTCAGGACCCAAGAAAATATGGGTACCTAAGGATAAAATAATACATGTGGCAGATATCTTTAGCAGCAAAGCAGAAACACCAGTCATGGTACCTGGACTCTGGCTGTTCACGACACATGACGGGAAGAAAGCATATGTTCCAAAGCCTGGAACTTAAGCCTGGAGGCCACGTAGGCTTTGGAGGCAATCAGAGGGGAAAGATCATTGGCTCAGGAACAGTAGGTAATGGAAATCTTCCCTCTATAAGTAATGTTTTATTAGTAGATGGATTAATGCATAACCTGTTATCCATAAGTCAATTAAGTGATAACGGTTATGATATAATCTTTAATCATAATTCATGCAAAGCTGTTAGTCAGAAAGATGGGACTATCCTATTTAATGGAAAGAGGAGAAACAACATTTATAAAATCAAACTTTCTGAACTGAAAAGTCAGAATGTAAAGTGTCTTCTATCTGTTAACAACGAGCAATGGATCTGGCACAGAAGATTGGGACATGTTAGTATGAGAAGAATATCTCAGATTAACAAACTCAATCTGGTCAGAGGACTTCCTAACCTGAAGTTCAATTCAGATGCTCTGTGTGAAGCATGTCAGAAAGGCAAGTTTGCAAAACCAACTTTCAAATCTAAAAACGTTGTTTCCACCTCTAAGCCATTAGAACTTCTGCACATTGACTTATTTGGACCAGTTAAAACTGCTTCAGTCAGTGGGAAGAAGTATGGGTTAGTAATCGTAGATGACTATAGCAGATGGACATGGGTAACGTTCTTAAGACACAAGGATGAGTCACACTCTATGTTTGTCACCTTCTGCAACCAAGTTCATAATGAAAAGGATCTTAGAATCGTCAAAGTCAGAAGTGATCATGGTGGAGAGTTTGAAAACAAAGATTTTGATTCATTTTTTAATGACAAAGGCATTCTGCATGATTTCTCTTGTCCTAGACTCCTCATCAAAATGGAGTTGTAGAACGAAAGAACAGAACATTGCAAGAAATGGCCAGAACCATGATCAACGAGACTAACGTTGCTAAGATCTTCTGGGCAGAGGCAATAAACACAGCGTGCTACATTCAGAATAGAATCTTCATAAGACCTATTCTGGAAAAGACTCCATATGAATTGTGGAAGAACAAAAAGCCCAACATTTCATATTTTCATCCATTTGGATAGCCCAACATTTCATATTTTCATCCATTTGGATGTACTTGCTTTATTTTAAATACAAAAAATTATTTGAACAAGTTTGACTCTAAAGCATAAAAGTGTATTATGTTAGGATACTCTGAACGCTCAAGAGGGTACAAAGTATACAATACAGAAACACAGATTGTTGAAGAATCAATCAGTGTTCGTTTTGATGATAAACTTGACTCTCAAAAGTCAAAGCAGAATGAATTACTTGCAGGTATGGAAGTTGAATTCACAGGTACTGAAGACAAGTCATCAGAAGCTCTTAACAGAGACACTCCCTCAACATCAGAAAGAGGCACTGCAAGCAATCCAGCACCTTCTGTTGATCAACTTCAGAAAAGACCATCCAGAAGCAGCATGGATCACCCAGAAGAAACAATCTTAGGAAGAAAGGAAGATCCAATAAGAACAAGATCTAGCTTCAGAAACTCTGAAGAATCCCTCATGGGACTTGTCTCTCTGATTGAACCATCTTCAATTGATGAAGCACTTCTGGACAATGACTGGATTCTAGCAATGCAAGAGGAGCTGAATCAATTCACAAGGAATGACGTATGGGATCTAGTTCCCAAACCAAAAGGATTCAACGTCATTGGAACAAAATGTGTATTCAGAAACAAACTGAATGAACAAGGTGAAGTCATCAGAAACAAGGCACGATTGGTAGCACAAGGTTATAGTTAGCAAGAGGGGATAGACTATACAGAAACCTTTTCTCCATTCGCCAGGTTAGAATCTATCAGACTTTTAATTTCATTTGATGTAAATAAAGGCATCACTCTGTATCAGATGGATGTTAAGAGTGCATTCTTAAATGGCTATATAGAAGAAGAGGTATATGTGCACCAACCCCCTGGTTTTGAAAGTTCAAAAAATCCAAAATATGTTTTCAAACTAAAGAAGTCACTGTATGGTCTGAAACAAGCTCCTAGAGCTTGGTATGAAAGACTAAGTAACTTCCTGTTAGAAAAAGAATTCACCAGAGGGAAAGTGGAAACAACCTTATTCTGTAAGACAGTTAAGAATGACATTTTAGTATGTCAGATTTATGTTGATGATATCATTTTTGGATCTACTAAACCTTCTCTGGGAAGAAAGTTTGCTAAGTGTATGCAGGCAGAATTTGAGATGAGCCTAATGGGGGAACTGAAATTCTTTCTGGGCATTCAGATCAATCAAACCCCAGAAGGAACTTACATTCATCAGAGCAAATATGTCAGAGAACTTCTGAAGAAATTTGATCTCTCAGAATGTAAGCCATCAAAGATTCCAATGCATCCCACGTGCATTCTGGAAAGAGAAGAGGTAAGCAAAAAGGTAGAATAGAAGGTCTACAGAGGTATGATTGGTTCTCTTCTTTATCTGACAGCATCAAGGCCTGATATTTTATTCAGTGTATGCATTTGTGCAAGATTCCAATCAGATCCTAGAGAATCTCACTTAACAGTAGTTAAGCGAATTTTCAAGTATCTGAAAGGTACTTCTAATCTGGGTTTATTTTATAGAAAATCAAGTGATTACAGCTTAGTAGGATACTGTGATGCTGACTTTGCTGGAGACAGAGTTGAACGTAAAAGCACTTCTAGAAGCTGCCAGTTTCTGGGAGAAAATCTGATCTCATGGTCCAGCAAAAGACAATCCACAATTTCTCTATCAACAGCAGAAGCTGAATACATAGCAGCAGCTGGATGCAGCACACAAATGCTCTGGATGAAAAATCAACTTGAGGACTTCCAGATATTTGAGAGTAACATTCCTATCCTCTGTGACAACACTTCTGCTATTTGCTTAAGTAAAAATCAAATTTTGCATTCTAGGGCTAAGCATATAGAAATAAAACATCATTTTATTAGAGACTATATTCAGAAAGGGATTTTAAATTTAAAATTTATTAACACGGACCATCAATGGGCTGATATTTTCACAAAATCACTTTCTGAAGATAAGTTCAACTTCATTCTGAAACATCTCAGCATGAAGCTCTGCCCAGAATAAAATTGTTTTAATTTTATATATTAACCTTCAGAATTGTGTTTATTTTCTGTGAACTACTGATCAATCTTCTTTCAGAACTTTAGAAATGCAGATTGTATCAGAATCTATCCATGAAGATCTAAGCGCTTCAGTTCAAGGATAGAAGTGCTGTTCACTGAAGAAAACAAGTGTCATCCAGTCATCAGCTGTTTTCTGAGGCTGAACATGCGTTCACGTTTCTGAAAAGGAAAAGCGCTGATTGGATGCATTGAGACACATGTCATGGGTAACCGTTCCAAATATCTTTCTGAATCCCCTAAAATCAGCTATCATTAAATGCTAATAATCATTATTTATTTCTCTCTCTTAAACGTTTATGTTTTCAAAAAGTTTTTAGAAATCTATTTAAACACTTCACACCATTCACTCTTTTTACTTTCACTTTCGTTTTCTCTCAATATTTCTGATTTCAGTATTCTTACTTTCTCAAGAAAACCTTTCAATCTTTTTCACAAAAACCTTGTGTGAACATGGTTTCTTCCAGCATTCCTTCTTCAGGTTCCCAGAAAATTGTTTCATCTGAACAATATGAAGTACCATTCATAACGCTTCTCACTCCAATCAAGAATCTTGAAGTTCTGTCTGAACTGATAGTGGATTTCAACAGTCTCAAAGAAAATGGTTTTGATTTATCTGAAGAGGTTAAAGCTCAAGGTTGCGAAAAGTATTTTGACAGGCTGGTGGGTCCAATATTTCCTATTCTGGTAAAGGAATTTTGGATTCACGCTTCTTCTTCAAATCATCAAGTTACGTCTTACATCATGAGGAAGAAGATTGTGATTACTGAAGACCTGATTGCAAGACTCATAGGGTACAATGGTGGTGGTATTCGTTGCATTGATATGGCAGAAAGGTGTGCAGATGTTGCCCTAATTGCAAGGGAAATTTTCACGCGGGGGCTTCCCTCCAAAAAGATAAGGGATTTGAAGGACAAGCACAAAATTTGGGCCAAGATCATTCTGGGATGTTTCAACCACAGGAAGCCTACCAGCTCTCCTGATTACATTAACATTGATCAGCAATTTCTGCTCTATTTCATCTCTCAGAAGGTCAAGATAAATCTAGCTCATCTTCTGTTCAACCATCTCAGAACAAGTGTCAAAGAAACAAGGGAAGAGGAACGTACAAAAAGGGATTGGATACCCTTGGGAAGACTGATATCAAATATTCTTATAGAGAATAGGCTGATTGATCATCTGCAAGAGGCACAAGAAATCAGCACTCTGGAACCTTTTGTTGGCAAGCAGCTGAATGCCAAAAATCTGAAGAAAATGTAGCTGATAGAGAACATTAAGAAGGAGCCCAGCGTCACTCTTTTTGCCGAAATCTCCAGCAGAAGAGTCCCTCTGGACGACTTCCCTATGTTCTCAAAAATTGACTCTAAGCCTCAAATCATTCTGAGATATTTAGATGCTTGTAAAGCTGATGGTACAACACCAAATCTCAATATTCAAGATCTTCAGCAGAAGGCTCCAGAGGTTGTTCTGAAGAATACGAAGAAAAGAAAAGCAGCTGCAGAAGGATCATCTCAATAGACTCCCAAGAAAAGAGGTAATCCTGCTTCTGTAACTGATTTAGATTCAACTGCTGTTTCCACATCTATCCCTATTCCAACTCCATCTGAAAACCTAACTCCTCAAACTTTCGATGATTTTGACTTAGACTTTGACCCTTCTGAATCATTAACCCTTAGAAGATCTCGCTCCAAACAACAAAATCCAAATACTGAAACCATACCAGAACAAGAACTTGAATAAGTTCTTTCTGATATAGACCAACACACTTCCGTTCCCGAACCAGAAAATCCAAATCCAAACACAGAAACTCCACTCTCACCAATACCAGAAACTCCACTCTCTCCAATACCAGAAATCCCACAACCAGATATTAATCCACCCTCTCCTCAACATGAACAATCTCCACAACCTGAGACTCAAACCTCTGAGGCTCAACACTCTGAATCCCCTGAACCACAACCTTTGGCCATTCAATTTCCCTGTGGTACCACTGTGAATATTCCTCAACTTCCCTCTTCACCAGAAATAACTCCACCAAATTCCCCATCAAGTCCAATCGTAATTCCTGACTCTCCCACTCCCTCACCAAAAGCCAAATCAGAAGACCACAACAAGACTGTCATTGATCTCACAGTCTTTGAACGCCTTGCTGCAATCAACCACAAAACTGCTATCCCTAAACCAAAACATCCAGATGTTGGTTCCAGCATATTGAACTTTGAAACAGATATACAGAAGTGGATCACTTCTTTGAAAAAACAAGTCTGGAACTGGTGGATCCTGCTGTATCAGACCTCCTCTGGACAAAATTCAGAAGATGGGTATGCTCTGAAACCTTTAAGTTGCAAGACCAGAGCTATGGACAGGCTCAACAGAACTTCAGCAATCTGCTGAAGGAAATTGAAGGTCCAATTCTGAGCAAGCTGCTTAAGGAAGAAATTATCCATCTAGACATTGCTCCTTGGTCTGAAAAGCGTCCAGCATCCAAAGCTCAACATGCAGAAGAACAGATGATTCTAGCTGAAGAACAGGTTCAAGAAGAAGATATTGAAGAAAGCTTTGAGAAGCACCCTGTTTCTGAAGATCCTCAAGCTTCCTCTCTTGACAGGCAGACTCTGGAGGACTTGAAAAGATCTGATATGCTGATGAATGAAAGAATGGATAAGCAGGACACCAAGATTGATGCTATAGCAAACATGGTATCTCAGCAACAGGAAACCAACAATCAAATCAAGAGCATGTTGGAAGCCCTGTTCACACGTCTTCCACCTTCCTCTTAGAATTTTCTTGTGTTTTCCTTGTTTTCTTTACATGTTTGTCTGTAATATTTTACGTGTTCTGAACTAATCATTGTGTGATCGGTGGAAATAGAACTGACTGTTTTGAAATGCTGGTTCTCGACATGTCGCGGTAAGCAAGAGTCGCCACCGTCATTTATGTTCTCCAACAAGGAAAGGACAAAAGCACAGCAAAATTCCTTTTCGATATGTTTCTCGGTTCGGGAGGTAGATTATAGAAAGGGAAGGTGTTAGCACCCTTTCTATCCGTGGTTATCCACGGGCTCTTAGGTACTTGCTCACTATGTTTTCAAAAAGTTTTGCTTTTCTTGTGTTTGTGGGTTTTGAAAAAAGTTTGTTTGAAAACTTCGATTTAACTCTTGTATCTGTCCTCAAGAGTGTATGAAGTGTTTGTTTGAAAACTTTTGTCAGAAAAGTGTAGGTGCGAAAAGTATTTTTGTTCTTTCGAAAGAGCAAGTACCCAGGAGAAATCTACCTACTCTAAGGAATTAAGTTGTGTAAGAGTCCTTTCGACAGTACTATCCCACTATTGAGAAGTAGGTAGCACCGTCGTTGGAGTTATTCGGGTCAATTCGATTATAGGGACATGTGTGGTCACCAAAGCAATAGTAGGACGCCTTAGCGGTAACCCTAATGTCCTAGATCCTTTTTTATCCGAGGAAACCGTTTCGAGGCAACTGGATCTTTAGACAGGAGGGCGACCTCTAAAACACCCTATACTCAATGACCACGTCGAGGCAACCAAGTGAGGCGTACCCTAGGAGTGGCATGTGCGAGTGTGTCAGGATTCAATTTAAGATTATCTTTGCACATGTATTATGGTGAGCTACGAGTCGATTTTATTTTCAGGCAAGTCTTGTCATGCATAGTTAATAGTTAATAATTGTGCAGAAAATAAATTGCGGAAAGTAAATCTACGCTATTACAAGGCGTTGGGTATTTACATCGCCAAAAACATAACCCTTGAAAAGTAAATTGCGAGAAATTAAAGAAAGCGATAAAAAGGGTTCTAATTATCTATTACATTCTCGGAGCAGATATGATCAAAATAATAATCAAGAATAAACATGCGCGAAACAAAATTGCATCGGGAAAGTCCTTAGGGTTTCCACCCTTTTTGAGAAAAGAATGGAATTTTGGTCCTTTTTTGCATTTAATTAAACCTAATTCTAATTAATTAAATTATTAAAAGAGAAAAGTATTTTTTAGTTTTTTAGGTTTTAATAAAAATAAAATAAAAGAAATTAAAATTGTCAAGAAAACCCTAATTCTAAATTTATTTTATTTATTATGAAAGAAGTCAAAATTAAACCTAATTAGACTAAATTAATTTGTTAGTATTTATTTACAAAATAATAATTAAAGGTGAAATTAATAAATAATAAAAATAAATAATATTTTAGGTTTCTGAATTTATTATAAAAAATAATTATGTGAGTTAATTAAATAATACTAATAATGATAATAAAAGTAGAATAATTAGTGAAAGAAATAAAAAATATAAAGAAAGAAAGAAAAAGAACCGAGGGGGTGTTGGCCCATTAGGGAGGTTTGTTCTGGAATCTGAAGCCCATTTGTTTCTCAAGCCTGTTTGACTTTGAGATTCCCCATGTGCATGGTTGACTGGGAGTATGGTGATCACTCCATCCTGGCCTTTGGATTCATGCCTGAAGCCACATGGCGTTTGGATATTGGAAGCGCATGGTGGAACGCCTTTAGAAGCCTGCACGTGAACACATGAAGAAAAAGAACAAACAATTATTTTGGGGGACCTGGGATGTGAGAGTCCATGGTGGAACGTTGTCTGAAGCCTGCATGCAATCACGTTAAGAAAAATATTATAGAGTTTTGGGTGGACCTGGGAATCGAACCCAGGTCCCAATGATCACCAGCCAACGCACTATCCACCCAGCCACTTGCCTGCTTTTGTAATTATAATACCAAGCAAATATATTATTAAGAAACAATCAATATGCTGGACAAAACAAAATCACGCACGCTATTTGAATGGACTAATCATATGCTAACACGTCTTCATCTTCATCCTGCGTACCTGTAAAAAACAAATGGATAGCGGGGGTTTTTAACCCCCACAATTTAACATGAGGAATAATAGCGAATAGGTCTGTGTTCAATATAAATTTTTCGCGATGGATGGGTTAAATTCGTCTGGTTCTCAGGATTACAACCATATGCCTCATGAATCCTAATTTTACTTGGTTTACAAAGCCCCAATTCCAGAACTCGAGAACCCTAGAATTTATTCATGGCATCTTTGGATGTAGGACGTTTTAATCCAATTAACCTATGCCAAAAGCTTCGTATGGTCCCTATTAACACAAAACAACCAATAAAATATGTCAAATGCACATGAATAATGAGTTGCAATTCTGGAAAAAATGTGCAAACCGTGATTCTGTTTCCTTGGATTCCTTGAGCCTTAGCGTATGAATTTGATTGCTATACGTCCCTGACCCTTCCAGCAATGTGTTAGAAACAACCAAAGTCCTTGAATTGGCCTGGAAGATTGAAAACAGCTTTCAGGTTTCTTTGATTTTTTTCAATGTTTCTATGGCCTCTTCTGCAGCAAATTCTCGTTCAATGCATTAGGGTTCACTTGTGTACTTATAGAGGAAGAGAATTAGGTTAAATCCTTGGGAAAAGATCCATGAAATAATGGTTTGAATATTTGATTTGCAATCATATATTTTTGAATCTTTTTGATTGGAAAAGCTTGCCAAACTTGGAGATTCTTGTCCCCTTTGATTTGCACACGAATTTGCCAGCTTGATTAGGTCATTCTTGCTTCAAAAAAAGATTGAAAAACCATATCTTTGAATTTCCTACAATTTAAATTAATTAAATGAATTAAAATCAATTAAAAATCCAAATAATTAATAAAAATAAGAAAATAAATTCAAATAGGCTTGATGGGTCGTTCATAGGCCTTGGATAAAGTTTCAAGAAGGAATTTGAGGCCCATTAGCAAAAACAAAGTGTTTTGAGCAAAGTTGACTTTTGCAAATTCACAAAAATTTCCCAACTTCTCAAATGCATATCTTGCTAAATTTTGATCATATGAACATGTCCTTGGACATTTTGGAAAGGTCTTGAAGTCCTCTAACCAATGCCTTTGGTCCCATGTCATTTGGATTTACCAATCTCAAGTTATGGTCTTTGACTTAAAGTGCATTTTTGTTGACTTTTGAAATTGACCTATAATGTAGAAATTGATAACTTTTTATGAGAACATTTCTTGGACTTGGAATGTGAATATGGATTGTAGGAAATGTCATCCCCTTAAAAATGAGCATTGGATGGGATTTTTCTGATGAACCATGAAAAAGTTATGCCCTAGTCAAGATATAGTTGACTTTTCTACTGTCCAAAAATAGTAACTTTTGGCATCTTGATGATTTTTGAGCTATCCTTGTGGAATCATGATCAAGACTTGATCAAATGATGATTGTGGGCTCAAAATAAGATGTTGACCAAAAATTCTGACTTTTGATTGTAAAATGACCATTTTACCCCTGTAGTTGACTGTGGGTCAAATAGGGCTTTTGACTGTGGCATTTGGCACTGTGAGTCTTGAGACTTGGTATGTAGATGCTTGAGAATATGTATAGGCCTATGAGACTTGATTGAGCCATTGAAAACCTTAAATTCCTTGACAGAACCAAAACCCTAATTTTAACTGGCTTAGGAGGCATTTGGACTGTGCAACCCTTTGAGAAATCTTGAGCCATTTGAGATGATTCTTGACAAACCTTGAAGAAATATGGGAGGGCAAATTTTGGGGTACAACAGTTTCCCCTGTTCAATCTTCTTAGACCTGAGGATGTAGATTGGCTCGCGTGCCTTTCGTGATCCGAAGGTGGAAGATGATTGAACACTAGAGTGCCCAGAAATTTGCACTCGCATAGTGGAGTATCGACAATGTGATGTCGGGAATGGGCTTACAGATCCCATTTGGAGATATGATGGATAGGAGGATGGGCTTATAGATGCCATCTGGAGATGTGACAGAATCTTGTCGGGGATAGGCTTATAGATGCCATCTGGAGACTGTAATGGATGATTGTGGAGATGGGCTTAAAGATGCCATCCAAGGGTGTCGATCGCGTAAGAGATTCCTTAGCGAGAACTTGCATACCCGAGAAAGAAATTTTCCTATCTGGTTTCAGGTATTGATCTTCAAACTCTTCATGCAGATACTTTCCTGGCTAGTTACAGGTATAGATCTACAATCAATCGCTCACAGATATGCCCTGGCTAGATACAGGTATCGAATCTGGAACTTCAAAAGGTTGGTCGAGATAGATTTCCTGGATGGATACAGGTGTAGACCTCTAACCTGAGAATGAAAGATAATTTCTTGGCCTATTACAGGTGTTGATCTTCAATCTCCTCATGCAGATACTTTCCTGGCTAGATACAGGTATAGATCTACAATCAATCGCTCACAGATATGCCCTGGCTAGATACAGGTATCGAATCTGGAACTTCAAAAGGTTGATGGGTTGTCTCTACTGACAGGTTATCTCAGAAAAATCTTTAGGAATCGATTTAACTGAACCAGGGGAGGTTTTGTCTTCTTTGACGAGTTGTCTCTTTTAACGGGTTGTCTTCATTGACGGGTTGTCTTTATTGACGGGTTGTCTTCATTGACAGGTTGTCTTCATTGACGGGTTGTCTTCATTGACGGGTTGTCTTCATTGACAGGTTATCTTCATTGACAGGTTGTCTTCATTGACAGGTTGTCTTCATTGACAGGTTGTCTTTATTGACGGGTTGTCTTTATTGACGGGTTGTCTTTATTGACGGGTTGTCTTCATTGACAGGTTGTCTTCATTGACATGTTATCTTCATTGACAGGTTGTCTTTATTGACGGGTTGTCTTTATTGATGGGTTGTCTTCATTGACAGGTTGTCTTCATTGACAGGTTGTCTTTTTTGACTGAATTTGTCTCTATTGACTGAATTTAGAGTTTAACTGCATCTTTCCTAAAAGGTAAAGGTCAGTCATATGAAATGCATGATATGGATCAAGCAATGATGTTCTCAACATAAATGAGATTGTATGATATGATGCGTATATGCATGTATCATGATGTATGACAATGTGATGTTTATGAATGTATCTTCGTGTGAGAAAATAAATCCTTGATGAATGCCAGGAAGTTCGTTGAATCCTAGGCTGATGTTGAAGAGTAGAGTTCTTTGTTTCCGCTGGGGATAATGAAAGAAGATGTTTGCAAGAATAAACCTGTAGGAGAAGATGACTCCGTTGGGGAATAAACCTGGTGAAGAGATTACTCTGCGGGGAATTACTCTGTGGAGAAGAGATGCTTCACTGAGGTTTTAATGATAACTCCGCCGGGGATTCCATTGATAAGCTCTGTTAGAGGATTTTGATGAACTTTGTTGGGGATAGGAAGAACTTCGCTGGGGATAGGAAGAACTTCGCCGAGGACGATCTTTCCGTTGCAATTTGCTGAGGATAACCCAGTTAGACTCTGGTGGGGAATAACCTTCTGAATACGGCTGGGGAGAGATATTTGTACTCTGCAGGGGGACAAGCTTCCAGAATCTACTGGGGAGATGATTCAACTCTCCTGGGGGAAACTTCGGACTGTACTGGGGAAATGGCTCCACTGGGGTGTCTGTATTCCACCGGGGAACAATCTTATATTTCTGTCGAGGAATATTAAGATCGTCGGGGATGCTTGCTGAGGAATATCTGTATACTCTGCTAGGGAATATTGAGATCTTCTAGGGATATCCCACTTCCTTAGGGCTGACAGTAGCCTAACTCTGCTCGGGGGAGAGTATTGCTGACTTGCTAGGGATACTGTGCCTTTTTTAGGGCTGCTAGGAGACCAACTCTACTCGGGGAGAGTATTGCTGACTCTTGTCTTACTCCGCGGGGAGTGGAGGTAACTTGGTCATATTCTTCAGCTGAACTTACCTTGGTACCTTGGTTGACAGAGCAGTTTGTACAGTTCGGAAAACTCTTATTGCCCTAGCTTCCGCGGGAGAAGATACATGTGGAGGTGCTTGATAACTGCCGATTTGACAAATCTTCTTCTGGTAGGCAAGTGACGAGATGCCGAGACATAGTCGTACGCTGTGATCCCTAACTTTTGCCTGGACTGCCCTTTCGGGTTTTCAGTCCACCGGGATACCCATTTTTGCCCAAGCCGCGTTTTCAGGTTTTCGACTTGCCGGGTGTACAGTTTTTTTTCATTTTCATCCCTTATTTTTGCCCGAACCCTTTTGGTTCGCCGGGAAGCCCTTATTTTTGCCAAGGTGTGTCAATCTAGCGGGTCTTTGATTATGTGTAGTATTTTTTGACTATGTCCACGTTCTCAGAGTGCAGGGAGTTGTCACTGTCAATAGTGTAGTGTCGCCATACTACTAGAAGATGTCTGATCATGCAAGATTCATTGCTGGCATTCATGCCCAATGCCCCAAGTGACTCAGACGGAGATTTGCCCCTGGCTGTTTGACATCTTGAGAGATTCCTTAAATCTTGACTGGACTGCCCCAGATGACGGACCATGATCATGTCTGCCCCTTGGTTTGAAGTGTTTTTCCACTTGAGGTGACCCTTGAGAAGATTTTTGTTCACTAGATATTCGTCGTGCGAATTTCTCTATTGTTGAACAAATAGTCATATGCAAACAATATTATTTCAAGAATGCAAAGCTTATGTTTGTCTTGAAGTTTTTGAAAATGCAGTTTTCAATAAACAAGTGATTTTTTTTTTTGTAAAATGTGATGTCAACTCAAGATTTTACAGCAAGCCCTACAGGAGTCAGGATACCTTTGTAACAGTATGCTTTCGAACTAACCCATGCTTCAGCTAGGACTTTTAAGGGTTGTAACGTGGCCTGGTTCACGGTTTAATAAACAAAGGATAAAGGCTCAAAATTTATTTGTACCCACCCGCTCTTCGTGATGTTCTTCGATCCTAAACTCAGTTAATTGTGCATTAGATCTTGTTTGAGTCTTTTCTCTGATATTCCGGTGATGGTTCGGATACTGACAATTTATTTGAACAGGCAGTCAGTTCTTTTTTGTTGAGGGTTTGTAGGACCTCTTTTCTTTTTGATTTCACTATTCGTGTTTTTTGCATGAACTGTTTCTTTTGTGATTACAGTCAGCGGGATGCCCCAGTTTTGTAAGTCTCCTTCATAGGTTTTGACTTATTGGGCTTTTATTTTGAAAGATAACGACTGCTTGTCCTTATGATTATAGGGAACCATCATTGTCTTTTGTTTTGGAAGGACTCCTTTGATGTCATTCATTGTGCACCTGGATCAACTGAGAAAACTACCCTGCCCTAGGTTATATTTAAGGGTTTTAATTTTTGTGAAAAGAAAAACTCCAACTTCTTTGGCTCGAAGGGGTTGACTAGGGATTATCTTCCTTATAACTCCACTGTTTAGGGTTTGAAACAATGCATGTACTTCATCAGCGGGGTCTGTTCAAAAGCATACTGTAAAGATCGTGGTATCGTTTTCGTCATCCTCCCTCAAAAGGTTTAGAATTTTTTTTAATCGAGAGTTGAACATCACAAAAAAATGAAAGCAATTTGAATATAGTGAATACGAATGGATTGATTCAAAACAGACATATGCAATGCATTGATGAAATAAAAGAGTTTGACATGATAATTGTTTGAATAAGCAAAGAAAAATACAACTTTAGAATTCAAATGAACAAAAGCCTCTCGATCCTAGCCATGTTTTGGCAAGGGAGCAGTGATCACATTGGGAGTCTCGGGCGCTTCGAACTCGACCTCCTTTGCATCGATTAGGTCTTGAACCTTGTTCCTCAAAGTCCAACAATCATCTGTAGCATACCCCGGGCTGTCAGAATGATAAGCGCAGCGGGCGTTGGGGTTATACCTTGAAGGTGTAGTGTTCGGATTCTTAGGAGGGTCCCTTAGAGTTACCAAATTGGTCTTCAGCAACTGTGGCAATATCTGGGACAAGGTCATGCTGAGGGGAGTGAATTGCCTTCTAGGTCTCTCTTCCCTTTGTTGGTTGCAATGTTGAGGAGCACTGGCCGATTTTGAAATAACTACCACGTTGACATCTTGGCGGTGTTCAGACCTATTCCGTCTTCTTGAACCATAGACAGCACTGGATTCTTTCTTGAATGGTTTTTTCTCAGTGTTCGAGGAGTCACCCTTCTGTATTTTCCCAGACTTGATACCAGCTTCTATTTTCTCACCAGTCAAGATAAGGTCTGTAAACCCAGCAGAAGAATTCCCAATCAGATGGTTGAAGAACGGACCAGACAGGGTCCCCAAAAACATATCAACAAGTTCACGGTCAGTTAAAGGTGGCTGCACCCTTCCAGCAAGGTCTCTCCACTTTTGAGCGTACTCCTTAAATCCTTCACCCGTCCCTAGTGACATACCCTGGAGTTGGGTACGCGTAGGAGCGAGGTCGGAATTATACTGATACTGCTTGTAGAACGCATTAGCCAAGTCCTCCCAGTTACGAATATTGGCTCCGTCCAGCTGATAGAACCATTCGAGTTGAGTCCCTGAAAGACTATCCTGGAAGAAATGGATCCACAAATTCTTATCAACTGTATACGGTTGGATCTTCCTCACATACGACCAAAGGTGCAGCTTAGGACAGGAAGCTCCGTCGTACTTTGCAAAGTCAGGTGCCTTGAACTTATGTGGGGTCACCACCCCAGAGGATAAGCCTAGGTCTCCAAAGTCCAACCCGGACACATGTTGAATCTCCATAGCACTTAAGCGGTCCTCCAGCTGTCTGTACTTATCCTCAGCAGGAGGGTATTGTTCTTCATCATAATCCGTCTCGTTGTCGGAGACCACGGGACTAGGAACCCTTCTCTCTTGGGGACTGTCTTTGCCTACAGATGAGGTAGTCAGCTCAACCTCATTCTGTAATCCATTCCCAGATATGCGCCTAGTGTTGAACAAAACAGTCCTCTTCTTCTTCTTCTTCTTCTTCAGAATCAGGGTCTTCAACTCCTGTTGACCCTGGGCTAGGCTCATAAACAACTCTTGGAACTGGGCATTCTGGGCCTGGAGGGCCTTGATAGCTTGTTCAGTAGTAGGTTCAGAAGACATGATGATTTCTGAAATAAACAGCGGAAGAAGATAAGTGACCTGTCAAAAGGGTACCTGTAATGCAATGATATGTATGAGATATGTATGCAATGTTTTCAAGGATCTCGCGGGGTAAACAGAGAAGCTCGTTAGAATTTGAATCCGGTGGCTTGATTGAAGGAACTTCATGTTGTTGAGAGTCCTTCTTCAAGAGTCAAAGCTCACCATATCGAGTGGGTCATAGCCCCTGACTCAAGTTATCGTGTTTTGATCTCCAAACAACCTTTGCTAGAGGAAAAATAAATCCCCTTTGCCCCTTGCTAGACATTTTGGTTCATCATGACCTGCATCAAAAACCCTTGAGATCCTTGAAATGGATTAGTCCTTATGCAGGATATATGCAATGGTATGATGGTATGATGTTATGCTATGCATGGAGTGATGTAAGTAAACCCTGTTATAAGCCCAGATTAAGGACTGTAAACAAAAGCTGCAAGGGACTCATGTTGTCAGATAACAAGAATGTGCAAGTAGTTCAAGTTTGAAGGCACACAAGTCACACAAAAGAGCCCTTAGATTTCAGGCCGACATGAAGTTTAGGTACTACCCTCTTTCAGTTTCAGTTGGTTAAGACATGTCCTAGAAAATAGTAACCGGGTTCTAGAGGATCTCAATATCACTGACTACCCTCAATCGGTCATAACTCCAGCTTCGCAATCTTTTCTTGCGGTCGGAACCATCGCGAGAGTTTAGCCTCAATGAGTGTAGCATACTGCTAATGTTCTATGGCCAAGTTGGTCAATTTAAGGTTCTAAGGTCGGTTGGTGCTTAATGACTCCTCAGAAGACCCATATTCTCCTCGTTCCAACACAAGGGATATCGGTACAGAGCAAGGTGTCACACCAACGTAGCTACTGCTTCACCCGTGTCGGTCTACGCCGGACAGGTCCCTCACAGTTTATTGCTACCTAAAGGGTATTCCCCAGATCCGGGTTAGGATCTATGAAACTCCAATACAAGCCCACAATATTAAAGCAAACAAGGCATACAATTGAAAACATAGAATGATCTAATCCTAAGGTACACCTCACTTATATAGTGTCCCCAGCAGAGTCGCCAGTTCTGTGATCAGTGGAAATAGAACTGACAGTTTTGAAATGCTGGTTCGCGAAATGTCGCGGTAAGCAAGAGTCGCCACCGTCTTTTATGTTCTCCAACAAGGAAAGGACAAAAGCACAGCAAAATTCCTTTTTGAGATGTTTCTCGATTCAGGAGGTAGATTATAGAAAGGGAAGGTGTTAGCACCCTTTCTATCCGTGGTTATCCACGGGCTCTTAGGTACTTGCTCACTATGTTTTCAAAACGTTTTGCTTTTCTTGTGTTTGTGGGTTTTGAAAAAAGTTTGTTTGAAAACTTCGATTTAACTCTTGTATCTGTCCTCAAGAGTGTATGAAGTGTTTGTTTGAAAACTTTTGTCAGAAAAGTGTAGGTGCGAAAAGTATTTTTGTTATTTCGAAAGAGCAAGTACCCAGGAGAAATCTACCTACTCTAAGGAATTAAGCTGTGTAAGAGTCCTTTCGACAGTACTATCCCACTATTGAGAAGTAGGTAGCACCGTCGTTGGAGTTATTCAGGTCAATTCGATTATAGGGACATGTGTGGTCACCAAAGCAATAGTAGGACGCCTTAGCGGTAACCCTAATGTCCTAGATCCTTTTTTATCCGAGGCAACCGTTTCGAGGCAACTGGATCTTTAGACAGGAGGGCGACCTCTAAAACACCCTATACTCAATGACCACGTCGAGGCAACCAAGTGAGGCGTACCCTAAGAGTGGCATGTGCGAGTGTGTCAGGATTCAGTTTAAGATTATCTTTGCACATGTATTATGGTGAGCTACGAGTCGATTTTATTTTCAGGCAAGTCTTGTCATGCATAGTTAACAGTTAATAATTGTGCAGAAAATAAATTGCGGAAAGTAAATCTACGCTATTACAAGGCGTCGGGTATTTACATCGCCAAAAACATAACCCTTGAAAAGTAAATTGCGAGAAATTAAAGAAAGCGATAAAAAGGGTCCTAATTATCTATTACATTCTCGGAGCAGATATGATCAAAATAATAATCAAGAATAAACATGCGCGAAACAAAATTGCATCGGGAAAGTCCTTAGGGTTTCGACCCTTTTTGAGAAAAGAATGGAATTTTGGTCCTTTTTTGCATTTAATTAAACCTAATTCTAATTAATTAAATTATTAAAAAAGAAAAGTATTTTTTAGTTTTTTAGGTTTTAATAAAAATAAAATAAAAGAAATTAAAATTGTCAAGAAAACCCTAATTCTAAATTTATTTTATTTATTATGAAAGAAGTCAAAATTAAACCTAATTAGACTAAATTAATTTGTTAGTATTTATTTACAAAATAATAATTAAAGGTGAAATTAATAAATAATAAAAATAAATAATATTTTAGGTTTCTGAATTTATTATAAAAAATAATTATGTGAGTTAATTAAATAATACTAATAATGATAATAAAAGTAGAATAATTAGTGAAAGAAATAAAAAATATAAAGAAAGAAAGAAAAAGAACCCAGGGGGTGTTGGCCCATTAGGGAGGTTTGTTCTGGAATCTGAAGCCCATTTGTTTCTCAAGCCTGTTTGACTTTGAGATTCCCCATGCGCATGGTTGACTGGGAGTATGGTGATCACTCCATCCTGGCCTTTGGATTCATGCCTGAAGCCACATGGCGTTTGGATATTGGAAGCGCATGGTGGAACGCCTTTAGAAGCCTGCACGTGAACACATGAAGAAAAAGAACAAACAATTATTTTGGGGGACCTGGGATGTGAGAGTCCATGGTGGAATGCTGTCTGAAGCCTGCATGCAATCACGTTAAGAAAAATATTATAGAGTTTTGGGTGGACCTGGGAATCGAACCCAGGTCCCAATGATCACCAGCCAACGCACTATCCATCCAGCCACTTGCCTGCTTTTGTAATTATAATACCAAACAAATATATTATTAAGAAACAATCAATATGCTGGACAAAACAAAATCACGCACGCTATTTGAATGGACTAATCATATGCTAACACATCTTCATCTTCATCCTGCGTACCTGTAAAAAACAAATGGATAGCGGGGGTTTTTAACCCCCACAATTTAACATGAGGAATAATAGTGAATAGGTCTGTGTTCAATATAAATTTTTCGCGATGGATGGGTTAAATTCGTCTGGTTCTCAGGATTACAACCATATGCCTCATGAATCCTAATTTTACTTGGTTTACAAAGCCCCAATTCCAGAACTCGAGAACCCTAGAATTTATTCATGGCATCTTTGGATGTAGGACATTTTAATCCAATTAACCTATGCCAAAAGCTTCGTATGGTCCCTATTAACACAAAACAACCAATAAAATATGTCAAATGCACATGAATAATGAGTTGCAATTCTGGAAAAAATGTGCAAACCGTGATTCTGTTTCCTTGGATTCCTTGAGCCTTAGCGTATGAATTTGATTGCTATACGTCCCTGACCCTTCCAGCAATGTGTTAGAAACAACCAAAGTCCTTGAATTGGCCTGGAAGATTGAAAACAACTTTCAAGTTTCTTTGATTTTTTCAATGTTGCTATGGCCTCTTCTGCAGCAAATTCTCGTTCAGTGCATTAGGGTTCACTTGTGTACTTATAGAGGAAGAGAATTAGGTTAAATCCTTGGTCAAAGATCCATGAAATAATGGTTTGAATATTTGATTTGCAATCATATATTTTTGAATCTTTTTGATTGGAAAAGCTTGCCAAACTTGGATATTCTTGTCCCCTTTGATTTGCACACGAATTTGCCAGCTTGATTAGGTCATTCTTGCTTCAAAAAAAGATTGAAAAACCATATCTTTGAATTTCCTACAATTTAAATTAATTAAATGAATTAAAAATCCAAATAATTAATAAAAATAAGAAAATAAATTCAAATAGGCTTTATGGGTCGTGCATAGGCCTTGGATAAAGTTTCAAGAAGGAATTTGAGGCCCATTAGCAAAAACAAAGTGTTTTGAGCAAAGTTGACTGTTGCAAATTCACAAAAATTTCCCAACTTCTCCAATGCATATCTTGCTCAATTTTGATCATATGAACATGTTATTGGACATTTTGGAAAGGTCTTGAAGTCCTCTAACCAATGCCTTTGGTCCCATGTCATTTGGATTTACCAATCTCAAGTTATGGTCTTTGACTTAAAGTGCATTTTTGTTGACTTTTGAAATTGACCTATAATGTAGAAATTGATAACTTTTTATGAGAACATTTCTTGGACTTGGAATGTGAATATGGATTGTAGGAAATGTCATCCCCTTCAAAATGAGCATTGGATGGGATTTTTCTGATGAACCATGAAAAAGTTATGCCCTGGTCAAGATACAGTTGACTTTTTCTACTGTCCAAAAATAGTAACTTTTGGCATCCTGATGATTTTTGAGCTATCCTTGTGGAATCATGATCAAGACTTGATCAAATGATGATTGTGGGCTCAAAATAAGATGTTGACAAAAAATTCTGACTTTTGACTATAAAATGACCATTTTACCCCTGCAGTTGACTGTGGGTCAAATAGGGCTTTTGACTGTGGCATTTGGCACTGTGAGTCTTGAGACTTGGTATGTAGATGCTTGAGAATATGTATAGGCCTATGAGACTTGTTTGAGCCATTGAAAACCTCAAATTCCTTGACAGAACCAAAACCCTAATTTTGACTGGCTTAGGAGGCATTTGGACTGTGCAACCCTTTGAGAAATCTTTAGCCATTTGAGATGATTCTTGACAAACCTTGAAGAAATATGGGAGGGCAAATTTTGGGGTACAAAACATTGCTTATGTTTTTAATATAAACGTTTCTCTTAGCTCTGATCACTTTAACTCTGATTATTTGTGCTTTTTGATAACTGACAAAAAGAGGGAGAAAGAATGATATTTTTCAATAACGGATTACTGAGACATAAGTCTCAAACATTCTAACATTCTGATATATTTGAATTTCTTTCTTCTGAAAAGCCTACAGGTACAAGAATCTGATGAACTCTGATAAAGTAAAGTTCTGATGATCAAGGTCTCATGGAATAAAAGGGAAGTAATCAACTCAGGGGGAGTTTTTCTCTTCATTACTTTGATACCTTTTATTCCTTATCTTCTTATATCTGATACCTTTTATTCGTTATTTGTTTATCTCTGATACCTTTTCCTCTCTATCCTTAATCTCTGATACCTTTTATTATTTTATTTTAATTGAAAAAATCTGGTTTTTGTCATCATCAAAAAGGGGGAGATTGTTAGAACATAGTTTGATTCTATAACCCTCAGTTAGAGTTTTGATGATAACAAAATACAAGATTAAATAAATTGTAAGATTTATGTTTAAGACATATATGCTACTTAAAATTATGGTGTGTATTTACAAAAACTCTGATGGAATCAGCATCAGAATATCAGTATCAACATCAGCATCAGAAGATATGTCAGCATCATAAGATCAAATAACATGTGCTATACGCTGAAGCCTGATGAACAGAATCTGCGCATAAAATACTCTGACTCTGATCAAGATCCTAACCAAGTCACCAGCACTCAGAAGCGTCAGCATAAAGGAAAGAACACTCTGATTACCATAAGCAGAGAAGACTCTGAAGTGTCAACGTTACTAAGCATTCAAGACAGATTTATTACCAACGGCTTTATTCCAAGACAAAGATCTTCTCAAAAAGGAAAGAACGTTAATAGCATTGAAATGGATTTATGGACAACCAACGCATCTCTTCCGTGGCTATTTAAACAAGACTATGTGAGAAAAGAAAAGGCTAATACTCTACACGCATACAAAAACATTCTCATTCATACAATTTGCTAAAGCCTTCATACCACGCCTACTACAAAAGCATTAGCAATTCAGTTTTCAATCTAAGCTTCATATTGTGTATTATCACAGTTGTGATATATAGTTTTATTAGAAAACATCAAACACACTTTTGTTCAATTATCTGTAAGAGAAATTCCTTGAGATAAACCGGTATGTAGTTAGACTCAAGAAGGCTTTAACAGTTGTTAAAGTAGTTGTTGTATTCAGTTGAATATAGTGGATTAAGACCTCGTTGGAGAGAGGCGAAATCACCTTGACGGGTGGACTGGAGTAGTTTGAGATCAAACAAACCAGGATAAAAATAACGTGTTGTCTGCTTTTGATTTTAAGTTTTACAATTCAACCCCCCTTCTTGTGTTTTTCACATCTTCAAATGGTACTTGGACTATTTGGTTACTATCCTTGGCATTATGGAGCATGGGACTTTTTCTTGGACTTAGGATTAGAAACCGTGGCCTATCTTGGAGACCTTGTGATCTTATCTGATTATTTTGTCTAGAGTTCTTGAGGTTTACCTCAAGACATTGGGTTGCTTGTTTGTTTTTGTGTGCAGGTTCTTGTGATTACATTCTTTGTTTGTAATATGGAATTCACCCGTATACAGCCGTTACTCTGCCCAATTTTTGTGAAAACTTAATACACTTGAAGTTTGGTTCTCTCAAGAGGTCTAGTATCTTTGCTTGCTTGGTTTCAATCCAAAGAATGGGAATTCTATCTCGACACATAATGACAAGTTTTTCCTTCTTGTTGGTTAGATGGTTCTTATCCTTAGCTTTTACTTTATGCTTTAGGATAGTCTCTTCTTCTCCTCCCATCTTCTTTAATTTCAAAAATCTTCTCCCTCCTTTTGAAAATTCTTCTTATTTCTAAACTTGAAACACTTTCATAATAAACTTGGACTTAGGTCCATGCATTTTCAAAATATTTTCATAAATAAACTTCAATCAATTTAATAATACCTTGACATTTTTTGTGTGAAGACTAAAAGTCGATCAATCTCATTTCAAACCATTTTGCCACTTTGGCTTTTTTATCTTTAAACTTTTTCTCAAAAGATTAGACTCTTGTCAATCCTTGTAGTGATGCAAACAACTATACTTCTACAATATGTAGTGAAGTGAGATATTTTCCACTTGGGTGTTGAGTGAGGCATTGTTGATTTTAAGATCCAAGCCATATCCTCCACTTTGAGATGATGAAAATTCTCCTTTCTCATGATTGTGGGTAGTAAGTATGTTTTCCACACGGACAATGACGATGATGTCTTATCTCTTAAAATTAACCAACACACTTGGGTTTCAAATTTTTAAAAGAGGAACTACGTGTACCCTGATCCCCTATTTCACGAAAGGTGGTACGTAGGCACTAAAGGTTCTCAACCACGGAGGGTGCAAAAATCATAAAAAATATTTCACTTCTCACCTCCACCATCCATTTTCTATACAACACATTTTTATAGCCAAAATATACAGATTTTTCAAAGAGGTTCCTGCGGAGTACCGTAGATGTTTAGGGTGCTAATACCTTCCCTTTGCATAACCAACCCCCTTACCTTGAATCTTTCCCCCTCTTTTTGGGTTATTCGCTCTTTTCCCATTCCTTTGGAAACAATAAAGCACGATGGCGATTTTTTATTTTTGATTTTTATAAAGTCTAGTCAATCCAATGGCTAAGTCTTGAACATTTCTACCGCTACAGAAAAATTGCGACTTCATTGGGAAAATATTGACCTCTTGCTGGTCCATCCCTAAGTGGGTTGAGCCTATCTTTGTTTATATCTGTATATGTGTTATTGTTGTTTATGTGTTATATTTTGTATATATGTTTGTTTGGATTTTCTTGGTTTTCAGGGTACTTGGTGATTACTCTGAAGTCCTATACCCAGACTTGGGAAAACTACAAGATAAGACAGGAGGTATAGTCATGTTAACTTTGAGGGAGTAATCCCAAAAAAGGAGGCATGAGATCCCCCACTCAGTGGAGGCCCCTTTGACTATAGTGTCTTTTACCGAGTAATCGGGAATACGTACTGCTTTCGACCTGGGAGCCTGCTGAAACTGAGGACCGTAGAATACCTAACCCATCTTGGCCTTTTAGGTGTAGTGCAGAAGCTATGATGGAGTAATCCGGAAATAGTTGTCACGCGATACTACGCTCGGACGAGTCTTTCTTGAGAATATTACTAATTACCGAGTTAATCGGGAAGTTAGTAATATCCGAAGGAAGGATGTAGACTCTGGGAACCTCTAGAACCTTGTTCGGCAGGTGATAACTTTTTAGACCAACACCTTATGGGTAGTACCTTCGACCTCATACTCGTGACGTTGAACCTATGAACCCTATATGTGTGATCTTGTGTGTGATTGTTGCATCATGCATCCATGCACTCATAAGCATCTTTTGAAGAAAACAATATTTCAAGGGACTTAAAGGTTGACTATTTATGAATATCTCAGGTACTTTTAACCATGGATTCTGGAAAGAGAAAGACAGGGAAATACAGTTTCAAGGATCCTAAGATAGATGAGTTGGTCAGTCTAATTCCAAAGATCAAGTATTCTACAGACTTTTGGAAGAAGTATGGATCCATTATTCCTCTCATGAAGCTGAAGATGAAGGAGGGTATTCTCTCGACCTTGGTCTAGTTTTATGATCCGATGTACCACTGCTTTACTTTTCCCGATTATCAGTTGATTCCTACACTGGAGGAGTATTCTTATCTATTGGATTTACCTGTTACCGATCGTGTTCCTTTTACTGGTTTGGAGGGTGAGCCAAAACCACATGAGATTGTTGCTTTGATTCATCTGGGGAATTCTGAGGTGGAAGCCCATATGACTACTAAAGGAGGGATTAGAGGATTACCAGCTCATTTCTTATTGGAGAAAGCTCGTTAATTTGCTAGAATAAAGAGTATGGTTGCTTTTGAGGTTATCTTTGCGTTACTTGCTTACGGATTGTTCTTATTTCCTAATGTGGACAAGTTTGTCGACATTAACGCTATCAGGATTTTCATGATTGGAAACCCAGTTCTTACACTGTTGGGTGATGCTTATTACTCTGTTCATCTTCGGAGTCTTATCATGGGGGAATGATTATCTGTTGCACGCCTTTGTTGTACCGGTGGTTCATCTCTCATATGCCTCAGTCTGATGCTTTTTGGGATGTCAAGAAGGAACCCCGGTGGGCTCCTATGATCATGGAACTTACTCACTCGGATATTGATTGGTATCATCGAGCTTATCAGGATGTGGAGATTATTGATAGTTGTGGTAGTTTCCCCAATGTACCACTTCTTGGTACAAAGGGAGGAATTAACTATAACCATGTTCTTGCACGACGACAGCTTGGTTACCCGATGAGGGATAAACTGAATAGCATTCATTTGAGTAGTTTCTTTATGAAGGAAGGAGAAGACCATGGGAAAGCTAGGGAGAAGATTACGAAGGCCTGGTGTCACATTCATAAGAAGAGTAGGAAGGATTTGGGACCTAGGGGTGCTGTTTCTTTGGAGCCATATCTTCAGTGGGTTCGATCAAGAGCCATTCAGTTGAAGATGTCGTATACTCGGGAGACACCCATGCCTAATATATTTGTGAAGACTACTCCTCCCTTATTAGATGATCTAGAAGAGCTGCAACTCGCTTTGGTTAGGATGCAACAGGAAAGGGATGCTTGGAAGAACAAGTTCTAGACTTTAGAGAGTTCCTACAGAGCATACCTGAAGGAGAAAGACGATTTGATCGAGATCCTTGAGATTCGAGCGGTAGAGTGTATAGAGAGGCAAGGGGAGTTATTTTCCCCTAAGCCTCAAATAGGTGCTGATTACTCACTTCCTGATCCAGATGATTGGAAGGAGGTTGCCATCAGACATGTGGAAGAAAACCAGAGGTTGATGGCTCAGATTGTCAGGCTCACAGGGAAGCGCCAGCGTACAGATTGATCTCCAGCAGTTCTTTTTCTCAGGATTTTAGATTGTATTTTCATCTTGTACTTGGGATCATTGAAACTTGTAATCCACTTTGAAGTTATTATAATAAAAAATTTCAGTATTTCAAAAGCTTTATTACTTTGATGTTTGCAAAATGCCTATAAATCTTAAATCCCTTGAAATATTAAATAATGAAGTAAAAATAATCATGTGCATTGCATGTCATGCATCATATTGCACATATTTCTTGCATTTATTATGCATATCCAGGTGCCTTACCTAGCTTTTTACTTCATTCAGCAAGCTGACTCATCACTACAACACTCGGGCTAATTTCAAAAAGAAGATGGACAACTTAGAACAGGAGAATCGCGAGTTGCGCAAAGAAGTTTCTGCTTTGAAGGTCGGGTTAGCCAATTTGACTACTCTGATAGAAGCTCTGGTGGTTGCTCAGAATCAGCCACCGAGTGTTCAACCTCAACCAACAAGGGCAAATACTGAAGTTCTGATTGTTCCTGTATCCGCTACTCCGGCTGTTGTTCAAAACCGTATGCCTCAAGGTTATCCATGGGGAATGCCAAAGAATTTTGCACCTGAAGGTTTAAATCTTGGTCCTCAAGATACTCCAGTGGTTCAGACTGTTGTTACTCAGGCACCTCCTGTGGTGCATACTGTTCCCGCTGCACCTCCTTCGGTGAATTTGGTTCTGTTTGTTAATGAAGATGTGTGTTATCCTTTCCCTCCGCTGAGTGAAGACTTGGGTCTTTATGACAGAATGGATGATTTTAAAGAGCAGTTTGATAGAATGCAAAGAGAGATGAAATCTCTTAGGGGAAAATAGCTATTTGGGCAGAATGTGAATGAGCTATGCTTGGTCCCGAATGTTAAGATACATGCTAAGTTCAAGGTCCCGGAATTTGAGAAGTATAAGGGAAACACTTGTCCTCGTCTTACTTGGTGATGTACGTAAGGAGAATGTATACCCACATTAATGATCAGCGTCTGCTGATTCACTTTTTTCAAGATAGTTTGACCGCTACAGCGTTGAAGTGGTATATGATTTTAGACAGCGCTAACATCCATACTTTTAATGATTTGGGAGAAGCATTCATCAAACAATACAAGTACAATGTGGACATGGCGCCCGAACGTGACCAACTTAGGGCCATGGTTCAGAAAGACAAGGAATCGTTCAAAGAGTATGCGCAGAGATGGCGCGAGGTAGCTGCCCAAGTGATTCCCCCCATGGAAGAGAAAGAAATGACTAAGATTTTTCTGAAGATGCTAGGTGCTTTCTACTTCGAAAGGATGGTAGCAAGTGCACCAAGTGATTTTATAGAGATGGTAGGAATGGGTATCCGCTTAGAAGAGAAGGCCGTTTAACGAAGAGTGAAGGATTCAGAGGTGTGAAGAAGCCATCTTATGGGCTTACCAAGAAGAAATAAGGGGATACCAATGCTGTTATACAAGAGAATAGGGTAAACACTCCTAGAAGGAATTATCAGCGTCACCAGCAAGTCTCCTCAGTTACTCTTGTGATGAGTGCCGCTCCGACTACCGTTGCTTATCAAAGACCATCCCAGTAGAGGAACCAAGGGAATAATCAGAGAAGGGAGAACTATGACCCTATTCCCATGAGCTATGCAGAGCTACTACCAGCATTGATTCAGAAGAAGTTGGTCCAGACACGACCACCTCCCGACGTACCATCACCATTGCCTTGGTATTACAAGGAAGACCAAACGTGTGCTTTTCATCAGGGATCACCAGGGCATAGTGTTGAGAATTTTTATCCTTTAAAGACTGAAGTGCAAAGGTTGGTGAAGTTTGGAATTCTATCTTTCAAGGACATGGGACCTAAAGTGAAAGATAATCCTCTACCCAAGCACGGGGGAGTAAATGCTGTAAATATGGTGGCCGGTTATCTAGGCGACTTCCGAATTTTTGACATTAATCTGGTTAGAGGATATTTGGTGAAAATGCACGCAGACCTCTGTGAATTCAGCTACTATACGCATGACCATGCCGGTTGTGCTGTTTGTAGTACAGACATACAGGGTTGTGAGAAGATAAAGGTTGATTTACAAGAGATGATGGATGAGGGTTTAATCCATATAATCAGGCCTAGGGAATAGTATGAAGAGGAAGTGAATATGGTTTCTGGATGTCCTGGTGAATTAAGAACTTTTGATGTGGAGTATTTGAATGAGGATCTCGTGCAGTTGCATGCTACCTTCTGCCGTACTACTGGTCAGGTGGAACACCAATATGGGTCTTGCATAGTTTGCCGTCGAGACCCCCGAGGATGTTCTATTGTGAGGGAGGGTGTTCAGTTGCTGTTAGACAATGAAACTATCAAGATCACAAGTCAGAGGGATGATTATAATGAGATTGATATGGTTGAAGTTTGTTTAATGGAAGAAGAGTCAGAGGATGAGTATGCTTCCGCGGATGAGTATTTCTCTTCAAACGAATATTTGTTTTCCAGAAATGACTTTTTGATGACTGATTGTGTTGAAGAAGGGGTAAACATCATTGTGCCTTGTTTTGGTGCACATGCTCATCTTGAAGTGGAGTACCATAGCAAACCATATGTTACCCCATTGGTAATTAGTTTGTCAGGTCCTATTCCCTACAAATCAGATAAGGCTGTGCCTTACAAATACAACGGTACAATCTTAAAAGATGGGGTGGAAGTTCCCATCCAGCCAATGCCTGATGTTGGAAATATAGATGAAAGTAGCAGGGTGACCCGTAACGGTCGTGTGTTTGCGCCGGTTGTACAAAGAGATGTTGTTGCTGGGAATAAAATTGCTGAGAATGATGAGCCTAAGAAGGCTACAGGAGAGACTAGTGGAGCTACATTAGAGAAAGAAGTGGATGATATTTTGAAGATAATTAAGATGAGCGACTACAGAATTATAGATCAGCTATTGCAGACTTCTTCAAAGATATCCATCCTAGCTTTATTAATGAACTCCTCTGCTCATAGAGAATCACTAATGAGAGTACTAGACCAAGATTTTGTGGAGAGTGACATGCCATTAGATCAATTCAGCAGCGTAATTGGAAACATTACGTCATGTAACAACTTGAGTTTCTGCGATGATGAATTACCAGATTAATGGAGGAATCACAACCTGGCCCTCCACATATCTATGAACTGCAAGAATGATTCGCTTTCCAATGTGCTAATTGATAATGGATCTACATTGAATGTTATACCGAGGAATACTCTCATGAAGTTAAAGTATCAAGGAGCACCTATGCTCCCGAGTGGCATCATTGTGAAAGCATTTGATGGGTCGAGGAAATCTGTCATCGGTGAAGTGGACTTACCCATCCATATAGGACCACATTTGTTCTTAATAACCTTCCAGGTCATGGACATTATTCCCTTATATAGTTGTTTGCTAGGACAGCCATGGATACACGAAGCAGGGGCTGTCACTTCAACTCTGCATCAGAAGCTAAAGTTTATGCGTGAAGGGAAGCTAGTGATCATAAATGGGGAGCAGGCGTTGTTGATATCCTATTTATCCTCTTTCAGTATTGTAGAAGCGGATGAGGCTGCTGTTGGAACCCAGTTCCAAGCCCTATCCATTGACAACATAAGGAGAAATGAGGATTTCGTGGTTTCGCTGAAGGATGCGTAGCAGGTTGTGCGCAATGGTCATAATACAGTTTGGGGATGACTTATGGATCCACCCGTGAACAAAAATAGAACTGGTTTGGGTTTCTCTTCGAAGAATGGAAAAGGCGAAAGTTTGAAGTCAAAGTCTACTGTTAACAGTTATCATGATGTTTTCCGCAGCGGAGGCTACCTCCATCCAATTGATTCTGGAATTAATGTTGTCGAAGAGGATGAAGCAGAGCAGGAAGTAGCGAATTATGTGACGCATGGAGTCAGAGTTCAAAACTGGGTCACCGTTGATGTTCCTTATTGCATACATGTTTCAAAGTAATTTGTTTTGTTAATCTGTTTCTTTATTTTGAAAAGCTTTCACTCTTCCCAAGGTGGAAGTATTAATGTTGTAGGGCTTATCTGTTTGCTGTGACTTTTAAGATCATTAATAAAAGTTGTCTTTGCTTCCCAAATTATGTCTTTGTCTTCTGCTTTTTCTTGGAAAATGGTAATCAGAAAAAACCTTTCAAAATAAATAATAACTGAAAATCAATTTGCATGGTCACTTATTATATGTGTCAGTTTCTAAAAGCAATCATAAATCATATGTGCAGATTAATTAAAAAACCCGTTGAATACAATGACCTTGCACCCTCTCCCAACTTTGAATGTCCTGTGTTTGGGGCTGAAGAAGAAGATTATGATGATATTCTAGAAGAGGTCTCACGGTTGTTTGAGAACGAGAAAAATACCATTCAACCATATAAGGAGCCTTTGGAAGTGATCAATTTGCATTCAGAAGAAGATCCGAAGGAAGTCAAGATTGGAGTGTCGTTACATCCCGATGTGAAGAGAAGGTTGATTGAGTTATTGAAAGAGTATGTGGATATTTTTGCTTGGTCTTACCAAGATATGCCCGGTCTAGATATAGATATTGTCGAGCATCGTTTTCCGTTAAAGCCAGAGTGTCCACCAGTTAAACAAAAGTTGAGAAGAACCCACCCAGATATGGCAGTAAAGATCAAATAGGAGGTCCTAAAGCAGATTAATGCTGGTTTTCTTGTGACGTCAGTGTATCCTCAATGGATTTCCAATATTGTACCAGTACCGAAAAAAGACAGAAAAGTCCGCATGTGCGTAGATTACAGAGATCTAAATAAAGCTAGTCCAAAAGATAATTTTCCATTGCCTCATATCGACATGTTAGTGGAAAGCACAACAAAATTCAAATTATTCTCGTTCATGGACGGATTTTCCGGGTATAATCAAATAAGAATGGCTCCAGAGGACATGGAAAAAACAACGTTTATCACACCCTGGGGAACATTCTGCTACAGAGTGATGCCCTTCGGGTTGAAGAACGCTGGTGCAACATACCAGAGGGCTATGACAACCCTATTCCATGATCTGATGCACAAAGAAATCGAAGTATATGTTGATGATATGATTGCCAAATCCCAGACTGAAGAAGGGCATATAGAAGATTTGTTGAAGTTGTTTCAGCGTTTGAGGAAGTATCGTCTCCGCTTGAATCCAAATAAATGCACCTTCAGTGTTCGATCGGGGAAATTGTTGGGTTTCATTTTTCGCCAGAAAGGAATTAAAGTTGACCCTGATAAAGTCAAAGCAATTCAAGAAATGCCAGCACCAAGAACTGAAAAGCAAGTCAGAGGTTTCCTCGGGTGTTTGAATTATATTTCCAGATTTATTTCCCACATGACTGCAACATGTGAACCGATCTTTAAGTTATTAAAGAAAGATTAAGGTTGTGTGTGGACGGATGACTGCCAAAGGGTATTTGAGAGTATTAAAGAATATCTGCTTGAACCTTCTACCTTGCTCCCTCTCGTAGAAGGAAGACCGTTGATTATGTATCTAACAGTGTTAGATAAATCCATGGGTTGTATTCTGGGACAACAGGATGAAACAGGGAAGAAGGAGTTCACCATTTATTATCTCAGCAAAAAATTCACTGATTGTGAGTCGCGGTATTCCACGCTAGAAAAGACATGTTGTGCTTTGGCCTGGGCGGAAAAGCATTTGCGACAATATATGTTGAATCATACCACTTGGTTGATCTCCAAAATGGATCCAATCAAGTATATTTTTGAAAAGCCTGCTCTTACTGGGAGAATTGCCCACTGGAATATGTTGTTATCTAAATACGATATCGAGTATCGCGCTCAAAAGGCTATTAAAAGTAGTGTGTTGGCAGATTACCTTGCTCACCAGCCGGTGGAAGATCATCAGTCTGCAGAATATGAATTCCCTAATGAGGATGTGATGTTCTTGAAAGTAAAAGATTGTGATGAACCATTGCCTGAGGAAGGCGCTGACCCTGAATCTCGTTGGAGTATGATTTTTGATGGAGCTGTGAATGCTTATGGTAAAGGAATTGGTGTTGTGATTGTAACTCCTCATGGACCTCACATTCCTTTTACTTCAAGGTTAACATTCGATTGCACTAATAATATGTCAGAATATGAGGCTTGCATCATGGGCCTTGAGGAAACTATTGATCTCAGAATCAAAATTCTAGATGTGTATGGTGATTCAACTTTGGTAATAAATCAGATTAAAGGAGAATGGGACACTCGTCACCCTGGCTTGATCCCTTACAAAGATTATGCTAGAAGATTATTACCCTTCTTCAATAAAGTTGAATTCCATCACATCCCTAGAGATGAAAATCAAATGGCGGATGCTCTGGCAACTCTGGCTTCCATGTACCAAGTGAATACTTAGAATGATATACCCCGAATTATAGTTCGACGGATAGATAGGCTGACTCATGTGTTTACGACATAGGAGGTAGCAGATGAAAAACCTTGGTATTATGATATCAAGCTTTTTCTTCAGACTCAAGAATACCCGATTGGTGCGTCGAGGAAAGATAGAAAGACACTGAGAAGATTGGCAGGCAGTTTCTTCCTCAGTGAAAATGTGTTATACAAGAGAAATTATGACATGGTCTTGCTCAGATGCGTGGATAGACACGAAGCAGACATGTTGATGCATGAGATTCTTGAAGGTTCATTTGGCACTCTTGCTAATGGACATTCGATGGCTAAAAAGATGCTAAGGGCAGGTTATTATTGGTTGACAATGGAATCTGATTGTTACAAATTTGCAAAGAAGTGCCATAAATGTCAGGTTTATGCAGATAAGGTTCATGTGCCTCCAACACTTCTCAATGTGATTTCCTCCCCATGGCCTTTCTCTATGTGGGGTATAGACATGATCGAGATGATAGAACCCAAAGCTTCGAATGGGCACCGTTTTATCTTGGTAGCAGTTGACTAATTCACCAAATGGGTAGAGGCTGCTTCATATGCCAATGTTACCAAATAGGTGGTTGTGTGTTTCATCAAAAATAATCTTATATGCTGGTATGGTGTGTCGGGCAGAATCATCACCGACAATGGCTCGAATTTGAACAACAAGATGATGACAGAACTGTGTGAAGAATTCAAGATTGTCCATCACAATTCATCTCCGTACATGCCAAAGATGAATGGGGCTGTTGAAGCCGCTAATAAGAATATCAAGAGAATTATCCAGAAAATGGTTGTTACTTATAAGGATTGGCATGAAATGCTCCCTTTTTCTTTGCATGGATATCGAACATCTGTTCGCACTTCAACATGAGCAACCTCGTTCTCCCTGGTGTATGGAATGGAAGTTGTACTCCCTGTCGAGGTAGAGATTCCCTCGTTGCGTGTGATAATGGAAACCAAATTGATAGAGCCTGAATGGGTCCAAAACAGGTTTGACCAATTGAATTTGATTGAGGAAAAGAGAATGACAGCTTTATGTCATGGGCAGTTATATCAGAGAAGAATGAAGAAAGCATTTGATAAAAAGGTCAAACCTCGTGAATTCAGAGAAGGCGACCTCGTGCTCAGGAAGATCATGTCTTTCAACATTAATTCTAGGGGAAAGTGGGCTCCTAATTTTGAAGGCACGTATGTTGTCAAGAAAGCCTTCTTTGGTGGTGCATTAATTCTTGAAACTATGGATGGCGAGGAGTTCCCACGTTCCATAAATGCTGACGCAATCAAGAAATACTTCGCCTAAAGAAATAAAAGAACAACTCGCTAAGTTGAAAACCAGAAAGGGTGGCTTAGGCAAAAAAAAGCGTCTCGGTAGGCTGAAAACCCGAAAGGGCGGTCTAGGAAAAAATTAGAGACATAAACAGAATAAATTTCCCGCTAAGTTAAAAATCCGCAAGGGCAGCTTAGGCAAAAGTTAGGGATTTTTCTTGGCAAGTAACTACGTCAGACAAGACTTGATTGTTGAAGCAACAATCTTCTCGGATCTTCATGATACTTTAACAAAAGTTGTTGCTCAAGATTTCAAAAGTTGTTAGGGGGAATAGTGGTCATTGTATCTCAATGTATCTTTTCCATTATGTATTACCATTTCCCAAACTTTGTAATCATCCATGGAGTCTCGCCATTTGCAGACTACCATTCTATTAATGAAATTCTAGATTTTACCCGATTCTTTGTGTTCTTATTTTATTTAGCTTGCAAAGACTCTATTTATTACTGATGATAACTTTCAAAGCAAAAAGATTAAAAAGCAAATTTGACTTTTCAAAAAAAGGAGAGATCTTTACAATTCAATTTACTTTGAGATTTGTGATGACACAATGACAACAAAAAATGGTGATCCCAGGAATCAACAAACTCCGGTTGTTTTGAGAAGATTTACTTCCTTCATGAAGGTTCTCTCAGGTTGTTTTGCTGGTATGTGAACGATCTTTGTATGTTTGTCAGATAGTTAAAGACGATACCAATCGGTGTAAGGTGCAATATTGGGTTTGTGATCCCATTGTCCCCAGTCAGGTCTTGGTTCATGTTTGATTTTGGGTTTGCATGGTCAGAAGCCTCTGTACCAGGTTCCCCAGCGAAGTCTTCCCTTATATGATGAAAGGTTTTATTCCCTTGGTGTGCTGAGATGTCGCTCTTTCTGCAGTATTGGCATTATTGTTGGTATTTATTTCCCAGGCAACTAGACCCGGGCAATATCTTTTTTGAGAAGTGTTGAAATGATTATCAACCTTTGGGTTTTCACTCGCCAAGTGTTGGCTTTGATTTAAAATACCCATGAGTTTGACCTCTTTCTATAATGTTGACTTCTTGATTCCCCGAGAAGGCTATCCCAAGGCATCTTTTGTTGGAATAAGTTTTCATGATGTAAAGTTTCAATCCGCATCTTTCTCCAGGGAGGTAGGCTTAAATTCCCCAATGAGGTTTGATTGTTTCGGCGTCATTCTGCTTTATTTGAGGCTGCTCTTGCAATCTCCAGTAGGCATGTTGCTTCTGGAAAAAACTGGTTTCTCCGATGAAGCCGGAAGAAGGATGTTCTATCCCGGTATCTGTTTAATTTGTCTACCTCTGAATTATGTTTCTCTTTAGTAAAGTTAAATGCAGGCAATAGGTTTGGTTTCCGTAGTTAGCCTTTACCTTTCTTGAAATGATATTTCTGGTTGAAGTTTAGCCAAGTGTTGTTAGTACCTGAGGCGATTTTGCTTGTTTGTTCCTACTAATTGTGTATCTGTTTTACCAGCATACACACGATAGCACTCATACATCCATACATACATCATGCATGGCTAAAATTGACAAATCATTATTCATTGACATTGTGTTCTGACCTTCCTGCAACGCTCCTTGCTTAGATGGATTTAGTTTTCCCTCTTGAGTTTATTTCTCAAAGGAGGTATCTTTGTTGGCTGTCTTGCTCCAATTTATTTCTGATTTGGATCTGTGGTTGCATGACAATATTATTTACTTTGGATTTCTAAAAACATTGAGTTTTAGTTTGTGCATTTATTTTGCACGAGAAGACTTTATCTCCTCAGCAGGAATATCGTGGCATTTCCCCGAGAAGTCATATTTCTATCCCTAGAAAGTCATTTCTTTTTACAATTCTCCATGACAACAAGTAACAAGTCTCTTTATTTGAGACAACTTATGTTTGATCTTTTCCAGGCAGATTTTCTTGGTTAAAGAAGAAGTTGAGACTCGTTCTAGGTGAAACACCAGAATTTTGGGGAAAACTTGATATGATATATTTTCTCTTTCTACCTTCAGTGAACATTGGTAGGACATCGGCAGTGAACGTCAGTGTTTATTATCTTTTTTCTATCTTTAGTGAAGGTTAATAGTTCATCGTTAGTGAATGGCGGTGATATGATATATTTTTCTCTTTCTACCTTCAGTGAATGTTGGTAGACCATCAGCAGTGAACGCCGGTATTTGTTATCTTTTTGCTATCTTCAGTGAACGTTGATAGTTCGTCGTCAGCGAACGGAGGTGATATGATATATTTTCTCTTTCTACCTTCAGTGAACGTTGGTAGACCATCGGCAGTGAACGTCGGTGTTTGTTATCTTTTTGTTATCTTCAGTGAACGTTGATAGTTCATCGTCAGTGAACGATGGTGATATGATATATTTTCTCTTTCTATCTTCAGTGAACATTGGTAGGACATCGGCAGTGAACGTCGGTGTTTATTATCTTTTTTCTATCTTTAGTGAACGTTGATAGTTCATCATCATTGAACGACGGTGATATGATATATTTTCTCTTTCTACCTTCAGTGAACGTTGGTAGACCATCGGCAAAGAACGTCGGTGTTTGTTATCTTTTTGTTATCTTCACTGAACATTGATAGTTCATCGTCAGTGAATGGTGGTGATATGATATATTTTCTCTTTCTACCTTCAATGAACGTTGGTAGACCATCCACACTGAACATCGGTGTTTGTTATCTTTTTGCTATCTTTAGTGAACGTTGATAGTTCATCATCAGTGAACGACGGTGATATGATATATTTTCTCTTTCTACCTTCAGTGAATGTTGGTAGACCATCGGTAGTGAACGTCGGTGTTTGTTATCTTTTTGCTATCTTCAGTGAACGTTGATAGTTCATCGTCAGTGAACGGCTGTGATATGATATATTTTCTCTTTCTACCTTCAGTGAACGTTGGTAGGACATCGGCAGTGAACGTCGGTGTTTGTTATCTTTTTGCTATCTTCAGTGAATGTTGATAGTTCATCGTCAGTGAACGGCGGTGATATGATATATTTTCTCTTTCTACCTTCAATGAACGTTGGTAGACCACCTTTAGTGAACGTCGGTGTTTGTTATCTTTTTGCTATCTTCAGTGAATGTTGATAGTTCATCGTCAGTGAACGGCGGTGATATGATATTCTCTTTCTACCTTCAGTGAAAGTTGGTAG
Source organism: Vicia faba (assembly GCA_948472305.1). Classification (NCBI taxonomy): domain Eukaryota; kingdom Viridiplantae; phylum Streptophyta; class Magnoliopsida; order Fabales; family Fabaceae; genus Vicia; species Vicia faba. The sequence continues at coordinate 369,516,735 of OX451735.1, forward strand.
ACCTTCGGCAGTGAACGTCGATGCTTGTTATCTTCCTCTCTAATTTAGTTCTTTTGGTCCACCAGTGATTTATTTTCCTAGTGGGGTTGCTCCTTTGTTTCTTTATTTTTGTTGCATCACCAGTGATACTTTGCGTCTCTTTGGTACTGTTCATATGCATAAGCATTTGCATGGCATCTTAAGGCCAAAAATAGGGTTTGTTTTATATTTAAGTATCTTCGATCACGTCGACATGAAGATTTTCAACCTTCGTATCTCCGGATAGAAGAAACTTAAATAAGGGCAGTTGTTGTACCCCAATTTTCCCCCCTAAGATCCCTTCATCATACCATGTTGATTCAATCACAACAAGATCACATTAGGGCTTTTGGTTCTTCTCCCTATCTTTAGGTTTGCTCTTTGAGGAATCCCAAAGCACCTTGACTTGTTTTATTTTGTGAGTATGAATATTTTGCTTTTATTTTCTTTCTAATTAATAAAATGCAATGTTGGTTTGTCTTACTTATTAATAATGTAGGTAAAGGCAATGAGGTTTAGCAAGTTGCTTCATGGGTTCATGAGTTTATTTCCATGCCCTAGTCAATAAATATTGAGAAATTTAAACCTCACCATTGAAGTTGTTTTGGAAGAAATGGCATGACAAGGCTTATTTTGGATCAACATATTTCAAAGTTATCAAAATTGATTCAAAAGTACAAGGGGTTTGTTGTACCCCAAATTTTGACCTAAGATACCATCTCCCATCTGCATCATTACATTGCAAGCGTTTTGATCTATTGATTTTAAAATTCATAACTTTTTCAAGTCGAGAGCTGTTTATTTTTGAACGCTAAGTTTATTAATTGATCGGACAATGTTTATTAATTACTCATTATCTTAAATTTAAATAATTGGAATTTTCTTTTAAGTTATTATATAATTTAAAGATTTATAAATAATAAAATAAATATTTGAAAAGAAGGTTATTAATTGATCAAACGATGTTATTTAATTATTTATTGTTCTAGGTTTAAATAATTGAAATTTTATTTTCAGTTATTATAATTTAGAAGAATTATAAATAATGAAATAATTAATTGAAGAGAAGTTAATTGGTCAATGATGTTTATTTAATTATTTATCATTCTAAATTTAAATAACTGGAATTGATTTCCAGTTATTATATAATTTAAAGAATTATAAATGATAAAATAAATAATTGGAAAGAAGAAAAGAATTAATTGATAAAATATTGGAGTTTTATTCATTTTATTCTAATTGTACAATTGTTGTGTAAATACCGTATTTATTTACAACGTATTTACAATAAATATTTTTACAATGTTTAAAATGAAATAAAAGCTATCCTAATTTTTTTCTAAATTCTAAATCTTCATCTTCTATCCAATGCTTCTTTGATGATCATTTAATTTTACCTGCAAAAGAATTTTAAAAAAAGTCAGAAATGAATATATAATTAAAAGCAAAAAAAATTAATTAGCATTCATCATTAAAAGCAAACGGCTGGAATCAGTTTTACCCTTTTTGCAAATCACGGGATTTCTCCGGGTTCACAAAAAGGGATGAATTTTTATTGATAAAAATGAATGCACAATTTAAAAACATGCGCAAATTCATTTTTTGTCAAATTTGCATTTTTCAAAGTAAAACTGCATAGTTCAAAACAATATGCACAAATTCAATATTTTGTCAAACAGCATATTTCAAATCAACATCATATGCATAGCAACAGCATATGCAAGTATGCAAGTTTCAACACAAAAAGCCATTCCAACGTAAACATGCCAAAGATATAGGAAGAGGCCAAAAATTAAAGGCTCCCATGCTGTAACAAAGAGTAGACAAAAGGAAATGTGCAGTTAAAACCAAATATGCAAGCATAATGCATTTCTATTCTCATCATTTTCCAGCACTATGCTTTTTCAGAACAAGTAGAGTACACAACATTTTAGTGTTTCATTTGTACTTAAGAGAGAGAAGAGAGGAAGAGTGTTTTTACAGGTTTTTGGCTTAGGCAGGAATTGGATAGCAAACAAATCAGCAACAATACAGTAGAGAAAAGATAAGCATGAAAAAGGGATAGAAAACAAACTGATGCAGCAACATATGTGCAGAGAGAAGGCAGAAGTATAGTAAAATATACAACCTGTAACGTAAACCTCAAGGGAGGAAGGCCAGCAACGGATATAACATTACCAAACCCCTTCAAAACATGGAGAGAGTTCACAACCTATAAAAAGCTTTCAAAAAAACGAAAACTGTCAAATACAAAAACCATTTTTCTCCAAGCCTCTATCGAATATGGCCTAAACCATAAAACCTGTTATCTATCAAAGTCCAAACCTGCTTAAGTTTTGAACCAGCATAAACAAATATGGCCTAAACCATAAAACCTGTGAGCCATTTCAAAACCTGCTATCTCAAACCAAAAACCAGTTCAACTGTTTCCAAAACCAGCATAAACACCATCAAACCTTAAACCATGGCCTAAACCAGTAAAACCAATATGAACCTAAAACCATAACTTGTTCAACCTGGTTACCCGCCTAAAACCCTCATACCAACCAACATTCAAAGCCAAAAATCAGAAAAACCAGAACAATGCAAACCTACATGAAACTGTCCAAACCATAAGGCCTCAGAAGTAATCATCATTGGCCATTTAAGCATACAGAAGCAAAGCAAAAGGAAGAAGTCAAGCTAATCAAAAAAGACATGTTTCAACAATAGCATCATTCAAATCTCAGCATACAACAAAGCATCTCAACGACAGCATATTCAAGCATAAGGCCTCAGTATTCATCATAGGGCATTAAAAAGCATACAGTAGCAAGGCAAGAAGAAGAAGAGAAAAAGCATACAAACGAAAACATTTCAACAGTAGCAATGTCAAGCATCAAAGCTTCAGAAATTCCATCATAGACAAACGCAAAAGGCAACAGAATCACAGTGAAGAAGAAGAAAAAAAATTATTCGAAGGCAACATTGAAGCATACAGAAGCGAACCAAAGGAAGAAAAAGAAAGATACAAATACAGAGTACCATGCAACTGAAGCAAGAATCACGCATTTTCTTCAGCCCTTGGCCTCCTACGCACACCCAACCTCCCTCCTCCGTCTCCAAGGGTAACTTTTCTCTTTCTCTCAAAAATACCTCAAATAATAACCATTAATTTCGAAGTCAGAATCACGAAATGGATGAAAAATCATAGCATGCAAATCGTAACCAAACACTAACGAATAAGAAAACGAATTTACCGTGAATCTGTTGCCCAAGCATCTTATTGGAGGGAAGAGGGAGATCAAGGTACCGGTGGCCATGGACAAAGGCAAGTCAGAAGCGAGCAACGCGAAGAAGACGAAGACGAGGAATGAACAAGCGAACGGCGCAAAAACCCTAATCCCTTTCTCTCAAAACTAAAACACGTTTAACCCTAAAAAAAAATTATGAAACATGATTGGACCTTAACCCCTTTTTCTGCCTGAGCCCAAACGAATTCTCATACACCCCCTTTTCTGCTTGTTTCTGTTTGAGACTCTTAAAACGCCTAAGCCCATAAATTGTTTGTTTACCCCCCTTTTTAATTCTGGATACTTTTTTCTATCTTTGTTTTCTTTAGCCCCTTTTTTAGAGTTTATTAATTTAGTTAATTAGACTTAATTAATAAGAGGTGTATTTTTAATTAAAACAAATTTTAAATAATTGGATCAATTTTATTAGTTTAAACTTTAGGATTAATTTAATAAGTTTAGTATTCCCTTTTTTAATTAGATTTAAATTATTAGCTTTTAAGTTTTAATTTAGTTTAATTATTCAATAACTCTTCAAAATAACATTTTATATTAATATCAAAAACATAAAAAATAGAAACATATAAAAGTCTAAAAAAAAACATTTTATTTTTTCTTAATTAATTCTCATGCTTTTGTCCATATTAAAAATGCAAAAAATGAAAACTATTAAAACATTTTCTTTTCATTAATATTAAACAAAAATACAAAAAATGCATGTTCACACCACTTAGTCTATTATTTAATTGTTGCTATTTAATCATTATCCGCATAATTTTCTGTTTAATTATTTCATATTTACATGATTATTCTGTTTACGTCTAAATCCAAGGGAAAAATGATTAAATTTGTTGACTTCATGTCCTCAAATCCAATCACGCGAACATTTGCATTTCATTAAAACTTAAGACAATTTTGTCTCAAATATCCAATCTTTTCAAAACTTATACCTTTTAAGCAAAAACTTCGACATTAGGTCGTCGTATCTTCAAAAACCCGTCCGTACCCCTTTTCGGCCAAAACATTTTATTTTTAAATCAAACGAACAATTTTAATAAACAGATATTTCAAAAGGTTCCTATAGAGTACTATAGATACATTGGGTGCTAATACCTTCCCACTGTATAACCAACCCCCGAACCATAGATCTCTTTTCAAAAACGCCTTGTATTTTTATTACTTTTAAAAAGTATTATTTTACATTGCATATTTAGGGTTTTATTTCGCTCTTTCCCCTTTTCCCTTGGAAATAATAAAGCGTGGTGGCGACTCTTACTTTTGTGAGACGAATTAATCAATAATTCAATCTCCGATTTACCCCGCTACATTTTTTATCGCTACAGAATTGGCGACTCTGCTGGGGACAGATTGACCTCTTGCTGGTCCATCCCTAAGTGGGTTAAGCCTAATTTGTTTTATCTGTTTTATTATTATTTGATTTGTTTGATTATGTGTTTAAATTGGGGTGTTTGGTTTTTTTGCAAAGGACGAATCCTATACCCGGATTAAGTTACACTTAAGGAATAGGACGAGCGGTACAGTCATGTTAACTTTGAGGGAGTAATCCCGAAGAAGGAGGCATGAGATCCCCCACTCAATGGAAGGCCCTCTTGAACTTAATATTTGTTTACCGAGTAATCGGGAAGACATTATTATTTTCGACCTAGGAGCCAGAGAAATTGAGGACCGTAGAACCCTAACCCATCTTGGCCTTTTTAGGTGTAGCGCGGAGACTATAACGGAGTAATTCGGAAGTAGTTGTTACGCGATGCTACGCTTGGACGAGTTTCTCTTGAGAATATTGCTAATTATTGAGTAATCAAGACGTTGGTAATATCCGAAGGAGGAATGTAGACTCTGGGAACTCTTAGAACCTTGTCTTACAGGTGTGATTGAACCATTAGTACATACCTTTGGGTGGGCTTTACCCTTGACTCCATGCTGAAACGTTGAACCTTTGAACCCCATGTTTGTGAACTTGTGTGTAACTGTTGCATTATCATTCATTCATGCATTCATCAACATTTTTTGTAAAAAACTTGTTTTTCAAGGAACTTAGGAATGATTTTTGCAGACATCTCAGGTATTATTATGGAATTTGGAAGGAGAAACACTCGAAGTTTTAGTTTTAAGGAGCCCGAGATTGAAGAACTGAAGAGTTTGATTCCTGAGATCGAGAACCCGACGGATTTTCAGAAAAAGTATGGGTCCATTATACCTCTCATGAAGCTCAGGATGAAGGAAGGCATCCTTAATACGTTAGTCCAATTCTACGATCCTTTGTACCGATGTTTCACCTTTCCGGATTACCAGTTGATGCCCACCTTAGAAGAGTACTCCTACATACTTGGTTTGCCGATCACCGACTGTGTTCCTTTTTCCGGATTAGAAGAGGAACCCAAATCTCACGAGATAGCGACCATCACCCACTTGAAGAAATCAGAGATAGAGGAGAACATGACTACAAAAGGGGGAATCCGAGGTTTGTCTGCGCAGTTTTTGTTGAGGAAAGCTCGTCATTTCGCTGAGATAAAAGATACTTTTGCCTTTGAAGATGTCTTTTCTTTACTCGCTTATGGTCTATTCTTGTTCCCTAACATTGATAAGTTTGTGGATATCAACGCCATCAGAATTTTCTTGATTGGAAATCCGGTCCCTACACTGCTAGGAGATACCTACTACTCCATCCATCTTCGAAACTCTCATCAAGGAGGGATGATTATTTGTTGTGCACCGTTGCTCTATCAGTGGTATGTTTCTCATTTGCCTAGGTCTAACGTTTTCTGGGATCTCGAGAAGGAGCCGCGTTGGGCGCCAAAAATTATGGCTCTCACCCATTTCGACATTGATTGGTATAATCGAGTTTACTATGATGTGAAGATCATCGATAGCTATGGTGATTTTCCTAACGTGCCTCTTCTTGGTACGAAAGGTGGAATTAACTATAACCCTGTTCTCGCGTGCCGTCAGTTTGGATACCCGATGAGGGACAAGCCAAACAACATCCATGTGAGTGGTTTCTTTCTTCAAGAAGGACAAGATCACCAGGCAGCTAAGAGGGAGATTGAAGGAGCTTGGCGCCACATCCATAGGAAAGGGAGAGACATGTTAGGACATAGGGGTGCCGTTTCTTTGGAGCCTTACCTACAGTGGGTCCGCGCTAGGGCTTGTACTCTCAAGATGCCCTATAAACCTGAGAAACCTTTATTCCCTACCGTTGCCTCATCATCTGTTGATATCCCTATCGAGAATATGGGAGAATACCAAGGAAATCTAGCTAGGATGAAGTCCGAGAGAGATGCTTGGAAAGAAAAGTATAATATGTCTGAATATGAGAATCGGGTCCTGACTCGACAACTAAAGGAAAAGGAGGAGTTGCTGTTTATTCAAGACGGCTGGTTCATTGATCATGATGAGAAGCTTCGTCAAAAGGATGATTTACTGAAGAAGTATGCTAGTGAAAGGAAGAGAAAGAAGGAGGGATCGGTAAGCGTTGCTCTTGTTCCTAATCCGCAAAAGGAAATCATTGATCGACTGGTAGCTGAGAAGGAAGAGATGGAAGACTTTTATGAAGAGAAGATCAGGAAGCTCCGGTTACAGTTGGTATTTGGTCCTTCATCTGATGATTCCGAGTGATCTTTAGCTTTTAGTTTTATTTTATTGATGTCATTTTGTAAAACTCTGTAAAAGGGCTTCATGTTCCGAAGTTGTAATTTACTGCTTTTATTATGGGCTTCATGTTCCAAAGTTGTAATTTACTGCTTTTATTTTGGGCTTCATGTTCCAAAGTTGTAATTTACTGCTTTATTATGGGCTTCATGTTCCAAAGTTGTAATTTACTGCTTTATTATTGGGTTGTTATCCCAAGTTGTAATTTATTGTTTTGTTGTTCCAAAGTTGTAAGTTGTAATTTACCGCTTTTAATTAATGGATTGAGTTTTTGTTGTTCCAAATTCCTGTACTATTGATGTGTGCAAAATTATCGAAGTTCCTTGAAAAACTATTAAAATGAATCATCATTTGCATCACATATCATGCATCATCCAACACTCCACTTCACATGTTTTCTAGAGTCTTATCCTTGTTTCTTTTTCCACTCCGTTAGATTGTCAAGCTGTCTCATCGATACGATACTCGAGCCAATCGTCAGAGGAAAATGGAAGATCTGGAACAGGAAAACCACGAGCTTCGTGAGGAGGTCGCTACCCTTCGTGTCGGTATTGAAAAGTTAACTGCGCTAGTGGAAAGTTTGGTGGCTGCTCAGAATCAGCCATCGACTACGGCTGCTGAGATTCAGACTTCAACTACTGTGGTTTCTGATATTGTCACCGTTCCAACATCTGTGACTCAAATCAACTCTCCGCTTCAACATCAGATGCCGAAAGGTTTCCCGTGGGGAATGCCTTACAACTTTGTGCCAGAAGGGTATCAGCCTGTCGTACAACCTTTGTTTCAACCTGCTTTGTCTCTTCCTCAACCAGAGACAACTGCCATGCCGCAAGTAATCCCGTCTGTAACACCTTTTCCGCAACCGATAATGACAACTGTCGCTCTTGTGGTTCACTCCGTGCCATACTTGAATGAACCTACTTATCCTGCCGAGCCTGCTGAAAGTTTGGGTCTCTTTGATAGAATGGAAGAATTTCAAGACCAACTCCAAGAAATGCAGAGGGAGCTCAGAGCGTTAAAGGGGAAGGATTTGTTTGGAAAGAATACGCATGACCTTTTTTTAGTTCCGAATGTCAAGATTCCAGCAAAATTCAAAGTGCCAGACTTTGAAAGATATAAGGGTGATTCGTGTCCTAGAAGTCATTTGACTATGTACGTGAGAAAGATGTCTACGTATTCTGATGATCATGACTTATTGATTCATTATTTTCAAGACAGTTTGACGGGTGCTGCTCTAAAGTGGTATATGGGTTTAGACAGCATTCGGATCCGCAACTTCAATGATTTTAGTGAAGCCTTTATTCACCAATATAAGTACAACGTTGACATGGCACCAGACAGGGATCAACTCCGGGCGATGTCGCAGAGAGACAGAGAATCTTTTAAGGAATACGCCCAGAGGTGGCGTGAAATTGCTGCTCAAATCTATCCTCCTCTTGAGGAGAAAGAGATGACGAAGATATTCTTGAAGACTTTAGGTTCCTTTTACTATGAGAGAATGATCGCCAGCGCACCCAGTGACTTCACCGAAATGGTAAGCATGGGCATGCGGTTGGAGGAAGGGATTCGTGAAGGGCGTTTGGTTAAAGAAGGAAGTCCGTCTAGCAGCACTAAGAAGTTTGGAAGTGTTTTCCCGAAAAGAAAAGAGCAGGATGTCAGCGCATTGTTCCCAGGGAGACCGAGGAGAGGTTACTCACACGTTGCGGCAGTCACTCCGGCTGTCCGCCCAGCTTTGATGACCCCAACTCAACAACGGCCATTTCAGCAGCAGCCTCGACAACAGGCTTATCCATTCAACAACATGAATCGTTCACCAAGAAAGCTGCAATTCGATGCCATTCATATGACTTATATCGAATTGTTCCCTACTCTTATCAGAAAGAATATCATAACAACGAAGCCTCCTCCTGTCGCACCAAACAGTACTTCTCCGTGGTACAAGGCGGATCAGTTTTGTGAATATCATCAAGGGTCGCCGGGGCACAACCTTGAAAGTTGTTTTGCTCTAAAGGCGGACGTGCAGAGGTTGATTAAGAATGGTATCTTGTCTTTCAAGGATGTTAACCCAAATGTTAGAGATAATCCTTTGCCTCGACATGGGGCAGCTTCAGTGAATATGGTGGAAGGTTGTCCGGGAAAGTTTCGAGTTTTTCAAGTTGAACACATAAGAGAGTCGTTGATCAGGTTACATCAGAGCTTAAGAAGACTTGCCTTTGTTAGGCATCAGCATGATTATGATGTTTGTGAATTTTGTTCAAGAGAGGTTGATTGCCCTATTGTGAAAGAGGATATTCAAAAGTTGTTAGACCAGAGAGTTATCACTATTACATATGACAGAAATCCAGAGGATGAAGTGAATGTTATAATACCACAATTCAATTTGCCTGAATCAGTAGAGATCGTTTACAACAGTCAGACTGCACCTGTTGATCCTTTGATCATTTACCCACCTGGTCCTGTGCCTTACAACTCAGACCAAGCTATACCGTATAAGTATAATGCTACAATGATTGAGAATGGGGTAGAAGTCCCTATACCAACAAGACCGTCTTTTGTTAACATTGCTGATGTGAGTAGAGTTACGAGAAGTGGACGTGTCTTTGCAGCAGTACCTTTGAAGAGACCAGAAGTTCAGGTCAGGAGGCCCATACCGGCAGAAGTTCCAGCGAGAAATGTTGAACCAAGGGTTGAGATAGGCCGATCCAATGAACCTATCCCTCATCCTGAGGATGATGAGATTCTGAAGCTTATCAAGAGAAGTGAATATAAGATTGTGGACCAACTTTTGCAAACTCCTTCCAAGATTTCTTTGCTTGCCTTACTGAGAGATTTTGGTGCCCATAGAGAAGCTATGATGAAGGTCTTGGACCAGGCATTCGTGGATCATGATGTGACGGTTGGCCAATTTGATGGAATTGTGGGAAATATTACTTCGTGTAACAATCTTGGTTTCAGTGATGAAGAGCTTCTGGAGGAGGGAAGGAACCATAATATGGCTTTGCATATCTCAATAAGTTGTGGAAATGATACTTTATCAAGTGTGTTGGTAGATACAGGTTCGTCGTTAAATGTAATGCCCAAAACTACATTGTCTCGACTCTCATATCAAGGTGCTCCCATGAGACCCAATGGAGTAATTGTTAAAGCGTTTGATGGTTCTAGGAAGACTGTCATTGGTGAAGTGGATCTTCCTATAGTAATTGGCCCTCATACTTTTCAGATCACTTTTCAAGTAATGGATATTCGTGCTGCCTACAGTTGCCTATTGGGTCGTCCTTGGATCCATGATGCAGGGGCAGTCACTTCCACGCTCCATCAGAGATTGAAGTTTGTAAGGCATGGAAAGCTAGTAATGATTGGTGGAGAGCAGACTATGGTGGTAAGCCATTTGTCATCTTTCTCTTTTATTGATGCTGATGAGGATGTTGGAACCCAATTCCAAGCTCTATCTATTGCTAAGAATGAAGTGAAGAAGCAAGGGACATCTATTTCTTCTTTTGAGGACGCGCGACGAGTGGTTGAAAGTGGTTCGGCTGAAGGTTGGAGCCAGGTGTTGACTTTGCCCGAGAACAAGTCTGGAGAAGGTCTTAGTTTTCATCCCGTGTCTGCAAGAGTCAAGCAAGAAGTGGTCACTCGTCCGATTCAAGAGGTCTTCCGAAGCGCAGGTTTTATCCATCCGACTCCTCCTGAAGTTGATGCTATCATAGGAGACGATTCCGAGGAGGATTTACCCGATTTTGTGACGCATGGAGTGGTTTGCCAAAACTGGATTGCTGTTGATGTTCCTGTTGTGATGCACATTTCTGAGTAATGTTTTGTTTTATTTTTTGAAAAAAATTCGCTCTGCCCAAGGAGAAAAGTATTTTGTGTCGGGCTATGATAAAAATAAATCCTTTTGCTCTGCCCAAGGCAAAAGAGAAATGTCTGGGCTCTTTGTTTCAAGTATTTCCCTTCAATAAATAAAATGTTATTTTGTCCACTACTGTTTTATTTTTCACTTTTTCTGGGAAATAGCAATGAAAATTAATTGGTAGTAATAGGAAAATATAATAACTTTTTGTTTCATTTGTACAACATTCATATTAATCAATTTCTAAAATAAAGCATAATCATATGTGCAGATTAATCCATGACTTAACCATTGAAAACAATGATCCTATGCCCTCTCCCAACTTTGAATTCCCTGTGTTCAGAGCCGAAGAAGAGGATAGTGAAGAGATTCCTGATGAAATTTCCCGTTTGCTTGAGCACGATGAAAAGATTATTCAACCATTTGAAGAACCTATAGAGTTGATCAATTTGGGTGATGAAGAAGATAAAAAGGAAGTTAAGGTCGGAGCATTGCTTGTCCCAGAGGTTAAAGAGAAAATGTTAGAGCTTCTCAAAAAGTATGTTGATGTGTTTGCATGGTCCTACCAAGATATGCCAGGTTTGGACAACAGTATTGTGGAGCATCGTTTACCGTTGAGACCTGAATATCCACCGATTAAGCAGAAGTTGAGAAGGACTCGTCCCGATATGGCTGACAAGATCAAAGAAGAAGTTCAAAAACAAATTAATGCAGTTTTCCTTGTTACATCGGTCTATCCTCAATGGTTAGCCAATATAGTTCCTGTTGCTAAGAAAGATGGCAAAGTTCGGATGTGTGTAGACTATAGAGATCTGAATAGAGCTAGCCCAAAGGATGACTTCCCGTTACCGCACATTGACGTATTGGTCGACAGTACCGCGAAGTTCAAAGTCTTTTCTTTCATGGATGGTTTCTCTGGTTACAATCAAATCAGGATGGCACCAGAAGATATGGAGAAGACAGCTCTCATTACACCTTGGGGAACCTTTTGTTATCGGGTTATGCTGTTTGGTTTGAGGAATGCTGGTGCAACATACCAAAGGGCCATGACTGCTTTGTTCCATGACATGATGCATAAAGAGATAGAAGTGTATGTAGATGACATGATTGCCAAATCACAAACTGAAGAAGATCATTTGGAACATTTACTGAAGTTATTCCAGCGTTTGAGAAAGTATAAACTCCGTCTGAATCCCAACAAGTGCACTTTTGGTGTTCGTTCTGGAAGACTTCTGGGTTTCATTGTCAGTCTGAAAGGTATTGAGGTAGATCCTGATAAAGTCAAAGCTATTCGGGAAATTCCTGCACCCAAGACGGAAAAACAAGTAAGAGGATTCCTTGGGAGACTGAATTATATTTCTAGATTTATATCTCATATGACTGCCACCTGTGGGCCGATTTTCAAGCTTCTCCGAAAGAACCAAGGATGTGTGTGGACGGAAGATTGTCAGAGAGCTTTTGATAGCATCAAAGAATATTTGCTTGAACCTCCCATTTTGATTCCTCCGGTGGAAGGAAGACCTTTGATTATGTACCTGACTATATTGGAAGATTCCATGGGATGTGTGCTTGGTCAACAAGATGAGACTGGAAGAAAGGAACATGCCGTATATTATCTGAGTAAGAAATTCACAGACAGTGAGTCTCGATACTCATTGCTTGAGAAAACCTGTTGTGCTTTAGCTTGGGCTGCTCGTCGTCTGCGCCAGTATATGATTAACCACACCACTTGGTTGATCTCAAAAATGGATCCGATCAAGTATATCTTTGAGAAGCCCGCCTTATCTGGAAGAATAGCCCGTTGACAGATGTTGTTATCTGAATATGACATTGAGTATCACACTCAGAAAGCAATCAAAGGGAGTATTTTAGCCGATCATTTGGCTCACCAACCAATTGACGATTATCAATCCATCAAGTTTGATTTCCCAAATGAAGATGTTATGTACTTGAAAGCTAAAGATTGTGAAGAGTCGTTACCTGAAGAAGGACCTGATCCCGAATCGCATTGGGGTTTGATATTTGATGGAGCTATAAATTCTTATGGAAATGGAATTGGGGCAATCATCATCACTCCCCGAGGTACTCATATCCCATTCACGGCAAGATTGAAGTTTGACTGCACGAACAACATGGCTGAGTATGAGGCATGTATTATGGGTCTCGAAGAAGCAGTGGATCTAAGGATTAAGATTCTTGATATTTACGGAGATTCGACATTGGTAATTAATCAAGTCAAAGGAGAATGGGAGACTCGTCATCCTGGTTTGATCCCTTACAGAGACTATGCTAGAAGATTGTTAACTTTCTTCAAAAAAGTGGAATTACATCATATCCCTAGAGATGAGAACCAGATGGCTGATGCTTTAGCTACTTTGTCTTCGATGTTTCAAGTGAATGGTTGGAATGACGTGCCTACAATCCGGGTTATGCGCCTCGATAGACCTGCTCATGTGTTCTCAGTAGAAGAGGTTACCGACGACAAACCGTGGTTCTATGACATTAAACGTGTTCTTTAAACTCAAGAGTACCCGCCTGGGGCATCCAATAAAGATAGGAAGACGTTGAGAAGATTAGCAAGCAGTTTCTTCCTCAATGAAGAAGTTTTGTATAAGAGGAATTACGACATGGTCTTGCTCAGATGTGTAGACAGACGTGAAGCAGACATGCTGATGCAAGAAGTGCATGAAGGATCTTTTGGCACTCATGCCAACGGACATGCAATGGCTAGAAAGATGTTGAGAGCTGGTTACTATTGGATGACAATGGAATCTGATTGCTGCAAATATGTGAAGAAATGTCATAAATGCCAGATTTATGCGGACAAGATGCACGTGCCACCGACCCTCCTCAACGTTATCTCTTCACCTTGGCCTTTCTCTATGTGGGGCATTGATATGATTGGAATGATTGAACCCAAAGCTTCAAATGGTCATCGTTTCATCTTGGTAGCGATCAATTATTTTACTAAATGGGTGGAAGCATCATCTTATGCTAATGTAACCAGACAGGTGGTAGTCAGATTTATCAAGAATCAGATCATTTGTCGATACGGTATCCCGAGCAAGATTATCACGGATAATGGTTCGAATTTGAATAACAAGATGATGAGAGAGCTTTGTGAAGAGTTCAAGATCGAACATCATAATTCTTCTCCTTACAGGCCGAAGATGAATGGGGCTGTTGAAGCCGCTAACAAGAACATCAAGAAGATTGTCCAGAAGATGGTGGTAACTTATAAAGATTGGCATGAAATGCTTCCGTTTGCTCTGCATGGATACCGTACTTCAGTTCGAACTTCAACAGGCGCAACCCCTTTTTCCCTAGTTTATGGTATGGAAGCAGTACTCCCCATGGAGGTTGAGATTCCGTCTCTAAGAGTGTTGATGGAAGCTAAACTTTCTGAGGCCGAATGGTGTCAAAATAGATATGATCAGTTGAATTTAATTGAAGAAAAGAGATTGACAGCTTTGTGTCACGGTCAATTGTATCAGCAGAGAATGAAGAAGGCTTTTGATAAGAAGGTTCGACCACGCGAGTTCAGAGAAGGTGACCTTGTGCTCAAGAAGATACTATCTTTCCAACCTGATTCTAGGGGCAAATGGGCTCCGAATTATGAAGGACCGTATGTCGTTAAGAAAGTTTTCTCTGGAGGTGCCTTGATTCTCACCAATATGGACGGTGAAGAGCTCCCGTGCTCCATGAACGCCGACGCAGTCAAGAAGTATTTCGCTTAGGTTTGAGTTGGCAGTTTGCTAGGTTGAAAACCCGAAAGGGCGGCTTAGGCAAGCTTTTGGTCAGACCAGTCTTGGCATTTGAACACATTTCGGAATTCGAAGTTGTTAGGGAGAATAGTGATCATTGTTTTTTGTGTAACTTTCTTTTCTTTCATGTACTATTTCCCAAAGTTTTGTAAACCGTTGGAGTCGCGTTGTTAGCGAACTACCATCTTATTAATGAAATTTGAGCATTTACCTTTTGTGGGAAAAAATTTAATTTTACGGAAATATTTGAAACAAAGTTATTTAAAGTATTCTTATTTCAAAAATGTGTCGTGAATAATGAAAGGAATATTAACAGTTGTTCCGAGGATGGTCAAGCCATGAAATGCAAAACAGTACAGTAATTTATCCTTGCATGATGAACATGTTTCGTTTCAAAATCGTCATGAGGTGTTGGTTGTGTTAAACTTGCGTTTCTCGTGGTACTAAGTTTGGTGATTCCCCAGTTGTTCCAGTTAAGCGTTGTTTTGGTTATCTTTATTTGAACAGATTCCTGAAGTGTGGTACGCTTTGTCTCATGCCAGTGGTCTATTGGTATTAGAAGATTGGATTTGAATACTTTTCTCCTCAGAAGATCTGAACCTTGTGGCGTGTTACGCTCCGACGTTGCTTTGGAGTTCCAATTCCAGTTATTTTCCGTCTTTTTAAGATTGGCCGAGTATCTATTATGCCGTGACATCTTATTGTCTTCAAGATATTCCATCTGTTTGCTTTGTCAGCATAACATTCATTTTTTCATTTATACTTATATCACGCATGCATATCCACATTTGCCGTTGATTTTGGTTGTACTCTGTTTATTCGAACAACGTACATGTTTCTTTCCAAGTAGAAGGTTAGCTTAGGCAGAAAATGTGCTTTCTTTCTAAATTCCCCAACTGAGCTAATCCTCGTGGATGATTTTTGATTTAGCCTACCCTGTCCATTTCTGGATAGGATGAATCCCCAATCAAGTTACTTTCTCATTGGGTGGAGTCTTGTTTGACTGTTTTCTCTCTAGTTATTCCTGGATGAAGTTGTTGTCTCTTGCATAGGCTATCTCATGATTTTCCCCAGTGAAGCCGCGACCTAGACGAATGGTGCATTTATTTTGCACATTTAAGTATGTGATCTCCTCGGGAAGGATTAATTCATGATTCTCTTTGACGAAGATTTTATTCTCTGCCAGTGTCATCGCAATTTCCTTCTGATTTATTTTTTGGAAAACGACAAGCGGCAGCTCTTCACGAGCAACTTGTGCGTTACTATTATTTTCGGAAAACGACAAGCGGCAGCTCTTCACGAGCAACTTGTGCGTTATTATTATTGGAAAACGACAAGCGGCGGTCTCTTCATGAGCAACTTGTACGTTATAGACATCGTTGGAAAACGACAAGCGGCAGCTCTTCACGAGCAACTTGTGCGTTATTATTTTTGGAAAACGAAAAGCGGCGGTCTCTTCATGAGCAACTTGTACGTTATAGACATCGTTGGAAAACGACAAGCGGCAGCTCTTCACGAGCAACTTGTGCGTTATTATTTTTGGAAAACGACAAGCGGCGGTCTCTTCATGAGCAACTTGTACGTTATAGACATCGTTGGAAAACGACAAGCGGCAGCTCTTCACGAGCAACTTGTACGTTATTATATTTTTTGGAAAACGACAAGCGGCAGCTCTTCATGAGCAACTTGTACGTTATTATATTTTTGGAAAACGGCAGGCGGCAGTCTCTTTATTTGAGCAACTTGTACGTTATTATTTTTTCTGGAAGACAGCAAGTGGCAGCCTCTTTATTTGAGCAGCTTGTATGTTATTGGTATTTGTTTTTGGGAAACAGCAAGTGGCAGCTTCTTAATTTGAGCAGCTTGTATGTTATTGACATCCCTGGACGACAGCAAGTGACAACCTCTTTATTTGAGCAGCTTGTATGTCATAGTTTTTGGAAGACAGCAAGTGGCGGCTTCTTTATTTGAGCAGCTTGTATGTTATTGACAGCCCTGGAAGACAGCGAGTGGCAGCTTCTTTATTTGAGGCAACTTGTGTATCTATATTATTATTATCTCAGCATTAATGAGTATATCTCGGGAAATCTCACAGAGAAGTTTGTTATGAATCTTTACCTTCCGAAGTTGGTAGTCCATCATCAGCAAATTTGATACTCTCTGTCTATCTTTGACCTCGAGTTGTGAACTCACTGTTTTGGGTCAATAATCTGTTTTATGGCCTATGCAAGATGCCTTCTTTGTTAGGGTCAGAGGTCGTATTCCCTCAATTTTATTCGCCGTTAAGAGTCTGTCGTTTGAAGTCGATGGCTCGTTTCCCCAGTAGTGTATAATCCATGTCTCTGGGTTTTGTTGGTGTTTGATTTCTCCAGCATTGTCTTGTCTCATACAATATCTTTCTCTGTGAATTCAATCACTACATTCATATCAAGCATAATGGCAGTATCT
Source organism: Vicia faba (assembly GCA_948472305.1). Taxonomy (NCBI): domain Eukaryota; kingdom Viridiplantae; phylum Streptophyta; class Magnoliopsida; order Fabales; family Fabaceae; genus Vicia; species Vicia faba. Next base: position 369,533,756 of record OX451735.1, read on the forward strand.
TAGGGCAAAAATTTGCGTATTATGTATTTAAGTACCTTCAATCTCGTCGAAACGAAGATTTTAATCTTCATATCTCCGGATAGAAGAAACTTAAATAGGGGCAGCTGTTGTACCCCAAATTTTGACCTAAGATACCATCTCCCATCTGCATCATTACATTGCAAGCGTTTTGATCTATTGATTTTAAAATTCATAACTTTTTCAAGTCGAGAGCTGTTTATTTTTGAACGCTAAGTTTATTAATTGATCGGACAATGTTTATTAATTATTCATTATCTTAAATTTAAATAATTGGAATTTTCTTTTCAGTTATTATATCATTTAAAGATTTATAAATAATAAAATAAATATTTGAAAAGAAGGTTATTAATTGATCAAACGATGTTATTTAATTATTTATTGTTCTAGGTTTAAATAATTGAAATTTTATTTTCAGTTATTATAATTTAGAAGAATTATAAATAATGAAATAATTAATTGAAGAGAAGTTAATTGGTCAATGATGTTTATTTAATTATTTATCATTCTAAATTTAAATAATTGGAATTGATTTCCAGTTATTATATAATTTAAAGAATTATAAATGATAAAATAAATAATTGGAAAGAAGAAAAGAATTAATTGATAAAATATTGTAGTTTTATTCATTTTATTCTAATTGTACAATTGTTGTGTAAATACCGTATTTATTTACAACGTATTTACAATAAATATTTTTACAATGTTTAAAATGAAATAAAAGCTATCCTAATTTTTTTCTAAATTCTAAATCTTCATCTTCTATCCAATGCTTCTTTGATGATCATTTAATTTTACCTGCAAAAGAATTTAAAAAAAAAAGGTCAGAAATGAATATATAATTAAAAGCAAAAAAAATTAATTAGCGTTCATCATTAAAAGCAAACGGTTGGAATCAGTTTTACCCTTTTTGCAAATCACGGGATTTCTCCGGGTTCACAAAAAGGGATGAATTTTTATTGATAAAAATGAATGCACAATTTAAAAACATGCACAAATTCATTTTTTGTCAAATTTGCATTTTTCAAAGTAAAACTGCATAGTTCAAAACAATATGCACAAATTTAATATTTTGTCAAACACCATATTTCAAATCAACATCATATGCATAGCAACAGCATATGCAAGTATGCAAGTTTCAACATAAAAAGCCATTCCAACGTAAACATGCCAAAGATATAGGAAGAGGCCAAAAATCAAAGGCTCCCATGCTGTAACAAAGAGTAGACAAAAGGAAATGTGCAGTTAAAACCAAATATGCAAGCATAATGCATTTCTATTCTCATCATTTTCCAGCACTGTGCTTTTTCAGAACAAGTAAAGTACACAACATTTTAGTGTTTCATTTGTACTTAAGAGAGAGAAGAGAGGAAGAGTGTTTTTACAGGTTTTTGGCTTAGGCGGGAATTGGATAGCAAACAAATCAGCAGCAATACAGTAGAGAAAAGATAAGCATGAAAAAGGGATAGAAAACAAACTGATGTAGCAGCATATGTGCAGAGAGAAGGCAGAAGTATAGTAAAATATACAACCTGTAACGTAAACCTCAAGGGAGGAAGGCCAGCAACGGATATAACATTACCAAACCCCTTCAAAACATGGAGAGAGTTCACAACCTGTAAAAAGCTTTCAAAAAAACGAAAACTGTCAAATACAAAAACCATTTTTCTCCAAGCCTCAATCGAATATGGCCTAAACCATAAAACCTGTTATCTATCAAAGTCCAAACCTGCTTAAGTTTTGAACCAGCATAAACAAATATGGCCTAAACCATAAAACCTGTGAGCCATTTCAAAACCTGCTATCTCAAACCAAAAACCAGTTCAACTGTTTCCAAAACCAGCATAAACACCATCAAACCTTAAACCATGGCCTAAACCAGTAAAACCAATATGAACCTAAAACCATAACTTGTTCAACCTGGTTACCCGCCTAAAACCCTCATACCAACCAACATTCAAAGCCAAAAATCAGAAAAACCAGAACAATGCAAACCTACATGAAACTGTCCAAACCATAAGGCCTCAGAAGTAATCATCATTGGCCATTTAAGCATACAGAAGCAAAGCAAAAGGAAGAAGTCAAGCTAATCAAAACAGACATGTTTCAACAATAGCATCATTCAAATCTCAGCATACAACAAAGCATCTCAACGACAGCATATTCAAGCATAAGGCCTCAGTATTCATCATAGGCCATTAAAAAGCATACAGTAGCAAGGCAAGAAGAAGAAGAGAAAAAGCATACAAACGAAAACATTTCAACAGTAGCAATGTCAAGCATCAAAGCTTCAGAAATTCCATCATAGACAAACGCAAAAGGCAACAGAATCACAGTGAAGAAGAAGAAAAAAAATTGTTCGAAGGCAACATTGAAGCATACAGAAGCGAACCAAAGGAAGAAGAAGAAAGATACAAATACAGAGTACCAGGCAACTGAAGCAAGCATCACGCATTTTCTTCCGCCCTTGGCCTCCTACGCACACCCAACCTCCCTCCTCCGTCTCCAAGCGTAACTTTTCTCTTTCTCTCAAAAATACCTCAAATAATAACCATTAATTTCGAAGTCAGAATCACGAAATGGATGAAAAATCATAGCATGCAAATCGTAACCAAACACTAACGAATAAGAAAACTAATTTACCGTGAATCTGTTGCCCAAGCATCTTATTGGAGGGAAGAGGGAGATCAAGGTACCGGTGTCCATGGACAAAGGCAAGTCAGAAGCTAGCAACGCGAAGAAGACGAAGACGAAGAATGAACAAGCGAACGGCGCAAAAACCCTAATCCCTTTCTCTCAAAACTAAAACACGTTTAACCCTAAAAACAAATTATGAAACATGATTGGACCTTAACCCCTTTTTCTGCCTGAGCCCAAACGAATTCTCATACACCCCCTTTTCTGCTTGTTTCTGTTTGGGACTCTTAAAACGCCTAAGCCCATAAATTGCTTGTTTACCCCCCTTTTTAATTCTGGATACTTTTTTCTATCTTTGTTTTCTTTAGCCCCTTTTTTATAGTTTATTAATTTAGTTAATTAGACTTAATTAATAAGAGGTGTATTTTTAATTAAAACAAATTTTAAATAATTGGATCAATTTTATTAGTTTAAACTTTAGGATTAATTTAATAAGTTTAGTATTCCCTTTTTTAATTAGATTTAAATTATTAGCTTTTAAGTTTTAATTTAGTTTAATTATTCAATAACTCTTCAAAATAACATTTTATATTAATATCAAAAACATAAAAAATAGAAACATATAAAAGTCTAAAAAAAAACATTTTATTTTTTCTTAATTAATTCTCATGCTTTTGTCCATATTAAAAATGCAAAAAATGAAAACTATTAAAACATTTTCTTTTCATTAATATTAAACAAAAATACAAAAAATGCATGTTCACACCACTTAGTCTATTATTTAATTGTTGCTATTTAATCATTATCCGCATAATTTTCTGTTTAATTATTTCATATTTACATGATTATTCTGTTTACGTCTAAATCCAAGGGAAAAATGATTAAATTTGTTGACTTCATGTCCTCAAATCCAATCACGCGAATATTTTCATTTCATTAAAACTTAAGACAATTTTGTCTCAAATATCCAATCTTTTCAAAACTTATACCTTTTAAGCAAAAACTTCGACATTAGGTCGTCGTATCTTCAAAAACCCGTCCGTACCCCTTTTCGGCCAAAACATTTTATTTTTAAATCAAACGAACAATTTTAATAAACAGATATTTCAAAAGGTTCCTATAGAGTACTATAGATACATTGGGTTCTAATACCTTCCCACTGTATAACCAACCCCCGAACCATAGATCTCTTTTCAAAAACGCCTTGTATTTTTATTACTTTTAAAAAGTATTATTTTACATTGCATATTTAGGGTTTTATTTCGCTCTTTCCCCTTTTCCCTTGGAAATAATAAAGCGCGGTGGCGACTCTTGCTTTTGTGAGATGAATTAATCAAAAATTCGATCTCCGATTTACCCCGCTACATTTTTTATCGCTACAGGGTTGAGGGAAGAAGTTGTCATGATTGGACAAGGTCTTGTTCCTATTGGTCACAAGAGCACATTTCTCTCAAATTTAAAGATATGGAAGTGATTTTGGTGGCTATGAGTCCTCATCATCATCCTCAACAACTTCTATTCACAAAGAAAGAATATTGGCACAAGAAGTTTGTTCAAACTTGTCAAAGTTCCTCAAAGCATTTTCTTGATCTAGGAGCTAGCGTTTTGAACTTCAAAGGAGCATATCTTTCTCACCTTTTGGTATTTTTGAATGATTCAAATGACATCCTTCTCTTTAAAGGGTTATCAACAAATCACTTCAAAAGTTCCAAAGATTTTTCATGTGGAAGGAACTTGGTGAAGAAGAAAGATTACAAGTCATCCAGATGAATCCACAATTTTCCATATATGATTTCAAATGGTCATAACTTGGTCAATTTGTATCACCTTTAGTCCATTATTTTTCCATGATGATCTTAAAGATGTGTACTTTATGCCTTCTTTTATGTGCAAAGTGAGAAAATGGATGGAAGTTTCCTTAAATATGCAAAAGATTATAGGTCATTTCATGATTTTTGGCCAACTTCAACAAGTCATAACTTGCTCATTTTTTGGATATTTTGATTGGTACAAATTTCAAAATGTCAATCAGGAGATCTACTTCATTACATCTTTTTTGGTCAAGAGCAAATTCTAAGTAGAAGGCCATGTTTCGATACAAAAGATTATAGGTCATTTTTGAAGAAGAATTTGAAATATTTCTAAGTATGGAAAGTCAACTCTTTTTCTTCAACTTTGACTCCAAGTAACTTTCAGCTCAAGCATCCATTTGATTCCATTCTTTTTCCATTGTAAAGCTTGTAACCTCATCTTTCTAAAGCATCAAGAATTATGCCCTAAGACCCCTTGAGTTGGAAATGCCATGGATTTGTATTTGGTAACTTGAAACTGAATTTTTCACAAAGTCAGAATTTTGAAATCCATAATGTGACTTCTAAACACAAGATTTATGTGCGTTTTTTATTTAAGCTTGATTAGCAAACTTGCTAGAAGTGATTAGCACCCCAAAACGCAAGGTTTGGCTGAGTTTTGATGGAAATGAAGTCACACTTCACTCGTGCTCGAACTTCACTCAATTTCCCTCCAAACTTCCTTGTTTATTCAAACTTTCATTCCCATTCACTTCCCTATAAATAGAGGGTCATCCCCCATCCATTTTCCCAAGCTTAGAGAGCCAAGAACACCCTGCTAAAACCTCACACGAACCCACTTTTTTTTAATCCAGTTTCTGAGATTTAGGCTTTTGTTTCCAAAATTCTTTGCGCATTCATCATCCTTGAGCATCATACAAACTCTCCAGCACTTAAACCAATCAAAACGAGCCATAGTTCATGCTACAGAAGTCTAGTTTCAGAGCTTCTTACTTGAACTTCAAAAAGGTATAATTCTCCACCATTTGGATCTAAATCAAGCGCTAATCTATTGTACTCCTTCCTATGATTCTAATGCTGCTTACAAATTTTAAATCCATTGAGAATTGAGAGAGAAATCTCAAATTGAAGGTGCTCGCTATTTTCTGGGTTTTTGATTCATATCTCTCTCCATGCCTTATATAAATTTGGCGCGATGGTTGTGTTAGAATCGCCTTGAAGAGACGAGTTCAATGATGCTAGCATGGGATCCTAATTTTTCCATTTGAAGGATCTCACAAAATCCCCATTGTAGGGTGTCTGGAGGTTGAAGACGATGACATGTCTCGTCTCAGCCAATGATAACGTGCCAAACGTTTTAATTTCATTGGTTACCCTTTTTCTGATCACATGTGTGCTTCACTAAGGTCCATATCAAGCACATCACGTCTGGTCCATTGGATTAGCTTACTAACGCATTTTGACTATGATCTGATGGTCCACATCTTTTTGGTTTTATTTTATTTTCTGATTTCATATTTTTATTGATTAAATTTTCAAAAATTCATAACTCTTTTATTTTTTATCCAAAAATTATGAAAAAATTCACAAAAATACTTTAAATTATTTCTGATATCATGACTATATTTTCACGTTTTTATTTTAACATTTGGTATTTTTTATATTTTTTTGTATTATTTGCTTTCTTTTAATTACTTAAAAAATACTTTCTGACATTTTTTAATTCTGGAAAAATTCATAAATATTATTTTGCATATTTTTGATTTCTGAAAATTGTATGGAATTTTATGTTGAGTTTTACTATTTTTGATCTATTTTATGTTTGTTTTAGCAATTTTAAATAGTTTAAAAATAGTTTCTGACTTTTAAAAAATTACCAAAATTTTTATAAAAGTATTTGGGTCCATTTGTGATTTTTCTATGGCCTTATTTTTCACTTCTTGATTAATTTGAACATAGTTGATATATTTCTCATTATTTTCTATTTTTAAACTTTTTTTTTACCCTTTTAATGTATATATTAAATGTGATATTATTTTGTGATTATTTTCTGGCTAATCTTGGGTTAGGTTTTGGATCATGAACTTTATTAACATCATTGGATCCATGGTGTTGAGTTTAAATCCACAAAAAAATGGATGAATGATTTTATAGTTTGATTAAAATTTAATTCAAATGTGGTTTGTATATTCTTTTTTTACCCTAATCCTCTTCATCTCATCCCCTTCTTATTGCACTAAATATTGTTGGAGCATGATCTCTATATCATGTCTCAAAACAAATGGTGCATAGATTGCTATTGACCGGCCTCAAAATAGGTGTGACTTCTATATAAGTCCACTTACGATTGCTTAACATAGCGCTAAATTTTGTCCCGATTCGAATAAATGATCATTTGTGGCCCAAACTTATGTTTGTAAGCCCAAGCATGTTAATTTGATCTCTTTGATCCAATAACCTTGAGATTCATTGTGTGGAGGCTTTGGTTCTACCAATCCTCTAATGGATCTACAACACCTTTGGTCAATGCGGATCACTTAAACATCGTTGATCATTAAATGGTACTTGTGAGAATTCTAAATGGATGATATACTTGACAAAAAGCAAATGCAACTTGTTGTGTGGAGGCTTTGGTTCTACCAATCCTCTAAGGAGTTCCAAATGCAAGTTTTAAGATGGTCATCCAACTAACCACTAATTATTGACTTGTTTTATCTTATGCTTTTATTCTTTTTTATGCTTTATGTACTATTTATTTTTAGCATTTTCATTTCATGCCATTTTCATCTTTGCTCATTTGAGCATTTATTTTTCTTGACATTTTTACTTTGCTCACTTGAGCTTTTCTTTTCTTTTCTTAAGATACTTAATAATTAACATAAACCCTAAAAAAAACCTTAATGGTACTTGGACTATTTGGTTACTATCGGCATTATGGAGCATGGGACTTTTTCTTGGACTTAGGATTAGAAACCTTGGCCTATCTTGGAGACCTTGTGATCTTATCTAATTATTTTGTCTGGAGTTCTTGAGGTTTACCTCAAAACATTGGGTTGCATGTTTGTTTTTGTGTGCAGGTTTTTGTGATTACATTCTCTGTTTGTAATATGGAATTCACCCGTATACAGCCGTTACTCTGCCCAATTTTTGTGAAGACTTAATACACTTGAAGTTTGGTTCTCTCAAGAGGTCTAGTATCTTTGCTTGCTTGGTTTCAATCCAAAGAATGAGAATTCTATCTCGACACATAATGACAAGTTTTGGCTTCTTGTTAGTTAGATGGTTCTTATCCTTATCTTTTACTTTATGCTTTAGGGTAGTCTCTTCTTCTCCTCCCATCTTCTTTAATTTCAAAAATCTTCTCCCTCCTTTTGAAAATTCTTCTTATTTCTAAATTTGAAACACTTTCATAATAAACTTGGACTTAGGTCCATGCATTTTCAAAATATTTTCATAAATAAACTTCAATCAATTTAATAATACCTTGACATTTTTTGTGTGAAGACTAAAAGTCGATCAATCTCATTTCAAACCATTTTTCCACTTTGGCTTTTTTATCTTTAAACTTTTTCTCAAAAGATTAGACTCTTGTCAATTCTTGTAGTGATGCAAACAACTATACTTCTACAATATGTAGTGAATTGAGATATTTTACACTTGGGTTTTGAGTGAGGCATTGTTGATTTTAAGATTCAAGCCATATCCTCCACTTCGAGATGATGCAAATTCTCCTTTCTCATGATTTTGGATAGTAAGTATGTTTTCCTCACGGACAATGACGATGATGTCTTATCTCTTAAAGTTAACCAACACACTCGGGTTTCAAATTTTTAAAAAAGGAACTACGTGTACCCTGATCCCCTATTGCACGATAGGTGGTACGTAGGCACTAAAGGTTCGCAACCGCGGCGGGTGCAAAAATCATAAAAAATATTTCTCTTCTCACTTCCACCATCCATTTTCTATACAACACATTTTTATAGCCAAAATATACAGATTTTTCAAAGAGGTTCATGCGGAGTACTGTAGATGTTTAGGGTGCTAATACCTTCCCTTTGCATAACCAACCCCCTTACCTTGAATCTTTCCCCCTCTTTTTGGGTTATTCTCTCTTTTCCCATTCCTTTGGAAATAATAAAGTGCGGTGGCGATTTTTGATTTTTGATTTGTATAAAGTCTAGTCAATCCAATGGCTTAGTCTTGAACATTTCTACCGCTACAACACGATTATTTTTCTTGTAGGCAACTCGAGGGACGTTAAGGGACCATGATCTTTATGATGACTTTATAATCGTGGGTCTTTGCTAATATATCCCCATGTTCAAGGGACATGACAATTTCCGAAGGCAACCAAGTTAGGAATACCCTAAGGATGCAAGTGTGAGAAGTGTGTTTTTTCAGTTATGTTATCTTGAGATTAGTGATCTAATGGTTAATTGACTTTATCTTGTCATGCACACCTAGGTTACTAGCAGTTATATAAACAGAAAAATAAAATGCGGAAAGTAAACAATCTAGACTATTACATGGCTTCGGGGATAGGGATTTACATTCCAAACCAAATAGGGAAAAGAAAATAAAGCAATAAAGTACATTTCTATTAGTTATTACATCCAGTATCATAGTTACATGAATATAAAATGCAAAGGGAAATAAGTGCGCGATAACTTAAAACACGTTCTAAAAACCTAGAGGAAAAATCTTTTTGGTTGTTTTTGTTTATTTAGGAAAATACTAAATTAAATTAAACTTAAATTTAATTAATTAAAACAAAAGAAAGTTATTGATCAAAATTAAATTCTAAACAAAACCTAACATTTTTTGGTATATTTTATTTAAGAAAATATTTGAATGAAATAACCTAAGTCTAATTGATTTTTAAGTTAATAAAATAAAATTAAAATAATTAACTAATTAATTAAAATATTTTTATAAAAAAACTAAGTCTATTTATTCATTTTTTGATTTATTAAAAAAAATGACTTTTGAAAATAAATAAACAAAAATAAAATGAAATTAGAAAACAAATAAAGTAAATGGGCCTGGGATCAAAACGAAAATGGGAGAGTGTAGTTGTCAAAAACGTTTGGCCCAAAAGTTAAAGCCCAGATTGGCTTTGGATCCTGTGTGGGCATGCCTGGAGGGTCCATAATGGGGACTACTTGTTGGAAGCACTGGATCCAAGTTGAGTATGATCTGGTGGTGTTGATGGTAGGGTGTATTGTGAACCCTTGGCTAACGCATGCATCCAATCTACGTGTGAAAATTGTTAGAAAAATAATATGTTTCCTTCACCAATGCGCTTCCCTGCCAACTGAACTAACATACCATTTGTTTATTATAATGAAACTATAATATTATACTCAAAAACAAGTCATTATCCAGGAAATAAAAAAAACACGCGCCAATATTTGAATGGGCTAATCAGAGGCTGACACACTTCATCTTCTACCTCCCTCCGTCCTTTTAGGTAGAAATACTTATAGTGACAGATTTGTGTCCGTCACTATAAAACCTGCATGTGAAACAAGCACAAAACATAAAATAAATTCACTTTGAGGCCATGGGTTGATTGCTCTCAACCTCCTGAGTAAGATGGTATCCTTAGTTTTGGCTAATTTTAGCCAATACCAAAAACCCCAAATTGGAGGCTCAAACCCTAGCTATGGCAAACTGTTATACCTGCACTCAAACTCAAAATAATACATCCAAAAATGTTCTATGCCTCACCACGAATCAAAATATGCAAGTAAATTGAATTAATAATGAATGAATGGAAGAAAACAAATTTGGAAAAATTGAGTACAAACCGTGACTTGGGGAGGGTGTTTCACGAAGCTACAAGCCTTGGAATTGATTGGAATAACTTCAGGGCACCTCCAGGAGTGTGTTTTGATATATGTTTGGGACTAAAACAGGATGGAGATGGAATTTCGAATTTGACAATTTTAGTGTTTTTTATTGCAAAACTTTCAGGGGTTCCCCAGGCTATATCTCTCTGTTTGATGCTTGCCAATAGCTTATTTATATAAAGAATGATGAGGAGACACGAAATGTAATACTTGTAACAGCCATAGATAAGCATTTGAATGCCATGAACGTCCATTTGTAACCTTGGCCAAAGTTAAGGGATTTTGTCCATTTTTGAAATTTGAATGAGTGTAAACATATTGGCCTTGTTATACACGAAAATGGGGGACCCCTCCATGCATTAAAACCAGCCTTAACCATATTATTTGTAATAATCTTGATTTATTTGATTTTTAATTAAATAAAATTAATATAAAATGAAAATAAAGTCAAGACTATGCAAAAATGGTTTTAGGAGTCCTCTATACTCTTAGGAAGATGTTTGTAGTCCAAGAAATTAAACCCTTGCCTTAAAACTTCCAATTTTCTCAATGCATTATTCTTTAAAATTCCCAAAGTTTCCCAACTTGGGCAAGCCATAACTTGCTCAATTTTTATCTCATGATGATGATCTTGGACTTTTTGGAAAGCCCGAGATGTCTACTTCAGTCCCCTTTTTTGATAAATTTTGCATTTGAAGATGTTATATTGATGTTAAAGGTCTTGGCAAAAAGTGGCTTTTATTGACTTTCTAAAAATGACCTGTAATGTATGAACTTGTATCTTTCAAATGGTGAATTTATTGAACTTGAGGGATGAAGAGATGTTGTAGGGAATTGGATTCTGTTCAAAATGAGCTTTGGTTGGAAATTTTTTGATAAAGTATGAGAAAGTTATGCTTGGTCAAAGTTTAGTTGACGTTTCCTATAGAAACCCTAATTTGCCACTTTTGACTTTTGAAGGGTTAGGAGCATTTCTTGAGGAATCATGATCAACCCTTGATCAAGTGATGGACATCACTTAAAAATGTTGATGTTGACCAAAAATCTTGAAGTTTGACTATACATGGGCCACGGTTGACTTTTGACCTAGCATAGTTGATTTTCCAATACTTGAGCAATTGACTGAGCAAACTTGTTGTTCAAGGCATGAAACTTGGAATGGATGATCCTGAAGACATATTAGGACCATGGAAAGCATTTGATACCTTTGGAGCTCAACCATCTTGATGAAAATTGAAACCCTAGTTGGGGGTTTATTGCCTTAGGAGGAGAATTATCTGGTCAATTCTTGGTCAACCTTGAGCAATTGAGAACCTCTAGAAGTATGTCTTGAGTGAAATGAGAGGGAAAATTTTGGGGTACAACAGCTGCCCCTGTTCAATCTTCTTAAACCTGAATATTTAGATTGACTTGTTTGCTTTTCGTGATCTTAAGGTGGAAGATGATTGAACACTAGAGTGCCCAGAAATTTGCACTAGTCCGAAGTGAGACTATTGGTGAATAATATCGGGAATGGGCTTACAGATGCCACCCGAGGAATTTGATGGAGAGTCGTCGGAGATGGGCTTAAAGATGCCATCCAAAATCGATGTTGATTTCATAAGAATTCTCTTTGTAGGGATCCTTGTTCCTGCTGTTCGAGGAGGAGTCCGCTGGGGAATGTCGATATCTGTCTTGGGAAATACAGTGTAGGAGCTTCAGTTGTCCATTACTCTACTGGGGAGTCATCTCTTGACTGAAGAGATGGAAGTGAAATGTTATCTGGTCAGGATCCAGGCTTCGCAATGACTTGTTGAGGATGATAAGGTTGATTGCTATCTGGTCGTATTCCAGGCTTCACAGTGACTTATTGGGGAAATGAAATTAAACAGTTGTCTGGTCATACTCAAACTGGAATAGAAATCAGAAAAATATTAGTGTCGATTTAACTGAACCAGAGAAAGGATCTACCGGAAAAGAATCAGTAACAAATCAATGGTTGATTCGAACTGAACCAGCAGAGGTCTTGATTTATCTTTGACTGGATAAGAATCAGAAAAATCATAGTGTCAATTTAACTGAACCAGAAAAAGGTCTTGGATCATCTTCAACTGGAATAAGAATCATGGAGATATTATTGTAGATCTGACTGAACCAGAGAAGGTCTTGAATTAGCTTTGACTGGATAAGAATCAGAAAAATCTTAGGATTGATTTAACTAAACCAGACAAAAGTCTTGGAATATCTTCAACTGGACTAGGAATCATAGAGATCTTAGTGTCGATCTGACTGAACCAGAGAAGGTCTTGAATTAATTTTGAATGAATAAGAATCTGAAAAATCTTAGGATCGATTTAACTGAACCAGACAAAAGTCTTGGAATATCTTCAACTGGAATAGGAATCAGAGAGATCTTAGTTTCGATCTGACTGAACCAGAGAAGGTCTTGAATCAACTTTGACTGGAATGGAAATCAGAAGAATCTTAGTGTTGATTCAACTGAACCAGAAAAAAGTCTTGGAATATCTTCAACTGGAATAGGAATCAGAGAGATCTTAGTGTCGATCTGACTGAACTAGAGAAGGTCTTTAATTAACTTTGACTGGAATAGAAATCAGAAGAATCTTAGTATCGATTCAACTGAACCAGACAAAAGTCTCAGAATATCTTCAACTGGAATATAAATCAGAGAGATCTTAGTGTCGATCTGACTAAACCAGAGATGGTCTTGAATCAACTTTGACTGGAATGGAAATCAGAAGAATCTTAGGGTCAATTCAACTGAACTAGACAAAAGTCTTGGAATATCTTCAACTGGAATAGGAATCAGAGAGTTCTTAGTGTCGATCTGACTGAACCAGAGAAGGTCTTTAATTAACTTTGACTGGAATGGAAATCATAAGAATCTTAGTATCGATTCAACTGAACGAGACAAAAGTCTTGGAATATCTTAAACAAGAATAGAAATCAGAGAGATCTTAGTGTCGATCTGACTGAACTAGAGAAGGTCTTATGAGGACATCTTTCTGCGGAGAATGCTGAAATAGCCCTTCGTTAGATATAGCTTTCGAGAATACAACCATATCACATAAGTAGTCAACTGTGTTTGTTGATTTAATCTTCTCCCTGAGAAAGGTAAAGAGTTAGTCATGTGCAATTTCATGATGTATGAAATGCATTGTGATGATGTTCTCAAAATAAATAAGATTATACTGTATGCAATGTGTATGCGCATGCCATGATGTATAAATATGGGATGCTATTGCGATTTTTTCCAGTCTGGGAAAGTAAATCCCAGACTGCTGTTGAAGAATATCGGGATGTTGAATCCTTTGTTTCCACTGGGGATGATAAATGAATATGATTTGCCGGGGATATCCTCTTTCTGTTTGAGGAAGTTCTGCCGGGGATTGACTCTGCTTGAGAATAACTCCGTGGAGGGAGGATGATCCTTTGGGAGATTTTACCGATGTAGAGAAATAAACTCTGTTGGGGAATGGGCTTCCGCAGTTTAAGAAATAAACTCTATTGGGAGGAGGTTTTATAAACTGTTTGAAGTTATAAAACTCGGCTGGGGGATACAGATTTCAGCTGGAACAGGTAATTCCTGCTTGGGGAAGAAGGAGACCAGAACTTGGTTGTTTCTGCTCTGTGGGGAACATAGACGTCACGGGGTCGTATTGTAATGGAGACTTCGTCTCAAACTTTCTCTGCCCCTGTACATGTGGAAGGAGTAATTGTCGGGACTACAAATTGTTTTTTAGACTTTTCCCCGTTCATTAGCAACTGTCTTTCTGTTTTTTATGCAAGTATTTATGAACAGTGATCATATTTAAATGCATATGTCAAAAATAAGTCATTGGACGTTTTTGCAAAACAAAACAGAAAAAGAAAAACAAATAGTTTTGTACTTTCAAGGAATGATTTGTATTGATTTTTTTGAAGTTCGCCTATAATATGCATTTTGTACAAAGAGACTGACGTTCTAGTAGGATAACGCCGTCATAAAGAATGAAAACTACACAAAATGGTGTGTAAAGATAAAATAGCTATGTGTAATAATCCCATTGAGTTTCAATCCTGCTATCGCCTCTATGTCCTTGAGCGTCTAATCACTTTGCTGCTTGTCCGAAGCTGACTGGATTGATTGGTATCATTTGAGCTTGATAGTTGATACTGAGGTCTGGTCGCAAGGTGATCCAATGGGACATAGTGATATGCTTCAAACCCCTAACTTTTGCCTGGACCGCCCTTTCGAGTTTTCATTCCACCGGGATACCCTTTTTTGCCCAAGCCGCCTTTTCAGGTTTTCGACTTGCCAGGTGTATAATTTTTTTTGTATTCATCCCTAATTTTTGCCTGAACCCTTTTGGTTTACTGGGATGCCCTTATTTTTTCCAAGGCCAGTCAACCTAGCGGGTCCTTATTCATGCATAGTATTTTTTCACTATGTCCGCATTCACAGGGTGAGGAAGGTCGTCACCATCCATGGTGGTTAGAATCATTGCTCCACCAGAAAATATGCTTTTGATCACAAATGTCCCTTCGTATGTGGGAGTCCATTTTCCCCTGGGATCATCTTTTGGCAGTATGATGCGCTTGATCACCAGATCACCCACTTGATATACTTGATGTCTGACCTTTTTTTTGAAAGCCTTGATCATCCTTTTTTGATACATTTGACCATGACAGACAACAGTAAGCCTTTTCTCATCAATCAGATTTAGTTAATCAAGTCGAGTCTGGATCCAATCGTCTTCGTTCAAACCCGTATCCTTCATGATACTTAAAGAAGGGATCTGGACCTCAATAGGAAGGACAACCTCCATACTATATACCAGAGAATAAGGTATTTCCCATGTTTACGTACGCGTTGTGGTGCGGTAACCATGAAGAGAGAATGGTAACATCTCATGCTAGTCTTTGTATGTCACCATCATTTTCTGTATGATTTTCTTAATATTCTTGTTGGATCTTCGGCCGATAGGGGGAAGAATTGTGATGCTGGATCTTGAATTGTTTACAGAGTTCAGTGATCATTGTATTATTGAGATTTGTACCATTGTCTGTAATGATTCTCTCTGGCACACCATACCGACAAATCAGGTTATGCTTGATAAATCGTGCCACAACATTCTTGGTAACAGTAGCAAAAGAGGAAGCCTTAACCCACTTCGTGAAGTAATCAATGGCCACTAGGATGAAGCGATGCCCATTGGAAGCGGTAGGTATAATCTCTCCGATCACGTCAATGCCTCACATTGTGAAGGGTCAGGGAGTCGTCAAGACATTCAAGGGGAACAGAGGTACATGCACTTTATCAGCGTAGATCTGGCATTTGTGACAAGTTTAGGAATGCTGATAACAGTCTGCTTCTATAGTAGACCGGTAGTATCCTGCCCGTAGGATCTTTTTAGCCATGGTATGTCTACTAGAGTGGGTGCCAAAGGCACCTTCGTGTAGATCGGCCATAATCCTCTATGTTTCGCTCTTGTCTACGCACCAAATTAAAGTAGAGTCATGGTTACGCTTGTAGATGATTTCATTACTGAGGAAGAACTTTGCGGAGAACCTTCTCATTAATTTCTTATCATTGACAGATGCCCCCTCAGGATATTCCTGAGCCTCGAGATGCCTCTTTAATTCATGAAACCAAGGTTTGTCTACTACTTCTTCAATGTTAATCTCATAGCAGTATTCTAGTTCATCCAATCTCCCAATAGTTATCCGAGGAGCTTCGTTGTCCCACTTGACCTTGAACATAGACGACATAGTAGCTAGCGCGTCCACTAACCGATTCTCTTCTCGTGGGAAATGTTCAAAGGTGACCTCTTCAAAGTGTGGAAGCAATGTCAGCACATGTTCTTTATAAGGGATGAGATTAGGGTGCTTCGTGTCTCACTCTCCTTTGATTTGACTTATTACCAGGGCTGAATCCCCGAAAATGCTCAAGAACATGATCCTCAAGTCAATAGCAGCTTTGAGACACATGATGCATGCTTCATACTCCACCATATTTTTGGTACAGTTGAAACATAATCTGGCGGTGAAAGGAGTATGACAGCCCTCGGGGGATATGATTACAACATCGATGTCATTGCCAAGTGCGTTGGAAGCCCCATCAAAAACCATAGTCCATCGGGATCCTTCCTCAGGTCCTTCATCTGGTCCAGGTTCTTCACAGTCAGTCACTAACATAATATTCTCGTCCATGAATTCAAAGTTCATGGACTGGTAGTCATCCACAACCTGATGAGCCAAATTATCAGCCAATACACTTTCATTGATTTCTTTCTGGGTCGTATATTGGATATCGTATTCAGTCAGGATCATTTTCCATCTGGATATTCTTCTGGAGAGAGCAGGCTTCTCGAAGACATACTTAATCGGATCCATCTTAGATATCAACGAAGTAGTGTGGGTCAACATATATTGTCTCAGTCGGCGAGCAGTCCATGCCAAAGCGCAGCAAGTTTTCTCGAGCAGTGAGCATCTTGTTTCACAGTCGATAAACATTTTGCTAAGATAGTATATTGCGTGCTCTTTTCGACCATACTCGTCATGCTTCCCCAGCACACACCCCATTGAATTATCTAACACTGTTAAGTACATTATCAAAGGCCTTCCTTCAGTCAGAGGCATCAAAATTGGAGGCCCTTAAAGGTATTCTTTGATTCTTTTGAAAGCAGTCTGGCATTCCTCATTCCACTTTACCACTTGATCTTTCTTCAGGAGTTTGAAGATTGGCTCACAAGTAGCAGTTAAATGGGAAATGAACCTGACAATGTAATTTAGGCGTCCTAAGAAGCCTCTGACCTCCTTCTTAGTGAGAGGAGCCTACATCTCTTGTATAGCCTTCACTTTTGTAGGGTATACTTGAATACCCTTGTCACTGATGATGAAATCTAGGAGTTTACCAGACCTTACCCGAAGGTGCACTTGTTCGGATTTAACCTCATCTTGTACGTCTTCAACCTATCAAACAGCTTTTGTAGATGATCAAGGTGTTCTTCCTCATTTTGAGACCTGGCTATCATGTCATCAACATAAACCTCTATCTCATGGTGAATCATGTCGTGAAACAGAGCTACCATGGCTCGCTGATAGGTTGCCCCAGCATTCTTCAACCCAAACGGCATCACTTTGTAGTAGAAAATGCCCCATTGTGTGATGAAAGTTATCTTCTCTATGTCTTCGGGTGCCATCTTGATCTGATTTTAAGCAGAGAAGCCGTCCATGAAGGAAAATATCTTGGGTTGCACGGTGTTTTCAACCAGAACGTCAATGTGGGGAAGTGGAAATTCATCCTTGGGGCTTGCCCTGTTCAAATCTCTGTAGTCCATACACATCCGTACTTTTCCGTCCTTTTTAGGTACCGGGACTACGTTACCAACCCATTGGAGATAAGAAGTGAAAGCTAGGAACCCAGTGTTGAACTGTTTCATAACCTTTGCTTTGATCTTCTCTGACATTTCATGGCGCATGCGATGGACCTTCTGCTTTAACAGAGGACAATCTTCTTTAGTTGGCAGACAATGAACCACAATATCTGTGTCTACCCCTGGCATGTCCTCATATGACCAGGAAAAGATCTCAACATAATCATGCAAGATCTGAATCAAATGTTGTTTGACACGAAGCTCCAAATTTGCACATATCTTAACCTCTTTTATGTTCTCTCTTGTGCCCAAATTCACTGTCTCAACTGGCTCTTCATGAGGTTGTATAGCCCTTTCTTCCTGCTGTAACAGTCTGGCAAGTTCTCTGGGTACCTCACAATCTTCCTCATATTCGTCCTCAGCTTGGTTGATCGGATTTTCAAAGTCATAACCGACAATAGCATAAATGTTATCAATGGGATCCAAAGTGGATATGGATCTGCAATTTGATACCTGGGTGTGTGTAAGAGCATAGTTGTATAAATAAAGTAAAAACAGAAAAGAAAAACAGAGAGCGCAAAATTTGTATGCATAAACGTCTAATGCTTTATTATTGCTTTGATACGGTGGCAGAACCGACTGTTAATACTGGTTTGTGTTTTTTGTTCGCAGATGTCGTAGTAAGCAAGAGTCACCACCGACTTTTCTTTTATCCAACAAAGGAAAGGGTGAAAAGAAAGAAAAAGACCTTTTTCGGGATTTTTTGAGTAAGGGGGTAGATTATGAAAAGGGAAGGTGTTAGCACCCTTTTCATCCGTAGTTATCTACGAGCTCTTAGGTACTTGCTCATTTTGAAAATTGCTTTCGTGTTTTTGTGCTTTGAAAAGTTTGTTTGCTTTATGATAACTCTTGTATCAGTCCTTAAGAGTGTGATAAAGCATTTTGAAAACTTTGTTTGAAAAATGTTTGAAAGTGTGGTGTAAAAATAAATTGTTTTGAGCAAGTACTTAACAGCTATCTACATACTCGAAAGAGGTGTTCTTTTCCTCCTTTCCTTTAGGCAGTGCTATCCTACTATTAATGAGTAGGTAGCCCTATCGTTGGATGTATGAGGGACAAGCGAAAGGGACGTTTATGGTCATTAAAGGCAACATGTAAGGATACCTTAGCATTTCGAAGGGACTGTCATCATATATTCGTAGGCAACATCGAGGAACACGATCATTTCTTGTAGGAAACTCGTGGGATATTGAGGGACTATGATCTTTATGATAACTTTAATCGAGGGTCTTTGCTAAGGGTATCCCTATATTTGAGGGACATGATCATTGTTTTTCGAAGGCAACAAGTGAGGTTGTCCTAGAGGTGCGAGTGTACAAATAATTCAGTTCGGTTATTTATCTTGAAATTAGGGGTTTCTATCGTTCATTTTTATCTTTCCATACAATCCTATTAATCTAAGCATTGCATAAAATATAGTAGTTGAAGGTATAGGCGGAAATGTAAACCTAGGCTATTACAAAGCTTTGGGGCAGTTACATAATAGTGAAGAGTGCGGAAAAGAAATTCTAAAACTATTACATCTCGGAAGCAGTTACATGATAATGATTAAAAAATGGGAAAAAATAAAGCTACGCTATTACAGTTGAACGCGCCCTATACACTTTATCTAAAAAAATAAAAATAAGATGAAAATAGCAAAGAAAATGTTTTGGTGATTTTTTATGAAAAAAATGATTTATGATAATTAATTAAATAAACCTAAAAAACCTAATTAATTTTAATTAATAAAAAATATTAATTTTGAAAAAAGTTAATTAAAATACCTAAATCCTAATTAGTTTTAATTAATAATAAAAAAAGGTTAATTTTGAAGAAAAAAAGTTAATAAAAAAAACCTAAAACCTAATTAATTTTAATTAAAAAAAGGTTAATTTTGAAAAAAAGGTTAATTAAAAAAACCTAAAACCTAATTAATTTTAATTAAAAAAAGGTTTTAAAAAAAGTTTATGCGTAATGATTAACAAGAAAAAAATTAAGTTTGCCAAAAAATAGATAGGGGAAGAAACATCAATGAAAAATAGGGTTTGAAAATATAAATAATGCAAATGTCAGGGGTGGGTGTTGAACCAAAAATTAATTTAAAATCTAAAATTAAATTTAAAAAAATATAAAATTAATTATTCGAGTTTATTATGAAAAATCAAAGGTTTGTGAAAAATGTTAAGTTTTATGAAAAAAGTTTTAAACAGAAATAATGAAAATAGGTAAAAGGATAAATAGAAAGAAAGAAAACTAAAACCAATAGGGGTCACGCCCTTAACCTTACTGATCACCCCATTTACCACTGTCTAAACGTTTTGTAATAACTCTGCATGAGACCATGTCTAAATCCTTACTGGAGAAGTAGTGAGATGGGGTTGTAAAAGGATGACTTGTTTGTAGTGAGATGGGGGTTTGTAACAAGGATTTCAAGATTTTTAGGATTCTTGAAAGAATTTGATATTTTGACAGGGTTGTGGCAAAGGTTTTTTTTCTGTCCTGTTTGTGTGAAAAGAATGAGATTATATAATGGAAATTAGAGCAAAGATATGGGCTTTGGATATGCAATTGGGCCTCCAATAACCACAAGCAATATTGCAGATTTTTATTCACTTGAGTCTGAAACGTTCTAGGATAAATCGCGGGGACTTAAGTGCAATCTTTGAAGTTGAAATGTGAAAACAAAATGTAGTAGACATCGAGAACTAACTCCTGTCCGAAAATGGGCTCAATTGGATAAACAATGAATTAGTTATGAATTTTTGAAGTTTCGCCTCAGACAAACTTATTTTGGGCTTCAGTGTCAATTCTGACACGTTCTTCAATAAAAAACAGGTATTAATGGGAGCAAAAACTAGCCTTAACTTTAGAAGAAAAGTTGTAGATCTCTGAGTCAGTGACCTTGTGTAAAAAGATGGGTCCGATCCGATAAAAATTGACCGAGTTATGAATTTTTGAAGTTTCGACCCAGATGAAATAATATTCAGCATTTAGGATTTTCGGCGTGTCACGCGCACTCTGGGCAAAAGACGAAGGCTTTTTAGATACCGTTCGAACTCAATACCTCTTGTGAAAATGTAGTCAACTAAATTTGTGAAATTTTGGCATCAGAACCAGCTCAATACAATGAAAATCGACCAAGTTATGATTTTCTGAACATGACGCAAATAAACTTCTGTCACAAATTTTCTGTACGAAAATACTTGATAAATCTAGATTTTTGAAGACCTTCTGATTGAAATTAGCTTCTAGCCGTGAAAGATGAAAATGTATATGACGTCAAGATGGAATTTTGGCTACAGGAACAATTTCAAAACGAGCCACGATCTTCAAGTTATGAATTTTTTAGTGCGTAAAAACTGCACTTTCAACACACTTTTTCACCACATTTCTTCGAGAAAACTCGCACATTTGGAGACCTTCTTAAAGAATTGGCTCTCGATCCGTACTTGAATTTGAGATTATGTTATCAGGGATATCTTGGCGAAAGAACACCTGAATATGATGCGCCGGGTTGGACTTGTGAATCTTTGAACCTCGAATCGCTGCGAAATAGAGAACCGATCTTCAACATGAAAAATACTCTGAGAACATCCATTGGCGAAATAAAGGTCACTTGTAACCTGATGAAGCTTGCTAAATATACCTTGACCACATAACCATATAACCAATAATATGTGTGTATGAAAATAAAGAGAGTAAATTTTGGGGTATAACAAATGCCATATGAAATTGAAACATGATAACCCTCACAAATAAACCATTGTGCCCCGGGTAAGACACATGGCTATAAAGTTTATAGTGTTTATTACATATCCAAAAACAAGAAATACAATTACTTCTGAATAAAACTAATTGGTACAAAGTCTTTTGTCGTCCAATTACTGGGTCCACCGTTGGTAGTAGGGAAGATCCAGCTATCCATGTCATAGCTACTGTCAGCATCTTCCATGGTGGAGACAACATCAATAGCATTGATTCCCAGGCTATGCTTGGGTATGGGTGCAGTTATGACGTTGTGAGTTTCTGGAGCATCAAATTCAATCTCCTTTGCCTCGATTAGATCCTGCACCTTGTTCTTCAAAGCCCAGCAGTCATTCGTGTCATGCCCCGGAATCTCAGAATGGTAGGCGCATCGAGCATTTAAATTGTAGCGGGGAGAGGCGGTGTTGGGATTCTTTGGAGCTTCTCACAAGGTTACCAGATTAGATTTCAACAAATAAGGAAAAACTTGGGATAAAGTCATATTTATCTGGGTAAACTGTCTTACCGGCCTTTCTGTTCTCTGCTGATTATTCCTTTCTTGAGTAGGTGCGGGTTTGGAGATCATAATAGCCCCTACTGCTGGACAGAATTCAGTTCTGTCCTGATTCCTTTGATTGTACACAACACTAACCTCTTTCTTCCCAGCAAATGGCTTCCTTACTGCACTGGAGGATGCATCCTTTTGGATTTTACCACTCCTAATTCCAGCTTCCACTGTCTCTCCTATCAAAATCAATTTAGTGAAGGGACCAGACAGGGTACCCAGAAACATATCCACTAGCTCCCTATCAGACAGGGGAGGGTTGGACTCTTCCTGCTAAGTCCCTCCACTTTTGAGCATAGTCCTTAAAGCCCTCGCTCGAACCCATAGACATATTTTGGAGTTGAGTACGGGTGGAAGCGAGGTCTGCGTTGTACTGATACTACTTGTAGAAAGCAGCAGCTTGGTCTTCCTAATTATGAATGTTGGCCCCTTCCAGCTGGTAGAACCATTCTAGTTGAGTTCCAGGCATACTATCCTGAAAGAAGTGGACCCATAAGTCCTTGTCAGCAGTGTGAGGCTGGATCTTCCTCACATAAGATCGGAGGTGCGTCTTGGGACATGAAACCCCATCATATTTGGCGAACAGCGGCACCTTGAACTTTTGCAGGATGACAACCCCAGAGACCAAACCCAGCTCTTCAAAATCCAGACCTGGTACCTTCCGGACCTCCATTGCATTCAAATGATCCTCCAACTGTTTATATTTTTCATCAGCAGGAGGATACTTAGTCAGATTCATCATCATATTCTTTTGTACTGGAGTCTTCCTCTCTTATTTCCTCTTCTTGAATGCCTCCTTCCTTTGATGAAGTTACCAGTTCAGAGGCTTTCCGCACTGGTCCTCTAATCCTTCTTCCCTGATTCACTAACCAAGTTGGCTTTCTTGGCTTCTTCTTTTCTTTAACAAGCAGGGCTTTTAGTTCTTCTTGACCCTTGGTCAGAGCCATGATCATCTGTTGAAACTGGGCATTCTGCATCTGTAGATCCTTCACTGTTTGTTCTAGAGCCATTGCTGAAATAAACAGCGAAGGGGATGAGAAACCTGCTTTAAAACCTGCTTATGCAATGATATGTATGATATATATATATATATATATATATATATATATATATATATATATATATATATATATATATATGCAATGTTTTCAAGGATTTTTAAGACTCAAATTTTCTTAAGCATAAAATAGCAAACGTTAATTGCATTAAGAAGTTTTATTGGTCAGAACGATGCCTCTTGGGCTTACAAAGGAAGTAACAAAGAAAAAGTAAACTTCCAAAGCAAAGAGATTCAAGCTTCCCATGGGCCCATCCTCTTTGGTGTAATGTAGGCGTTTATATTCCTCTCCTCGTGAAGTAACCGGGTGAGCTCTATAACCTTCTTCTTGTTGGCGTAGAATTGGGCTTCGAAAGTATCCCGTTCTTCTTTAAGTTGGATCCAAGATTTCCATAGCTCCTCAAAATCAGTTGGCATATCAGGATGAAGAACAACGTAAGGAGTGTCTCCTTCAGCAATTGGCTCCACAATCACAGGTAATATGGCGGGGTAAGGCATCATAAGACATTGAGCACGAGTTCACACCCATTTGACGTAAGGCTCGAGAGGGATGGAATTCTTGTGTCCCAGTGTCTTTCTATCAACTCTGTTTATCATGCCCCAAGCTCGAATGAACCTCTTGCGATAACCCTGATCATCATTATCATAATCAAATGTGATTCCTTGGATGAATGTGTCGTGAGGACCATCCCTTTTAGCATAACCAAATTGTCGCAGCGCCAAACAAGGATTATAAGTGATTCCTCCCCTAATGCCTAAGAGAGGAACATTAGGGAATTCCCTACAACGATCAATGATGGTAACATTCTCTGAGGATCGCGAACACCAATGAATATCTGAATGTGTAAGGGGCATCATCCTATGAGACCATCTCATACCATGCTCATTTCTAAGAATATACCGGGGTAGATGCGAAATAAACCACCTAGCCAATAGAGGAGTGAAACACATAAGGGTCCCTCTTCTCTTTAGAGTGTGAGTATGCAGAGAGTGTAGAATATCCCCAAGTAAGGTAGGCACCGAATTATGCGACAGAAAAATCTTAACCGCATTCACATCTATGAGTTGGTCCGTGTTAGGGAATAGTACCATCCCATAGATGAGAAGGGCCAACACCTCCTCAAAAGCTTGTAAATCCAGGCTATCCCAAAAGTAGTGGGTTTCTCAAATAAAAACTTAGCTGGAAATCCTTGGACACTTCTTCTAGTTTCCCAATTTGCCACTACATCAGACCGCTGTAAAGACAGAGCTTGAGCAATCTCTTCAGGCTTTGGGTCTCTTTCCGTACCGTTGAATGGTAGCTGATTAAGGATAGGTACCCCCAATAACTGAGAAAACTCCTCCATAGTAGGCACTAATTAGAAATCAGGAAAAGTGAAGCAGTGGTGCAACAGGTCAAAGAACTGAAAGAGCACCTTTAACATTTCTTCATCAGGGTTTTAAGTGACCAAGTTGAGAAGTCAACCATGTTTTTTAGTGAAGGGAGAGATTTCAGGAATAGTTGATGCTAACTCCTTGAGTTTAGGATGCACTTTCACAAGATTGATATGGATAGTGTTCCTGCGAGCGGATGTCATGTCCTACAAAACAAAACAAAGATAAGCCCTAGAAAATCCTTGAAATGGTTAGTATGATATGCCATGTTATGATGTCATGATTATGCTAAGAAATCACATATATAGCAAGCACAAGAAAATCACACAAATACCTTAGGTTTAAGGCTTACATGGGTTTTAAGGTCGTACCCTCTTGATGTTTGGATTGGTTCAACCTGTCCTATAAATAGTGATCGGGTTCTAAGGGATCTCAATATCACTGATCTTTCCCACAAGTTTCGTTCTGATGGGAGACTGACTTGCAACCAAACAAAACTCAAGAATCAAATCTTAATGAGTGTAGCATCGAGTATCTGCCGACTTTGGGAATACACCAAAGACGGCCATCTCGCTACGTCCTAATGGCCAAGTTATTTAATTAAAGGTTCTAAGGTCAATTGACGCTTTATGACATCACGCAGCGGCCCCGTATTCTCCTTAATTAACTCAAGGGCTACCGGTACCAACTAAAGTGTCGCATCAACGTAGCCATCGCTTCAACCATGTCGGTGTACCCCGCATAGTTTCCATGATCTATTGCTACTTACCTAATAGTTTTCCCCAGATCCGGGTGTATGATCTATAGTAACCCAAACAATCCCTTAAAAGTAAAGAAAAAAAACAAGAAAACAATTTAGAAATTATCTAGACCCTAAGGTAAATCCCACTTTTATAATCTGTTTTCCCCAGCAGAGTCGCCAGTTCTGTGATACGGTGGCAGAACCGACTGTTATATACTGGTTTTGCATTTTTTGTTTGCAAATGTCACGGTAAGCAAGAGTCGCCATCGACTTTTCTTTTATCCAACAAAGGAATGGGTGAAAAGAACAGAAAAAGACCTTTTTCGAGATTTTCTAAGTAAGGGGGGTAGATTATGGAAAGGGAAGGTATTGCCATCCTTGGTTTTCCACGGGCTCTTAGGTACTTGCTCATTTTTTTGAGAACTGTTTGTATTTGTGCATTTTGAAATATTTTTGTTTGCTTTATGGTAACTCTTGTATCAGTCCTCAAGAGTGTGATAAAGCGTTTTTGAAAGTCGTCTTTGAAAAGTGTGTAAGTGTGAAAAATTTCAAGTTTGAGCAAGTATCTAACAATTATCTACCTACTCGAAAAAAGATGTTATTTTCCTCCTTTCCTTTAGATAGTACTATCCTAATATTAGTGAGTAGGTAACCCTATCGTCGGATGTTAAGGGACTATCGAAAGGGACGTTATGGTCATTTAAGGCAACAGGTAAGGATATCTTAGCATTTCAAAAGGATTGTCATCATATAGGCAACATCGAGGTACAAGATCATTTTTCTCATAGGCAACTCGAGGGACGTTAAGGGACCGTGATCTTTATGATGACTTTAGAATCGTGGGTCTTTGCTAAGATATCCCCATGTTCGAGGGACATGACCATTTCCGAAGGCAACCAAGTGAGAAATTCCCTGAGGATGCAAGTGTCAGAAGTGTGTTTTTTTCAGTTATATTATCTTGAGATTAGTGATCTAATGGTTAATTGACTTTATCTTGTCATGCACGCCTAGGTTACTAGCAGTTATATATACAGAAAAATAAAATGCGGAAAGTAAAAATCTAGACTATTACATGGCTTCAAGGAGGGAGCTTTACATTCCAAACCGAATAAGGAAAAGAAAATAAAGCAATAAAGTACATTCTTATTAGCTATTACATCCCGTATCACAGTTACATGAATATAAAATGCAAAGGGAAATAAACGCGTGATAAATGAAAACACGTTCTAAAAACCTAGAGGAAAAATCTTTTTGGTTGTTTTTGTTTATTTAGGAAAATACTAAATTAAATTAAACTTAAATTTAATTAATTAAAACAAAAGAAAGTTATTGATCAAAATTAAATTCTAAACAAAACCTAACATTTTTTGGCATATTTTATTTAAGAAAATATTTGAATGAAATAACCTAAGTCTAATTGATTTTTAAGTTAATAAAATAAAATTAAAATAATTAACTAATTAATTAAAATATTTTTAGAAAAAAACTAAATCTATTTATTTATTTTTTGATTTATTAAAAAATGACTTTTGAAAATAAATAAACCAAAATAAAATGAAATTAGAAAACAAATAAAGCAAATGGGCCTGGCATCAAAACGAAAATGGGGGAGTGTAGTTGTCAACAAATGTTTGGCCCAAAAGTTAAAGCCCAGATTGGCTTTGGATTCTGCGTGGGCACGCCTGGAGGGTCCATAATGGGGACTATTTGTTGGAAGCACTGGATCCAAGTTGAGTATAATCTGGTGGTGTAGATGGTATGGCGTATGGTGAACCCTTGGCTAACACATGCATCCAATCTACGTGTGGAAATTGTTAGAAAAATAATATGTTGGACCTGGGACTCAGGTCCTTTCCTTCACCAACGCGCTTCCCTGCCAACTGAACTAACATGCCATTCGTTTATTATAATGAAACTATAATATTATAATAAAAAACAAGTCATTATCCAAAAAATAAAAAAATGCATGCCAATATTTGAATGGGCCAATCAGAGGTTGACACACTTCATCTCCTACCTCCCTCCGTTGTCTTAGGTAGAAATACCTATAGTGACAGATTTTTGTCCGTCACTATAAAACCTGCATGTGAAACAAGCACAAAACGCAAAATAAATCCACTTTGAGGCCATGGGTTGATTGCTCTCAACCTCCTGAGTAAGATGGTATCCTTAGTTTTGGCTAATTTTGGCCAATATAGAAAACCCCAAATTGGAGGTTCAAACCCTAGCTATGGAAAATTGTTATACCTGCACTCAAACTCAAAATAATACATCCAAAAACATTCTATGCATCACCACGAATCAAAATATGCAAGCAAATTGGATTAATAGTGAATGAATGGAAGAAAATGGATTTGGAAAAATTGAGTACAAACCGTGACTTGGGGAGGGTGTTTCACGAAGCTACAAGCCCTGGAATTGATTGGAATAACTTCAGGGCACCTCCAAGATATTGTTTTGATCTTTGTTTGGGACTAAAACAGGCTGGAGATGGAATTTCGAATTTGACAATTTTAGTGTTTTTTTTGCAAATATTTCAGGGGTACCCCAGGCTATGTCTCTCTGTTTGATGCTTGCCAATAGCTTGTTTATATAGAGAATGACGAGGACACACGAAATGTAACGCTTGTAACAGCCATAGACAAGAATTTTAATGCCATGAATGTCCATTTGTATCCTTGGCCAAAGTTAAGGGATTTTGTCCATTTTTAAAATTTGAATGAGTGCAAATATATTGGCCTTGATGTACACGAAAATGGGGACCACTCCATGCATTAAAACAAGCCTTAACCATATTATTTGTAATAATCTTGATTTATTTGATTTTTAATTAAATAAAATTAATATAAAATGAAAATAAAGTCAAGACTATGCAAAAATGGTTTTAGGAGTCCTCTATACTCTAAGGAAGATGTTTGTAGTCCAAGAAATTAAACCATTGCCTTAAAACTTCCAATTCTTGAAAATTCCCAAAATTTCCCAACTTGGGCAAGCTATAACTTGCTCAATTTTTATCTCATGATGATGATCTTGGACTTTTTGGAAATCCCGGGATGTCTACTTCAATCCCATTTTTTGATAAATTTTGCATTTGAAGATGTTATATTGATGTTAAAGGTCTTGGTAAAAAGTGGCTTTTATTGACTTTCTAAAAATGACCTGTAATGTATGAACTTGTATCTTTCAAATGGTGAATTTATTGAACTTGAGGGATGAAGATATGTTGTAGGGAATTGGATTCTATTCAAAATGAGCTTTGGTTGGAAATTTTTTGATAAAGTATGAGAAAGTTATACTGGTCAAAGTTCAGTTGACGTTTCCTATAGAAACCCTAATTTGCCACTTTTGACTTTTGAAGGGTTAGGAGCATTTCTTGAGGAATCATGATCAACCCTTTATCAAGTGATGGACATCACTTCAAAATGTTGATGTTGACCAAAAATCTTGAAGTTTGAGTGTACATGGGCCACAGTTGACTTTTGACCTAGCATAGTTGATTTTCCAATACTTGAGCAATTGACTGAGCAAACTTGTTGTTCAAGGAATGAAACTTGGCATGGATGATCCTGAAGACATATTAGGACCATGGAAAGAATTTGAGACCTTTGGAGATCAACCATCTTGATGAAAATTGAAACCCTAGTTGGGGGTTCATTGCCTTAGGAGGAGAATTGTCTGGCAATTCTTGGTCAACCATGAGCAATTGAGAACCTCTAGGAGTATATCTTGAGTGCAATGAGAGGGAAAATTTTTGGGTACAACACAAATCCTCTCAATAATAAGTTTCATTTGCTTTTTGTCAAGTATATCATTCATTTAAAATTCTCAAGGCAACCATAAGTGATCAACGATGTTTAAGTGATTCACTTTGACCAAAGCTTATGAAGATTCATTAGAGGATTGATAAGACCAAAGACTCCTAACAATGAATCTCAAGGTTATTGGATCAAAGGATTCAAATTAACATACTTGAGATTACAAACTTGGGTTTGGGCCACGAATGATCATTTCTCGAATCGGGACAAAATTTAGCGATGTGTTAAGCAATCGTAAGTGGACTTATATAGAAGTCACACCTATTTTGACGTCGGTCAATAGAAATTTATGTGTCATATGTTTGGAGAGATGATATGTATATGATCCTCTAACAACATGTGACACAATAAGAAGAGGATAAGATGATGAGGGATGGGATAAGAATTAAACCACATTTGGACTAAAAATTTAATCAAACTATCATTAAAATTATTCATCCATTTTGATGGGGTTAAACTCAACACCCAAGATCCAATGATGTTAATGAAGCTCATGATCAAAATCTCATAGTCCAAGATAACCAGCATATATATACAAAATAAAATTGCATTTAAAAATAAAGAAAAAAAACTTTTAAAATAGTTTTTCAAATGAAAATAAAAGGGGAAATAGCAACTATATTTAAAACATCCAAGAAACTATTTTTAAACTAATTAAAACTACTTAAATAAGTAGAAAAAAGATCAAAAATAGTAGAAGTCAGAATAAAATTCTAAAAAAAATTCATAAAATCAGAAATAATAAAAATGATATTGAAGAATTTTTTCAGAATTTAAAAATGCCAAAAAGTATTTTTAAGAAATTAAAAACAAGTCAAAACAAAGAAAAAATCACAAAAAGTATCAAATCTGAAAACAAAATTATGAAAAAATATAAATCAGAAAGAGAATATTTAAAAACAATTAAAATGAATTGTTTTTATTCATCCATTTTTGTGAATTGTTTCATAATTTTTGAGTCTGAAATGAATTTTCTATGATTTTTTGAAGTTTAAAACAATTAAAATATAAAAATCAGAAATAAAAATAAAGTAAAAAATATATGGACCAATGGATAAAAGTCAAAACGCGTTAGTAAGCTAATCTAATGGATCAGACGCGATGTGCATATCATGGTTTTTAATGAATAAAGCATTTAATCAATTATTTAAATCAGATTTTGAAAAAAAAACAAATGGCACGTTATCATTGGCTGAGAGATGACACGTTGGTCATCTTCAACCTCCAGCCACACGGATTTGCCGGTCTCTCAAATGGAAACATTAGAGCTCGAGACCGGTACCATTCGGTCCGTCTCTTCAAGAAGATTCCAATGGAACCCCCGCGAAAAATTTATGTAAGGTGTAGCTCAGTCATTTTGGAAGGAAAGATTTGAAAAGGGATTTGAAAATTCATGGTCAAAACTCACTTCCAGTTGAAAATAAATGTTGTGACTAGAATCAGAATGATGAGAGCTTCATTACAGTATCAACATTTGAGAGAATTGGTGAAGGAATCTACCTATTGAAGTTCAAATTCAAAGCTCTGAAACTTGACTTGGCTAGTATGATTTAGGAAGTCTTAGAGCTTGGTTTTTCTTATGTTAGCTTCAGTGAGGTTCAAGGATGAAGAATTGACAAAGAAAATGGATTGAGGAAAGCTAGAAAACCAATTTCGAAGTTGCAGAAAAGTGGGTTCAAGAAGAAGTCTGACAGGGTAATTCTGGCTCTCTAAGCTTGAGAAAATAAATTAGGTATGATCCTCTATTTATAGGGAAACAACTGGGATGCTCAAGCGTGTGGAATGATGAAATTTGGAGGGAATTCGTGTGAACCTGATACATGAGGAATGTGTGACCTGTTTAGCATAAAAACTCACTCAATCCTTGCGTTTCAAGGCTCTAATCAACTTTGGCAAGTTGGTTAAACATTTTTAGACCAAAAACACGTGCTAATTTGATGTTTATAAGCCACAACATGAATTTCAAATTCTGACTTGAAGTCAAACTTTAGTTTCAAGGTACCATTTTTAAATCAATGGCATTCACAGCTCAAGGAGTCTTACGGCATGATTCTTGAAGCTTTAGAAAGATGAGATCACAAGCTTTACAATTTGAAAATAATGGGAATTAATGGATGTTTGAACTAAGAGTTGTGATGATCCAAAGTTGAGAAAAAGATGTTGACTTTTACACTTAGAAAAATTTCAAGTTTTCTCTTCAAAAATGACTTGTAATGTTTTGAGCTCAAACAAGACTTTGCCCCTAAATTGAGCTTTGATCATTGATGCTAGCTTGAAATAGACTTCCTAAAGAGAATTGTGAAACTTGAATCACTCAAAAACACCAAGTATTGAAAACGTTATGGTATTGCAAAATTGGTGAAAATTCATGAGATGACCTATAATCTTCTGCATCCTTAGGACATCTTCCATCCATTTTCAAGCTTTGCACATACAATAAGAGTTGAAGTTCACATCCTTAGAATTATTGTGGAAAAAAAATGGACTGAAGGAGATAAAAATTGACCAAGTTATAATCTTTTGAAATCACATAAGGGAATTTGATGGCCTATCTAGAGGACTTGTAATATTTCTTCATCATTAGGTATCTTCCACACAAAATTTTCTTGAAACTTTTGAAGTGATTTGTTGATAACCCTTTTAAGATAAGCATGTTTTTGGAATCACTCAAAAATACCAAAATATGAGCAAGATATAGCCTTTAGAAGTCAAAACCCTAGCTCCTAGAGCAACAAAATGCCTTGGAAAACTTTTTCAATTTTGGCAAACCTTCTTGCACAAATACTTTTGTCATGTAAATAGAAGTTGTTGAGGATGATTATGAGAAACAATGGAAATCATAACCACTTCAAAATATTAAGAATTGAGGGAGATATGCACTTGTGATCAAGAAATCAAAGACTTTTCCAATTAGGTCAAACTTCTCCAATCAACCCTTGCATCTTTGGATTATCTTTGATAACTTGAGGCATGATGGATCATAATAGACTTTGTAATGATATTACTTCAAAATATCTTCAATGGTGAAGCTTGAATCTCAATGAAGCTTTGTTGAAGAAGGCGTGGAAATAAACTCATGAACCTGTAAATGAACTTGATGTAATGTGTTGTGCTTTCACCTATAATATCAACAATTAGGGAAAACATTCATTGTATTTATTAGTTAAAAGTTAATAAATACAAAACATAGATGATCACAAAATACAAGTCAAGGTGCTTGGTGATTCCCCATGAGCAAAGCTAAAGGTAAGGAGAAGAACCAAACCCTAGTGTGATCTTGTTGTGATTGAGTTGATATGATATGATAGAGGAATTTTAGGGGGAAAATTGGGGTACAACATTCGGTAGGAGAAATATTGATTTCTAACCCAACCCCAATTCAACAACCACAACAACAAAACAATCAGCAAAGGCCAGACGCCTCGAGGAGGCAGTTTACTAGAATCAACATGTCATTGTCTCAAGCTTTACAACATCTGTTGAAGGAAAATTTAGTAACGCTGCGAGATCCTCATCCTAATCCCAATACTGCCTCTCCCAAATATAATCTGAACTGAAATGCGCCTATCACTCAAATAGTCCTGGGCATGACACAAACAATTGTTGGGCATTGAAAAAAAAGATCCAAGATTTGATTGATAACAAAGTGATTGAGTTTGACCCTCCACAAACCCCTAATGTGACTACCGCGCCCATGACCTATCATGGTAAAGGTGTTAATGCCATTGACGATGTCTCCTTTGTCTCCACCATCAGTGATTTGACTAATCCCTTAATAACTGTTAAGAAGAATCTATTAAGAGCCATTTTGTTTCTGGGCTACCTTGAAAATTGTTACCATTGTGCTTCCCAAACTAATGGTTGTATGTGGCTGAAGAAAGGTATCCAATGCCTGATTGATAGCCATGAAATTTTGTTCGAGAAAACCCTATCCATGAAGAGTTTTCCTGAAAGTATTTTCCAAGAACTGAGACTTGAAGATGTTTCCATATTCACAATTTCCAACACTCCTATAAGGATCACCTCTAGAGGTCCTATAAGGATTCCTGTTGAGCCGAGAGTGACTCCCTTGATCATCACTACATCGGGGCTAGTCCCCTATTCCTCTGACAAAGTTGTTCCCTGGAACTATGTGGCAGAGGTTTATTGTCATGGTGTCAAGCAAGAGCCATAGATTACTGAAAATGAAGATCCTGAAATTACAAACATTGCTAGAACTAGTAAGGTCACTAGGATATGAAGGGTCTTCTCTCCGGAGATCTCTCCTCCAACAACTACTACAACACTTGTTTATATTCCTGCTGCTAGGCCAACTATTGATGCCAGAGGTAAAGAGAAAGTATTTGAGCCTGCCCGGATGGAGGCGCTATCCAAAGACGTTACAATTGAAGACCCATCTAGAAAAGAGATGGAAGAAATTCCGAAGATCATCCGAAAAAGTGACTATAAAATAGTTGAACAACTGGGGAAGACACCCTCACAGATATCCATGTTGTCCTTGTTATTATGCTCCAAAGCACATGCTCAAGCTTTGTTGAAATTTCTGAAGAATGCCCATGTACCAAAAGAGACCACTGCTGATCAATTTGAGAATTGTGTTTCAAGCCTAACTGCTAATAATGGTTTAGGCTTTTCCGATGCAGATTTAACTCCGGCAGGAAAGAATCATAACAAGGCTCTACACATCTCTGTTGAGTGTAAAGGCACTACTTTGGCACATGTGTTAGTTCATACAGGTTCCTCCCTGAATGTTTTACCCAAGGGTGCTTTGGATAGGCTGGTGCTGAAACCTAGCCATATTGTGGTAAGAGAATTCGATGGTTCAAAAAGAATAGTCCATGGAGAGGTTGATATTCCAATCAAGGTGGGATCTCAAGTCTTTAATTCAACTTTTTATGTAATGGATATCCTCCTAGCCTATTCCTTCTTGCTTGGACGTCCATGGATTCATGAGGCGGGTGCGGTTACCTTTATATTACATCAAAAGCTTAAATACCCAGTAAAAGGGAAGATTTTCGCAGTCTGCAGAGAGGAAGAATATATGGTCAGTCATTTGAATTCTTTCAAATATGTTGAAATTGATGGAGAATTCATTGAAACCCCCTGCCAAGCATTTGAAGTAATCCCTCCAATGATTGTTGTTGCTAAAGATATTCCTGCTACTCCTAAGATTACCAGGGACACATCAAGAATGGCCTCTCTAAAGGATGCCCGGTCTGTTGTAGAAGATGGAGGTTGCACTATCTGGGGACAACTTCCTGATATCCCCTACAAATATGACAAATTTGGGTTGGGTTTCACTTTAAAAGCTCAGAAAGAGGTTCGCCGTGTTCGCGCTGGAGGATCACCTCTCCGTATTTGCAATAATGAAGTCAATGCTTTGGAAGACACTAACAGTGAGGGTGACCTAAACGACTGGATATTCCCAACTACTGATGGTGGAATTAATAACTGGAAGGCCAAAAAATTCATCTCAATCTCCTTCAGCCAAGAGTAATTGCTATTTCCTATTTTTATTGCTTTAAGAAGTTTGTCTGTAATTTCTTTTAAAATAATGACTTTAAACCTTGTGCCTTGCCCGGGGAATATTGGTCCATTTGTTAAGGGTTATCATTTCATATATCATATTCTCATTTAATGAAAACATTGGACGATTTTGTATTCAAATTTTGCGCTCCTTGTCTTTCTTTTACTTTACTGCATTTTCAAATAGCCATGTGACCTTACATGCACACACACACATTTACATATCCACATCCACTCTAGATCTCATTGACAATAATGTTGCTATTGCCGTTTATGACTTCAAAAATCCAATCTATCAAGCTGAAGACGAAGGTGAAGAAGATATTGAGATACCTGGAGAACTTTCCAAACTTCTGATACAAGAGGAAAAGGCTATCCAACCGCATGAAGAACCGATCGAAGTGATAAACTTGGGTATTGAGGTAGATAAGAAAGAAGTCAAGATTGGCGTCAACCTAGAAGGGAATGTCAAGAGCATATTGGTTCAGATATTGCACGACTATGTTGAGGTATTCACTTGGTCATATAAAGACATGTCAGGGCTTGATACTGATATTGTGGTTCATCATCTTCCAATGAAAGAGGGTTGTTCTCCGATCAAACAAAAGGTTCGTTGCATGCATCCTGATATGTCATAGAAAATCAAGGTTGAGGTAATGAAATAGCTCAATGCAAGTTTATTGGCATTGACATTGTATCCCCAATGGGTTGCAAATGTTGTTCCAGGGCCGAAGAAAGACGGTAAGGTCCGTATGTGTGTAGACCACAGGGATTTAAATAGGGAAAACCCCAAAGATGACTTCCCCCTCCCACATATTGATGTCTTGGTTGACAACACTTCTCAACACAAGGTATTCTCCTTCATGGATGGCTTCTCAGGGTACAACTAAATCAAAATGGCGCCTGAAGACATGGAGAAGACTACTTTTGTCACACGGTGGGGCACCTTCTTTTATAAGGTCATGCCTTTTGGGCTGAAGAACATAGGCAAAACTTATCAACGAGCTATGGTGACTTTATTTCATGACATGATTCATCATGAGATAAAATTCTATGTTGATGACATGATAGCGAGATTGAAAACTGAGGAAGAACACCTTCATCATCTGCACAAGCTATTTGAAAGGCTGAAGAAATAAAAACTGAGGTTGAATCCCAACAAATGCACTTTTGGGGTAAGATTTGGAAAGCTCCTAGGCTTTATTGTCAGTGGCAAATGTATTGAAGTAGATCCTGCAAAAGTCAAAGCTATACAAGAAATGCCAGCTCCCCATACTGAGAAGGAGGTCAGAGGTTTCTTAGGACGACTCAACTACATTGTCCGATGCATTTCTCACCTGGCCGCTACTTGTGAGCCACTCTTCAAGCTGCTGAAGAAAGATCAAGTAGTAAAATGTAATGACGACTGCCAAATAGCTTTTAATAAAATCAAGGAGTACTTACAAGAACCTCCTCTGATGCCACCAGTTGAAGGAAGACCTATGATCATGTACTTAACCATGTTAGAGAATTCAATGGGGTGTGTGCTGGGCAAACATGACGAGGATGGTCGAAAAGAGCATGCAATATACTACCTTAGCAAAAAGTTTACTGACTGTGAAACAAGATATTCACTACTCGAGAAAACTTGTTGTTCTTTGGCATGGGCTGCTCGCTGACTAAGACAATATATGTTGACTCATACTACTCTACTGATCTCTAAAATGGATCCCATCAAGTACATATTTGAGAAGCCAGCTCTCTCCAGGAGAATATCCCGATGGAAAATGATTTTAAATGAATATGACATCCAGTACGTCACTCAAAAAGCAATCAAAGGAAGTGTGCTAACAGATCATTTGGCGCATCAAGTTGTGGATGACTACCAATCTATGAACTTTGAATTCCCGAACGAGAATATCATGCTGATTACAGATTGCAAAAAGGTTGGACTATATGAAGGACCTGAGCAAGGATCCCGATGGACTATGGTTTTTAATGGAGATTCCAATGCACTTGGTAACAGAATTTGTGTTATGATCATTTCCCCCGAAGGTTTCCATACGCCTTTCACTGCCATACTTTTCTTTGACTATACCAACAACATGGCTGAGTACGAAGCGTGCATCTTGGGTCTTAAAGCTTCTATTGACCTAAGAATCAAATTCTTAAGTGTATATGGAGATTCAACTTTGGTAATCAGTCAAGTTAAAGGAGAGTGGGATACAAAACATCCAAATCTTATCCCTTACAAAGAACTTGTGCTAACCTTGATCCCTTACTTTGAATAGATTACCTTTGAGCATATTCCGATGGAAGAAAATCAATTGGCAGATGCCTTAGCCACCATGTCATCCATGTTCAAGGTCAAATGGGACAACGAAGCTCCCCAAATTACTGTCGAAAGATTTGACGAACTGGCGCACTGCTTTGAGATTGACATTGATGGAGTAGAGGAGAAGCCTTGGTTTCATGAAGTAAAAAGGTACCTTGAAGTGCAAGAATACCCTGAGGAAGCTTCAATCAATGACAAGAAATTCATAAGGAGGTTCTCAGCTAAGTTCTTCCTAAGCAATGGAATTTTGTAAAGGCGCAACCATGATTCAACGCTGCTCCATTGTATGGACAATAAGAAAGTAGAGAAAATTATGGAAGATATGCACGAAGGCATCTTTGGTACTCACTCCACTGGACACACTATGGCCAACAAAATTCTAAGAGTTGGCTACTATTGGTCGAATATGGAAACTGTTTGTCACCACCACTCGAGGACTTGCCATAAGTTCCAGATTTATGTTGATAAGGTTCATGTGCCTCCAATTATTTTGAATGTCATGACTGCCCCTTGGCCATTTTCAATGTGGGGCATTGATATGATCGAAGAAATCAAGCCTATTTCCTCTAATGGACATCGCTTCATTCTCGTCGCCATTGACTACTTCACAAAATGGGTCGAAGCGGATTCGTTTGCCTCAGTTATCAAGAATGTTGTAGCCCGGTTCATCAAGCATAACCTTATCTGTCGGTATGGTATCCCTGATAGAATCATCACTGATAATGGAACCAACCTCAACAACTCCATGATCACTGAACTCTGCACGCAGTTTAAGATCAAGAATTACAACTCTTCTCCATACAGATCTAAGATGAATGGCATTGTGGAAGCCGCCAACAAGAATATAAATAAGATTGTGCAAAAGATAGTGGTGACCTACAAAGACTGGCATGAGATGTTACCATTCGCTCTTCATGGCTATCGTACTTCGGCGCGAACATCAACGAGGGCAACCCCATTCTCTCTAGTATATGGTATGGAAGTTGTCCTACCTGTTGAAGTTCAAATCCCTTCTCTAAGGATTATGAAAGAAGCAGACTTAGGCGAAGACGAGTGGATTCAGACTAGGTTGGATCAGTTGAATTTGATTGACGAAAAGAGGCTGGTGACTATCTGTCATGGTCAGATGTATCAAAAACGTATGATTAAGGCATTCAACAAGAAGATCAAGCATCGGGTATACCAGGATGGTGACTTGGTAATAAAGCGCATTATTCTACCATAAGGCGATCCCAGGCGTAAATGGATTCCCACCTATGAAGGGCCATTTGTTGTCAAGAAAGTATTCTCGGGCGGTGCTATGATGCTAACCACTATGGACGACGAAGATTTTCCGCACCCTGTAAACACAGACATTGTAAAAAAATACTAAGCATAAGAATGACCCGCTAGGTTGACATACCTAGGCAAAAATAAGGGCATCCCGGCGAATCAAAAGGGTTCGGGCAAAAATTAGGGATATATACAAAATATTGTACACCTGGAAAGTCGAAAACCTAAAAAGGCGGCTTGGGCAAAAAAGGGTATCCTGGTGGACTGAAAACCTGAAAGGGCGGTCCAGGAAAAAATTAGGGATTAAAAGCGTATGACTATGTCCTGTTGGATCACTTACATGCAAGCTTTATTACCAAGGTCGAAAGTTCAAATGGTTCAATCAACTTCTTCCAACGGCAAGAGACGAGATGTTCGAAGACATAGGGGAAATATCAGAGTTTGGAACCCAATGAGATCACTTCCACATGGCTATACATTTTGTTTTCACTTTGTACTCTTTTCATTTAACGACGACTTCCTCTTACTAGGATTTCCGTCTCTTTGTACAAAATCGCTTGTTTATAGGCAAATTATCAATACAAATACATCTTAAAGTTCAAACTCTTGGTTTTTTTCTTCTGTTTTGTTTGCAAAAACATCCAGTGACTAAATTGAATGAACATATGCACATGAACATGGTTAAATGTTAACAAACATACGCATAAGAACAGGAATAAGCATTTACTCAAGATTCTAGGAGCTGGGATGACACTCAAGCCGTCCATAAATCCCCACAGAGCCACTCCTATGAGATATTCCCCATAAAGTAATCTTCACAGATTCATCCCCACAAAGGATACATTCCCCACAATTTCCCTACGGAGTTCCAATCAGTACATCTCTTGGAAATTCTCTTCCCCAGCTGAGTTTGGTCCTCTAAAATTGAAAAAGAAACCTTGTAGAGTTCTTCTCTTTAGCAAATTCAATTTCCCCAGGAGAGTTTGTTTCCTCGGCAAAATATTCTCCGAAAACAGGGTTTATTTCCCCAACAACCTACACATTCCCCAACTCAATTCTATTCCTCAGACTACTACTACAAATCACTGACAAAATTCATCTTCCCAAGTGAAGTCATCATTATCCCTAGAAATTTGCTGCAAAAACCTGGAGTCGAACCAGACATCAGTTAACTTTATCCTCCCCA
Source organism: Vicia faba (assembly GCA_948472305.1). Classification (NCBI taxonomy): domain Eukaryota; kingdom Viridiplantae; phylum Streptophyta; class Magnoliopsida; order Fabales; family Fabaceae; genus Vicia; species Vicia faba. The sequence continues at coordinate 369,573,069 of OX451735.1, forward strand.
AACGAGTCAGAAGGTTATCCATCTCTTTTATCCCCAATCAGTGTATATAAGAAATAAACTCCTCAGTAGAGTAATGGACGACCAAGGTTCCTAAAGTCTACTCCCCGAACAGAAATCAATACATCCCCTGTAGATTTTCCTCAAACAAGTAAGCAAGAATCCCCAACGGAAGCATTCTAGACATAATTGGAGATGTACATACTCTTCATCCCCAACAACAGTCAGGGATTTATCTTCCCAGATAAAGATACTGCACAGGTTTACAAATACACTTCAACAATATTTTACATTCATACATCATAGCATATGCATACGAAACGCATATATCACAATCTCATTTATTTTGAAAACATCCTTACGCAATGCATTTCATACATCATGACATTGCATACAACTAACTCTTTACCTTTTCAAGAAAGATCAATTAACAGGCGAATATCACCAACAATATCCAAACAGGTCCAAGATTAACTCACGAAACCAGACGGGGAAACTATCTATGTGACTAAGTCAGAGATTAATTCCTGAAACAAGACATGGCAACTATCTCGACGGCCAACAAAAAGCAGGTTCCAGATTAATTCCTGAAATAAGACAGGGCAACTATCTGTGAATAATAAATTGTAGATTAATTCCCGAAACAAGACGGGGCAACTATCTATAAGACCAAGTTAGAGATTAATTCCTGAAATAAGACAACACAACTATCTCGACGACCAACAAAAAGCAGGTTCCAGATTAATTCCTGAAACAAGACGGGGCAACTACCTGAATGACCAGCCACATATTAATTTCTAAAACAAGACATGACAACTATCTGTGAAACAAAATTGATTGTAGATTAATTCCTGAAACAAGATAAGGCAACTATCTACATGAAAAAATAAAAGATTAACTTCTGAAACAAGATGTGGAAACTATCTTTCTTTCTCTTTGGTCAGATAAAGATCAATTCTCGAAACAGGATGGGGCGACTATCTTTATCACCAAATGGTGTGAACTTCGGAAACAGGACGGGTTTACCAACAAAGCAAATTGTAGATTAGTTCCTGAAACAGGATGGAGTCACTATCTATATGACAAACAACTATTCAAACACCTTTCTTGAAGGTTCATTCTGGAAAACACTCTTCAGATACAGTCGAGCGTAGACTCATTATGATACTTCTATCAACAATTACCTCTGGATAACATCTGTAAGCCCATCTCCGCTGACTCTATGTCACCTCTCTGAATGGTATCTTTAAGCCCATTCCCGATATAATCAACAAATAATTTTACTTCATGCACAAGCGAGTGCAAATTTCTGGGCACTTAAGTGTTCAATCCTCTTCTACCTTCAAATCACAAATGGCTTACAAGCCAATCTAAATCTTCAGGTTTAAGAAGATTAAACAGGGGCAGTTGTTGTACCCCAAAATTTTACCTCCCTCTTCTTTAAGACATTTCTCACAAAAGATCTCAAATTCTCAAGAAGTCTCAAGAGTTGATCAGACAAGCTCACCTCCTAAGCATTGGGTCCCAAAATTAGGGTTTTGTTTTTCTCAAGGAAAATTAGACTTCTAATGCCTCAAATGATTTTCATGGTTCATTATAGGTTTCCAAGGATACTCATACCGAGTTTCAAGTCTCGCATCACAAATTTGCTCAGTCAATTGCTCAGATGATTGAAAATCAACTCTATTAGGTAAAAAGTCAATTGTGGTCAACATACAGTCAAAATTCATGATTTTTGGCCAACATCAACATTTTGAAGTAATATTCATCAATTGATCAAGGGTTGATCATAATTCCTCAAGAAAAGCATTCAAATCATCAAAGGGGCAAAATTGTCAAAATTAGGGTTTTTACTAAGAATGAATGATCATTGACTTTTGACCTAGTACATGACCCAATGACTTGAAGCATGATCTTAAGGACTCAAACACAATATCTTGACCTAATTTCATGGCTCAAATAATTTCTCAAGATCAAAGGATTGATAGTTGAAATTTAGATCAACTGATGAAAAGTCAACTGACACACAAAAAGTCAAACTTTGACATTTTTGTCAATATTGAATTTCAAAGATCAAGAATCATCAAGACATTCAAAAATATCAAACTTGATCATCAAGAAAGTCAAGAAAATTCAACAAAAGTCAAGATTTCCAATACTTAGAAAAATTCTAAGTGTTTTTTACCTTGATAATTTCACTACTTCATGACAAATTTTCACCAAGATGAAAGATGATTCAAGGAAAACTTTCAACATGAAAGTTGTAGATCTTGATGAATTATAAAACTTTGTCCTTGATGGTTGATGTCCAAAAAATGCTTAGATTTGGAGATATAGGCCCATGAAGTCAATACATTTTTAACAAAACACAGTGAAATTTTCAACAAGTTTGGTCAGATTTTTGTCCCAACTTCTTGGCAACTTTTCACCAAGTTTCAATTTGATTTATTAAAAGTGGTCAATGTGAAGTTTGTAGGCAATGTTTCAAGCTTTCAAAAATTCCAAAGAACTTGAAGAGATCATTTTTGATCTAGGAGAATCGAAGGGAAGAAGTTGGCATGATAAACTTGAGTTATATGCCATTTTCATGAAGAACACATGATCCAATCTCAAACCTATGCTACATAATCTTGCTTTGTAGGCTTCTAAATTGCAAATCTATCCATAATTTAATGTTTACACAACTGGTTGAGCTATGATCCAAGTGCTTGAGCCATTGTCCAAGTGATCATTCCGTTAATGGAACAAAGTTACCATTTCCATTTTGGAAAAGTGACTTTAATCACAAAGTCCACTCTTATTGAGCTCCTCACTTGTTTCTTCGGATCACACTCCATTGTAAAGTGAAGAAGCAACCATATACATCCTATCAACCACCCTATAAACCCTTGTACTATGCATTGGAACAATGTGTTTCAAGTTTGCTTCAAAACTAAGTCACATAACCATAAGAAGTGATCTTTGAAATCTGGTTACTTGAGCCTTCCAAACCTTTTCTATATAAATAGAGAAGTTATTTTCAAGCTAACACACAATTTGAAGAGCCCTCTAACCCCCTCAAACACTCTGAAATCAAAATTGGCACTCAAGTTCTCCATTGTTTCACATTCTGACTTTGAATTCCAAATACACAATCCACTTGCGCATTTTCACTTTTAATCAATCACAAAGCTTCTATAACTCTTATAGAGGCTATCCAAACACTTTCTACACAACTGTAATACCATTTGCACCATCCTTCATTTCCAAAACCAGCCACCTGCAACTTGACTTCTCCAGAAGAATCCAGCCACTCTCAATCCAAAGTAAGCATTACAATAGCTTTCTAGGAGTTCAGTGAAGTTATCCAGATCATCACCACACCTCCAGGAGTGCTCAAACTTCAAACATGATTTCCAGTTTTGAAGTAAGTTTTCTTAACTTTGAACTTCTTATACAAGCATCAATAATGGTTACGTTGTGAATGAAAAATATAGACATCATTGCACTGAAGCTAACCATGCCTTTAGTTTTAATTTATGTTAATTGTACGTGGAGAATTTTGAAGTTGAACTTTCAGAAAAATTAGGTTTTAATTTGGTACCAACAGAAATTCATGCTCATCTTTGATTTATAGCTTAAGTTATTTACATGGTTGAATTTGTGGTGAAAAACCAAGCAACTTTCATGTTTACACTTTTGAAAATGGTTGAGAAATGAGCAAGTTTGAAAATTCAAAAATGGTGTTGAAGTTGTTGGCACGAGGAAGAAGATGAAGTTACAATCAGGAATGGGTTTATTTTAAATTTAGTGCAAATTGTTCTATTACCGTATGTAACAGTCACCCCAGTGGTAGAGAAGAGCGTGTTAAGTCATTTGCCTATAGGGACCTGGGTTCGAGCCCCAATGGTACTCTTTTATTTTTCACATAATTTGTTATTTCATATTCAATGCAAGCAGGCTAGGGATGTGCATGGTGTTCCTCTCACCATTACCACATGATCATCGCATGGTTGAATCTCATGCATCCAAATGCAATCCCATGGTGCACTCCAAGAAATCATTCACACATGATCAACAGACGCTAGACTTTTTGTTTCTGGGCCTTGAGTGAGTTTGCTTTCATACACCTCCCCTTTTGCTTACTAACAGCGCAGGCCCAATATATATTTTTGTTACAAACTTTTTTTTTCTGATTTCAAAAAAGAATTTATGTTGGGCCTGCCAAAAATTGTTATTTCACACCCCTTTTACTTTTTAACACGCTGGTCCAATATTTTTTATATTCTTCATATTTTCTTATTTTTATTTCTTTATTTATTTTTATTTTAACCACAAATACAAAAATATATATTTTCTTAAATAATTAAATTAAAAATATTTTTTTAAAATATTCTATTTCATTTTTCTAATTAAATTAGATTTTATTACTCTTTTTGACATTATAAAAACTTTTTATTTCCAAATTAACATTAACATTCAAATTATTTTACAAACAAATTATTAGACTTAGATTTTATTTTCTTCTTAATTTCAATTAACATAGATCTTAAGTTTTGTTGAATAATTAATTAACTTCTCTTATAATTAAAATTAATTAGTTTAATTAGGTTAATTATCAAATCTTTTCTCTATAAAAAAACCACATAAACAATTTCTTTATTCTTCATCTCTGCATTTTGTGCATTTTATTATTATTCATATTCAATGGTTTGTAACAGATAATTAGGCTTTATTTCTTTCTTCCCCTCATTCACAAGATTGTACCCCCATTCCTAAAGCGTTATAATAGCGTAGGACATTTAAATTTCATAATTTATTGTTTTCCATATTATTGTTAAAAATTAGGGTTTGCATGACAAGATTAAAAATCAAACATTAGACAACCATAATTCAATATAAAATACATGAAAACAAAACACCTTGCACGCATGCACCTCTAGGGTTAACCTCACTTGTTGCCTCGGATAAAAACAGTCATGTCCCTCAAACATGGGATGTTTTAGCAAAGACCCTCGATTAAAAGATCGTAGTCCCTCGATGACCCTTCGATGTTGCCTTTGGTAAATGCTCTTAGTCCCTTACAAAAAATTGCTAAAACATTCTAAAAGTTGCCTTATATGACTGTACGATGACCTACGCTTGTCCCTCATATCCAATGATATGGCTCCCTACCAACCAATGGTAAAGTAGCACTATCTAAAGGAGGAGCAAAAGAACAAGACTTTTTGAGTAAGTAGATTGCTCGTAATTGCTTGCTCAGAAATCAAATCCATTTTTCACACCCCCCACTTTCAAAAGCAAACATCTTTTCAAACAAATATTTTCAAAAAAAACACTTTGTATGCGTTCTCAAGGATACGAGAATCATTACAAAGTTTGTCGTACTAAGGCATTTTCAAAATATTTCAAAAAACAAAAGTTTTGTATACATTCTCAACGATACGAGAATCATTACAAAATCACCACTTTCAAAAACATCTTCAAAACATCTTTCAACTTACACAAAACACAAAGCATTTAAAAGTGAGCTAGAAATTAAGAGTCCCTAGATAACTACGGATGAAAAGGGTGCTAACACCTTCCTTTTTCATAACATACTCCCCAAACTCAAGAAAATTCTCAAAAGGTCTTTCCTGTTCTTTTCACCCTTTCCTTTATTGGATAAAATAAAAGTCAGTGGCGACTCTTGCTATTCGCAACATTTGCAATAAAATGAAAAACACCAAGTCAGTTCTCCCACCGTATTACAATGCCCAATCTCTATCGAACCAAGAAACCTATCTCTGTCGAGATACTATAGTTTGATCGAAAATCTCACAAATCTCCACCTTGGAACAAACTCTAAAACATCAAGGGAACAAACTAGCTTTCTTCATGTAGTTTTATCAACTGCATATAAAGGAAGAACTTGCAACTTGGCAATGTCGGTGAACATATCAGCAACATTATAATTTGTCGAAACCTTTAGCACTTTTACTTCTCCATGCTCGATTATTTCTATGACGAAATGTAGCCTCACATCAATGTGCTTGCTTCGCACATGATAGGCTGAATTCTTTGAAAAGTGTATGGCCCTTTAACTGTCACATTTAACAGTGATAACTCTTCCTTAAAATTTCAGCTCCTTAGAAAAACCTCCAAGCCACAATGCTTATTTATCAGCTTTAGTGGCAACAATACATTCCTCTTTAGTGGTTAATAAGGAAAAAACCTTCTAAAGTGTCGCTTTCCAACTGACTATTGTGCCAAACATAGTGAACACATATCTAAAAATAGATTTTCTAGAATCCATACAACTTGCATAATCATAGTCAACAAATAGTTCGATTTCTTCTTTGCAATCATCATCACATGCTCCACTATAAATCAAGACTCTGCTCAGAGACCCATTTATGTACCTTAGAATCCACATCAATACTTATTAGTGCACCTTTCCAAGATTGACCATATAGCTGCTTACAAGGCTCACTCCACACGCTATGTATGGTCTTGTACATACCATAACATACATCAAAAAACCTACTATACTAGCATATAGAATGCTATTCATATAGGCTTTTTCGACTTGAGTACTAGGATTTTGAGTCGTGCTTAGCTTGAATTAAGGATTTGTCGAATTTACAACAGGATTTGAGTTCAACATACCAAATTTTTCGAGTATCTTCTTCAGGTATGTCTCTTGAGATAATCATAATCTCGACTGCTTTCTATCTCTCCGGTTGGCAATCTCTAGAATCCTGGATGCAGCTCACAAATCCTTCATGACGAACTCCTTATTAAGTTCAACCTTTACCTTCATTACATCCTTGACATTGTTGCTTGCTATGGGAATATCATCCATATAAAGCAACAAAGTAATAAGTGAATTTCTAGGTCGAAATCTAAAGTAAACACAGTGGTTAAACTGGCTCATGGTGAAACCTATGTGTGCCATGAACTTATGGAATCTCCCATTCCATTGTCGAGGAGATTATTTTAGTCCATATAAAGATCTATTCAGCTTTCACACATAACATTCCTTTCCCTTTTCTGCATACCCTTCAGGTTGCCTCATCAGGATTGTTTCATCTAGATCATCATACAAGAAAACAATCTTCACATCCATCTGTTTCAGCTCTAGGTTGAACTTTGACATCATGGTAAGCATCATTCAAATGTATATGTGATTCACAATAGGTGACAACACATCATTGTAGTTGACTCCTTATTTTTTTTATTGAACCCCATAACAACCAATATTGCATTGTATCTCTTCAACGTCACTCCTTTGAATCCTTCATTAACCTTGAAAATCCACTTATAGTTGACAAACCTGGCCTATGTAGATTTCTCGATCATCTCCCACATTTTATTATCATGAAGCTAATTCATCTTATAATTCATGGCCTTCATCCGTTCATTCTTATTTCGACTCATCACTACTTCCTTGTAGTCTCTAGGTTTTTCATCAAGAACCTCACTTATAGAGATTAAGGCAAACACTATGAGATCTGCAAAAGAAAGTCTCTGAGGTGGATTGATGGCCTCTTCTCGACCTGTCTCATACCAGTAGGTAGTCATTTTCAGTTTCATCAAGAACTTTTGCTTCTTCTTCGACTTCATACAGATTATGCAATTCAGCATCAATATGCTCCACCTTAACAAGAATCTCTTCCTGATCCAGCTCATCTTCAGAGATTTTTATATTTCGACCAACATCATCAATTTTCTTGAATTCCATCTTTGCCTCATTAAAAACTACATCTCGACTTATGATACACCTTTTGTGACCTGGCTCTAGGAACCACAGCCTATAGGCTTTGACTCATTCAGGATACCCCATGAACATGCATCTCACAACTCTAGGTTCGACTTTGTATTACCTAATGTGAGCATAGGCTACACAACCAAACACTCTAAGTCTTTCAAGACTAGGTGGATGTCCCAGTCAGATTTTTCTGGGTGTCTTCATCCTCAAGGTATTCGAGGGACATCTATTTATTAAATATGCTACTGTCGAAACAACCTCAACCCAAAACACTTTCTTCAATCCAACATTAATCAACACACATCTAACTCTTTCTAAAATGGTTCGATTAAACCTTGCAGCTAAACCATTTTTTTGGAGAGTACCTACAGTAGTTATGTGCCTTGCAATACCAGACACAACACAATAATTTTCAAATTCCCCATTGCACAATTCAAGACCATTGTCCATTCTGAACCTCTTGACTTTCTTACTAGTTTGGTTTTTGAACAGAGTCTTCCAACTTTTGAAATTTTCAAAATTTTCATCCTTAGCTTTTTGAATGAATACCCATAACTTTCTGGAATAATCATCAACTATGGATAGAAAATACCTTACACCTGAATGTGAAGGACATCTTGCAGGCCTCTAAAAACTAGCACAAATATAATCAAGGGATCCATGTGTTCTTTGTTTACCCTTGTTAAAATTCACCCTACAAGATTGACCAAATACACAGGGTCCATAAAATTTCAGCTTTTCGGCCTTGTCACCACATAACATATTTTGTTTCGGCAATTCGACCAGACCTTCTTCATTGACATAACCAAGTCTCTTGCCACAGCTCAATCTTCGACATAGGTTTTGTCGATACCACATATGCTGAACCACTTATAACCTTATTTTTAAGGGTATATAGACCTTGCCTTTTGATGCCACTCAAGGCTTCCTTCAATACCTTCATTACCCTTATGATACTTTGCTCTTCTATGAAAGCACATCCTTTTTTATCGAATTCACTAAGAGAAATCAAATTTCTCTTCATATCAGGTACATATCTAACACCAGTCAATAACCTTATTGACTCATCATGGAGCGTGAATCTCACAGATCCAATACTTGTAATTTTGCAGGCTTTGTTGTTTCCCAGCAACAGTGATCCATCATCTTAATTACATAATTCCTCAAACAAATCTCTGTTTGGATTCTTGTTCTAAGTGCAACCTGAATCCGTAATCCATTCTTTGTGAGAATTTCTGCTTAAAACTACAACATAAGATGATTCAAAATCATATTGCATAATGGTTGCGTTACCATTGTCCTTCACAACATGATTGTTTTGTCTATTAGGGCATAAATTTCATGTGTGACCTTCCTTCTTACATTGATAACACCTAATTGTTGAAGTATCACCACCATAAGATTTATGCTGACCTTTACTCTTTCTCTTTTTAAACTTACCATCTTTCTTCGAGAATTTACCCTTAATGGAAAAACCTTCACCAACAGAGTTCAAGTTCTTTGAGTACAAGGCAAATTGAATTTCTTCAAAGGTCAAGGAATCTCTTACATACAAGAGAGTTTCTTTTAAATGAGCATGAGAATATGGTAAAGCACACATTAACAAAAATGCTTGATCTTCATCATCGATATTAACCTCGATATTCTCCCGATCAAGAATAAGCTTGTTGAACATATTCAACTGCTCAGTCAACACTTTGTCTTCACTCATCTTGAATGAATACAGATCTTGCTTCAGGTAGAGGCGATTGACCAATGATCTGTCATGTACAAACTTTCGATTTTCAACCACACACCACCTTCTTCACCTTTGACACTTGTCACAGAATCTTATCACTAAGGCTCAATATAATGGCGACGTGTGCTTTCTCTATCATCGTTTTTTTCTCCTTCTCTGTTAGGGAAACATCCATGGCTTCGGCTCCCTTCAACGCTTCTAGCAAACCCTATTGAACAAGAAGGGATCACATCTTCAAGCGCCATAAACTAAAATCATTCACTCCGGTGAATTTCTCAATCTCAAACTTTGTTGACGACGTCTTCTTCACGCTCATCACACCAGTTTGTTGTAACAGAGTGCCATCAAGAACAAACCGAAACTATGAGTTTCTTGAACAAACACAAGAAACCCTATTAGATTTTCACAAAAGATAGAAGAAGGAAGAAGAAGAAGAAAAAGTTAGGATTGATTGTAACTATTTTTTCTATTCAATTTCTTATTAGGGTTTACAGATTATAAGTGAATAACAACAATCAACTTCTCTAAACAACCTGAGAGAACTAGTCTATTTATAGACTACCAAACTAACTTAGGCTACAAGCTAACTTAAACAATTGACCTTAAACACAGACTCAATTAGACATGCTAATAAACATAACATTATCGACTACTGCATGCTATAACACAATTTGACTACAACATGTACGACTTCGACATCAACATGTGAACAAACTTCGACAACATGCTCAATCTATATCAAACCAAAACAACTATCTCTATCAAAATAGTAGAATTCGATCCAAAATCTCACAAAGACTCAATTCATTTTCTCTTCTACTTGATTAACCTCACATAATCATTCACTTACTTTACTTAATGTTAAGTATTATTCCTTTTCATCTGAGTATCTAGCCAAAGTTCCATCTGACAGTTGCTTATATATCCATCACCCATATTTGGTATAAAACAACACCTTATATTTCTATTTTTATATAAAGTATTCCACAACACCTTCCCCCCGATCTCCAATTTATATTTCATTAAAATTCAATACGTTGAATTCACATTTTGTGATGGCTCTTTGAAGTTCTTTCACTTTGTCAAAGTGTTTACTTAGTATTTTATACTTTAAAGCATTTTTTTCATCCAATTTGTTGGCTTGAAAGTTCTGAAATTAAGAGATATATTTTAAGATTGTTTTGTAGAAATTGAATAGCAACTTTTTACCAACATCATATTGCCTTAACAAATTAGGGATCTTAAATTTGTTATTTTTATTTAAATAGTTGATTACTAAATGTGAATTTCCTTGAATGGTTGGGTTTATTTCTATGATTTCTTATAATAATTAGTAAAGGAAATGTGCATTCGTATAGGTCGCGCAAAATGGTTATAAATATTAAATAAATATTATATATATATATATATATATATATATATATATATATATATATATATATATATATATATATATATATATATATATATATATATATATATATATATATATATATATATATATATATATATATATATATATATATATATATATATATATATATATATATATATATATATATATATATATATATATATATATATATATATATATATATATATATATATATATATATATATATATATATATATATATATATATATATATATATATAGTACGAATTGAGAAAAAAAATTCAATAATGATTATTATATAAAATATTAATTTAATTTATCAAATTGTAATAGTTGTCGGAGTATACATAAAAATTATATTGAAAAATATAAATATATGATATAATATACTTCATTATATATATATATATATATATATATATATATATATATATATATATATATATATATATTATATATATATATATATATATATATATATATATATATATATATATATATATATATATATATATATATATATATATATATATATATATTAAATAAATATAGTTTAATAAATTAAGTAGTGTCGACTTATAAGTAATGTATATTTTAATAAAAAATAAATAAAATAATTAAGTAGTCATCTACATGTGCGTTCGCACGGGTCCGCACAATATTTTTATAAATAATAAATAAATATAATATAATGATGATTAAAAATATATATAAAATATAAAAAGAATAAAAAATTTGTATTTTGATAAGAAATTTATATATTAACCGATCATAATTGTCTCATTTTTTTTTTATAAAACAAATATTTATATATTTTTTTAGTATAAATGTTAACATTTTATCATAAAAAAAGAAAATATTTTTCAAATTAATTTTATTTTTTATTTTGAAAAAAAGTTATACAATTAATAAAAATAAAATATTTTATTTGATAAAAGACAGATATAACGATTAGATGAGTGAATAATAAATTAGGTTATTTTATTGACATAATTTTCACCTTATTTGTATTTTTTAAGATAAACAGAATAATAAATTTAATAATAAACAAATATAAATATTTTTTATAAATTTAAAATTCAAAATTATTGATTATATTTTAATAATAATGTAATTCAAGTTGATATATTATTTTTTTTTCTTAAAGAAGATAACAAATGAATCAAATTTATTGATACAATTAATATATATATCATTTTTTACATTTTTTTAAAGAGGCAAAAATTACTTTAAATGTGGTGATAAAACTTTATGTATATTAAATAAATGAAATGATAATAAATAATTATAAAAATTTAATAAGAATGATAGATTTATCTTTTTCATAAAAAACATATATACTTTTATATCATATTTATCTCATGTTCTTTTATCAATATCTAGTATTTATAACATTTTTTTAGTATAATTACTAATGTTTTATCATTAAAATAACAATAATATTTTTTAGTAAATTAAAATATTAATATAATTTATTATATTTTAATAATATTTTTAATTATAATTAATATATTATGTATATTTTCAAAAATAAAAACTCAAATAAATTTATGAACAACAACCACGAAATTTTTTGAATAATAAAAGGAAAATTATATTTTAAAACTACAATTTTATTGATTTATGATGAACCATTTGATTTTCAAAAAATGATAAAATTACAATTGAGTTTAAGTTTTGGAATAAATAAATAAATACTTTAGTTATTAGTACAATATTTAATATATTTTTAAACCATTTCAACCGATGTGTTGTCAAGATCTTGGAATATAAAAGGCTAGAGAAATTACATAAATTTATATAATATGATATTATACTAATGGCAGTGATACAAATTTCAATAAATGATTTTTCAATATCTTGAATATAAAAGGATAGAGAATATACAATTATTAAAGAGAAATAATTAGGAATACTAAAAGTTGCACAAATTATATGATAGGATAATATAATAATAACAATGAGACAAATTTAAGAGATAAAATATTTGATTAAATTAAAATAAAAATAAAAATTTCTGAATCAATACACCCATTAAAAGTATTTGAGATTTGAGATTTAAAATTTTAAGGCGAGAATCAAAAATTTATTTTAAATTGTTTGATATTTTTTTGTTTGTTTTACGTATGTTTGATATTTCGAAAATTATCAAAAATATTTATATTTTTGATATTTCAATTAATATTTTTGATATTTCAATTAAATTTCATAATAATTAAAATAAAAGTATAAAATTGAAAACCAAAGGTACAATAGAGTGATCTGTCCCGTTTAATTAATTCTTTTGACACATTAATGTCACAATTATTAAAATCATGAATTTATAAAATTAATAAATATGCAACAATCATATAATATTAAAATTAAAATTGCATGTTGCATTTATTAACAAAGATTAGAAAATAAAATATACCATAACTACTTAAAATATAATTGGTTTAATATAAAAAAATTAATTTAATAATAACTTATTAGATTTAATGAATTGAATAACTAATGTTTGTTAAATTTGTGTTTTATTTAATAAGATTATTAAGAAATAAAATTCTTTATTGGTATTAAATCAATATGATAATTTGATCATTGCTAGATTTGATCCTGAAATCGTAATCTCCCTTTAATTTGGTCATTAGTGATTTGATTTGGTTAGAGATATTAATCTCTTTAATTTGGTTGTTTCTTACTGATTTGATTTTATCTGAAATATTAATCTCTCTTTATTTTGGTCTTTAAAGTATATTGAGTACTTAACATTTTTTTTAAATATTTTTTCATCCTTCAACTCGATCCTTAAAGTATAATTTGAGAGTTGGAGACTAACCAAGCAAGCAGTTGCTGTACACACTCGATGAACATCTGTATAAAAATCCATTCATTATTTTCCCATTTATTAATACACAAAGCATATGAGACAAATGCTTCTTAATTGGAATCAGATAATTCAGATTAAAGATGGTTTATGTTACATATAGTACTAAGAAAATTGAAAAGGTTTACCTTACGAAAGAAAACTGAATAGTTCTTCATTATGGCAGAACCAATACTATTGACGGTCTATTATAAAGCTGTAAATATCGATTTTGTCTTTTCTGAGAACTTTATTGTTTATAACTTAAGCACCAACACTTATTTTCTCACTAAACTTAAGTTTTTGGTCAAAATATGCAACCGTTACCAAACATGTCGATGATAACTGGAGCTTCTCATCAAATGTCTTTGCTTAGTTGACAACTTTTCTCTGCAAGATTGACCTCTAACATTCACCAGCAAAGTAGTTTTTTAAATTCAAGTTCATAGTAAAAATAAGAAAAAAGAGGAAATAATACCTCAATTATTGATATTTCAACCTTGGCCTAAACTGATAATTGCCTGTTACCTCCAATTAAATCATATCCTCTATAAAAAAATGTTAGAATAAGAAGATAAAAACCATAAATTAGAGTAAAACAAATAACATGAGATCAATTCCAGCCAACATTAAAAACAATATCATAATAATCAATGGAAGAATGAATAACCTAAAGAAAAAATGGACAATTTCAACATCAAATATGTCATCATCAATGTTGTGTGTTGTTTTCAAATACCAATATTTTATGTATGAACCAACCTATCTTTATTTTGTGTGTTGCCACCACTGTGATATTATGCAAATAAGTTGCAAAAAAGTTACATATTAGTTTGAAATATATAATTGTTTATCTTTGGATTTGGTAAATAATATTGGTCTCTTGAAAATAAGTTTAAAGACGAGATTAATCAGAGAATCTCAGAGCAGTGCCTTAGTTCGCGTGCGTAATCAAAGCGTTTTCAAAAAGGGTGTGTTCGACTAAGAGTCAAATATTTTAAATTGTAAAAGATAATGACAAAAAGACAAAGTAAAGGATACAAAAAAACGTTTTAAATTGTAAAAGATAATGACATAACATTTAAAGAAAGGTTAAAAAAAGGTTGGTTCAAACACACACTGCCTTTGCCTGACTCATTTCGCTCGTTCGCTTGTTACTCTGAGTGACAGACATGTAAGAATGTGAAAAGTTTGACCCTTTACAAAGTGTATTAAGTGCTTTATTTATAATACACAAAAATAACTACTTTTTAATTGGGCTAACTTCTCTTTATGAACCTACGTTCTCCATTATTGCGGTCAAACCCATGTTTTCTATTGTAACTGTCAAACCCATGTTCTCCCTCCATAACATTTCGCTTTTACATTTTAGGCGCCTATGGGCCTTTTAACTCTTTTGGGCTTCTCACCTCTCTTGGGTCAAATCCATTCACCATGAACCTTTCTCTGATCGACTACACTTACGAAACCTTGGTCGACTGCCTGTGAAATCATCCATAGTCGACATATTTATGTAGTCGACTCCTCATAATTTAATGCTCTTTAATGCTCTTAAAAGAGCCTTTTTGACTTTTAGTTTGAATTTCTCTCTTTATAAAAATCTCAGCCAACAAATTGCCCCCCAAAATGTCCTTTTCGATTGAAAGAGCAGAAACAAACATTTTAATATTTTTCTCTTAGTGGGAAGTGAGGTCATTGTAGTCATGACTTTATTCTTCAAACGTTACATCAACGATCACACAACCACTTTCCTACTTTCTAACTTCAACTTCCTAGGACAATCGTGACCTCCAACTTACCAACTTCTTCACCTCAATTGTCATCTATTTGACACGTGTTAATCGTGTAGCCACAATTTTGTCCACTTTATTCCCAATGTTTGATTTCTTTGGTAGTATAAATATCCCTTTCAATCCTTTATTTTCCTTTTACGCTTTCTTTGCATCCTTAATCTCTTAGCTTCCAAACTCAGCAAACAAACACACATTCGTTTTTACTCAAAACTTCCAATCACCTTCCATGGCGTCTCTAAGCCAAGTTGTTAAACACATTAACGCTCCTCACGCAGTTGAGCTAGTTTCCACTATGCAGGATTTCCTCGTTGTTGATGGGCAAACCTTTACGTTGGAACCAAATCCAGCACAGAAAATTGCTACTTTCCGCTCGAACCTATTGCTTCCATTCATCTGTAACCAAACTGCATATGCTCTCATGGGACCTTACCCTTTATGAGATAAGGGCACCAAAAAATCTAAAAAATTGCTTCCCTGTTTATAGAAGCACAAGACCCCCCATCGCCCGAAAGTGTCCTTTAGATTTATCCCACATCTATAGGACCTCAAAAGTCTTTCGCTCCTCTCCTGCTATCAGCCAGGATTATATTGCATGGTTAAATAAGGTGAAGAAATTTAAGGGTGATGTTTGGAAATCCCAAGGAATTTTTGACTTGATTCAACTTTCTAGGGTTGGCCCTAGTTATTTCCAATATATGATGATTTCTACCCTCTACTTCTGGGAGATTTCCACAAACACTTTCCACTTGATGACTGGTATGCTAACTCCCACGTTGTTTGACGTTGTGGCTATCATGGCCTTCGCTTTACAATTAACACTTTAATCCCCACTAAGGTTGATGAAGATGTTATTGCTTTTGATAAGTACATGGAGCGTTTTCATGCTAAGGATGTTGACACGGTGTCCGATGAAGAGCACATCGCGTTTCTGGCCTTGTGGCTTTCGAAGCATATTTTCTGCAGAAGGTCTCCAAAGGTGGCCAAACATTTCATTGTGTTGGTGCATCACCTTCATCCTGGGGTTACTTTATGAATCACTCATTATGGGGGTCGACCAGATGACCTCTCTTGCACCAAATGTCAGCTATCTACTTGCTGGGACATTTTGGCTGCGGCAATTGTGGATAAATTCCACCTTTAGGGATCAGCTTAAATTGAAGCTTTCAGAAGCACATGAGGCATTCTTTGCCATACGTGCCATTGAAAGTCCTCGTCTTGCTGCAACGATGCCATCCAACAACGACCTGACTCGAAAGGAGGCACTTGAAACCTACTTGAAGTCTTTCTTCAGGTGTACCTTTTTTCACCCCAGTATGGCGTCATTTGCTTCAAGACCATGTAGTCCTGAATGGTTTACTCGACCATTTACCCTTGCTAAGCTAGCGCAGGTCCTTGAATCCAAAGCCTTTTGACAAGCTTTTCTAACCCCTAGACTTATAGTGTCTATGGTGGGTGCTAATGATGGGGTAACACTTCTGCGTTACCAACCCAATCTGGTGGCTAGGCAATTAGGTTTGTGCCAACATTTGCCTCACAACTTTTATAAGCCATCAGACGCAATGTGCCTATCGTCCTAAAGCTACAGCGAAGCAAAGTGTGCTCAACACCTCAAACACTTTGTTGTTGACGCCCCCAACCTGAACTTCATCGCCTTTGAACCCATCTTCTATACAACGAAGGAGTTTTTTGATTGGTGGACCATTAGGTTAGTCAAGAAAAATGGGAACCTCAAATATTTCAAGCATCGATTGGTCAGTGCTTTCAAAGCTATGAATCAACAATTTAAGAAAGGTATGACTTACTATTGTGACTGTCGATCACTGTATTTTATTTCTCGCTTCTTCATGTTTCGACCTTTAAACTTGTCTTGTGCTTTTGTTTTATTCAGTAGTTGAGCACAAGAAGCATGCTAGGGGGGCTGTTAGTAGTGTATTTGTTTCTACTTCTGTTGTAGAAGCTCATGTAACTTCCTCTCAGGTAATCTATTAATTTTGGTGTTCTTTTAATTGACTATATCTCCTGTGTAACACGTTAATTATGTCGACCCATTTGCTGGTTGTTGAAGCCAACATTGTTGTCCCTTCTTGACCTTCTCCAAAGAGGTGAAAACACTCTTCCCATGAAGAGAAGGAAGTGGACAACACACCTTCTCTTGTTATCCCCTTAAAATCCAAAAAGTCTCAGTCGACTCGATCTGAAGACTTTTCAAAACAAACTGCTTCTGCCATTATGCCTACTCCAGTTGTAGAAAGAGTACGAGTCGTGCAACCAGCTTCGACTCGCCCAGAGAGCATCAATTCCAGCCCTTAAGGGGACTCTCAGGTATCCTTTATTTTCCCAAAACTCATTTCCTCTTCAAGCTTACTTGCTTCTTTTTAGCTTTGTCTTTACCTGTCTCTGTTGTTTCAGCGACCAGTCGCTAAATCCAAATAGCTCCCACCAAGTTTATTTTAAGGACTTCCAAGGGAAAAAGAAAACTCATGTGATTTTTTTAGATAATGAATCTACTGATAGAGATCTCAATTCTCTTGTCGACCAGGGAGCCCCTGAGTATTCTCCCATCAGTGAGGGAGTGGAAGACAAAACCCACAACGACAACTTAGAAGGGGATGCTAGAAATGATGAATTAGAGGGTCATGAATATGATGTTAACATTGATGAGACTATCAACCAACAACATTTTCAAACAGCTGAAGATCCTCCTCAAACAAATGCTCCCTTTGGTGTCGTTTCAACTCCTCCCAACGTGGTTCCTACCACCACCATGTCGCCTCAAGCGATTTCCACTTTAAAGTAAAGTATCCCTTTGGAATACTTGAAGTTTTTGGTGGCTGCTAGAAATCACTCGACTGATGAGGGCTCTAGCACTTCGACTGTCTCTGGGGGAATTTCTTCTTTTGGAACCCAAGGTGAAATTCTTATTCGCCTGAAAACACATCTTTTTCATGTCTATCTGATCAACCATTTGAAGGCGTTTCTTGCTGATGGCGCTAAGGTCAAATAGGCGTTGCAAAAGGTTGACGTTCATACAACCTCTCCTCAGGTCGTCATGTTTGTGGCTGAGGTATCTTCTTTTCTTGACCAGTTTTTGGTCGATTTGGACAAACGCAAGGAGATCATGGGGAAATGTCTTCCTAAAGAGAAGGAACATAATCTCTAATTGGCCTTCGTGGAGTCCTCTATAACTTCTAGTGAAGAACTAAGTAAAGCTCTTGACAAATCCAAATAAGACTTCAAAAAGAGGGCCGATAATATCTCTTTGTGGCGGTGACAGATTATTGTCTTGAAACAATAAATTGAAGAGCTGGAGAAGAATATCAATGAAGCTGAAACCTCGCAAGCTGCTGGATTTAAGACGGATGAAAAGGCATTGAATGACGAAGCTTCTACTGAGGTTCTTCACTGGGAGCATGTTAAGGTGTTGGACATTGAGCTAGCTGAACTGAATACCTCTCTTTCATTGACTAAAGCTCGATTGTCTCTCGCTCGAGACCACTAATTGACCCTCAAGGAAAATGTGCCCTTTTAGCTGACTTTGTAATGCCTATTGTATCCTGCAGGCCCTTTAGTGGCCTTTTACTATGTAATGAATGGTTTTTTACTCTTTTCCTATTATAATTTCTTGCAACATAGGTCTATATTTCTTTAAGTATGTACATTTACTCTTAATATTTGACCTTCTGACGTGAGCTCTTCAATCTCATAGCATTGTTTGAAAATCTTGAACCACTCGAAACGGTCCTTCCCAATTTGGTGATCATTTTCCTAGAACTTTATCTCTTCGATCCATGGGTAAGATCACTTTCTAAACCAAATCTCCAATGACAAAGGCTTTTGCATTCATCCTTCTGTTGTAGGCCTTTGCTACTTGTTCTTTCTGCCTAAAAAAAGTATCCAAGATGCCAGCCTATGTTCTTCAACATCTATCAGCGTATTATGTGTCATTCCCCAATAATACTCAGTAGGAATATCAGTTTTCCTCTGTATTCTTACTGATTTCAAATGAATTTCTAAGGGTAAAACTTCTTCTTATCCATAAACCAAATTGAAAGGCGTTATGTTAGTCGGCTCCTTTAATGAGTTTCAACATGCCCACAATGCTTGGCCCAAAGTTGTATGCCAACTTCTACGCTTTTGGCCAACATATTTCTTGATTAAACTTATAATGGTCTTATTAGCTGCTCCGACTTGCCTATTTTCTTAGGCATAATATGGTGTTGACGTTAATATATTGAACCCCATTTCTGCAGTGAACTCATTTACCTTTTGCCCTACGAACGCAGCACCTTGGTCAGTTTTTATGGTCTTTGGTGTCCCAAACCTATATATGATTTGATTTTGAATAAAGGCCATGACTTCCTCTTGGTCTACTTTAACCAAAGAGGCCGCTTCTACCCATTTTGAAAAATAATCAATACCTACCAAGATGTACCTGTGGCCTTTTGATGATGCAAGCTTAATTTCTCCAATAATATCCAAAGCCCATCCCCTGAAAGGCCATGGTTTGATAACGTAATGCAACTCACTAGCCAGTACATGTTGAATTCCAGCATGTTTTTGGCATTCTTGGAAGCTTTTGGCAAAATCAATGCAATTTTTTAACATGGTCAGCCAATATACTCTTATTCGACACAACAACCATTTCATCTTCTGGCCTGCTTGATGCGTTTCGCAAGCACCACTATGTACTTCAGATGTTGCCACATATGATTCATTCTCTCCTAAGCATTTTAACAACACTCCTTCAGGAGGTTTTCTGAACATTTCTCCTCCCATTAATCTATAATTTAATGCCATGTACTTAACCTTGCGCTCTGTCGACCAAACTAGATTTTTTAAGTAATCAACTATGGGTTTCCTCCATTTGTCTTTAGCTAGCGCATTAATGGCGAAATCTTCTTCTACCATTTCAAAATTTCCAAGATACTCATGGCTCAGGAGATCAGGGATTACTTCAGGTGTTGCCCTCCCAGTTTTTGTCATTGGTGTGGTTTCAAACTCCAATTTCTCTTTTACCTCAATTAACTTATCTATGATTTCTTTGGGTACTTTGTATCCAGATGCCAACTGGGCCATTTCATTCGCTTCTTGGTTGTTAATGCGCTTTACATGACTAATCGACATGTTGTCAAACATTTGAAGTAATGATAACGCTTTGGCCATATATATTACCAAATGATCTTTAACGCAATTGTATTATTTGGTCAACTGTTTTACCACTACCTCTGCATCTCCTTTAATGTCAACATCTCTTATTCCAACGTCTAACATAATTTGAAGGCCAATTATTAAAGCTTCATACCTAGCCTCATTGTTAGAGCATTTGCCTTCGATTTTATAACAAAATCTAGTTGGAATGCCATCCGGTGATAAGATAAAAATCCATACCCCAGTTCCTTGTTTGTTCTTATAGCCATCAAAATAACATTGCCATGACTTAGTGCTTACATAAGCTTTAGTAGTGTCGACCACTGAATGGTCGACTATAAAGTATGTAATAATTTTCCCCTTGACTGCTTTAAAGGAACATATGTTAACGAGTATTCAGTTAATGCAAGTGCCCATTTACCTATTCGACTGTGCAAAATGGGTTTAGATAACATATGCTTGATCAAAGTAAGAATAAACAGAAACTTCGACTGGTTTTATGTCATGCTTTAGTTTAGTACATGAGAAATACAAACATAAACATAGTTTATCAATTACATTATACCTAGTTTTAGTGTCATTTAGTACTCGACTAAAGTAATAAATGGATATTTCGACCCCACTTTCGTGTTCCTGGGCCAACATGCTTCTCAGTATCGACTCTGATGTTGTGATATACAATTTCATGCCTTTGTTTCTGTTTGGAGGTTCCAGCATTGGAGGCTTCATCAAATAATCTTTCCAGCGATCAAATGCCTCTTGGTATTCGTTTTCCCACTTGAATTACGACTCTTTGCCTAATTTTAACAAAGGAGAAAATGCGAAAGTTTTGCCACTCATGTTTGACATGAACCGCCTTAGGAAAATTATCTTTCCCAACAAAGATTGGAGTTCTTTCTTCGTTGTTGGTGCTTTGGTATTCAAAATCTCCCTGGTTTTGTTTTGATTGAGCTCTATGCCTTTCTTGTGCACTACAAAACCCGGAAAATCTCCTGCACGGACATAAAAAGCACACTTTAATGGATTCATTTTTAATCCATATTCCCTCATTCTAATAAAATATTGTCTAAGATGGTCTAAATGACCAGCTCTCAAGGGTGATTTTACTACAATGTCATCAATGTACACCTGCATAATGGTGTCTATGAAATCATGAAATATTAAGTTCATTGCTCTTTGATAAGTTGCCACTGTGTTTTTTAAACCAAAAGGCATGACGACCCACTCGTATGTGCCTAATTCCCCAGGGCATCGAAACGCATCTTCAACGATGAAAATTTGATTATAGCCTAAATATCCATCCAAAAGACTTAAATATTTATATCATGTGGCCGAATCGACCAACATTTCTGCCACAGGAATTGGATATTCATCTTTTGGGGTGGCTTTTTTTAAATCCCTAAAGTCTATGCAAATTATCAAAGTTCCATTTTTCTTTGTTACAAGGACTATATTAGCTAACCATTCAACACACCTGACGGTTCTGATGAACTTTCTCTTCAACAACCGTTCAATCTCTACTTTGATTTTAGACAATACTTCTAGAGCGAACCTTCTTGACATCTGATTGATTGGCCATTTTCTTAGATTTATAGGCATCTTCATCTCCACCATTTCTCTACTCAAACCAGGCATCTCATTATAATCCCATGAAAAGCAGTCTTTGAATTCTTTAAGTAATTCGATCACTTGATCCTTCATCTGGCTGTCGATCTTGGTGCTGGTGTAAGTAATTATCTTAATTGAACCTTCACCTAGGTCGACTTCCTCCAAGGGATATTGTTCTTGCATCTTCAAAAGATTGTCTCTTGGATCTTTCTCAAACCCCAAAGGCTCTTTTTCATATATACAATTAAGCCTCTGGCTTTCTGAAGCTGTTGTTTGGCTTGGTTCTCCAAGCTCTACCGCCATGATGGCCTCAGGTGCCATATTTGCAACATCTTCAGCCTCTATGGCTGCATTTATTCTGCTTTCGACCATATAGGCCAAAATCCTTGCCATAGAATTCGCCCCAGGCATCATCATGATTTTGTTCTTCTTCCCACCCAGTGGGCTCAAACTCCCCTTCTGTAGTTGGATATGTGTCCAACTTTTCTTGGTCCCAAATAAAACCCTGAGTGGGGTGTAAAGTCAAGAAATTAATCACATTAGGATGCAGATTAAAAATTGCATCTTCTGGGCCGCATGGTGGTATAGTTGAAAATGCTTTGTCAAAATTCTTTCGATTCACCACTGAAACAACCAGCCGAATAATCATCAATTATAAAATCAATGAAGTCTCCAGTGACTGTTTTTATCCCAGGGGAAGGAAAATGTAAACATCGAGTAAACTTGAGAAGGGTGAAATCAAGGTCAAACGATCGAGAGATCGGGTAAGGGAATCTGTTATGCGAGGGGAAGATATTAGCACCCCACATGCCCGTAGTACTATATGGTATCCACTCTTGTTGTTCTAATCAAAGGGTGTGTTCAAATCTAATGCTTAAGAGCTAAAAAGAAAATTCAAAGAGGGAATACATGCAACAAAAAAAAACACGGGGAAAATAAGGAAATATATACAAAGTTTCGCTTGGCTGAGCCCCGTGACCAGATGCCTACATACCCCTTTTTAAGAAATTAAAGCGTCGTAGTTCGACTCAATAGTTTTGGTTGGTTTGTGTTTTTTAATTAAGAAGACAAAACAAAAAAGCAAGATGGTAGAACATCAACTACGACGACAAAACATCAACAATGGTAGCAACATATCAAGTATAGATGACAAAATATCATATGAAATGGCAAAACATCGGATAAGATGGCAAAACATCAAGTAAGATGACAAAACATCGACAATGACGACAAAACATCAACAATGATAACAACATATCAAGAATAGATGACAAAACATCAAATGAGATGGAAAAACACCTGATAAGATGGAAAAACATCAAGTTAGATGGAAAAACATCAACAACAATAACCAAAACACCACACCTAAAAATGATATGAACAATCAAAGTAGGATAGCGAACATAAGCGATGACAAAACATCGACACAAGGATGGCAATATATCATGGCATGGCATGGATAGTAAAACATCACAACATGGATGGAAAAACATCACACCTAACAATGATATCATTAATCAAAGTAGGATAACAAACATAAGCGATGATGAAACATCGACACAAATATGATAAAACATCATAACAAGGATGAGAAAACAACAACCTAGCAAGGTCTAAAGCAAAGCCAACAGGCACAAAAACAAATAAGATTTTTTTTGTATTTTTTATCTTGAAAAGGGATTTGAAAATGATTAGAGTGTTTTATGATTTGTTAGGGAAAATAGGGTTTTAGTTTTAACGCAATATGCAGAAGAAAAGAAAAACAACTAGGGGAGATTATCCTAATCTCTAGTCCTAATATGATCATACAAAGATGGCCCTACATCAAGGATGAAAGGGAATATCTACCTAAGTGGACATACATGGATATCTATATTAATGTCTAGCACGGGGGGACTAACCTAAACGAGCGACCCTAAGGGAGCATGGTAAATATCTCTTAAAAGTGACGCAAAAGCAGTCATACTATCATAAGAGAAAGTACGAGAATGGATGATGAAACATCCAAAGGGAGATGGCAAAACATCATAGATCCTGTGACAAGAATAAAAAAAACCGATGGCAAAACATCTGAATAAACAAAAGATTGAGCATCACCTGAATATCAAACACCTATAAGGCACAAGCCAAGTAGTAAAAGGGTAGGTATCGCAAAAGAGAACCAACCAAGCACCAGACCAAGGGTCAAGCCATAACCAAGGGGAGCGAGTCACCCGAGTCAACCAAGCCATAAAACAGTGGGAATATAATAGGTTCTTAAATGTGGTATCAATTACCAGGGCAAGAAGGATCCGGGGGAAAAGACAAAGTGTATGCATACACTTAACATTAGTTTCGGTCAACAAAAGCTAAAGAAGACGTGGGGATCTGATTGTAGAAACCTTTTTCACTTGCCTTAATAGGGCTTAGACTCATTCGGATCTTGGGCACATGTTTAGAGCATCTACTTGTAAAAATTGAGTATAGGAATGACACAGACGAGGGACTATAAGGGGTTGATTACTAACCCTCTCCACTTGCCTACTTATGAGGACTTAGGAATGGTTTCCATAAAAGGACCTAAAATAATCATCCCGCTATGCAAGCTTAAAAAGTAAAAAATCACAACCATGGCCTCCTAATGAGGACTTCCAAAATTGCCTGCTAAGTGGAACGGACTCCCAATCCTAAGTAAGTAGTAATTTGCAGAAAGAGTAAATTGGATGAGAAAGTACCAAATGGATATAAATCCATAATAAAGCAACTAAACAGTAATGAAACACAGAGATATTCGAACAAGCTAGCATTAATAAAGAAACAAGTCAGAAGTCGTGTCGTCAGACATAAACGTCAAGGACTTGATGTGAAAATAAATCACAAGCGGTGTGTAGCAAATACAAACACATAAACATCCTGCAAGGCAATACAAAGAGACAAAGGACACAATGGTGAAAATATAACAGTCGTGTCCCACAAATAAAGTGGAACACAAAGCCATCAAGTCAACATTGAAAGCTTTTCTTAGAGTACCTTGCACACTTAACAGAAAAGTCAGTAGCAACAAGGAAAGGCTTGAAACACTAAAGGATAGATGATAATACATAAAAGTAATGAGAAATGATGATAAAACATCACAAGGTATGAAAAATTCACAATCAAACTTAAAGAAGTAATGACAAGCTCAAGAAGTCAATCACAAGCAATCAAAGAGGCATGACATTAAGAAATCACTATAGTTCTGACTTATACATGTTATATACATAAAAATCATCATATAAACAAGATGAAACTAAATTGGAGACAAGAAACATGGTACAAACACCAACACAGTCAAGCTAGCTCACCATGACAAAGGTGTAGTGAAATATTGCGGAACAGTGTGACTAACTATGATACGGTTGGAGAACTGACTTGGGTGTTTTGCATTTGATTGCAAATGTTGCGGTTAACAAGAGTCGCCACCAACTTTTATTTTATCTAAAATGAAAGGTGAAAAAGCAAAGGAAAGACCTTTGAGATTGTTTCTTGAGTTTGAGGGGTAGATTATGAAAAAGGAAGGTGTTAGCACCCTTTTCATCCATGGTTTTCCACGGGCTCTTAGTTACTTGCTAGATCACTTGCTTTTTTTTTTGAAATTGTGATTTGTGTGGTTTTTTGAAAGTATTTTGTAAAGAAGCCATTGCTTAGGAAATCTTTGTAATGATTCTTGTTTGTAAGAATGTATACAAAGATGTTGATCTTTTGAAAATGTTTTTAAATTTGTAAGATGTTTAAAAATGTAAGTGATTGTTTTGAAAATAGAAAGGATGTTTGTTTTTGAAATGGAACAAGTAATTAGGAGAAATCTACCTACTCAAATGTCTTTCTTGTTCATTTCCTTTTCCTTTGACATTGTTGTCTTACCATTTATTTGGTAAGTGTTATGGACTGGGCCTACCTTAACCCAAAACACCAGTAAAGGCCCAGATCCAAGCAGTTCCTCGAGCTATGCTCGGAATCAGACCGCCCGAGCATACCCAGTTACAGGCTACAGCGGTTATGCCCGTAGCTACCCGCAGCGAGCGGTGTCCCCGACCAAGGGTACTCCAACTCGAGCCTTGCTCGAGCATGCTCCCCGTAGGGCAGACTCAACCCCCTGCGGATGTTGCGGAACCCTCAGAGCTCTGAGAAGACCGCGTCTTCATTCCTCCTCATTCTTCGCAGAGCACCATCCAGGAAGGGGACCACGTGCGGGTCCCCACTACACACGTAGAACCTAGCAGTCCCATTGTTGGGCCAGTTCTGGTCGGCCCAATAAAGAGACCTTGGCCCAGCGCTGGGGGCTATAAATACCCTCTGTTCCAAGAGGGTCAGGTATTCATTCATTACGCACCTACATACTTTTTGCCTGCCCATTCCGTCTCTCATTTTATCATCGAAGTGTCTTGCAGGTACCCCCCCCCCCCCATCTCATTCAAATCCAGTTCGAGCCAGCTGTGATGATCCAATTCTGATCCGGTAAGATCAGTGGCGCCATCTGTGGGAAACAAATCTTCCCCATCTTACAAACCGCCAAATACCAAAAGCTAAAAACCATCTTCCACCGTCAGGCTGACCATGTTCAAGATAATCAAAACGCCCGTGTCGTCGAGACCTGCAATAACCACGCCGACAACAACGTCGGTGTCACAGCGCACGTTACCGCTCCTACTAGCAACATCCCCGGAATCTATAACTACCGGGATGGAGCCACTGCTTCCTCTTCGTCAGTCCCCCTTCCACTCGAAGAAGACAATTCGGTTCCCCCGAACCAACAGACCGCTCAATTCCATGAAGTCCTTGTCCTCGCCGGGGCAGACGCCACGACCAGGGCACTGTTCGCGGCAATCAACCAGACTAACTACCTCATCTTTGCCCAAGGGGAAAGGCTGAGAGCACTAGAGGAGAACAGAAGACCCCCAGGGAGACACAGGAGGCCCCAGTCCCCACCTCCTCGAAGAACAGAGGTATGTCTCCCATCTCCCCCGCGGAGACAAGACAAAGATACCTCCCAAAGCCCGTTACCCTGACCACCAGGGAGATGACCCGCCTTGGAGAGAGAACAAATCATTGAAGCTGGAGGGCGCGACCACGGCCCTTCACAGCAAGAACAAAGACATCCTGGAGACAGGCACAGAGGTACGTGTCAACGGGCACATCGCTCGAGGAACACCCAGCACGAGCAGGGCCGTTGCATCCGACAATACCTCAGGTCCCTATCGCTCTCCCCAGAGCGAAGTGATGAGGACGACCCCCGCGGTCCCCTATCACAAGCCGTCATGGAGGCACCCATTCCCCCGGGCATGGAGAAGCCCCCTCATCTGAAATAATATGATGGAGTCGTCGACCCGGTCGATCACATAGACGGGTTCGAGGCTATGTTGCACTACCATAATGTAGGGGGACCCATCAAATGTCGATTGTTCCCCACAACCCTCAGGAAAGCAACAATGGATTGGTACAAGGGTCTTACCCTGGGGTCAATCACCT
Source organism: Vicia faba (assembly GCA_948472305.1). NCBI lineage: Eukaryota > Viridiplantae > Streptophyta > Magnoliopsida > Fabales > Fabaceae > Vicia > Vicia faba. The sequence goes on from OX451735.1 coordinate 369,600,812, forward strand.
CGTGGTGAAACTTGAAAAACCAATTCATAAGCTCGTTCATCGCGTCACGGCGACATCCAAAGACCGAAGCAGCGCTCGAGGCCATCATCCAGAGGCAGGATGATACCTTGAGAGAATTCATCAACCGCTTCAACCGTGAAGCCATCCAGGTCCTCTGCGTGGACCACATGAAAAGATATCTGCTGGAGAGGGGGCTCCTCCTCGGCATAGAATTTAGGAAAGCAGTGGGAATCGAGCCACCCCTGAACGTTTGATGCTCTCCTCGATAAGGCCAGGGCTTACATGGACTATGAGGAAAGGGAAGCGGCCAACAGAGCCCGTGACCCTAGGACTCACGGATCCAGCAGCAACCCGCGCCAAGAAACCATTCCTCCTCGACGGATCGGGGAGAAAAGAAAAGATGACAAACCCCGGGACGTCCGAGAACAGATAGGACCCTCGGGGCGTTTCACAGAGTACACTCCGCTCACGGCTTCCCGCGAGCGCATCTTGGCAGAGTGTTCCAGTACAGGCTTCAAAGATGGTGGCGTCAAGCGCCCGCGACCAGCCTCTTCCAAGCCCGGGGTGGACAGGAACAAATACTGTCAGTACCACAGGAGCCATGGCCATCTGGTTGAAGACTGCGTCCACCTCAAGGACGCCATCGAGACCCTCATAAAAGGGGGGAGACTCACCCAGTACCGACGAAATGACGCTCCTCGTCGCGACGCCCGTGAGACAAGAGAAGTAGAGGAGAATGTCCGACCATCCGACGAGTCGGTCCCCATCCAGACCGCCTTCTCTGTCACCAGACCCGAGGACTTTTACGTCCCCGAACACTTGCAAGAGATGCTGTCGATGCACAGCAGATGGGAGCACTTTCCCTCCGCCATGGTCATCAATGGTGGAAGGTTCAACGACCTGACCATAAATTCAGCCAAGAGGAAGCTGGATGAATTGGTCGACTCTGCGCCTCCTCAGACGGTGACCTTTGAAAGGGTGAAGGGTAGATTAGAGTCTATCACCTTTTACATCAAAGAGCTCCCCGGAGGGGCCCCCAACGCGGTCATTCCTCTGCTAATAAGAGCGAGAATGGATAACTTTGATGTACATTATGTCCTCGTCGACGAAGGAAGTTCCGTCGACGTAATGTACAGCCAACTATTATGAACCCTGCAGCTCGACAGCTCGCACCTCTCGCCTTATGTGGGGTCAGATCTGCAGGGCTTTAACGGCTCGACTTCCAAACCTTGGGGATACGTCGAGCTCATGGTTACCTTTGGCGAGGATACAACAACGAGGCAGGTCAAGATGCGCTTCCTCGTCATCGACTGCCCGTCCCTCTACAACTGCATTCTGGAAAGCCGACGTTGGCAGAATTGACCGCGGTACCCTCTACCGTCCACTTGAAGATGAAGTTTTACACAAAGAGGGCACGGGTCGCCACCATCCAAGGGGACCTAGCAGCTGCCCGAAGATGTTTCAACGCGGCATCCAAGGGACGCGATACGGTCGACACCGGTACAAGGCCCCCCAAGAAAGCTGCAACGACACGACCAGAGCCTCGGGAGACAGAGCCCGTCAAGCTAGAAGAGCAGATAGCTCCCTCAAAGGTCGACTCGATAGCTCTGGACACCCGCTTCGACCAGGATGAGCCTCTCAGCAGCGAGTAAGCCCCCCTTCGACCAATTCTGGGCGGGGACTTCGAACCCGTCCCTCTTGGCGAGGACGCGACTAAAGGAGTAAAGATCGACACCGGCCTCCCCGACTTGGCGAGGAAGCAAATCAAATCCTACTTGCGCGAGAATGCGGACTTATCCACGTGGAGCGCCATAGAGATGCCCGGACTCGACCCCGAGGTCGCCTGTCACCGCCTCGCCATAGATCCAGCCGCTAAGGCAGTAGTACAACATAGGCATAGGCAGTCTCCGGAGAAAACGGAGGCTGCTAAAAAAGCTGTAAAAGACCTCCTAGAGGCAAATTTTATTTCTGAAGCCCAGTATTCAACCTGGATGTCAAATGTTGTACTAGTCAAAAAGAATAATGGAAAGTGGCGAATGTGTGTTGATTATACTGATCTCAATCGAGCATGCCCGAAAGATGCTTTTCCTCTGCCCAATATAGACATGCTGGTCGACAACTCGGCCGATTATAAAATACTGTCATTTATGGATGCCTATTCAGGCTATAACCAAATCCCAATGGCTGCAAGCGACAAGCATTGCACTGCGTTCATGACCAGCTCGAGCAACTATTACTACAACGTGATGCCCTTTGGTCTAAAAAACGCAGGAGCAACATACCAACGCATGATGAACAAAGTGTTCCACAACCAAATCGGGGACATGCTCGAGGTGTATATGGACGACATGATCGTCAAATCTTGAGAAGATACCGACCATGCCGCTCACCTCAAAGAAGTCTTTGCTCAAGCAAGACAATGTAAGATGAGATTCAACCCCGAGAAGTGCACATTCGGGGTCAAGGCGGGGAAATTTCTCGGTTTCTACCTGACAGAATGAGGAATCGAAGCTAACCCCGACAAGTGTCAAGACTTCTCCGACCTCTTGACACCCACGTGGAAAAAATCCATACAAGTCATGAACGGCATGCTCACCTCGTTATCCCGCTTCGTCGCGAGATTCGCTCAACACGCCCTCCCATTCTTCAAGCTCCTTTGCAAGGAGGTAGCCTTCGAATGGACCAAGGAATGTGAGCAGGCATTGTGCCACCTAAAACGAATCCTATCCCAACCGCCCGTACTATCATGACCCACCACCGGGGAACCATTATTGATATACCTGGCCGTCGCGGCCGAAGCCGTCAGTGCGGCTCTCATTCGCGAGACGCCCGACGGACAAAAACCCGTCTACTTTACGAGCAAAGCACTACAAGGTCCCGAGGTTAGATACCAACAGATAGAGAAAGTGGCCTTAGCCCTTGTCAACGCGGCGAGAAGACTCGGGCACCATTTCCTCGCACACACAATCATAGTGCGAACCGACCAACCAGTAAAACAACTCTTAGGTCGACCAGACATGGCAGGTCGAATGTTGAAGTGGTCCTTGGAACTTTCTGAGCTCAACATTCAGTACGAGAGGAGGAAAGCCCTAAAAGCACAAGCTTTGGCCGACTTCGTGGCCGAAATGACCGCTCACAACCCCCCCGCATGGAAAGAACACAAGTGGATCATCTTTGTCGACGGAGCATCCAACCTATCTGGAAGCGGCGCAGGGATCCTCTTAGAGAACGAGGAAGGGGTGGTGATCGAGCATTCGCTCACCCTCTCCTTCCCGACTTCAAACAACCAAGAGGAGTACGAGGCCCTGCTCACAGGACTAAGATTGGCCGAAGACCCAGGTGCCCGTGAAGTACAAATTTTCACAGACTCTCAACTTGTCGCTTCTGAAGTCCAAGGAAGCTATCAGGCTAAAAATAACAGCCTTATCGAATACCTGGACTTAGTCAAAGGGTACTGTGATACGGTGGGAGAACTGACTAGTGTTTTGCGTTCGCATTCGCACTTGTGCGGTTGAGCAAGAGTCGCCACCGACTTTTTATTTTATCCTAAAGGAAAGGTTAAAAAAAGCACAGCAAAAACCTTTTGAGATATTTCGTGGGTCCGGGGGGTAGATTATGAAAAGGGAAGGTATTAGCACCCTTTTCATCCATGGTTATCCATGGGCTCTTAGTTACTTGGTTTTTTTAGATCGCTTGCCTTGTTTTTCGATTGCTTTAAAAATGGTGTGTGTGTGGGTGCTTTTTGAAAATGTTTTGGAAAAAGATGCCTTGTCTTAGGCAACTAATGTATTTGACTCGTGTTTGAGTGTTTTACAAAAGTGTGAATCTTTTCGAAAAGATGTTTTCAACTGTTTTTGAGAGTTTGTTTTGAAAGTGTTATGGATTGTGGTTTTTGAAAAGAAGGCAAGTGTTTTTGCAAGTTTGATCTCAAGTAACTAAGATTTTTGTCTACCCTATTGTACTCAAAGGTTTTTGTCATGTTTTAACCCCTTTTAACAATTTTGTTCTACCATTGAAATTGGTAGACAATCTTGCGTTTAGGAAGTTTATTCGGGACGGGCGCGGGTCATCGTATGGACCATGAATGCAATGATGCCAAGTGTCTTTGGCAATTTGCTTTGAAGGGACTATGATCATTCCGTTTTAGGCAGCATTCGAAAGCGTCATCGAGGTACTTATGATCATTTGATTTTGTTTTGCCAAAGATACTCGACGTGCAAGCATGGTATTTTGGAAGGCAACATGTGGGATTACCCTAGGGGGTGCAAGTGTGATTGTGTATTGATTACATGTATTTGTCTTGTATTAGGTTATCTAGCGTTTGATTTTATGTACATACAACCCTAGGTCTAACCATGGTATAATTGGAAAACTGTAAATTGCGGAAATGTAAAATCTACGCTATTACAAAGTAGTGTCCGGGAGTGGGGGTATAAATGTACAAAAGGGGATGAGACTTATGGTACCCAATAAGTTACAACCAAATCGAATTCGCGATCAAAACATAAATATCGAATATACAAATATAAGATAAACAAATGTGTATAAGGCAATGTGAATGTATTTGTGTAAGTGTACATGTATATGGGTATGTGTAATTATGTACAAACGCGATAATGTGAAATTGAAACGTATTAGGGTTTTTGACCTAGATAGGTATTTTAATGAATCTTTGATTTGTATATTTAATTATGTACAAAAGAAATGTTCAAGTTTTAATTAAGAAATGTATCTTTATTTGCAAAAAGTATTTTGATTAAATGTTTGTGAATTTTAATATTAGAGAAAAATGTATTTCTATTGTTATGTACAAATATGTATGTTAACTAAAAAGTTTTCAATTTAATTATGTGATAAAAAAAATATAATATGTACAAATGTATTTCAATGTGTATTAAAATGTTTTCAAGTTAATTATGTAATAAAAAAAGTATTTTGTTATTTCATATACAAATATATACTTAAAAGAGATATTTAACTATATGATAAAAAAAATGGTAAGTTAGAAAAATATATGGTTTAGTAAAAAAAAGAAAAGATTAGTGTTTGTTATAAAATGTTAGTGATTTTTGTTGGGCTTTAGAGGAAGTCAGAAACGGGTCAAGCCCATGGATCTTGAAACAACGTTTAGGGTTAGGCGTTTGTTCAGTTGGAAATACTTTAGGGTTCAAGCGCGCCGTTTGCTGGGTTTCGTCTTCTCCATCTTCATCTTCCTGAGCAGCTCATCCCTCCGGCCACCAGTGTCAACCCCAAACCTCTCTTCCCTCCATGGCGTGAATTCAGCGTCCTCTTGATTTAAGGTTCGATTTTAGTGTTTTACGTTTCCTTTCTCTTTTACGAATTTGCGTGTTTTAATTTGAGTTCTGACTCCTAAATTCGTACTATTATGATATGGTGAAGAGGAAAGGGGGAGAAGATTGGCTACCTGACTTTAGAGATGGAGGAGAGGCGGAGGAGTGACGCTTTAGGAGGCCGGGACGGCGTGAAAGGTGATGCTTGCCCTTGGTGACCCTGGTATCTTCGTTCTCACCTCTTGCTGTGTGAGGGTTTCATGATGATTTGTATTTGCCTGAAAACCTTCTTTCTAATTCACTTCTTTATCTCTCTTTTTCTACTATATGTTTCCTATGTATTGATTGGAATATGATGCTTTGAGATGAACTTGCCTTATTGCCCAGTGATGTGTACACTGAGGGCCTGATGGATTTGCCTTGAAATGTTGCTTTGAATACTTTTGTTGAGTTGGATGCTATGTATCGCCTATGATGAGGAAAGAAAAACTCTGAGGCTTAGGAGTTGGACAGGTTTCTGAGGTTTTTAGGATAGGCTATGTTTGTGACCGATACTTGGCTTGAGGGGTTATGTTGGTTATTGACAGTATGTTGGGTTTTAGTTTGACAGGGTATTGGTAGTTCTTGAGACAGGTATGAGGTTATTTGGTTGTTATGCTGGTAGATTGGGTTTTGTTGAGGCTTGTGCTTTATCAGTTGACAGGATTTTTGGTAAAGCTTGCTTTGTATCTTTTTCTTCCTCTCTGAACTGCCTGCTGAACTGTGTTGGGTTTTAGTCTGGTTTTTTGGATGGGTTTGAGGTGTTTCAGGTTATGGTAGGTGCTGGTATGAAGTTTGAGTTTTTTTTGTGTTTGATAAATTGTGAGGCTTGATGCAGGTTCACTCTTTTTGCAGCTGAGGCTTATGCTTTGGTTTGTATATTTATGAGTAGGCAGGTTTTTGAGTCTTTGAAACTTGTTTGATGGCCTGGCAGGTTATCAGTTTTTGACAGTTTGTATATTTTCTCTCCCTTGCTATGCTGAACTGAGTTCTCTTTTTGTATATCCCTTTTTCTGTCTTCTCCCTAAGCCTAAAACCTGTCTATGCTCTTTATCTCTCTTCTTCTCATTTTTCAGTACAGCTTAATATTATTATATGATTTTTTTGTACTATTTCTGAAGGGGCCCCTTTTATGCTGGGAAATGATGATTAAGTCTTGCTTGCATAACACATTTCCTGCATCTTCTTTATCTCTCTTTTGACAGCTTTGTGTACTGACTTTGCATTGACATCTTTTTCAAATCCTTCTTTGACAGTTTGGATAGATTTTCGGTTTTGACAGTAAATTGCCTTTTTGCTTTTGATGGAAAGTGGAATTGGATTTGAACTATACAGTTTGAACTTTGGATTTGAGATTCTATGCAGCTTGAATTTTGGAACTTATGCATTTGACATTTGCATTCATGAATAAAAATCTTCCCTCCTTGTGAACCGGGAGAAATCCCGTGATTTGCAGAGAGGGTCAACTGATCCCAATCAGTGGCCTCTAATGATGAGCAAATTTTAACTGTCTCTTTTAATTTCAACTGCTTTCTGACTTTTCTTCTTCTTTTTGCAGATAAAAAATGGAGCGCCGGAGCGGAGTGAAGAATGAAGAATATTAGAAATAGGATAGCTTTTTATTTTATTTAATATTTAAATTAATGTATATTATTGTTTGTAATTTAAATTATAAACAACAATTTGTACAAATAATTCAAATATCAATAAAATCTAAATTATCCAATTAATTCTAATTTTCTTTATTGTTTATTTATTTATTTAAAACTCTTTGAATTAAAACAACTGAAAAATAAATTTCAATCATTCAAATAAATAACTTCAATAAAACAATATTGATCAATTAAACCTGTCTCTTCCGATATCCAAAGCAAAGCAGCAGTCAACCAAAATAAACTGATCAAGCGCATTCCTTCTTCACTGATTTGCCATAAACACTGTGAATCCAATACCGCGTACTGTATTTGACTGGCTCAAAGAAAACAACATGAATTCAAACCACTGTCTCTTTCACTGATTAAATCAAAACAATGCGAATTTAACCCGAATCTCGGAATAAACTGCGAAGTGCTGTGGAATTTAAATTCTTCTGAGAATATGCCCATAAAACCTTAACTCCTGATTAAGTGCCAAATAACGCTCGCCTGATCACAATTGAACCAAAAATCGTCCAAACCCTAAGCCAACTGTACGAAACAATCCAGAGCTCTGAAAATCAGTAAAAACCCTAATTTCGCTTGACTGACAAGAAAAGTCCGTTTGTCTGATTCTTGAGCCAGTTTAAAGAATCAGAAAATGTCTGAAGCTGAGATTGCTTATGAAAAAACGCGAGGGCAAATTTTGGGGTACAACAGTTGCCCCTGTTAAATCTTCTTTGACCTGAAGAGTTAGATTGGCAAGTTTGCCTTTCGCGACTTGAAGGTAAAAGGAGATTGGACACTAAAGTGCCCAGAAAATTTGCACTCGGGGATCTGATGGTAGATGTGAATGGGCTTAAAGATGCCATTTGGTGATGGGCTTAAAGATGCCATCTGGCGCGATAGAATTTGTCGGGGGATGGGCTTAGAGATGCCATCTGAGAATGGGCTTACAGATGCCATTCGGCGACTGTTGGTAGGAGGATGGGCTTATAGATGCCATCTGGAAATGTTGAAATGTATGTCAATGGTGAGTGGATAAGCGTCAGAAAGGCATCCCTGTTTTGGAACATCTCTGAATTGGGGTCTGAACAAGCAACAGATTGACGTCCATATCTGAAGAATCTGTAAGCTATCTGAGATTGAATAAGCAATAGAGCAGCATCCGTTGCTGGGACGTGTCCGTAAACTATTTTCAGAAATTGTGAAGAGTCTGAATCAGTTGGTAGATTGACATCCGTTGTGGGGAAGAATCCGTAAACTGTTTTCAAGAGTTGAGAAGAGTCTGAATCAGCTGGTAGATTGGCATCCATTGTGGGGAAGAATCCATAAACTGTCTTCAAAAGTTGAGAAGAGTCTGAATCAGTTGGTAGATTGACATCCGTTGTTGGGAAGAATCCGTAAACTGTCTTCAAAAGTTGAGAAGTTGAAGAGGAACCGGTGTAAGGTTTCTACTGATGCGTCTGAATGAATCTGGAATAAGTATCAAAATGTCGCTGTGTCTGGGTCACATCTGAACTATTTCTGGATGAATCTCGGGAGATGATCTTTGTCTGTCGACTGATCTTACCTGAAAAGGCAAAGGGTTAGTTGTATGCAATGTTATGATGCATGATGTAATGCGTGTGACATTAATGTTTATGATATGAATGTAATGAATGCTCATGTAAGCTGATGAGCTAGTCTTGCCAAGGATACATGAATCCGAGATGGCTGAAGATAAAAGCGTCTTGACTGCTGCCGGGGAAAATAAATCCTAGGCTGTCGCTGGGGAAGAGAATTCCTGATGACCTCTACTGGGGAGTCCCAAACTAATAGACCCATGCTGGGGAGGCCAGATTGAGAATCTTCGGCTTGATGGGAAATAACCCTGGCGACTTCACTGGGGAGCTCAAGATTGGCCCTCTCCAAAACTCTGTGGGGAGAAGGTTCAATGGTCTGGCTCCGTTGGGGATACTGAAGCTTAAACTCTGAGGCGAATTGAATTCCGGAGGATTCTCTGGCTGGGGATTTGAAAAGATAAGTTACTGTTGGGGTATTTTGATGAACTCCGCTAGGGATAGGGAGAATTTTGGCGAGCGCGATCTTCCGTGGTTGTTAGCTTGAGAAGAATCTGAACAAGCGATAGGTTAACATCCGTTACTTGGAGAACCCATGAACTGTTTCCAGAAATCTTGAAGTTGAATCAGCAATAGAGCCGCATCCGTTGTTGGGAAGCGTCCGTAAACTAATTCCAGAGGTTGCATCTGAACAAGCTGATAGATTAACATCCGTTACTTGGGAAGAATCCATGAACTGTTTTCAGAAGTCTTGAGAAGAATCTGAACAAGCGATAGGTTAACATCCGTTACTTGGAGAACCCATGAACTATTTTCAGAAATCTCGAAGTTGAATAAGCAATAGAACAATATCCGTTGTTGGGAAGCGTCCGTAAACTGTTTTCAAAAGTTGCCTCTGAACAAGTCGATAGATTAACATCCGTTGTTGGGATGAATCCATGAACTGTTTTCAGAAGTCTTGAAGTTGAATCAGCAATAGAGCCGCGTCCGTTGTTGGGAAGCGTCCGTAAACTGTTTTCAACGGTTTGAGAAGAGTCTCAACAAGTCGGTAGATTAGCATCCGTTGTTGGGAAGAATCCGTAAACTTGTTTCAGAAGTCTTGAAGAGGAACCGATGTAGGGCTTCCTGAAGATGAGCTTGTGTAAAAACTGCATCGGGTTCTGAACACTTTTGACATTCGAATGCCCCAAGTGGTGATGTAGATAAATCCTGGCTTATTGCAGGTGTTGGTCTACCATCGGTCGTTCACAGATGTTTCCTGGATTGTTACAGGTGTTGATCTGGAATTCTTCAGACACGCCCTGGCTAGATACAGGAATCGAATCTGGAAAGGTGATAGTTGATAGATATGCCCTGGCTGGATACAGGAATCGAATCTTCAAACTCTTCAGACGTGCCCTGGCTAGATACAGGAATCGAGTCTGGAAATGTGGTCAACAGACATGCCCTGGCTGGATACAGGAGTCGAATCTGGAATTAGTCGTCAACAGATATGCCCTGGCTGGATACAGGAATCGAATCTTCGAACTCTCCAGACGTGCCCTGGCTAGATACAGGAGTCGAGTCTGGAAATGATGTAGTTGATTTGTTGAACACTTTTGACATTCGAATGCCCCAAGTGGTGATGAAGGAATCTTGGATCAGATTACTCTGCATATTGAGAGATTTCTTGAAATCTTAACTGGACTGCCCCAGGTTAACTGTACTTTGAAAGATCTGTTGGACCTTGACTAGACTGCCCCAGGTTAATTGAAATGAAAGATCTGTTGGACCTTGACTGGACTGCCCCAGGTTAATTGAAATGTGAGATCTGTTGGACCTTGACTGGACTGCCCCAGGTTAATTGAAATGTGACATGTTATGCCCCTTGTTGATAGGGGATTTGATGGAAGTGTTATCCTCTTGAAGTGATCTTGACTTACTGAGAGAGTTTTCGTTCCTCCGAACATTCGCTGTATGAATTTCTTCGCTGTCAAATAAAAGGGGTCAAATGCAGACAGTGATATTCAAATAATGCAAAGTTTATGTTTGTCTCGAAGTTTTGAAAAAAATGCGTTTTTAGCAGAAAACTTTTCATAAGACAAGTTAACACAAGATTTAGAGCAAAGCCCTGCAGGAGTCAGGATACCTTTTGTAACAGTATGCTTTCGAACTAACCCATGCTTCAATTAGGACTTTTGAAGGGTTGTAACGTGGCTTGGTTCACGGTTTAAGAAACAAAGGATAAAGGCTCAAAGTATATTTGTACCCACCCGCTCTTCGTGATGTTCTTCAACCTAAGCTCAGTTAATTGTGCGTCACACTCTGTTTTGAGTTTGGAACGACTTTTGGGCGATGGTTCACCAGTTTGAATTTGGGAGACAGTCATCATCTCCTTTTTCTTTTTTTTTTCCAACATTTTTCATGTTGTTGAGGATTTTGTAATGACCTCACTATTTTGATTTTGATTTGTTATCCCTAACTTTTGCCTGACTGTTACCGTTTTCCGGGATTATTGTCAGCGGGATGCCCCAGCTTTCTTAAGCCTCCTTTATAGGTTTTGGCTCAGTGGGCTTTTCTCTTTTGAGAGATTGACTGTCTATATGATAGGGAACCACCCTTGTCTCTTGATTCCAAAGGAATGCTTTCTCTTTTTGACGTCGTTCGTTGTATTACGAACTGAGAGTTTGCGACTTCAATGCGCATTTTCTTTTGAGTTAACTGAGAGACTACCCTGCCCCAGGTTTATATCAAAGGTTTTGATTGTTTAGAACAGAAAACTCCTACTTCTTTGGCTCGAAGGGGTTGACTAGGGATTAACTTCCTTATAACTCCAGTGTTTGGGAATTGAAAGAAATGCCTGTACATCATCAGCACGGTCTGTTCAAAAGCATACTGTATAAGATCACGGTATTGTTTCGTCATCCTCCCTCTAAAGGCTCACAGCTTTTTATCAAGAGTCAGATATCATAAAGAAAAGCATAAGAGTAGTGAAACGAATGGATGAATTCAAGACAAACATATGCAATGCATTAATGAAACAGAGTTTAACATCAACAGATAATTGTTTGACAGCAAAAGAAATTACAACTTTGAAAATTCAAAAAGAAGCAAAAGTCTTTTAATTTGAGCTTCGTCACTTCAAGCGGGGAACCCTTTAACGGAAGATCTTCATCTCGCCGTCTGGCATGAATTCCAGCACCCCAATGTCGATCAGATCTTGAATCTTGTTCTTCAAGGCCCAATAGTCGTTGGTGCTGTGTCCCGGGATGTAGGAGTGGTAAACACAGAATGCGTCGGGGTTAAAGTGAGGAGAGGAGATATTGAGCTTCTGAGGAGGGTCCTTTACAGTAAGCAAGTTGACCTCCAACAGGCGCTTCAGTATGAAGAATGATGGTATTTCAGTCTCCGTGAACTGTCTTCCCGACTTTTCTTGTTTACGCCGATTGCCTCGTTGACGCTGGCGAGGTTGTTGATGGGTTTGTGACCCTGAAGCTAGCAAAGGAGCTTTCCCCTTGTCTTCTTGAGTGGATGGAGGTTGAGCGGTGACTTGCTCTTCGACCTCAGATGTTTGCCCCAGTTGGTTGTTTGGAAGCAGTTGGCGGACAAGAACTCTGAGTTCCTCTTGTCTTTGAGATAGGTCTTGGATGAGAGCCATCTGGCCCACCAACTGTCCCATCATTTGAGTCCTTAGTGTTGTCAGATCAAACTGCAGCTCCGCAATCTGATCACTCCTGGCATTGTTGGAACTTCCCAAGCCTTTGGTGAGGAGAGCTTTCATCTCTTCTTGCCCCAGAGACAAGTTCAGGAACATCTCCTACAGCTGAGCAGTCTGGTCTTGGATGTCTTTGACAGACCTCTCTAGAGCCATCTCTTGCTGAAATAAACAGCAGGAGAGTAAGGAAACCTGAAAAAGGAAAGATTGTCAAAATGAAATGCATGATATGTGGATGCATGCTTTCAAGGATCTCTTGGGGTAAACACAAGAAAATGTTAGAGGTTGAACTTTGCTCTTGGATTGGAGATCTCTGTACCGGTGGACGTCCTTCCTCGAGAATCAAGCTCACCATGTCGAGTGGGTCATAGCCACTGATTCAAGTTGTTGCACTTGATCTTTTGATTGGAGAGCTTTGTATTGGTGGATGTCTTTCCTCGAGAATCAAACTCACCATGTCGAGTGGGTCATAGCCACTGATTCAAGTTGTTACACTTGATCTTTTGATTGGAGAGCTTTGTATCGGTGGATGTCTTTCCACGAGAATCAAGCTCACCATGTCGAGTGGGTCATAGCCACTGATTCAAGTTGTTGTACTTGATCTTTGACTGGATTGGTTAGAGGAGAGACCTCTTGGCCCTTGATAGATGTCTGGTTCAACGTAACCCTGCATCAACAGAACCCTCGAGATCCTTGAAATGATTATTGAAAATGCTAAAATGCTATGGTATGATGTCATGATGTTATGTGCATGTATGCACAAACGAGTGAGTGTATATACAGGCAAACATATTCACACAAAGCACACAAGGCCTTAGGTTTAGGCTTGCATGAGGTTCAGGTACTACCCTCTTTCAGTTTGTTGGTTAAAACATGTCCTACCAAAAGTAACCGGGTTCTAAGGGTCCCAATATCACTGGATTGCTTTCATTGTTCATCGTTTCGATTTAGCCACTGAACTGGCGACCGAAATATTCCAGGAAAGCAATCCTCAATTGAGTGTAGTATCGAGTATCAACCAACCTCGGACTGCACCAAAGTCAGTTATCTCACTACCCTAAAGAGGCCAAGATGGTTCAATTAAGGTTCCTAAGGTCAGTTGATGCTTCGCGACACCACGCGGCGGCCCCGTACTCTCCTTGACTAAACTCAAGGGTTACCGGTACACACCAAAGTGCCACATCAACGTAGCAGACTGCTTCAACCATGTCGGTATACCCCGCACAGTTCCCTCACAGCCTTGTTGCTACCTAAAAGGGTTTCCCCAGATCCGGGTTAGGATCTATAAAACTCCGATACAAAGCCCGCAAATGTAAAGCAAACAAAGCAATCAATTGAAAGTAAAGGTGATCTAAACCCTAAGGTAACCCCACTTTTAGAATCTATCCCCAGCAGAGTCGCCAGTTCTGTGATACGGTGGGAGAACTGACTAGTGTTTTGCGTTCGCATTCGCACTTGTGCGGTTGAGCAAGAGTCGCCACCGACTTTTTATTTTATCCTAAAGGAAAGGTTAAAAAAAGCACAGCAAAAACCTTTTGAGATATTTCGTGGGTCCGGGGGGTAGATTATGAAAAGGGAAGGTATTAGCACCCTTTTCATCCATGGTTATCCATGGGCTCTTAGTTACTTGGTTTTTTTAGATCGCTTGCCTTGTTTTTAGATTGCTTTAAAAATGGTGTGTGTGTGGGTTCTTTTTGAAAATGTTTTGGAAAAAGATGCCTTGTCTTAGGCAACTAATGTATTTGACTCGTGTTTGAGTGTTTTACAAAAGTGTGAATCTTTTCGAAAAGATGTTTTCAAATGTTTTTGAGAGTTTGTTTTGAAAGTGTTGTGGATTGTGGTTTTTGAAAAGAAGGCAAGTGTTTTTGCAAGTTTGATCTCAAGTAACTAAGAGTTTTGTCTACCCTATTGTACTCAAAGGTTTTTGTCATGTTTTAACCCCTTTTAACAATTTTGTTCTACCATTGAAATTGGTAGACAATCTTGCGTTTAGGAAGTTTATTCGGGACGGGCGCGGGTCATCGTATGGACCATGAATGCAATGATGCCAAGTGTCTTTGGCAATTTGCTTTGAAGGGACTATGATCATTCCGTTTTAGGCAGCATTCGAAAGCGTCATCGAGGGACTTATGATCATTTGATTTTGTTTTGCCAAAGATACTCGACGTGCAAGCATGGTATTTTGGAAGGCAACATGTGGGATTACCCTAGGGGGTGCAAGTGTGATTGTGTATTGATTACATGTATTTGTCTTGTATTAGGTTATCTAGCGTTTGATTTTATGTACATACAACCCTAGGTCTAACCATGGTATAATTGGAAAACTGTAAATTGCGGAAATGTAAAATCTACGCTATTACAAAGTAGTGTCCGGGAGTGGGGGTATAAATGTACAAAAGGGGATGAGACTTATGGTACCCAATAAGTTACAACCAAATCGAATTCGCGATCAAAACATAAATATCGAATATACAAATATAAGATAAACAAATGTGTATAAGGCAATGTGAATGTATTTGTGTAAGTGTACATGTATATGGGTATGTGTAATTATGTACAAACGCGATAATGTGAAATTGAAACGTATTAGGGTTTTTGACCTAGATAGGTATTTTAATGAATCTTTGATTTGTATATTTAATTATGTACAAAAGAAATGTTCAAGTTTTAATTAAGAAATGTATCTTTATTTGCAAAAAGTATTTTGATTAAATGTTTGTGAATTTTAATATTAGAGAAAAATGTATTTCTATTGTTATGTACAAATATGTATGTTAACTAAAAAGTTTTCAATTTAATTATGTGATAAAAAAAATATAATATGTACAAATGTATTTCAATGTGTATTAAAATGTTTTCAAGTTAATTATGTAATAAAAAAAGTATTTTGTTATTTCATATACAAATATATACTTAAAAGAGATATTTAACTATATGATAAAAAAAATGGTAAGTTAGAAAAATATATGGTTTAGTAAAAAAAAGAAAAGATTAGTGTTTGTTATAAAATGTTAGTGATTTTTGTTGGGCTTTAGAGGAAGTCAGAAACGGGTCAAGCCCATGGATCTTGAAACAACGTTTAGGGTTAGGCGTTTGTTCAGTTGGAAATACTTTAGGGTTCAAGCGCGCCGTTTGCTGGGTTTCGTCTTCTCCATCTTCATCTTCCTGAGCAGCTCATCCCTCCGGCCACCAGTGTCAACCCCAAACCTCTCTTCCCTCCATGGCGTGAATTCAGCGTCCTCTTGATTTAAGGTTCGATTTTAGTGTTTTACGTTTCCTTTCTCTTTTACGAATTTGCGTGTTTTAATTTGAGTTCTGACTCCTAAATTCGTACTATTATGATGTGGTGAAAAGGAAAGGGGGAGAAGATTGGCTACCTGACTTTAGAGATGGAGGAGAGGCGGAGGAGTGACGCTTTAGGAGGCCGGGACGGCGTGAAAGGTGATGCTTGCCCTTGGTGACCCTGGTATCTTCGTTCTCACCTCTTGCTGTGTGAGGGTTTCATGATGATTTGTATTTGCCTGAAAACCTTCTTTCTAATTCACTTCTTTATCTCTCTTTTTCTACTATATGTTGCCTATGTATTGATTGGAATATGATGCTTTGAGATGAACTTGCCTTATTGCCCAGTGATGTGTACACTGAGGGCCTGATGGATTTGCCTTGAAATGTTGCTTTGAATACTTTTGTTGAGTTGGATGCTATGTATCGCCTATGACGAGGAAAGAAAAACTCTGAGGCTTAGGAGTTGGACAGGTTTCTGAGGTTTTTAGGATAGGCTATGTTTGTGACCGATACTTGGCTTGAGGGGTTATGTTGGTTATTGACAGTATGTTGGGTTTTAGTTTGACAGGGTATTGGTAGTTCTTGAGACAGGTATGAGGTTATTTGGTTGTTATGCTGGTAGATTGGGTTCTGTTGAGGCTTGTGCTTTATCAGTAGACAGGTTTTTTGGTAAAGCTTGCTTTGTATCTTTTTCTTCCTCTCTGAACTGCCTGCTGAATTGTGTTGGGTTTTAGTCTGGTTTTTTGGATGGGTTTGAGGTGTTTCAGGTTATGGTAGGTGCTGGTATGAAGTTTGAGTTTTTTTTGTGTTTGATAAATTGTGAGGCTTGATGCAGGTTCACTCTTTTTGCAGCTGAGGCTTATGCTTTGGTTTGTATATTTATGAGTAGGCAGGTTTTTGAGTCTTTGAAACTTGTTTGATGGCCTGGCAGGTTATCAGTTTTTGACAGTTTGTATATTTTCTCTCCCTTGCTATGCTGAACTGAGTTCTCTTTTTGTATATCCCTTTTTATGTCTTCTCCCTAAGCCTAAAACCTGTCTATGCTCTTTATCTCTCTTCTTCTCATTTTTCAGTACAGCTTAATATTATTATATGATTTTTTTGTACTATTTCTGAAGGGGCCCATTTTATGCTGGGAAATGATGATTAAGTCTTGCTTGCATAACACATTTCCTGCATCTTCTTTATCTCTCTTTTGACAGCTTTGTGTGCTGACTTTGCATTGACATCTTTTTCAAATCCTTCTTTGACAGTTTGGATAGATTTTCGGTTTTGACAGTAAATTGCCTTTTTGCTTTTGATGGAAAGTGGAATTGGATTTGAACTATACAGTTTGAACTTTGGATTTGAGATTCTATGCAGCTTGAATTTTGGAACTTATGCATTTGACATTTGCATTCATGAATAAAAATCTTCCCTCCCTGTGAACCGGGAGAAATCCCGTGATTTGCAGAGAGGGTCAACTGATCCCAATCAGTGGCCTCTAATGATGAGCAAATTTTAACTGTCTCTTTTAATTTCAACTGCTTTCTGACTTTTCTTCTTCTTTTTGCAGATAAAAAATGGAGCGCCGGAGCGGAGTGAAGAATGAAGAATATTAGAAATAGGATAGCTTTTTATTTTATTTAATATTTAAATTAATGTATATTATTGTTTGTAATTTAAATTATAAACAACAATTTGTACAAATAATTCAAATATCAATAAAATCTAAATTATCCAATTAATTCTAATTTTCTTTATTGTTTATTTATTTATTTAAAACTCTTTGAATTAAAACAACTGAAAAATAAATTTCAATCATTCAAATAAATAACTTCAATAAAACAATATTGATCAATTAAACCTGTCTCTTCCGATATCCAAAGCAAAGCAGCAGTCAACCAAAATAAACTGATTAAGCGCATTCCTTCTTCACTGATTTGCCATAAACACTGTGAATCCAATACCGCGTACTGTATTTGACTGGCTCAAAGAAAACAACATGAATTCAAACCACTGTCTCTTTCACTGATTAAATCAAAACAATGCGAATTTAACCCGAATCTCGGAATAAACTGCGAAGTGCTGTGGAATTTAAATTCTTCTGAGAATATGCCCATAAAACCTTAACTCCTGATTAAGTGCCAAATAACGCTCGCCTGATCACAATTGAACCAAAAATCGTCCAAACCCTAAGCCAACTGTACGAAACAATCCAGAGCTCTGAAAATCAGTAAAAACCCTAATTTCGCTTGACTGATAAGAAAAGTCCGTTTGTCTGATTCTTGAGCCAGTTTAAAGAATCAGAAAATGTCTGAAGCTGAGATTGCTTATGAAAAAACGCGAGGGCAAATTTTGGGGTACAACAGGTACATGAAGAAGTTTGATCGAGCAGAGATATCACATGTCCCGCGCGAGCAAAATACAAGGGCCGATATTCTATCGAAGCTTGCAAGCACGAGGAAGAAGGGCGGAAACAAATCCGTTATACATGAATCCTTATCCCGCCCGAGCATCGAGAAAACCTCGACCCAGCTCGAGGTGAACACCATCGGAGACAGTTTGTGCTGGATGACACCGGTGTTCAACTTCCTGACAAAAGGAGAACTCCCTCCAGACCGAACAGAAGCGGCCGTGACCAAACGACGAGCGTGCTCCTACATGGTGCTCGAGCACAAACTATATCGCAGGGGATTTTCCATTCCCCTCTTGAAGTGCATCGACGAATCCACAGTCCCCGAGGTATTATGGGAAATACACGAAGGGATTAACGCCCAGCACATGGGCGGAAACTCCCTAGCAAGGAAGGCTCTACGAGCGGGGTACTACTGGTCGACAATGCAACAGGACGCCAAAGACCACATCAAGAGATGCGACAAGTGCCAGAAGCACGCCGACATGCATCACGCCCCCCTCACGAGCTGAGTATAATGTCATCCCCGTGGCCATTTGCCTGGTGGGGGATGGATATCCTTGGACCATTCGTACAAGGGACGTACCAAAACAAGTTCCTTATTGTGGTCGTGGATTACTTCACGAAATGGATAGAGGCCGAGGCCCTCGCAAAAATCACCTCACACAACATCCTCTGCTTCTACAAACGAAACGTCCTCGTCCGATTTGGAATCCCGACGGCGCTGGTCACAGACAACGGTAACCAATTCACCGATCAAGGCTTTCGAAGCTTCATCACCAAACCCAGGACCAAACAACATTTCACCTCAGTCGAGCATCCCCAAACCAACGGGAAAGCCGAGGCTGCTAACAGGGTCATCCTGCGAGGACTCAAACGCCGACTGGGCGAAGCAAAAAGGGGATGGGTCGAGGAACTACACAACGTCTTATGGGCTTATTGCACTACACCCCATTCGACGACGGGCGAGACCCCTTTTCGACTAACATACGGCACCGAGGCCGTCATCCCCGTAGAGATCAGGGAACCCTCCAGACGGACAAAGATGTCACTCGACGAGGAAATGAATGACGAAGCCCTTAGGGATGAACTCGACCTGGTCGAGGAAATTCGATCAGGGGAAGACCTGCGCGAGGCCACTTTGAAACAACGAGTAGCCTTGCATCACGATGACAAGGTCATTAGACGCGAGTTCTAGATCAGCATCCTAGTCTTACGAAGAAACCAAAAAGACTCCCACGAAGGGAAATTGGCCATAAACTGGGAAGGACCCTACCACATTTAAGGCGCCACAGGCACCAGGGCATATTATCTCGAGCAGTTAAACAGAGAATCATTACCACGACCCTGAAATGCTGCTAAGCTAAAACAGTACTATAGCTAAAGCCCTCAAACTACTGTGGGCTTTTGCCGTCGAACATCCACCCTTAGCCAATAAAGGGAAAAGTCTCGACCACGTAGGCGAGTCGAGGTACGAACCCAACCTACCACCGAGTGGCATACCATCGTTCACCCAATAAGCCTAACGATAATGCCCGGCAGGGACACCTCGATCGAGCTCCGCTGTCGAAGTACCCATATGGCAGAACACCCAGCTTGCGATGGGCAGTTCACACCGCGAGCGTAAGACCCCGATTTGGGTCATACGTCCGACATACGGGCTCCACTCTGCACAATCAACGCATTTCAAAGTGTGTCGAACCATTAAAGGGGTCGAAAGGATATCTCCGCTCAAGCACAAAACTTTATCAAAATATTCGTTACGAAAATAACAGTCGAGCATACGCCTAGATACGAGCAGATTATTGCAAAATAAACATTCATCGAAAAAAACATGCATGAAACAGATTAATGGTGAACCGACCAAGAAGGCCAGCGATGTTCAAAGTTACAACCCATGGCACGACGGCCAAAAGAAATCAAGAATGAACATGGGCATGCAGGCCCCAAAACAAGTAAAATAAAATTACGGGTGCGCAGACCCAAACAAAAACTAGGTGTTAAACATTCCCGGGTTTGCTGGCGTCTGCATCAGAAGAATCGGGAGGAGGCACGACCTGGCCGTCAATTATCTGAGACAAAAATCTGACTCCCTCGCTGTTCAAGCCCAGATTCAGCATGGATAGCTGACTCACCGCGGTCTCGAACCCGTTGACCAAGGCACCAACGCAATCCGACTCGAGGAGGTGGATGCGAGCAACCAAATCTGAGTGTGTATGCAAAGAGGCTATCTCCTCTGGCTCATCATCATCAGAAAGCATATCATCTTTTAGCTCCTCAATCTCCCTGGACAACCATTGGTTATCACTCTCCAGCCGTTCCTTGTCGAGCTGGAGGCAATCCCTCTCCTCAAAGGCCTTCTCAGCTCTCTCCTTCTCCCCCGACAGTAGGTCGGCCTGCTCACAAAACATCTCCTCGGACCGCTCGAGGGCCGCCTTCAACTTGCGAGATTTGGCAGCGAAAGCAGCCTTCTCCGATTCTACTTCCCAAACATGTTTCGTGGAATCCGATCCTTCCCCTGCAAGGACCACAACCATCTCAGCCATCTTCACCACACCGACCGTGCTAGCGGCGAGGTGTTTCCTCCGGCCTTCTTTGTCGAGTCGTTTAATGATGTCGGCCTCATCATCCGACACTGTCAGAGGAAACCCCTCGAAGAAATCCTTTTCTACAAAGCATGGAGGTAAGCCAAAAGCCTGGGCAGCGACGGGCTCATCATCAGTTTCCGCTCTGCTCTATGTCCGGCCCCTCTTCCTGCCAACCAACTCGGTCTGTTGCTCGGCATCAGGAGAACCCGAGGACCCACTGGATGCGTCTCTGCCTGAATCAGCCGGCGGGCCCATCCGCGTGGCCTGTTGTGGTCTCACCATTCTCTTGCTTATCTTTTTATCCTGGGTTAACTTCAACAACCTCTCTCGACGTTCCTCCATGTGACTTGCAAAAAGAGCGAACCTGGGTTAGCTACAAGCGTTTAAAGGCAGGTGAAAAGGAATAACAATAAGAGCAAAATCAAGAAACCTAGGAGATCTACGACCTACCCGTAGGATTGGCATTCAATGAGCGCCTTGGTATTGATAGGGCGCGCCTCGAACGTCAGGTAGCCATCCTCGTCAAGAATGTCGTCCCCTTCCCTCGTGACCCACCAAGCGGGGAAAAAGCCATCAACAAACTTGCAAAGGACAGCATAGGCCTCCTCATCCTTGGCACTCATACTCACCGCAGGGGTATGATAATGCCCGTTACCATGCTCATAATGACCCGAGAACCAATGAATAGGGAACTTGGAAATCCGCCCGACTGCGGGACTACCCTCAGCATCCAAAAGAGGCTCCCCGTCCCCGTCGACCACCACAGTTTTCGGCTCGAATAGGGAATCCAGGGCCGTTTGGGTGGCCGGCTGCAATACGTACCATTTATCTTTGAAATCCCTCACTAAGTCCATGTACATCCTAAATAGTCTCTTCGATTGCTTAAGGGATACCCAACTATGTTTGCCTCCTCGAGACTGACGTTGAAGATGAAAAATCCTGAAGAACAGGGGAATCGTCACCCCAATCCTCAGAAAATGGCAGGTTAGCTCGAACGCCCGGAGGAAGGCGATCGCGTTGGGGTGAAGCTGCGAGGGGGCCAGGTTCAGATGATTGAACACCCCGACCTAGAAGTCACTAAAAGGCAGCCTAAGACCAAGATCCCTGAATACAATTTCATATATAGGGAACGCATATTCAGTGAACTCCGAGCAGATACGGGCATCACTCGTCGGCCTCATTATTTTAAAATTCCTTTTAAATCCTTCCTGAGTACCGCCGTGCTCGACAACAGTATATGCTCTCCTGCTGCGATGGAAGTACGCTGAGCAATTCCCCGGGGCTCAGCACCCACCCAATCCAGCATGGGGTTATCGACGATGTCGACCAGGGTGACGTTCTCTTCTGTTGTACTTACTTCCTTGACGTTATTACATCTCGAGGACTCCGGATTATCGGCCATTTACCTGCAAGTACAGGAAACCGATGAATTCGACAGCAAATCCGCGTGCTCTCCATAAAGACGGAGAGAAGTAAACGCCGCTCAGATCGAAACTAAAGCCAAACGCTGACACCCCAGCGCCAACCATGCATCAATCATGGATGGCATGAGCGTAACATAGGCGCCCCGGGCAAAACTTGAATCACGCGACCAAGTTCATAATTTCGCTTACTCAACATAGAACACTGTGAAGAGACTACCCTACATACCACCTAAAGGATGAATGTCCCGGTCAATCTCATGACTTTACCGACCAAACACATGAGTATCACGGGCAATATCATGAATCATATGCCTAAAACATTGAGTGTCTCGAGCACAACCATGAATCAGGCGCCTAGCGCGCTTGAATCTACCGGGCATAACGTCCAAATACGAGTTTTTAGTATAAAAAATGTCATCAAATCTATCTACAACATAGGGAAGTAGGAAGAAGGGATACTTACTTGGAAGAAGAGGAGTGGAAACAACGGTGGTGGGAGTAATCAACAGCGAAAGGTGCAGCAGTCTCAACGGCCTTACGGGAACCAACGACTGTAAAAATAGAGAAAGCAGGAGGAGCATGAAGAGGAGAAACAGACAATGGGCCCAAGGATCCTATTTATAGAGATGACGTGGAATGTGAAACGTTGCACCGGAGAGCCACGAACATCCCCCGTCCTCGACACCTACCCACCTAGGAAATAATGACCCTATTTACTAGGGTGGCGTTGCAATTCCCAAGGACTATGCCACATGTCCGACAGACGCAACTCACACATCCCCGCGAGCGTTCCTCGAGCACGCCTCGAAAGGCAAAGCCCCGAGTCGGGCATGAGGTCCCCGCGGAAAGAGCAAACTGAGATCAAGTCATAACTCCTATGCCAAGAACAACGACTTGGGGGGGATCCTGTTCTGGACTAGGCCTACCTTAGCCCAAAACACCAGTAAAGGCCTAGATCCAAGCAGTTCCTCGAGCTATACTCGGAATCAGACTGCCCGAGCATACCCGCTACAGGCTACAGCGGTTATTCCCGTAGCTACCCGCAGCAAGCGGCGTCCCCGACCAAGGGTACTCTAACTCGAGCCTTGCTCGAGCATGCTCCCCGTAGGGCAGACTCAACCCCCTACAGATGCTGCGGAACCCTCAGAGCTCCGAGAAGACCGCATCTTCATTCCTCCTCATTCTTCGCAGAGCACCATCCAGGAAGGGGACCACGTTTGGGTCCTCACTACACACGTAGAACCTGGAAGTCCCTTTGTTGGGCCAGTTCTGGTTGGCCCAATAAAGGGACCTTGGCCCAGCGTTGGGGGCTATAAATACCCTCTGTTCCAAGAGGGTCAGGTATTCATTCATTACGCACCTACATACTTTTTGCCTGCCCATTCCGTCTCTCATTTTATCATCGGAGTGTCTTACATGTACCCCCCCTCCCATCTGATTCAAATCCAGTTCGAGCCAGCTGTGACGGTCCAATTCTGATCTGGTAAGATCAGTAAGCAACCCTATCTTTGGATGTAAACGGGACGGGCGTGGGTCATCGTATAACCATGATTAGCAATGTTGCAATGTATCTTAGAATTATTTTGGAGGGACTAAGATCATTTGTAAGGCAACTTAGACAGCGTCATCGAGGGACTATGATATCGTATTTTCTTATTTTTACTAAGATACCTCACATGCGTAATATGGCAATTTTGTATAAGGAAACCAAGTGGAATAACCCTAGGGGTGTTTGTGTGCAATTGTATCATTTTCATGCTTGTTTTTGTCTTGAATTAGGGTTTTCTAAGTATAGGTTTTAGTCTTTCCATACAAATCCTAATTACTAGCATGTTATATAAAAGTGATAAATTGCGAAATTTAAAGTTACTACGCTATTACAATATTTGTGGGGATTGCAAATTCATGAATGGGGATTGCAAGAATTTAAACCTAATTAGTCTATTACAACCATATTGAATTGATATGAATATACAAGGAATTGAATAAATACAAAGTATAAAAATGAACAAATGTACAAGGATGCAAAATATAGAGAAAATGAATTTTGTTTAGTTTTCATGAAAAAATATTTTATCTTAACCTAATTAAATAAAGAAAATAGTTAATTAAGTATGAATTTATTAAGAAAATATTTTAAATGAAAACCCTAATTCTATTAATTAATCAAAAGAAAATAAGTTTAAGAAAAATACTTTTTTGGTATTTTTTATCTTGAAAATATTTATAGTATTATAAAATATTTTTAGTCTTTTTTTTATATTAAAATAATGTATTTTAAATGGTGTGAAAAAAATAAATAAATAAAAAACATAATTTTAATTAAGTTTACAAGGTTTACTTAATACATAAATAAAGTATAATAAATAAAAAATATTTTTGTAGGAAAATAAAATAAATAAGTCAAAATATAAATATGTCATTTTATTGTATTTTATGATTTTTAGTATTTATAAAAATATATTTAAGAAAAGAAAAATGAAAAATAGATAAATAAATAAAATAAATTGGGTCAGGGGGTGCCAAGATCCTACAAGGGGGTTAGTCAGTAAAAAAACAAAGAAACAAGGCAAACCCAATAAAGGCCCGGACGCTCAAAAAAACAAGTCAGAAATGCCAAAAATGTATGAAAAATGTAAAAGGGTACCACTGGGGCTTGAACCCAGGTCCCATAGGTTACAGGCGTGTGCTTCTACCACTGGGGTGGCTATACATCCGTTAATACAAGTAAAACAATAAATATGTAAGGCAAAACGTGTCCTGAAGACTTCATCTTCAACCTCCAGCCAGACCATCTGTAACTTGCTTATTTCTCATCAAAAATGAAAACTGTAAACATGAAACTTGTAGAAAATTTTCTCACGATTCCAGAAATGTAAAGTATTAAAACTATAGATCAAAGATAAGCATGAATTTTAATGGCCCTAATATGAACCCTAAAAATTTCAGATATTTCAGTTTCAAAATTCTCTAAGCTCAAGTAAAATTAATGGAAACTATGGACATTGTTAGCTTTAGGGAAATGATATCTACATGTTTTATTCACAAATAAACTATTGATAATGCTTGTATGAAGAGTTCCAAGTTGAGAAAACTTACCTCAAAACTGGAAATCGTGTTTGGAGTTTGAGCTTGTTTCAAGTGATGGTGATGATCAGGTTAGCTTCCTTGAGGTCCTAGGAAGCTAATGCAATGGTTTGCTTGAGTTGAGAGTGGCTGAAATGACTTGGAGAAGTCCAACTGCAATGCTCTGTTTTTGGCTATGGAAGTTGATGAAGATGGAGTTACAGTTTGCAAACAGGGACAGGGATGGTCTGTATTTATTATGAGGAAGCTTTTGAAACAAAAAGGCCAAGAAACGCACGAGGGAAATGTGAGTTTGATGTTCAAGATCAGAAACTGTGCAACAATGGAGTTTTTAGGCAATCTCTGATTTGAAAGAGTTTTGGTGTGTTTCAGGGTGTTCAAGCTCGTCCTCTAGCTCACAAATAGTGACTTTATTTATAAGCAACAAGTTTGGAATGCTCTAGTTGATCAGAATTCAAAATCACAAGTTTATGCATAACATTTGATTTTTTGAGAAACCAAGTTTCAATGCTTTGTACTTGGTTCATAGAGTTGTTAACAACTTTAAACACAATCCTTCTGACTTTGTGGATGGAGTGTAATCAAGGAAAACAAGTTGGGAGCTCAAGAAGCTGAATTTGTGCATAAAGCTTGCTTTACAAGAATGAATATGTTACTTTCTCCCTAAAATGGCAAATTGATTTGGACAAAGCTTGAAACACTTGGATAAGGGCATAATCAGTTGTGTGAACCATTAATTATGGAGTGAAAAACAAGTTTGAGGTCTGCAAAGCAAGGATTATGCAGCCTAACATGGATTTGGTTCATGTGTTCATAAAAAATGACTTGTAATTCAAGTGACAAAACCCTAACTTCGTCTCTTTGATTCTCCCTCCTCAAGAATGATCTCAAGGAGTTCTTGGACATTTTTGAAAGCTTGAAATGTTATATACAACCCATATTTGAATTTATTTTGAATATTCCCCTTGGAACTATATGAAAAAGTTCCATGAAGTTAGGTCAAAATCCTGACTAAATTAGGGCAAAATTTCACTAAGTGTTTAGTTTCATGACCACATGTTCATAAAATTATAACTTGAGATCCAAGAATTTTTGGAAGGATTTGTGTAAATAAAAGTTGTATATTTCATGGAGATATACAAATTTCATGTTGGAAGTTTCTCTTGAATCATCTTGCATCATGGTGAAAATTTGGCTCAAAGTTATGAAAAAATATGAAATTTCCAACACTTAGAAAAATTTCTAAGTTTAGAAATTTTGAATTTTCAAAATTAAATCTTGAATTTTTGATTTATTGATGAATAAGTTTCATATTTTGACATTTTTTGATGAATTGTGATCCTTGGCACTCCAATTTGACCAAAAAGTCAAAGTTTGACCTTTTCAGTATACAGTTGACTTTTGATCAGTTGACTACAAAATTCATTTGTCAATCTAATGGACTTGCAATGTTTTGAACCATGTAATTAGGTCAAAATGATGCAATTGGATTTTTGAGATCATTCCTTAAACCAATTGACCATTTTCTAGGTCAAAAATCAGAAATTGCTCTTTCCCAATCAAAACCCTAATTTTGACCATTTTGCCTTTTTAGGGATTTGATCAAATTTCTTGAGGAATGGTGGTCCAAACTTGATAAAATGATACATACGAATTTAAAATATTGATGTGGATAAAAAATTATGAAGTTTGACTGTAAATTGGCCATAGTTGACTTTTTCCCAAATACAACTGATTTTTAGGTCAACTGCTCAATTGACTGAGTAAAAATGTGATTCAAGGCTTGAAACTTGGCATGATTAATCTTGGGGGTCCATGATGATCCATGAAAGTCACATGCGACATTGGAAGTTCAAAAATCCTTGTGCAAACTCAAACCCTAATTTTGGTCATCAGTGTTTCAGGAGATGTCTTGAGCTGATCAAGCCCTAGTGCAGTCTTAAGCCCAAGGAGATATTGTGAACAAATTCTTGATAAGCGGCAGGGAAAATTTTGGGGTACAACATCTTCCCTTGTTCAATATTCTTAATCCTGAAGAGTTAGATTGTCATGTTTTTCCATTCGTGACTCGAAGGTGGAAGACGATTGGACACTAGAGTGCCCAGAAATTTGCACTCATTGATGTGATGGTAGAGGGAATGGGCTTAAAGATGCCATTTGGAGAGGTAATAGAAATTTGTTGGAGATGGGCTTGTATATGACATCCAAGAGTGATTGTTGAATTGTAATTTGTAAGCTGACATAATGAGTATCAGAATGGCGTCCGTGTCTGGAGCGTATCTGTACTGTATCTTGAAAATTGCATTTGAATGAGTATCAGGATGGCATCTGTGTCTGGAGTGTATCTATATTGTATCTGAAGGAGACTTTGAATGAGTATCATAATGGCATCCGCGTCTAGAGCGTATATGAACTGTAAATGAGTTTCAGGATGGCATCCGTGTCTAGAGTGTATCTGAACTATATCTGGAAGCTAATTTTGAATGAGTATCAGGATGGCATCCGTGTCTGGAGCGTATCTGTACTGTATCCGGAAGCTGATTTTGAATGAGTATCAGAATGGCATCCGTGTCTAGAGCGTATCTGTATTGTATCTGGAAGTTGAAAAATGAATGAGCATCAGAATGGCATTCGTGTCTGGAGCGTATCTGAACTGTATCTGAGAAGTTGAGATCTGAATGAGTATCAGGATGGCATCAATGTCTTAGAGCATATCTGAGCTGTATCTGAAAACTTTGAACAATGTCAATGGTAGCTGTTAACCTTATCCTGAAAAGGGTAAAATGTTAGCAAAAATGCAAAGTCATGTTGTATGAAATGCATGGTATAATACATTTGTGTTATCAATGTTTATGATATATGGATGCAATGTATGCGTATGCAAGCTAATATGCCACACTGTTGTTGGATTGGGGAAAATAAATCCCTGACTGATGCTGAGGATATGGAGTATAAGTCTTCATGTTGTGAAGTCTAAGTGTTATTGAATTTCTGCTTGGAGAAATAAAATCTGTTATAAGGGAGATGCCGTGTACTGCTAGTAAAATCCTATTGGGGAATCCTGAGAATTTTGACGACTTCTACTAGGGATTGATAACTAGAAGCTCTGTTTCGCTGGGGATTAAACTGCACACTGTGGGGGATTATGGAAATAGCATAGAGAGATTTCCCTACCTCTTAAAGCCATCAATGATTGTCTTTCTATTTTGCTTATTTATAAACAGTAATTATATTCAAATGCATATGTTCAAAAATGAATCATTGGACGTTTTTGTAAACAAAACATAAAAGAAAAAAATAGATAGTTTTGCACTTTCAAAGGGATATCTTTGTATTGACTTTGAGTAAGTATTTTTTGTACAATGAGACAAATATTCTAGTAAGAGAATATTGTCGTAAAAAATGAAAATTTTGATACAAAGATAGATATGTGCAATAATCTCATGGGGGTTCCATTCTGCTATAACATTTGTATCTCCAAGCATCTTGTCTATTTGTTGCCTCATTCAAAGATGATTGAATTGATCAGAACCTCTGAGTTTGTTAGTTGAAGCCAAAGGTTGTCCTTAAGGTGATCCAACGGGACATAGTCATACGCTTTAATTCCCTAACTTTTGCCTGGACCGCCCTTTTGGGTTTTCAGTCCACCGGGAAACCCTTTTTTTGCCCAAGTCGCCCTTTCGAGTTTTCAACTTTCCGGGTGTACAAATTTTTTTGTTTTATCCCTAATTTTTGCCCGAACCTTTTTGGTTCACCGGGATGCCCTTGTTTTTCCTAGGTGTGTCAACCTAGCGGGTCTCTTATGCATAATATCTTTTGACTATGTCTGTGTTTGCAGGGTGCGGCAGGTCTTCACCATCCATGGTGGTCAAGATCATTGCTCCACCAGAGAAAATGTTTTTGATTACAAATGGTCCTTCGTATGTAGGAGTCCATTTTCCCCTGGGATCACCTTGCGGCAGTATGATACGTTTGATCACCAGATCCCCAACTTGATACACTTGGCGTCTGACCTTTTTGTTGAAAGCCTTGATCATCCGTTTTTGATACATTTGACCATGATAGACAGCAGTAAGTCTTTTCTCATCAATCAAGTTTAGTTGATCAAGTCGAGTCTGGATCCAATCGTCTTCATTCAGCCCTACATCCTTCATAATTCTCAGAGAGGGGATCTGGACCTCAATAGGAAAGACAACTTCCATGCCGTAAACCAAAGAGTAGGGTGTTGCCCTGGTTGATGTACGAGCTGTGGTACGATACCCGTGGATAGCGAATGGTAGCATCTCATGCTAGTCTTTGTATTTGACTGTCATTTTCTATATGATCTTTTTAATGTTCTTATTCCCGGCTTTGACAGCACCATTCATCTTTGGCCGGTAAGGGGAAGAATTGTGATGCTGAATCTTGAATTGCTCGCACAAGGCAGTGATCATAGTATTGTTCAAGTTTGTACCATTGTCTGTAATGATCCTCTCTAGGATACCGTACCGACAAATGAGATTTTGTTTAATGAACTGGGCTACAACATTCTTGGTGATGAAAGCGAAAGAAGCTGCCTCCACCCACTTGGTAATATATTCAATGGCCACTAGGATGAAGTGGTGTCCATCGGAGGCTGTTGGCTTGATTTCCCCAATCATATCAATCCCCCACATAACAAAGGGCCAAGGAGCCGTCAAAACATTCAGAGGAACCGGAGGTACGTGCACCTTGTCATCATAAATCTGACACTTATGGCAGGTTCAAGAGTGTTGATAGTAATCTGCTTCCATGGTAGACCAGTAATAGCCTGACCGTAGGATTTTCTTTTCCATTGTATGCCCACTCGAATAGGTGCCAAAAGTGCCTTCATGTAACTCAGCCATGATTCTTTCAGCTTCAACCTTGTCTATGCACCAAAGTAATACGGAGTCATGGTTGCGTTTGTAAAGAATGCCATTACTAAGGAAGAATTTAGCAGAGAATCTCCTTAAGAACTTCTTATCATTTACTGAAGCTCCTTCTGGATATTCTTGAGCCTCGAGATACCTCTTGACTTTGTGAAACCAAGGCTGGTCTACCACTTCTCCAGTATTAATCTCGTGACAGTGTGCTGGTTCATCCATTCGTTCAATGGTGATCTGGGGAGCCTCGTTATCCCAGTTAAGTTTAAACATAGATGACATTGTGGCTAGTGTGTCTTATAGCTGATTTTCTTCTTGCAGGAAATGCTCAAAGGTAATCTTCTCAAAATGTGAGAGCAATGTCAAAACATGTTCTTTGTAAGGGATAAGCTTGGTGTCGCATTCCCCTTTGATCTGGCTGATAACCAAAGCTGAATCTCCGGATACATTCAATGATTTGATCCCCAAGTCTATGGCATCTTTGAGACCAAAGATGCACGCTTCGTATTCTGCCATGTTATTTGTACAATTGAAGTAGAGTCTTGCAGTAAATGGAGTATGACAGGAGATATGAGTACTGCACCAATATCATTTCCAAGTGAGTTAGATGCCCCATCAAAAATCAGGGTCCATCGGGATCCTTGTTCAGGTCCGTCATATGGCCTGAATTCTTTACAGTTGTTTACCATCATGATGTCTTCATCCGGGAATTCGAACTTTATGGACTGGTAGTCTTCCACAGCTTGGTGAGCAAGGTGATCATCTAGTACACTTCCCTTTATAGCTTTCTGGGTAGTATATTGTATGTCATATTCTATTAGGATCATCTGCCATCTCGCTATTCTCCTAGAGAGAGCAGGTTTCTCGAAGATGTATTTTATTGGATCCATTTTAGATATCAACAAGGTAGTATGGGTTAGCATATACTGTCTTAGCCGACGAGTAGCCCATGCCAGAGAGCAACAAGTTTTCTCGAGCAGTGAATATCTTTTTTCACAGTCGGTAAACTTTTTGCTTAGGTAATAAATGGCGTGCTCTTTTCGGCCAGACTCGTCATGCTGCCCCAGCACACACCCCATTAAATTTTCCAAAATAGTCAGATACATGATCAATGGTCTTCCCTCAACTGGTGGCATTAAAACAAGAGGCTCTTGCAAATACTCTTTGATTTTGTCAAAAGAAATTTGGCACTCATCATTCCATTTGACCACCTAATCTTTCTTCAATAGTTTGAAGATTGGTTCACAAGTAGCTGTCAGGTGAGAAATGAATCTGGCACTGTAGTTCAAGCGTCCCAAGAATCCTCTGACTTCCTTCTCAGTACAAGGAGCAAGCATCTCTTGTATTGCTTTCACCTTGGCAGGATCTACTTCAATACCCTTATTGATGATAACAAAGCCTAGGAGCTTACCAGACCTTACCCCAAATGTGCATTTGTTTGGGTTTAACCTCAGCTTGTACTTTTTTAATCTCTCGAATAGTTTCTGTAAATGATCAAGATGCTCTTCTTCTGTTTGAGATATAGCTATCATGTCGTCCATATAGACCTTTATTTCGTGATGTATCATGTCGTGAAATAGAGCTACCATGGAATATTGATAGGTTGCCCCAACATTCTTCAGTCCGAACGACATCACCTTGTAGCAAAATATGCCCCATATGTGACAAAGGTTGTCTTCTCCATGTCCTCAGGCGCCATTTTGATTTGGTTGTAACCTGAGAAACCGTCCATGAAGGAAAACACTTTGTGCTGTGCAGTATTGTCAACTAGGATGTCAATATGGGGAAGTGGGAAATCATCCTTAGGGCTTGCCCTATTCAAATCTCTGTAGTCCACGCACATTCGTACCTTTCCGTCTTTTTTGGGCACATAACGACATTGGCAACCCATTATGGATAGGAGGTGACAGCCAATAATCCATCATTGAATTGTTTCATGACTTATGCTTTAATATTTTCTGACATATGGTCGCATTCGACGGACCTTTTGTTTTACCAGTGGGTAATCCTCTTTTATAGGTAGACGATGTACCACAATATCTGCATCAAGTCCTAGAATATCTTCATACGACCAGGCAAAGACCTCAACATACTAATGTAACAACTGAATCAACCACTCCTTGACACCGGGTTCCAGATTGGCACCTACCTTGACTTCTCTTTTATCTTCTTCAGTACCTAGGTTGATTATATCCACGGGTTCCTCGTGGGGATGAATGGTTCTCTTTTCTTGTTGTAGTAATCTGGCAAGTTCCCCTAGTACTTCACAATTTTCCTCACCTTCGTCTTCGGCTTGGTAGATTAAATTTTCAGAGTCACAGAAGCCCATAGCTGAACCGTTATCCATGGGATCCCGAATGGATGTAAACCTGCATTGTGAGTGTGAGTGTGTGTAAGGGTATAACTATCTTTGAAAGAAATGAAAAATGTAAAAGAGAAAAACAATGAGCACAAAGTTTGTATGCAAAACGTCCATGATTCATTGATGTCATATGGAAATGAGATAATAACCCTTACAAATGGACCGTTGTGCCTCGGGTAAGACACAAGGTTTTAAGAGTTTGAATTGTTTTAATATTACATATCAAAATGTAAAGACAAATTACTGTGGGATAAAAGTGATAAGGAATAAATATCTAGCCTCCCAGTTGCTGAGCCCTCCACTGACAATTGGGAAGATCCAATCCTCCAGGTTGTAGCCATCTTCATCATCCTCTACCGCGTTGACTTCACGGTTGCTGATCTTCAGGGGTGGTCCTCCAGCATGAGCGCGACGTACAGTCTTCTGGGCAGCTGAAGTGAATCCTAGGCCAAACTTCTCAGACTTGTATGGGATATCTGGGAGTTGTCCCCAAATAGTGCACCCACCTTCTTCTATTACTGCTTTTGCATCCTTCAAATATGACATCTTGAGTGGAGGCCTTGTGATCTTGGGAACAACCCTGGTTACTGCCATATCTTGCGGGACTTCCTCAAAGTGTTGGAATGGAGTTTCAATAAATTCACCATCTAACTCCACATATCTAAAGGAATTGAGATGGCTGATCATATGCTTTTCTTCTCCATGAATGATGATAATATTCCCTTGAATCAGATACTTCAGCATTTGGTGTAACATAGAAGTAACAACACCAACATTGTGAATCCATGGTCGTCCTAGCAAGCAGGAGTATGAAGGACAAATATTCATTACATAAAAAGTTGAATAAAATGTTTGGGTTCCAACCTTTGTGGGGATATCCACTTCCCCATGCACCATTCTTTTTGAGCCGTCAAAAGCCCTCACTACTATATTGCTTGGTTTCAATGTCAATCCCTCGCAGTCATGCCTATCAAGATCCTTTTTTGGAAATACATTCAGAGATGATCTGGTGTCCACCAAAACATGAGCCAAGGTTGTGCCCCTACATTCCACTGAGACATGCAATGCCTCATTATGCTTCCTTCCTCTTGGCGTTAAATCAACATCTGAAAAACCTAGACCATTATCTACAGTCAAGCTGGATACACAGTCTTGGAACTGGTCGACAGATGTTTCTTGGGGTACATGAGCAGTTTTCAGAAATTTTACCAAGGCCTTTGCATGCGCCTCAGAACATAGTAGTAAAGCCAGCATGGAAATTTTGGGTGGAGTTTGCCTCAGTTGTTCAACTACATCGTAGTCGCTTCTTTTTATGATCTTTACAATTTCCTCTATCTCTTTCCGGGAGATCTCACGGATAGCCAATGATTGTGCCTTCGTCCGGACAGGCTCAATCATAATACTTTTAGCTTGAGTCTCGATTAACTCAGTAGCAGGAATGTCAGTAGGAGTGATAACAGGGGTTGTATGAGCTTTTTCAGTTAGAGTATTAGCAGAGATGATTGTAGGACTGGAAATAACCTTTGGAGGAGTAACAACAACATGAATGATTACGGGTCCAAAAACTACTTTTGGAGGAGCAATTTCTGGAGAGAATATCCTTCCGCTTAGGGTAATCTTGCTAGTCCCTGCAATATTACTGATATTGGAGTCATCCTTCTCAGAACTTGAATCTTCGGCAGCTGGCCAATCTTGCTTGATATTGTGGTAGTAGACGTCCCCTCCATAATTCCATGGTACGGTTTTGTGTGACAAATACGAGACTGGTCCAGGCATTGTAATTATCAAAGGAGCTATTTTTGGAACTGATGTAATTCTAACAGATCTTTTGGTGGAGACCCTGGAAGAATTGTAGGAAATAGTCACAATGGAAACGTCATTATAATAAACATGTGGAACAAAAGTCTTTTCGAACAAAATCTCTTTGTTATCTATTAGGCACTGAACGCCTGATTTCAACAAAGGATAGCTGGTTGGTGAGGACCAACATAAATGACAGCTTTCATCACAGCCCGGGAAAACACTGGCATTCAATAAGTTCTTTTTGATAGTTAGGAGTGGGGTCATAAGTTCATCAACTGAAGTAACAAACACATCCTCTTCAATGGCGTTGGCATTATGGTCGTTGTTGTACCCCAAATTTTGACCTAAGATACCATCTCCCATCTGCATCATTACATCGCAAGTGTTTTGACCTATTTTTATCAATTTTCAAAGCATAATTAAAATTCATAACTTTTTCAAGTCAAGAGCTGTTTATTTTTTGAACGCTAAATTTATTAATTGATCAATGCTAAAACAATGTTTATTAATTATTTATTATCTTAAATTTAAATAATTGGAATTTATTTTCAGTTATTATATAATTTAAAGATTTATAAATAATAAAGTAAATATTTGAAAAGAAGTTTATTAATTGATCAGACGATGTTTATTAATTATTTATTATCTTAAATTTAAATAATTGGAATTTATTTTCAGTTATTATATAATTTAAAGATTTATAAATAATAAAATAAATATTTGAAAAGAGTTTATTAATTGATCAACAATGTTTATCTAATTATTTATTATTCTAAGTTTAAATAGTTGAAATTTTATTTTCAGTTATTATAATTTGGAAGAATTATAAATAATGAAGTAAATGATTGAAAAGAAGTTAATTGATCAATGATGTTTATTTAATTATTTATCATTCTAAATTTAAATAATTGAAATTGATTTTCAGTTATTATATAATTTAAAGAATTATAAATGATAAAATAAATAATTGGAAAGAAGAAAAGAATTAACTGAAATAATAGAATTTTATTCATCTTTATTCTAATTATTACAATTGTTGTTTAAATACTGTATTATGTACAAAGTATTTACAATGACAATCACATAAAAAGTTTAAAGTAAAATAAAAACTATTTTTCTAAGATTCTAAATCTTCATCTTCTATCCAATGCTTCTTTGATTGCTCATTTGATTTTACCTGCAAAAATTAAAAGAAAAAAAAGTCAGAAATGAATATATAATTAAAAGAAGAAAATTAGTTTAGCGTTCATCATTAAAAGCAAACGGCTGGAATCAGTTTTTACCCTCTTTGCAAATCACGGGATTTCTCCCGGTTCACAAAAAGGGATGAATTTTTATTGATAAAAATGAATGCACAAGTTAAAATATGCACAAATTCATTTTTTTGTCAAAATTGCACATTTTAATTGAAAACTGCATAATTCAAAATCCAATGCATATTTCAAAAGCAAAACAGCATATGCATAGTCAAGTTCTAAATTGTCAAAGCCAAAGTGCAACGTTAACTGCCAAAGATGTGGGAAGAGGCCAAAAACATAAGGCTCCCATGCTGTACATGTAATTGACAAAGAGGAAGTGTGCAAATCAAACTATGCAAGAAAATATTTCTATTTTACATCATTTTCCAGCTTTCACTTTTTCAGAACTTAAAAGTACATACATCATTTTAATGTCAACTGTACTAGAGAGAGAGAAGAGAGGGAGAGTGTTGGGTTTTACAGGTTTTGGCCTTAGGCAGGAAATGGATACAAAACAAACAGCAGTAACACATTCAAGAAATGGGAAGCATAGAAAAAGGATAGAGAAAAACTGATGTAGCAGTAGAGATGGCAGAATATCAAAGAAAAATAGTAAAAGTATTTCAAAACCTGTAACATAAACCTCAAGTGAACCAACTGTTATAATAACAAAAAACCCCTTCAAAACATAGAGAGAGTTCAACCTGTCTTCAAGCCTTCAAAACCCAAAAAATTGTCAAACAAAATAGAAAAATCAATTCTCAAAGTACCAAAAACAAACCTCAAGAACCTACTGTATCAAGACCAAAACCAGTAGCCATGGCCTAAAAGAATCAAAAAACACCAAACTGTCCAGCCTAACCAGAAAACCAGAATAACCATTTCAAAACCTTATGGCCTAAAACCATAAAACCTGTGAACCTTGTTAAGGCCATAACCTGCATAAAACCAGAAAACACAAAAACTGTACCGTCCTAAAAAACTAGCAAACACAACCTACTGTCCTGCATAAACCAGCCATATACGCCCAACCTGCCTGAAGCCTCACAACATAAACCATGAAACCAAAACCATAACTTGTTCAACCTATTTCCAGGCCTAAAACCCTCATACCAACCAACGTCCAAGGCCAAAATTCATGCCAACCATACACGCCCAAAAGGCCAAAAATCAGAATACTCCATCATAGGCCAGTAAAAATAAAGGTAACTCAGAAACATATTCAGCACTGCAAAGAAGAAGAGAAGAAAAGTGTTCGAAGGCAACCAAACCCAAGCATACAGAAGCAAAGCAAAAGGAGGAAGAAGGAAAGCTAATCAAAACAGAAATGTTCCAACAATAGCGTGTAAAGGCAACAGAAGTGAGGAATAGGCAACAAAGGAAGTAGACGAAGGCAACTCATTCAAGTATCCAAACGAAGGCAACTGAAACACAGCAAGCAGGCAAGAAGAGGAAAAAGACAAACCAGGATACCAAGCAAAGCTCACAGCGTCACTGTCTACCTCGCGCCTTGGCCTCCTACGCGTACCCCCAACCTCCCTTCCTCCGTCTCCAGGTAACGATTTCTCCCTCTCTTACTTTCAAATACCTCAAATAACCATTAACAAATTCGAAGTCAGAATCAAATGGACACAAAATCATAACATGAAATAGTGGAAACCTTAACGAAGTAAAAAATAATTTGGTACCTTGAGTCTGTCGCCCTAACACTTTGATTGGAGGGAAGAAGAAGGTGGAGGATGCTGGTGGCCATGGGCAAGGGAGTTCAGGCGAGGGCATGAGAGAAGATGAGGATGAATCAAGAACGAGACGAAGTGAACGATGAACAAGCAAGCGGCGCCTCTGTCAAAACCTTAACCCTAATCTAATTCAACCAAACTAAACACATTTGTTAACCTAAGCAAATTGTGAATGGACCTGACCTGCTTCCTGCCTAAGCCCAACGAATTTCTTATACACCCCCTGTTTCTGTTTTTTTGATTGGGCCCTCTCAAAACCTTTTAGCCCATGTGATTCATTTATGTTTACCCCCCTTTGGTTCTTGATATGCCTCTTTCCATTTTATTTCTTTAGCCCTCTTTAGAATTTTTTTATTAATTTAGTTTAATTATAACTTAGTCAAATAGAGATAATTTAATTAAAACAAATTCTAAATAATTGGATCTTTTTTTATTAAGTTTAGCTTTAGGTTTAATTTAGTAATTTTTAGTATCCATTTTTTAATTAGACTTAAGTTAGTAGCTTTTAAGTTTTAATTTAGTTTAAAATTATTTAATAATTCTTAAATAATACTTTATATTAATACTAAAAAACATATAAAAATAGAAGAAAAAAAATAAAAACTTAAAAAAGGCATTTTATTTTCTTTAATTATTTCCCTCGCTTTAGTTTATATTAATACAAAAAGGATATAAAAAAAATAGAATTTAAGAGTTAAAACATTTTATTTTCCTTAATTAATTCTCTTGCGTTATACCTATTAAATAAAAAATAAAAAATGTATGTTCACACCATTTAATCTGTTTATTTAATCATTGTTGTAGTTATATATAACTTAATCATTATCTGCATAATTTTCTGTTTAATTATTTTATATCTACATGGTTATTCTGTTTACTTCTAAATCCAAGAGAAAAATGATTAAACTGGTTGACTTCATGTCCTCAAGTCCAATCACGCGAACATTTGCATTTCATTAAAACTTAAGACAATTTTTCCCAAATATCCAATCTTTTCAAAACTTATACCTTTTAAGCCAAAACTTCGACATTAGGTCGTCGTACCCTCAAAAACCCGTTCGTACCCCTTTTCGGCCAAAACAATTTATTTTTAATCAAACGAAAAATTTTAATAAACAGATATTTCAAAAGGTTCCTATAGAGTACTATAGATACATTGGGTGCTAATACCTTCCCACTGTATAACCAACCCCCGAACCATAGATCTCTTTTCAAAAACGCCTTGTATTTTATTACTTTTAAAAGTATTATTTTGCATTGCATACTTTAGGGTTTTATTTCGCTCTTTTCCCTTTTCCCTTGGAAATAATAAAGCGCGGTGGCGACTCTTGCTTTTATGAGACGAATTAATCAATAATTCGATCTCCGATTTACCCCGCTACATTTTTTATCGCTACAGAATTGGCGACTCTGCTGGGGAAAGATTGACCTCTTGCTGGTCCATCCCTAAGTGGGTTAAGCCTAGTTTGTTTTATCTATTTTATTATGATTTGATTTGTTTGATTGTGTGTTTAAATTGGGGTTGTTTGGGTTTTTTTCAAAGGATGAATCCTATACCCGGATTAAGTTACACTTAAGAATAGGACAAGCGGTACAATCATGTTAACTTTGAGGGAGTAATCCTGAAGAAGGAGGCATGAGATCCCCCACTCAATGGAAGGCCCTCTTGAACTTAATATTTGTTTACCGAGTAATCGGGAAGACATTATTATTTTCGACCTAGGAGCCAGAGAAATTGAGAATCGTAGAACCCTAACCCATCTTGGCCTTTTAGGTGTAGTGCGGAGACTATAACGGAGTAATTCGGAAGTAGTTGTTACGCGATGCTACGCTCGGATGAGTTTCTCTTGAGAATATTGATAATTATTGAGTAATCAAGACGTTGGCAATATCCGGAGGAGGAATGTAGACTCTGGGAACTCTTAGAACCTTGTCTTACAGGTGTGATTGAACCGTTAGTACATACCTTTGGGTGGGCTTTACCTTCGACTCCATGCCGAAACGTTGAACCTTTGAACCCCATGTTTGTGAACTTGTGTGTAACTGTTGCATTATCATTCATTCATGCATCCATCAACATTTTTGTAAAAAACTTGTTTTTCAAGGAACTTAGGAATGATTTTTACAGACATCTCAGGTACTATTAGTATGGAATTTGGAAGGAGAAACACTCGAAGTTTTAGTTTTAAGGAGCCCGAGATTGAAGAACTGAAGAGTTTAATTCCTAAGATCAAGAACCCGACGGATTTTCAGAGAAAGTATGGGTCCATTATACCTCTCATGAAGCGCAAGATGAAGGAAGGCATTCTTAATACGTTGGTCCAATTCTATGATCCTTTGTACCGATGTTTCACCTTTCCGGATTACCAGTTGATGCCCACCTTAGAGGAATACTCCTACATACTTGGTTTGCCGATCATCGACTGTGTTCCTTTTTTTGGATTAGAAGAGGAACCCAAATCTCACGAGATAGCGACCATCACCCACTTGAAGAAGTCAGAGATAGAGGAGAACATGACTACAAAAGGGGGAATCCGAGGTTTGTCTGCGCAGTTTTTGTTGAGGAAAGCTCGTCATTTCGCTGAGATAAAAGATACTATTTCCTTTGAAGACGTCTTTGCTTTACTCGCTTATGGTCTATTCTTGTTCCCTAACGTTGATAAGTTTGTGGATATCAACGCCATCCGAATTTTCTTGATTGGAAATCCGGTCCCTACGCTGCTCGGAGATACCTACTACTCCATCCATCTTCGGAACTCTTATCAAGGAGGGATGATTATTTGTTATGCATCGTTGCTGTATCAGTGGTATGTTTCTCATCTACCTAGGTCTGATGTTTTCTGGGATCTCGAGAAGAAGCCGCGATGGGCGCCAAAAATTATGGCTCTCACTCATTTCGACATTGATTGGTATAATCGAGTTTACTATGACGTGAAGATCATCGATAGCTGTGGTGCTTTTCCTAACGTGCCTCTTCTTGGTACAAAAGGTGGAATTAACTATAACCCTGTTCTCGCGTGCCGTCAGTTTGGGTACCCGATGAGGGACAAGCCAAACAACATCCATGTGAGTGGTTTCTTTCTACAAGAAGGACAAGATCATCGGGCAGCTAAGAGGGAGATCGAAGGAGCTTGGCGCCACATCCATAGGAAAGGGAGAGACATGTTAGGGCATAGGGGTGCCGTTTCTTTGGAGCCTTATCTACAATGGGTCCGTGCTAGGGCTTGTGCTCTCAAGATGCCCTATAAACCTGAGAAACCTTTATTCCCTACTGTTGCATCCTCATCTGTTGATATCCCTATTGAGAATATGAGAGAATACCAAGGAAATCTGGCTAGGATGAAGTCCGAGAGAGATGCTTGGAAAGAAAAGTATATTATGTCTGAATATGAGAATCGGGTCCTGGCTTGACAGCTAAAGGAAAAGGAGGATTTGCTATTTATTCAAGACGACTGGTTCATTGATCATGATGAGAAACTTCGTCAAAAGGATGCTTTACTGAAGAAGTATGCTAGTGAAAGGAAGAGAAAGAAGGAAGGTTCGGTAAGCGTTGCTCTTGTTCCTAATCCGCAGAAGGAAATCATTGATCGACTGGTAGCTGAGAAGAAAGAGATGGAAGACTTTTATGAAGAGAAGATCAGGAAGCTCCGGTTACAGCTGCCATTTGGTCCTTCATCTGATGATTCTGAGTGATCTTTAGTTTTTAGTTTTATTTTGCTGATGTCATTTTGTAAAACTCTGTAAAAGGGCTTCATGTTCCAAAGTTGTAATTTACTTCTTTTATTATGGGCTTCATGTTCCAAGGTTGTAATTGACTGCTTTATTATGGGCTTCATGTTCCAAAGTTTTAGTTTACTGCTTTATTATTGGGTTGTTATCCCAAAGTTGTAATTTATTGTTTTGTTGTTCCAAATTTGTAAGTTGTAATTTACCGCTTTTGATTAATGGATGAGTTTTTGTTGTTCCAAATTCCTTTACCATTGATGTGTGCAAAATTATTGAAGTTCCATAAAAAACTATTAAAATGAATCATCATTTGCATCACACATAATGCATCATTCAACATTCCACTTCACATGTTTTCTAGAGTCTTATCCTTGTTTCTTTTTCCACTCCAAAGGTTGTCAAGCTGTCTCATCGATACGATACTCGAGCCAATCGTCAGAGGAAGATGGAAGATCTGGAACAGGAAAACCACGAGCTTCGTGAAGAGGTCGCTACCCTTCGCGTCGGTATGGAAAAGTTAACTGCGCTAGTGGAAAGTTTGATGGCTGCTCAGAATCAGCCATCGACTACAGCTGCTGAGATTCAGACTCCAACTACTGTGGTTTCCGAGATTGTCACCGTTCCAACATCCGTGACTCAAATCAACTCTCCGCTTCAACATCAGATGCCAAAAGGTTTTCCGTGGGGAATGCCTTACAACTTTGTGCCAGAGGGGTATCAGCCTGTCGTACAGCCTTTGTTTCAACCTACTTTGTCTCTTCCTCAACCAGAGACAACTGCCATGCCGCCAGTAATCCCGTCTGTAACACCTTTCCCGCAACCGGTGATGACAACTGTCGCTCCTGTGGTTCACACCGTGCCATACTTGAACGAACCTACTTATCCTGCCGAGCCTGCTGAAAGTTTGGGTCTTTTTGATAGAATGGAAGAATTTCAAGACCAATTCCAAGAAATGCAGAGGGAGCTCAGAGCGTTAAAGGGGAAGGATTTGTTTGGAAAGAACACGCATGACCTTTGTTTAGTTCCGAATGTCAAGATTCCAGCAAAATTCAAAGTGCCAGACTTTGAAAGATATAAGAGTGATTCGTGTCCTCGGAGCCACTTGACTATGTACGTGATAAAGATGTCTACGTATTCTGATGATCATGACTTGTTGATTCACTATTTTCAGGACAGTTTGACGGGTGCTGCTCTAAAGTGGTATATGGGTTTAGACAGTATTCGGATCCGCAACTTCAACGATCTTAGCGAAGCTTTTGTCCACCAGTATAAGTACAACGTTGACATGGCGCCGGACAGGGATCAACTCCGGGCGATGTCCCAGAGAGACAGAGAATCTTTTAAGGAATACGCCCAGTGGTGGCGTGAAATTGCTGCTCAAATCTATCCACCTCTTGAGGAGAAAGAGATGACGAAGACATTTTTGAAGACTTTAGGTTCCTTTTACTATGAAAGAATGATTGCCAACGCACCCAGTGACTTCACCGAAATGGTAAGCATGGGCATGCGGTTGGAGGAAGGGATTCGTGAAGGGCGTTTGGTTAAAGAAGGAAGTCTGTCTAGCAGTACTAAGAAGTTTGGAAGTGTTTTCTCGAAAAGAAAAGAGCAGGATGTCAGCGTGATCTTCCCAGGGAGACCGAGGAGAGGTTACTCACACGTTGCGGCAGTCACTCCGGCTGTCCTCCCAGCTTTGATGACCCCAGCTCATCAAACCCCACCAACTCAACAACGGCCATTTCAGCAGCAGCCTCGACAACAGGCTTATCCATTCAACAATCAGAACCGTTCACCAAGGAAGCCGCAATTCGATGCCATTCCTATGACTTATACTGAATTGTTCCCTGCTCTTATCAGAAAGAACCTCATAACGACAAAGCCTCCTCCTATCGCACCAAATAGTACTTCTCCGTGGTACAAGGCGGATCAGTTTTGTGAGTATCATCAAGGGTCGCCGGGGCACAACCTTGAAAATTGTTTTGCTCTAAAGGCGGACGTGCAGAGGTTAATTAAGAATGGTATCTTGTCTTTCAAGGATGTTAATCCAAATGTTAGAGATAATCCTTTGCCTCGACATGGGGCAGCATCAGTGAATATGGTGGAAGGTTGTCCGGGAAAGTTTCGAGTTTTTCAAGTTGAGCACATAAGAGAGTCGTTGATCAGGTTACATCAGAGCTTAAGAAGACTTGCCTTTGTTAGGCATCAACATGATTATGATGTTTGTGAATTTTGTTCAAGAGAGGTTGATTGCCCTATTGTGAAGGAGGATATTCAAAAGTTGTTAGACCAGAGGGTTATCACTATTACATATGACAGAAATCCGGAGGATGAAGTGAATGTTATAATACCACAATTCAATTTGCCTGAATCAATTGAGATCGTTTACGACAGTCAGACTGCACCTGTTGCTCCTTTGATCATTTATCCACCTGGTCCTGTGCCTTACAACTCAGACCAAGCTATACCGTATAAGTATAATGCCACAATGATTGAGAATGGGGTAGAAGTCCCTATACCAACAAGGCTGTCTTTTGTTAACATTGCTGATGTGAGCAGAGTTACGAGAAGCGGACGTGTCTTTGCAGCAGTACCTTTGAAGAGACCAGAAGTTCAAGTCAGGAGGCCCATACCGGCAGAAATTCCAGCGAGAAATTTTGAACCAAGGGTTGAGATAGTCCGATCCAATGAACCTATCCCTCATCCTGAGGATGATGAGATTCTGAAGCTTATCAAGAGAAGTGAATATAAGATTGTGGACCAACTTTTGCAAACTCCTTCCAAGATTTCTTTACTTGCTTTACTGAGAGATTCTGGTGCCCATAGAGAAGATTTGATGAAGGTCTTGGACCAGGCATTCGTGGATCATGATGTGACGGTTGACCAATTTGATGGAATTGTAGGAAATATTACTTCGTGTAACAATCTTGGTTTCTGTGATGAAGAACTTCCGGAGGAGGGAAGGAACCATAATATGGCTTTGCATATCTCAATAAGTTGTGGAAATGATACTTTATCAAGTGTGTTGGTAGATACAGGTTTGTCGTTAAATGTAATGCCCAAAACTACATTGTCTCGACTCTCATATCCAGGTGCTCCCATGAGACCTAGTGGGGTAATTGTCAAAGCGTTTGATGGTTCTAGGAAGACTGTCATTGGTGAAGTGGATCTTCCTATAGTAATTGGTCCTCATACTTTTCAGATCACTTTTCAAGTAATGGATATTCGTGCCGCCTACAGTTGCTTATTGGATCGTCCATGGATCCATGATGCAGGGGCAGTCACTTCCACGCTCCAT
This sequence comes from Vicia faba, assembly GCA_948472305.1. Lineage (NCBI taxonomy): Eukaryota > Viridiplantae > Streptophyta > Magnoliopsida > Fabales > Fabaceae > Vicia > Vicia faba. Next base: position 369,644,854 of record OX451735.1, read on the forward strand.
CAAAGATTGAAGTTTGTAAGGCATGGAAAGCTGGTAATGATTGGTGGAGAGAAGGCTATGGTGGTAAGCCATTTGTCATATTTCTCTTTTTTTGATGCTGATGAGGACGTTGGAACCCAATTCCAAGCTCTATCTGTTGCTAATATTGAAGTGAAGAAGCAAGGGACATCTATTTCTTCTTTTGAGGATGCACGACGAGTGGTTGAAAGTGGTTCGGCTGAAGGTTGGGTCCAGGTGTTGACTTTGCCCGAGAACAAGTCTGGAGAAGGTCTTGGTTTTCATCCCGTGTCTGCAAGAGTCAAGCAGGAAGTAGTTACTCGTCCGATACAAGAGGTTTTCCGAAGCGCAGGTTTTATCCATCCGACTCCTCCTGAAGTTGATGCTATAATAGGAGACGATTCTGAAGAGGATTTACCCGATTTTGTAACGCATGGAGTGGTTTGCCAAAACTGGATTGCTGTTGATGTTCCTGTTGTGATGCACGTTTCTGAGTAATGTTTTGTTTTATTTTTTGAAAAAAAATTCGCTCTGCCCAAGGCGAAAAATATTTGTGTCGGGCTATGTTGAAAATAAATATTTTTGCTCTGCCCAAGGCAAAAGAGAAATGTCTGGGCTCTTTGTCTCAAGTATTTCCCTTCATGAATAAAAATGTTATTTTGTCCACTACTGTTTTATTTTTTCACTTTTTCTGGGAAATAGTAATGAAAATTAATTGGTAGTAATAGGAAAATATAATAGTATTTTGTTTCATTTGTACAACATTCATATTAATCGATTTCTAAAATAAAGCATAATCATATGTGCAGATTAATCCATGACTTAACCATTGAAAACAATGATCCTATGCCCTCTCCCAACATTGAATTCCCTGTGTTCAGAGCCGAAGAAGAGGATAGTGAAGAGATTCCTGTTGAAATTTCCCGTTTACTTGAGCACGATGAAAAGACTATTCAGCCGTTTGAGGAACCTATAGAGTTGATCAATTTGGGTGATGAAGAAGATGAGAAGGAGGTCAAAGTCGGAGCATTGCTTATCCCAGAGGTCAAAGAGAAAATGTTGGAGCTTCTCAAAGAGTATGTTGATGTGTTTGCTTGGTCCTACCAAGATATGCCAGGTTTGGACAACGATATTGTGGAGCATCGTTTACCGTTGAGACCTGAATGTCCGCCGATTAAGCAGAAGTTGAGAAGGACTCGTCCCGATATGGCTGACAAGATCAAAGAAGAAGTTCAAAAACAGATTAATGCAGGGTTTCTTGTTACATCGGTCTATCCTCAATGGTTAGCCAATATAGTGCCTGTTGCTAAGAAGGATGGCAAAGTTCGAATGTGTGTAGATTATAGAGATCTGAATAGAGCTAGCCCAAAGGAGGACTTCCCATTACCGCACATTGACGTATTGGTCGACAGTACCGCAAAGTTCAAAGTTTTTTCTTTCATGGATGGTTTCTCTGGTTACAATCAAATCAAGATGGCACCAGAAGATATGGAGAAGACAACTTTCATTACACCTTGGGGAACATTTTGTTATCGGGTTATGCCGTTTGGTTTGAGGAATGCTGGTGCAACATACCAAAGGGCCATGACTGCTTTGTTCCATGACATGATGCATAAAGAGATAGAAGTGTATGTAGATGACATGATCGCTAAATCGCAAACTAAAGAAGATCATTTGGAACATTTATTGAAGTTATTCCAGCGTTTGAGAAAGTATAAACTCCGTCTGAATCCCAACAAGTGCACGTTTGGTGTTCGTTCTGGAAGACTTCTGGGTTTCATTGTCAGTCAAAAAGGTATTGAGGTAGATCCTGATAAAGTCAAAGCTATTCGGGAAATGCCTGCACCCAAGACGGAAAAACAAGTAAGAGGATTCCTTGGGAGACTGAACTATATTTCTAGATTTATATCTCATATGACTGCTACCTGTGGGCCAATTTTCAAGCTTCTCCGAAAGAACCAAGGATGTGTGTGGACAGAAGATTGTCAGAGAGCTTTTGATAGCATCAAAGAATATTTGCTTGAACCTCCCATATTGATTCCTCCAGTGGAAGGAAGACCTTTGATTATGTACCTGACTATATTGGAAGATTCCATGGGATGTGTGCTTGGTCAACAAGATGAGACTGGAAGAAAGGAACATGCTGTATATTATCTGAGTAAGAAATTCACAGACTGTGAGTCTCGATACTCATTGCTTGAGAAAACCTGTTGTGCTTTAGCTTGGGCTGCTCGCCGTCTGCGCCAGTATATGATTAACCACACCACTTGGTTGATCTCCAAAATGGATCCGATCAAGTATATCTTTGAGAAGCCCGCCTTATCTGGAAGAATAGCCCGTTGGCAGATGTTGTTGTCCGAATATGACATTGAGTATCACACTCAGAAAGCAATCAAAGGGAGTATTTTAGCCGATCAGTTGGCTCACCAACCAATTGATGATTATCAATCCATCAAGTTTGATTTCCCAGATGAAGATGTTATGTACTTGAAAGCTAAAGATTGTGAAGAGTCGTTACCTGAAGAAGGACCTGATCCCGAATCGCATTGGGGTTTAATTTTTAACGGAGCTGTGAACTCTTATGGAAATGGAATTGGGGCAATCATCGTCACTCCCCGAGGTACTCATATCCCGTTCACGGCGAGATTGAAGTTTGACTGCACGAACAACATGGCTGAGTATGAGGCATGTATTATGGGTCTCGAAGAGGCAGTGGATCTAAGGATTAAGATTCTTGATATTTACGGAGATTCGGCATTGGTAATTAATCAAATCAAAGGAGAATGGGAGACTCGTCATCCTGGTTTGATCCCTTACAGAGACTATGCTAGAAGATTGTTAACTTTCTTCAACAAAGTGGAATTACATCATATCCCTAGAGATGAAAACCAAATGGCTGATGCTTTAGCTACTTTGTCTTCAATGTTCCAAGTGAATGGTTGGAACGATGTGCCTACAATCCGGGTGATGCGCCTCGACAGACCTGCTCATGTGTTCTCAGTAGAAGAGGTCACCGATGACAAACCGTGGTTCTATGACATTAAACGTGTTCTTCAAACTCAAGAGTACCCGCCTGGGGCATCCAATAAAGATAGGAAGACATTGAGAAGATTGGCAAGCAGTTTCTTCCTCAATGAAGAAGTATTGTATAAGAGAAATTACGACATGGTCTTGCTCAGATGTGTAGACAGACGTGAAGCAGACATGCTGATGCAAGAAGTACATGAAGGATCCTTTGGCACACATGCCAACGGACATGCAATGGCTAAAAAGATGTTGAGAGCTGGTTACTATTGGATGACAATGGAATCTGATTGCTGCAAATATGTGAAGAAATGTCATAAATGCCAGATTTATGCGGACAAGATACATGTGCCACCGACTCTCCTAAATGTTATCTCTTCACCTTGGCCTTTCTCTATGTGGGGCATTGATATGATTGGAATGATTGAACCCAAAGCTTCAAATGGTCATCGTTTCATCTTGGTAGCGATCGATTATTTTACTAAATGGGTGGAAGCAGCATCTTATGCTAATGTAACCAGACAGGTGGTAGTCAGATTTATCAAGAATCAGATCATTTGTCGATACGGCATCCCGAGCAAAATCATCACTGGTAATGGTTCGAATTTGAATAACAAGATGATGAGAGAGCTTTGTGAGGAGTTCAAGATCGAACATCATAATTCTTCTCCTTACAGACCGAAGATGAATGGGGCTGTTGAAGCTGCTAACAAGAACATCAAGAAGATTGTCCAGAAGATGGTGGTAACTTATAAAGATTGGCATGAAATGCTTCCGTTTGATTTACATGGATACCGTACTTCAGTTCGAACTTCAACAGGAGCAACCCTATTTTCCCTAGTTTATGGTATGGAAGCAGTACTCCCTGTGGAGGTTGAGATTCCGTCTCTGAGAGTGTTGATGGAAGCTAAACTTTAAGGCTGAATGGTGTCAAAGTAGATATGATCAGTTGAATTTAATTGAAGAAAAGAGATTGACAGCGTTGTGTCACAGTCAATTGTATCAGCAGAGGATGAAGAAGGCTTTTGATAAGAAGGTTCGACCACGCGAGTTCAGAGAAGGTGACCTTGTGCTCAAGAAGATATTATCTTTCCAACCTGATTCTAGGGGCAAGTGGGCTCTGAATTATGAAGGACCGTATGTCGTTAAGAAAGTTTTCTCTGGAGGTGCTTTGATTCTCACCAATATGGACGGTGAGGAGCTCCCGTGCTCCCTGAACACCGATGCAGTCAAGAAGTATTTCGCTTAGTTTTGAGTTGACAGTTTGCTAAGTTGAAAACCCGAAGGGGCGGCTTAGGCAGGCTTTTGGTCATCCCAGCTGTGGTATTTGAGCACATTTCGGAATTCGAAGTTGTTAGGGAGAATAGTGATCATTGTTTTTGTGTAACCCTTTATTTCATGTACTATTTCCCAAACTTTTGTAAACCGTTGGAGTCGCATTGTTAGCGAATTACCATCTTGTTAATGAAATTTGAGCCTTTACCTTTTGTGGACAAAATTTTAATTTTTACGGCAATATTTGAAACAAAGTTATTTAAAGTATTTTTATTTTAAAAATGCGTCATAAATAATGAAAGGAATATTAACAGTTGTTCCGAAGATGGTCAAGCCATGAAATGCAAAACAGTACAGTAATTTATCCTTGCATGATGAACATGTTTCGTTTCAAAATCGTCATGAGGTGTTGGTTGTGTAACTTGCGCTTCTCGTGGTACTAAGTTTGGTGACTCCCCAGCTTTTCCGGTTAAGCGTTGTTTTGGTTATCTTTATTTGAGCAGATTTCTAAGGTGTGGTACGCTTTGTCTCATGCCAGTAGTCTATTGGTGTCAGAAGATTGGATTTAAATGCTTTTCTCCTCAGAAGACTTGAGCCTTGTAGCGTGATACGCTCCGAAGTTGCTTTGTAGTTCCAGTTCCAGTTATTTTCCGTCTTTTTAAGATTGGCCAAGTATCTATTATGTCGTGACATCTTATTGTCTTCAAGTTATTCCATCTGTTCGTTTTGTCAGCATAACATTCATTTACTCATTTACACTTACATCAGTATGCATATTCACATTTGCCGTTGATTTTGGGTTGTACTTTGTTTATTCATACAAGGTACAATTTCTTTTCAAGTAGAAAGCTAGCTTAAGCAGAAAATGTGCTTCCTTTCTAAATTCCCCAACTGAGCTAATCCTCATGGATGATTTTTGATTTAGCTTACCTTGTCCATTTCTGGATAGGATGAATTCCCCAATCGAGTTACTTTCTCATTGTTTGGAGTCTTGTTTGACTGTTTTCCCTCTAGTTTATTCTTGGATGAAGTTGTTGTATCTTGCATAGGTTATCTCATGATTTTCCCCAGTGAAGTCGCGACCTAGACGAATGGTGCATTTATTTTGCACATTTAAGTATGTGATCTCTTCGGGAAGGATTGATTCATGATTCTCTTTGACGAAGATTTTATTCTCTGCCAGTGTCATCGCAACTTCCTTCTGAGTTACTCTTCGGAAAACGACAAGCGGCAGCTCTTCACGAGCAACTTGTACGTTATAGACATCGGAAAATGACAAGCGCCAGCTCTTCACAAGCAACTTGTACGTTATTATTTTTGGAAAACGACAAGCGGCGGTCTCTTCATGAGCAACTTGTACGTTATAGACATCGTTGGAAAACGACAAGCGGCAGCTCTTCACGAGCAACTTGTGCGTTATTATTATTTTTGGAAAACGGCAAGCGGCAGTCTCTTTATTTGAGCAACTTGTACGTTATTATTATTTTGGAAAACGGCAAGCGGCAGTCTCTTTATTTGAGCAACTTGTACGTTATTATTTTTCTAGAATACAGCAAGTGGCAGCTTCTTTATTTGAGCAGCTTGTATGTTATTGGCATAATATTTTTGGAAGACAGCAAGTGGCAGTTTCTTTATTTGAACAGCTTGTATGTTATTGACATCCCTGGACGACAGCAAGTGGCAGCCTCTTTATTTGGGCAACTTGTATGTCATAATATTTTTTGGAAGACAACAAGTGGCAACTTCTTTATTTGAGGCAACTTGTGTATCTACAATCTCATTATTATTTCAGCATTAATGAGTATGTCTCCGGAAATCTCGCAAAGAAGTTTGTTATGAATCTTTACCTTCAAAAGTTGGTAATCCATCATCAGCAAATTTGATACTCTCTGTCTATCATTGACCTTGAGTCGTGAACTCACTGTTATTTTGGGTCAATAATCTGTTTTATGGCCTATGCAAGATGCCTTCTTTGTTAGGGTCAGAGGTCGTATTCCCTCAATTTTATTCGCCGTCAAGAGTCTGTCATTTGAAGTTGATGGCTCATTTCCCCAGTAGTGTATAATCTATGTTCATGTGTTTTGTTGGTGTTTGACTTCTCCAGCATTGTCTTGTCTCATACAATATCTTCCTCTGCGAATTCAATCACTACATTCATATCAAACAAAATGGCGGTATCTTAGGGCAAAAATTTGCGTATTATGTATTTAAGTACCTTCAATCTCGTCGAAACGAAGATTTTAATCTTCATATCTCCGGATAGAAGAAACTTAAATAGGGGCAGTTGTTGTACCCCAAATTTTGACCTAAGATACCATCTCCCATCTGCATCATTACATCGCAAGTGTTTTGACCTATTTTTATCAATTTTCAAAGCAGATTTAAAATTCATAACTTTTTCAAGTCAAGAGATGTTTATTTTTTGAACGCTAAATTTATTAATTGATCAATGCTAAAACAATGTTTATTAATTATTTATTATCTTAAATTTAAATAATTGGAATTTATTTTCAGTTATTATATAATTTAAAGATTTATAAATAATAAAGTAAATATTTGAAAAGAAGTTTATTAATTGATCAGACGATGTTTATTAATTATTTATCATCTTAAATTTAAATAATTGGAATTTATTTTCAGTTATTATATAATTTAAAGATTTATAAATAATAAAATAAATATTTGAAAAGAGTTTATTAATTGATCAACAATGTTTATCTAATTATTTATTATTCTAAGTTTAAATAGTTGAAATTTTATTTTCAGTTATTATAATTTGGAAGAATTATAAATAATGAAGTAAATGATTGAAGAGAAGTTAATTGATCAATGATGTTTATTTAATTATTTATCATTCTAAATTTAAATAATTGGAATTGATTTTCAGTTATTATATAATTTAAAGAATTATAAATGATAACATAAATAATTGGAAAGAAGAAAAGAATTAACTGAAATAATAGAATTTTATTCATCTTTATTCTAATTTTATTACAATTGTTGTTTAAATACTGTATTATGTACAAAGTATTTACAATGACAATTACATAAAAAGTTTAAAGTAAAATAAAAAATATTTTTCTAAGATTCTAAATCTTCACCTTCTATCCAATGCTTCTTTGATTGCTCATTTGATTTTACCTGCAAAAAATAAAAGAAAAAAAGTCAGAAATGAATATATAATTAAAAGAAGAAAATTAGTTTAGCGTTCATCATTAAAAGCAAACGGCTGGAATCAGTTTTTACCCTCTTTGCAAATCACGGGATTTCTCCCGGTTCACAAAAAGGGATGAATTTTTATTGATAAAAATGAATGCACAAGTTAAAATATGCACAAATTCATTTTTTTGGTCAAAATTGCACATTTTAATTGAAAACTGCATAATTCAAAATCCAATGCATATTTCAAAAGCAAAACAGCATATGCATAGTCAAGTTCCAAATTGTCAAAGCCAAAGTGCAACGTTAACTGCCAAAGATGTGGGAAGAGGCCAAAAACATAAGGCTCCCATGCTGTACATGTAATTGACAAAGAGGAAGTGTGCAAATCAAACTATGCAAGAAAATATTTCTATTTTACATCATTTTCCAGCTTGCACTTTTTCAGAACTTAAAAGTACATACATCATTTTAATGTCAACTGTACTAGAGAGAGAGAAGAGAGGAAGAGTGTTGGGTTTTACAGGTTTTGGCCTTAGGCAGGAAATGGATACAAAACAAACAGCATTAACACATTCAAGAAATGGGAAGCATAGAAAAAGGATAGAGAAAAACTGATGTAGCAGTAGAGATGGCAGAATATCAAAGAAAAATAGTAAAAGTATTTCAAAACCTGTAACATAAACCTCAAGTGAACCAACTGTTATAACAACAAAAAACCCCTTCAAAACATAGAGAGAGTTCAACCTGTCTTCAAGCCTTCAAAACCCAAAAAATTGTCAAACAAAATAGAAAAACCAATTCTCAAAGTACCAAAAACAAACCTCAAGAACCTACTGTATCAAGACCAAAACCAGTAGCCATGGCCTAAAAGAATCAAAAAACACCAAACTGTCCAGCCTAACCAGAAAACCAGAATAACCATTTCAAAACCTTATGGCCTAAAACCATAAAACCTGTGAACCTTGTTAAGGCCATAACCTGCATAAAACCAGAAAACACAAAAATTGTACCGTCCTAAAAAACCAGCAAACACAACCTACTGTCCTGCATAAACCAGCCATATACGCCCAACCTGCCTGAAGCCTCACAACATAAACCATGAAACCAAAACCATAACTTGTTCAACCTGTTTCCAGGCCTAAAACCCTCATACCAACCAACGTCCAAGGCCAAAATTCATGCCAACCATACACGCCCAAAAGGCCAAAAATCAGAATACTCCATCATAGGCCAGTAAAAATAAAGGTAACTCAGAAACATATTCAGCACAACAAAGAAGAAGAGAAGAAAAGTGTTCGAAGGCAACCAAACCCAAGCATACAGAAGCAAAGCAAAAGGAGGAAGAAGGAAAGCTAATCAAAACAGAAATGTTCCAACAATAGCGTGTAAAGGAAACAGAAGTGAGGAATAGGCAACAAAGGAAGTAGACGAAGGCAACTCATTCAAGTATCCAAACGAAGGCAACTGAAACACAGCAAGCAGGCAAGAAGAGGAAAAAGACAAACCAGTATGCCAAGCAAAGCTCACAGCGTCACTGTCTACCTCGCGCCTTGGCCTCCTACGCGTACCCCCAACCTCCCTTCCTCCGTCTCCAGGTAACGATTTCTCCCTCTCTTACTTTCAAATACCTCAAATAACAATTAAGAAATTCGAAGTCAGAATCAAATGGACACAAAATCATAACATGCAATAGTGGAAACCTTAACGAAGTAAAAAATAATTTGGTACCTTGAGTCTGTCGCCCTAACGCTTTGATTGGAGGGAAGAAGAAGGTGGAGGATGCTGGTGGCCATGGGCAAGGGAGTTCAGGCGAGGGCATGAGAGAAGATGAGGACGAATCAAGAACGAGACGAAGTGAACGATGAACAAGCAAGCGGCGCCTCTGTCAAAACCTTAACCCTAATCTAATTCAACCAAACTAAACACATTTGTTAACCTAAGCAAATTGTGAATGGACCTGACCTGCTTCCTGCCTAAGCCCAACGAATTTCTTATACACCCCCTGTTTCTGTTTTTTTGATTGGGCCCTCTCAAAACCTTTTAGCCCATGTGATTCATTTATGTTTACCCCCCTTTGGTTCTTGATATGCCTCTTTCCATTTTATTTCTTTAGCCCTTTTTAGAATTTTTTTATTAATTTAGTTTAATTATAACTTAATCAAATAGAGATAATTTAATTAAAACAAATTCTAAATAATTGGATCTTTTTTTATTAAGTTTAGCTTTAGGTTTAATTTAGTAATTTTTAGTATCCCTTTTTTAATTAGACTTAAGTTAGTAGCTTTTAAGTTTTAATTTAGTTTAAAATTATTTAATAATTCTTAAATAATACTTTATATTAATACTAAAAAACATATAAAAATAGAAAGAAAAAAAAAACTTAAAAAAGGCATTTTATTTTCTTTAATTATTTCCCTCGCTTTAGTTTATATTAATACAAAAAGGATATAAAAAAAATAGAATTTAAGAGTTAAAACATTTTATTTTCCTTAATTAATTCTCTTGCGTTATACCTATTAAATAAAAAATAAAAAATGTATGTTCACACCATTTAATCTGTTTATTTAATCATTGTTGTAGTTATATATAACTTAATCATTATTTGCATAATTTTCTGTTTAATTATTTTATATCTACATGGTTATTCTGTTTACTTCTAAATCCAAGAGAAAAATGGTTAAACTGGTTGACTTCATGTCCTCAAGTCCAATCACGCGAACATTTGCATTTCATTAAAACTTAAGACAATTTTTCCCAAATATCTAATCTTTTCAAAACTTATACCTTTTAAGCCAAAACTTCGACATTAGGTCGTCGTACCCTCAAAAACCCGTCCGTACCCCTTTTCGGCCAAAACAATTTATTTTTAATCAAACGAACAATTTTAATAAACAGATATTTCAAAAGGTTCCTATAGAGTACTATAGATACATTGGGTGCTAATACCTTCCCACTGTATAACCAACCCCCGAACCATAGATCTCTTTTCAAAAATGCCTTGTATTTTATTACTTTTAAAAGTATTATTTTGCATTGCATACTTTAGGGTTTTATTTCGCTCTTTTCCCTTTTCCCTTGGAAATATTAAAGCGCGATGGCGACTCTTGCTTTTGTGAGACGAATTAATCAATAATTCAATCTCCGATTTACCCCGCTACATTTTTTATCGCTACAGTCGTGTTTAGGCATAGGGGCAGAAATGACATTGGGCTTTTCTGGCACATCAAATTCAATCTCTTTGGCTTCAAGGAGGTCCTGTACTTTGTTCTTTAGAGCCCAACAGTTGTTAGTGTCATGGCCGGGACTCTCAGAATGGTATGCGCAACGGGAATTAGGATGATAGTAAGAAGATGTTGTGTTAGGGTTATTTGGAGCTTCTTTCAAGGTCACTAGATTGGATCTTAATAGATTTGGCAATACTTGAGATAGTGTCATATTAGTTCTGGTGAATTATTTGACTGGTCTTTCCATTCTCAGTTTGTTGTTTCTTTGCTGATCAGGCGCAGGTTTAAGAATCATAACAGCCCCTACCATTAGACGGCGTTCGGCCCTATCTTGATTTCTCTAAGGATAAATAACAACCACTTCTTTCTTTCCGATAAATGGCTTCCTTACAGTAACAAAGGATGCATATTTTTGAATCTTTCCACTTTTTATCCCGGCTTCTACCCTTTCACCGGTCAATATCAGTTCAGTAAAACCTGTCGATGAACTCCCAATTAGGTGATTGAAGAAGGGACCAGACAAGGTGCCCAAAAATAGGTCTACCAACTCTCTTTCAGATAGAGGAGGTTGAACCCTTCCGGCCAAATCTCTCCATTTTTGTGCATAGTCCTTGAAGCCTTCACTTGAAACCATGGTGTAGCGGTAGAAACGTTCAAGACTAAGCCATTGGATTGACTAGACTTTATAAAAATAAAAAATAAAAAATCTCCACCGCGCTTTATTGTTTCCAAAAGAATGGTAAAAGAGAGAATAACCCAAAAAGAGGGGGAAAGATTCAAGGTAAGGGGGTTGGTTATGCAAAGGGAAGGTATTAACACCCTAAATATCTACGGTACTCCGCAGGAACCTCTTTGGAAAAAAATCTGTATATTTTGCCTATAAAAATATGTTGTATAGAAAATGGATGGTGGAGGTGAGAAGAGAAATATTTTTTATGATTTTTGCACCAGCCGCGGTTGCGAACCTTTAGTGCCTATGTACCACCTTTCGTGCAATAGGGGATCAGGGTACACGTAGTTCCTCTTTTAAAAATTTGAAAACCAAGTGTGTTGGTTAATTTTAAGAGATAAGACATCATCGTCATTGTCCGTGTGGAAAACATACTTACTACCCACAATCATGAGAAAGGAGAATTTGCATCATCTCAAAGTGGAGGATATGACTTGGATCTTAAAATCAACAATGCCTCACTCAACACCCAAGTGGAAAATATTTCACTTCACTATATATTGTAGAAGTATAGTTGTTTGCATCACTACAAGGATTGACAAGAGTCTAATCTTTTGAGAAAAAAGGTTGAAGATAAAAAAGCCAAAGTGGCAAAATGGTTTGAAATGAGATTGATAGACTTTTAGTCTTCACACAAAAAAATGTCAAGGTATTATTAAATTGGTTGAAGTTTATTTATGAAAATATTTTGAAAGTGCATGGACATAAGTCCAAGTTTATTATGAAAGTAGTCTAAGTTTCAAAACAAGAAGTGTTTTCAAAAGGAGGAAAAAGATTTTGAAATTAAAGAAGATGGGAGGAGAAGAAGAGGCTATCCTAAAGCATAAGATAAAATCTAGGGACAAGAACCATATAACCAACAAGAAGCCAAAACTTGTCATTATGTGTCGAGATAGAATTATCATTCTTTGGATTGAAACCTAGCAAGCAAAGATACTAGACCTCTTGAGAGAACCAAACTTCAAGCGTATTAAGTCTTCATAAAAATTGGGCAGAGTAACGGCTGTATACGAGTGAATTCCAGATTACAAACAAAGAGTGTAATCACAAAAACCCGCACACAAAAACAAACAAGCAACCCAATGTCTTGAGGTAAACCTCAAGAACTCCAGACAAAATAATCAGATAAGATCACAAGGTCTCCAAGATAGGCCAAGGTTTCTATCCTAAGTCCAAGAAAAAGTCCCATGCTCCATAATGCCAAGGATAGTAACCAAATAGTCCAAGTACCATTAAGAGTTTTTTAGGGTTTATGTTGATTATTAAGTATCTTAAGAAAATAAAATAAAAGCTCAAGTGAGCAAAGTAAAAATGGCAAGAAAAATAAATGCTCAAATGAGCAAAGATGAAAATAGCATGAAATGAAAATGCTAAAAATAAATAGTACATAAAGCATAAAAAAGCATAAGATAAAACAAGTCAATAATTAGTGGTTAGTTGGATGACCATCTTGAAACTTGCATTTGGAACTCATTAGAGGATTGGTAGAACCAAAGCCTCCACACAACAAGTTGCATATGCTTTTTGTCAAGTATATCATCCATTTGGAATTCTCACAAGTACTATTTAATGATCAACGGTGTTTAAGTGATCCGTGTTGACCAAAGGTGTTGTAGATCCATTAGAGGATTGGTAGAACCAAAGCCTCCACACAATGAATCTCAAGGTTATTGGAACAAAGAGATCAAATTAACATACTTGGGCTTGCAATCATAAGTTTGGGCCACGAATGATCATTTATTCGATTCAGGACAAAATTTAGCGCCATGTTAAGCAATCGTAAGTGGACTTAATAGAAGTCGCACCTATCTTGAGTCTGGTCAATAGCAATCTATGCACCATTTGTTTTGAGACATGATATAGAGATCATGCTCCAACAACATTTAGTGCAATAAGAAGGGGATGAGATGAAGAGGATTAGGATAAAAAATAATATACAAACCATTTTTGAATTAAATTTTAATCAAACTATTATTAAAATCATTCATCCATTTTTTGTGGAGTTAAACTCAACACCATGGATCCAATGATGTTAATAAAGTTCATGATCCAAAACCTAACCCAAGATTAGCCAGAAAATAATCACCAAATAATATCACATTTAATATATACATTAAAAGGGTAAAAAAAAGTTAAAAAAAAGAAAATAATGAGAAATATACCAACTATGTTCAAATTAATCAAGAAGTAAAAAATAAGGCCATAGAAAAATCAGAAATGAATCCAAATATTTTTATAAAAATTTTGGTAATTTTTAAAAGTCAGAAACTATTTTTAAACTATTTAAAATTGCTAAAACAAACATAAAATAGATCAAAAATAGCAAACCTCAACATAAAATTCCATAAAATTTTCAGAAAGTCAAAAATATGCAAAATAATATTTATGAATTTTTCCAGAATTAAAAAATGTCAGAAAGTATTTTTTAAGTAATTAAAAGAAAGCAAATAATACAAAATATATAGAAAATACCAAATGTGAAAAAATAGTCATGAGATTAGAAATAATTCAAAGTATTTTTGTGAATTTTTTCATGATTTTTGGATAAAAAATAAAAGAGTTATGAATTTTTGAAAATTTAATCAATAAAAATATAAAATCAGAAAATAAAATAAAACCAAAAAGATGTGGACCATCACATCATAGTCAAAATGCGTTAGTAAGTTAATCCAATGGACCAGACGCGCTGTGCTTGATATGGACCTTAGTGAAACACACATGTGATTAGAAAAAGAGCAACCAATGAAATTAAAACGTTTGGCACGCTATCATTGGCTGAGACGAGACATGTCATCGTCTTCAACCTCCAGAAACCCTACAATGGGGATTTTGTGAGATCCTTCAAATGGAAAAATTAGAATCCCTAGCTAGCATTATTGAACTCATCTCTTCAAGACGATTCTAACACAACCATCACGCCAAATTTATATAAGGTATGGAGAGAGATATGAATCAAAAACCCAGAAAATAGCGAGCACCTTCAATTTGAGATTTCACTCTCAATTCTCAATAGATTTAAAAATTGTAAGCAGTATTAGAATCAGAAGAATGAGTAGAATGGATTAGTGCTTGATTTGGATCCAAATGGTGGAGAATTCTACTTTTTCGAAGTTCAAGTAAGAAGCTCTGAAACTGGACTTATGTAGCTTGAATTATGGATTGTTTTGATTGGTTTAAGTGCTGGAGAGTTTTTATGATGCTCAAGGATGATGAATGCGCAAAGAATTTTGGAAAAGGAAGCTTAAATCTCAGAAATTGAATTCAAAAAAAGTGGGTTCGTGTGAGGTGTTGGCAGGGTGTTCTTGGCTCTCTAAGCTTGGGAAAATGGATGGGGGATGACCCTCTATTTATAGGGAAGTGAATGGGAATGAAAGTTTGAATAAACAAGGAAGTTTGGAGGGAAATTGAGTGAAGGTCGAGCACGAGTGAAGTGTGACTTCTTTTCCATCAAAACTAAGCCAAACCTTGAATTTTGGGGTGCTAATCACTTCTGGCAAGTTTTCTAATCAAGTTTAAATCAAAAACACGCATAAATCTTGTGTTTAGAAGTCACATTATGGATTTTAAAATTCTGACTTTGTGAAAATTCAACTTCAAGTTACCAAATTCAAATCCATGGCATTTCCAACTCAAGGGGTCTTAGGGCATAATTCTTGATGCTTTGGAAATATGGGGTTACAAGCTTTGCAATGGAAAAATAATGGAATCAAATGGATGCTTGAGCTAAAAGTTACATGGAGTCAAAGTTGAAGAAAAAGAGTTGACTTTCCATACTTAGAAATATTTCAAATTCTTCTTCAAAAATGACCTATAATCTTTTGTATCCAAACATGGCCTTCCACTTAGAATTTGATCTTGACCAAAAAAGATGGAATAAAGTAGATCTCTTGAATGACATTTTGATATTTAAACCACTCAAAATCTCCAAAAAATGATCAAGTTATGACTTGTTGAAGTTGGTCAAAAATCATGAAATGACCTATAATCTTTTGCATGTTTAAGGAAACTTCCATCCATTTTATCACTTTGCACATAAAAGAAGGAACAAAGTACACATATTTAAGATCATCATGGAAAAATAATGGACTCAAGGTGATAAAAATTGACCAAGTTATGACCATTTGAAGTCACATATGGAAAATTGTGGATTCATCTGGATGACTTGTAATCTTTCTTCTTCACCAAGTTCCTTCCACTTGAAAAATCCTTGGAACTTTTGAAGTGATTTATTGGTAACTCTTTGAAGAGAAAGATTTCTTTGGAATCACTCAAAAATACCAAAAGGTGATCAAGATATGCTCCTTTGAAGTTTAAAATCCTAGCCTCTAGATAAAAAAATGCTTTGAGGAACTTTGACAAGTTTGAACAAACTTCTTGTGCCAATATTATTTCTTTGTGAATAGAAGTTGTTGAGGATGATGATGAGGACTCATAGCCACCAAAACAACTTCCATATATTGAAATTTGAGAGAAATGTGCTCTTGTGACCAATAGGAACAAGACCTTGTCCAATCATGACAACTTCTTCCCTCAACCCCTTGTACTTTTGAATTAATTTTGATAACTTTGAAATATGTTGAACCAAAATAAGGCTTGTCATGCCATTTCTTCCAAAACAACTTCAATGGTGAGGTTTAAATTTCTCAAGATTTATTAACTAGGGCATGGAAATAAACTCATGAACCCATGAAGCAATTTTCTAAACCTCATTGCCTTTACCTACATTATTAATAAGTAAGACAAACCAACATTGCATTTTATTAATTAGAAAGAAAATCAAAGCAAAATATTCATGATCACAAAAGAAAACAAGTCAAGGTGCTTTGGTAACTCCTTAAAAGAGCAAAGATAAAGATAGGGAGAAGAACCAAAAGCCCTAATGTGATCTTGTTGTGATTGAATCAACATGGTATGATGAAGGGATCTTAGGGGAAAAAATTGGGGTACAACAACTTCCCTTATTTAAGTTTCTTCTATCCGGAGATACTAAGGTTGAAAATTTTCGTGTCGACGTGATTGAAGATACTTAAATATAAAACAAACCCTATTTTTGGCCTTAAGATGCCATGCAAATGGTTATGCATATGAATGCATATGAACAATACCAAAGAGACGCAAAGTATCACTAGGGATGCTACAAAAATAAAGAAACAAAGGAGAAACTCCACCAGGAAAACAAATCACTGGTGGACCAAAAGAATTGAATCAGAGAGGAAGATGACAAGCATCGACGTTCACTGATGATGGTCTACCAACTTTCGCCGAAGGTAGAAAGAGAATATCATATCACTGTCGTTCACTGACGATGAAATATCAACGTTCACTGAAGATAGAAAAAGATAAAAAAATACGGACGTTCACTGCCGATGGTCTACCAATGTTCACTGAAGCTAGAAAGAGAAAATATATTATATCACCGCTATTCACTAACGATGAACTATCAACGTTAACTGAAGATAGAAAAAAGATAACAAACACCAATGTTCGCTGCCGATGGTCTACCAACGTTCACTGAAGGTAGAAATAGAAAATACATCATATCACCGCCGTTCACTGACGATGAACTATCAACATTCACTGAAGATAGAAAAAAGATAACAAACACCAACATTCACTTCCGATGGTCTACCAACGTTCACTGAAGGTAGAAATAGAAAATATATCATATCACCGCCATTCATTGATGATGAACTATCAATGTTCACTGAAGATAGAAAAAAGATAACAAACACCGACGTTCACTGTCGATGGTCTACCAACATTCACTGAAGATAGAAAGAGAAAATATATCATATCATCGCCGTTCACTAACGATGAACTATCAACGTTCACTGAAGATAGCAAAAAGATGATAAACACCAACGTTCACTGCCGATGGTCTACCAACGTTCACTGGAGGTAGAAAGAGAAAATATATCATATCACGTTTTCCCCAAAATTCTGGTGTTTCACCTAGAACGGGTCTCAACTTCTTCTTTAACCAAGGAAATCTGCCTGGAAAAGATCAAACATAAGTTGTCTCAAATAAAGAGACTTGTTAATTGTTGTCATGGAGAATTGCAAAAAGAAATGACTTTCTGGGGATAGAAATATGACTTCCCGGGGAAATGCCACGATATTCCTGCTGAGGAGATAAAGTCTTCTCGTGCAAAATAAATGCACAAACTAAAACTCAAAGTTTTCAGAAATCCAAAGTAAATAATATTGTCATGCAACCACATATCCAAATCAGAAATAAACTAGAGCAAGACAGACAACGGAGATACATCCTTTGAGAAATAAACTCAAGAGGGAAAACTAAATCCATCTAAGCAAGGAGCACTGCAGGAAGGTCAGAACACAATGTCAATGAACACTGATTTGTCAATTTTAGCCATGCATGATGTATGTATGAATGTATGAGTGTTATCGTGCGTATGCTGGTAAAACAGATACACAATCAATAGGAGCAAACAAACAAGACTGCCTCAGGTACTAACAACACTTGGCTAAACTTCAACCAGAAAGATCATTTCAAGAAAGGTAAAGGCTAACTGCGGAAACCAAACCTATTTCCTGCCTTTAACTTTACTAAAGAGAAACATAATTCAGAGGTAGATAAATTAAATAGATACCGGGATAGAACATCCTTCTTCCAGCTTCATCGGAGAAACCAGTTTTTTCCAAAAGCAACATGCCTACTGGAGATTGCAAGACCAGCCTCAAATAAAGCAGACTGACGCCAAAATAATCAAACCTCACCGGGGAATTCAAGCCTACCACCCTGGAGAAAGATGCGGATTGAAACTTTACATGATGAAAACTTGCTCCAACAAAAGATGCCCTGGGATAGCCTTCACGGGGAATCAAGAAGTCAACATTATATAAATAGGTCAAACTCATGGGTATTTTAAATCAAACCCAGCACTTGGCGGGTGAAAACCCAAAGGTTGATAATCATTTCAACACTTCTCAGAAAAGATATTGCCCTGGTCTAGTTTCCTGGGAAATAAATACCAATAATAATGCCAATACTGCAGAAAGAGCGACATCTCAGCACACCAAGGGAATAAAACCTTTCATCATATGAGGGAAGACTTTGCTGGGGAACCTGGGACAAAGGCTTCTGACCGTGCAAACCCAAAATCAAACATGAACCAAGACCTGACTGGGGACAATGGGATTACAAACCCAATATTGCACCTTTCACCGATTGGTATCGTCTTTAACTATCTGAGAAACATACAAAGATCGTGCACATACCAGCAAAACGACCTGAGAGAACCTTCATGAAGGAAGTAAATCTTCTCAAAACAACCGGAGTTTATTCATTCCTGAGATCACCATTTTTTGTTGTCATTGTGTCATCACAAATCTCAAAGTAAATTGAATTGTAAAGATTTCCCTTTTTTTTTAAAAGTCAATTTTTCTTTTTAATCTTTTTGCTTTGAAAGTTATCATCAGTAATAAATGGAGTCTTTTCAAGCTAAATAAAATAAGAACACAAAGAATTGGGTAAAAGCTCGAATTTCATTAATAGAATGATAGTCTGCGAATGGCGAGACTCCATGGATGATTACAAAGTTTGGGAAATGGTAATACATAATGGAAAAGATACATTGAGATACAATGACCACTATCCCCCCTAACAACTTTTGAAATCCTGAGCAGCAGCTTTTGTTGAAGTATGGTGAGGATCCGAGAAGATTGTTGCTTCAACGATCAAGTCTTGTCTGACGTAGTTACTTGCCAAGAAAAATCCCTAACTTTTGCCTAAGCTGCCCTTACGGGTTTTCAACTTAGCGGGTAATTTATTCTGTTTATGTCTCTAATTTTTTACTAGACCTCCCTTTCGGGTTTTCGGCCTACCGAGACACTCCTTTTTTGCCTAAGCCGCCCTTTAGGGTTTTCAACTTAGCGAGTTGTTCTTTTATTTCTTTATGCGAAGTATTTCTTGATTGCGTCAGCATTCAAGGGACGTGGGAACTCCTCTCCATCCATAGTTTCAAGAATGAATGCACCACCAGAGAAGGCTTTCTTGACAACATACGGGCCTTTAAAATTGGGAGTCCACTTACCCCTAGAATCAGCGTTGAAAGACATGATCTTCCTGAGCACGAGGCCGCCTTCTCTGAATTCATGAGGTTTGACCTTTTTATCAAATGCTTTCTTCATTCTTCTCTGATATAACTGCCCATGACATAAAGCTGTCATTCTCTTCTCTTCGATCAAATTCAATTGGCCAAACCTGTTCTGGACCCATTCAGCCTCTGTCAATTTGGTTTCCATTATCACACGCAACGAGGGAATCTCTACCTCGACAGGGAGTACAACTTCCATTCCATACACCAGGGAGAACGGGGTTGCTCCTGTTGAAGTGCGAACAAATGTTAGATATCCATGCAGAGCAAAAGGGAGCATTTCATGCCAATCCTTATAAGTAACAACCATTTTCTGGATAATTCTCTTGATATTCTTATTAGCAGCTTCAACAACCCCATTTATCTTTGGCCTGTATGGAGATGAATTATGATGTACAATCTTGAATTCTTCACAAAGTTCTATCATCATCTTGTTGTTCAAATTCGAGCCATTGTCGATGATGATTCTGCTCGACACACCATACCGACATATAAGATTATTTTTGATGAAACGTACAACCACTTATTTGGTAACATTGGCATATGAAGCAGCGCCTACCCATTTGGTGAAGTAGTCAATTGCTACCAAGATAAAACAGTGCCTATTTGAAGCTTTGGGTTCTATCATCCCGATCATGTCTATACCCCACATAGAGAAAGGCCATGGGGAGGAAATCACATTCATAAGTGTCGAAGGCACATGAACCTTATCTGCATAAACCTGGCATTTATGGCACTTCTTTGCAAATTTGTAACAGTCAGATTCCATTGTCAACCAATAATAACCTTCCCTTAGCATCTTTTTAGCCATCGAATGTCCATTAGCATAAGTGCCAAATGAACCTTCATGAATCTCATGCATCAACATGTCTGCTTCGTGTCTATCCACGCATCTGAGCAAGACCATGTCATAATTTCTCTTGTATAACACATATTCACTGAGGAAGAAACTGCCTGCCAATCTTCTCAGTGTCTTTCTATCTTTCCTCGACGCACCAATCGAGTATTCCTGAGTCTGAAGAAAATGCTTGATATCATAATACCAAGATTTTTCATCTGCTACCTCCTCTGTCGTAAACACATGAGCGGGCCTATCTAGCCGTCGAACTGTAATTTGGGGTATATCATTCCAAGTATTCATTTGGTACATGGAAGCCAGAGTTTCCAGAGCATCCTCCATTTGATTTTCATCTCTAGGGATGTGATGGAATTCAACTTTATTGAAGAAGGGTAATAATCTTCTAGCATAATATTTGTAAGTGATCAAGCCAGGGGGACGAGTGTCCCATTCTCCTTTAATATGATTTATTACCAAAGCTGAATCACCATACACATATAGAATTTTGATTCTGAGATCAATAGCTTCCTCAAGACCCATGATGCAAGCCTCATATTCTGCCATATTATTAGTGCAATCGAATGTTAACCTTGCAGTAAAAGGAATGTGCGATCCATGAGGAGTGACAATCACAGCACCAATTCCTTTACCATAAGCATTCACCGCTCCATCAAAAATCATACTCCAACGAGATTTAGGGTCACAGCCTTCCTCAGGAAATGGTTCATCACAATCTTTCACTTTCAGGAACATCACATCCTCATCGGGGAATTCATATTCTGCAGACTGATGATCTTCCACCGGCTGGTGAGCAAGGTAATCTGCCAACACACTACTTTTGATAGCCTTTTAAGTGCGATACTCGATATCGTATTCAGATAACAACATCTTCCAACGGGAAATTCTCCCAGTAAGAGCAGGCTTTTCAAAAATATACTTGATTGGATCCATTTTGGAGATCAACCAAGTGGTATGATTCAACGTATACTGCCGCAAACACTTTGCTGCCCAGCCCAAAGCACAACATGTCTTTTCTAGCGTGGAATACTGTGACTCACAATCAATGAACTTTTTGCTGAGATGATAAATGGCGAACTCCTTCTTCCCTGTTTCATCTTGTTGTCCCAGAATACAACCCATGGATTTATCTAACACTGTTAGATACATAATCAATGGTCTTCCTTCTACGGTAGGGAGTAAGATAGGAGGTTCAAGCAGATATTCTTTAATAATATCAAATGCCCTTTGGTATTCATCCGTCCACACACAACCTTGATCTTTCTTTAACAACTTAAAGATCGGTTCACATGTTGCAGTCATGTGGGAAATAAATCTGGAAATATAATTCAAACGCCCGAGGAAACCTCTGACTTGCTTTTCAGTTCTTGGTGTTGTCATTTCTTGAATTGCTTTGACTTTATCAGGGTCAACTTCAATTACTTTCTGGCTAATAATGAAACCCAACAATTTCCCCGATCGAACACCAAAGGTGCATTTATTTAGATTCAAACGGAGACGATACTTCCTCAAGCGCTGAAACAACTTCAACAAATCTTCTATATGCCCTTCTTCAGTCTGGGATTTGGCAATCATATCATCAACATATACTTCGATTTCTTTGTGCATTAGATAATGGAATAGTATTGTCATAGCCCTCTGGTACGTTGCACCAGTGTTCTTCAACCCGAAGGGCATCACTCTGTAACAGAATGTTCCCCAGGGTGTGATAAACGTTGTTTTTTTCCATGTCCTCTAGAGCCATTGTTATTTGATTATACCCGGAAAATCCGTCCATGAACGAGAATACTTTGAATTTTGTTGTGCTGTCCACTAACATGTCGATATGAGGCAATGGAAAATCATCTTTCGGACTAGCTTTATTTAGATCTCTGTAATATACGCACATGCGGACTTTTCTGTCTTTTTTCGGTACTGGGAAAATATTGGCAATCCATTGAGGATACACTAACGTCACAAGAAAACCAGCATTAATCTGCTTTAGGACCTCCTCTTTGATTTTTACTGCCATATCTGGGTGGGTTCTTCTCAACTTTTGTTTAACTGGCGGACACTCTGGCTCCAATGACAAACGATGCTTGAAAATATCTGTATCTAGACCAGGCATATCTTGATAAGACCAAGCAAAAATATCCACATACTCTTTCAACAACTTAATCAACCCGCTCTTTATATCAGGATGTAACGATGCTCCAATCTTGACCTCCTTCGGATCCTCTTTTGAACCCAAATTGATCACTTCCAAAGGTTCCTTATATGGTTGAATGGTATTTTCCTCGTGATCAAGCAACCGTGAGACCTCTTCTGGAATATCATCATAATCTTCTTCTTCAACCCCAAACACAAGACATTCAAAGTTGGGAGAGGGTGCAGGGTCATTGTATTCAACGGGTTTTTTAATTATTCTGTACATATGATTTATGATTGCTTTTAGAAACTGACACATATAACAAGTGATCATGCAGATTAATTTTCAGTTATTATTTATTTTGAAAGGTTTTTTCTGATTACCATTTTCCAAGAAAAAGCAGAAGACAAAGACATAATCTGGGAAGCAAAGACAAATTTTATTAATGATCTTAAAAGTCACAGCAAACAGATAAGCCCTACAACATTAATACTTTCACCTTGGGCAGAATGAAAGCTTTTCAAAAGAAAGAAACAGATTAATAAAACAAATTACTTTGAAACATGTATGCAAGAAGGAACATCAATGGTGACCCAGTTCTGAACTCTGACTCCATGCGTCACATAATTCGGTACTTCTTGCTTTGCTTCATCCTCTTTGACAGCATTAATTCCAGAGTCAATTGGATGGAAGTAGCCTCCGCTGCGGAAAACATCATGATAACTGTTCACAGTAGACTTTGACTTCAAACTTTTTCCTTTTCCGTTCTTCGAAGAGAAACCCAAACCAGTTCTATTTTTGTTCACGGGTGGATCCACAAGTCGTCCCCAAACTGTATTATGACCATTGCGCACAACCTGTTGTGCGTCCTTCAGCAAAACCACGGAATCCTCATTTCTCCTTATGTTGTCAATGGATAGGGCTTGGAACTGGGTTCCAACAACAGCCTCATCCGCTTCTACAATACTGAAAGAGGATAAATGGGATATCAATAGTGCCTGCTCCCCATTTATGATCACTACCTTCCCTTCACGCACAAACTTTAGCTTCTGATGCAGAGTTAAAGTGATAGCCCCTGCTTCGTGTACCCATGGTCGTTTTAGCAAACAACTATATGCGAAAATAATGTCCATGACCTGGAAGGTTATCAAGAACAAATGTGGTCTTATATGGATGGGTAAGTCCACTTCACCGATGACGGATTTCCTCGACCCATCAAATGCTTTCACAATGATGCCACTCAGGCGCATAGGAGCTCCTTGATACTTTAACTTTATGAGAGTACTCCTCGGTATAACATTCAACGCAGATCCATTATCAATTAGCACATTGGACAGCGAATCATTCTTGCAGTTCATAGATATGTGGAGGTCCAGGTTGTGGTTCCTCCCTTCATTTGGTAATTCATCATCGCAGAAACTCAAGTTGTTACATGACATAATGTTTCCAATTACACTGCTGAATTGATCTAATTGCATGTCACTCCCCACAAAAGCTTGGTCTAGTACTCTCATCAATGATTCTCTATGAGCAGAGGAGTTCATTAATAAAGCTAGGATGGATATTTTTGAAGGAGTCTGCAATAGCTGATCTACAATTCTGTAGTCTCTCATCTTAATTATCTTCAAAATATCATCCACTTCTTTCTCTAATGTAGCTCCACTAGTTTCTCCTGTAGCCTTCTTAGGCTCATCATTCTCAGTAATTTTCTTCCCAGCAACAACATCTCTTTGTACAACCGGCACAAACACACGACTGCTACGGGTCACCCTGCTACTTTCAGCTATATTTCCAACATCAGGCATTAGCTGGATGGGAACTTCCACCACATCTTCTAATATTGTAGCGTTGTATCTGTAAGGCACAACCTTATCTGATTTGTAGGGAATAGGACCTGGCAAACTAATTACCAATGGGGTAACAGCTGGTTTGCTATGGTACTCCACTTCAAGATGAGCGGGTGCACCAAAACAAAGCACAATGACGTTTACCCCTTCCTCAACACAATCAGTCATCAAAAAGTCATTTCTAGAAAACAAATCATCGTCTGAAGAGAAATACTCATCCGCGGAAGCATACTCTTCCTCTGACTCTTCTTCCATTAAACAAACTTCAACCATATCAATCTCATGATAATCATCCCTCTGACCTGTGATCTTGATAGTTTTATTATCTAACAGCAACTGAACACCCTCCCTCATAATAGAACATCCTCGGGGGTCTCGACAGCAAACTATGCAAGACCCATATTGGTGTTCCACCTGACCAGCAGTACGGCAAAAGGTAGCATGCAACTGCACGAGATCCTCATTTAAATACTCCACATCAAAAATTCTGAATTGACCAGGACATCCAGAAACCATACTCACTTCCTCTTCATACTCTACCCTAGGCCTGATTATAAGGATTAAACCCTCATCCATCATCTCCTGTAAATCAGCCTTTATCTTCTCGCAACCCTGTTTGTTTGTACTGCAAACAGCACAACCAGCGTGGTCATGCGTATAGTAGCTGAATTCACAGAGGTCTGCGTGCATTTTCACTAAATCTCCTATAACCAGATTAATGTCAAAAATTCGGAAGTCGCCTGGACAACCGGCCACCATATTTACAGCATTTACTCCCCCGTGCTTGGGTAGAGGATCATCTTTCACATTAGGTCCCATGTCCTTGAAAGATAGAATTCCAGACTTCACCAACCTTTGAACTTCAGTCCTCAAAGGATAACAATTCTCAACACTATTCCTTGGTGCTCCTTGATGAAAAGCACATGTTTGGTCTGCCTTGTAATACCCAGGCAATGGTGATGGTACGGCGGGAGGTGGTCGTGTCTGGACCAACTTCTTTTGAATCAATTCTGGTAGTAGCTCTGCATAGCTTATGGGAATAGGGTCATAGTTCTCCATTCTCTGATTATTCCCTTGGTTCCCCTGCTGGGACGGTCTTTGATAAGCAACTATAGTTAGAGCGGCACTCATCACAGGAGTAACTGAGGCGACTTGCTGGTGACGCTGATAATTCCTTCTAGGAGCGTTTACCCTCCCCTCTTGTATAACAGCATTGGTATCCCCTTCTTTCTTCTTGAAAAACCCATAAGATGGCTTCTTTACACCTCCAGATCCTTCACTCTTTGTCAAACGGCCTTCTCTTACCACCTCTTCTAAGTGGATACCCATTCCTACCATCTCTGTAAAATCACTTGGTGCACTTGCTACCATCCTTTCGTAGTAGAACGCACCCAGCGTCTTCAGAAAAATCTTAGTCATTTCTTTCTCTTCCATGGGGGAATCACTTGGGCAGCTACCTCGCGCCATCTCTGCGCATACTCTTTGAACGATTCCCTGTCTTTCTGAACCATGGCCCTAAGTTGGTCACGATTAGGCGCCATGTCCATATTGTACTCATATTGTTTGATGAATGCTTCTCCCAAATCATTAAAAGTATGGATGTTAGCGCTGTCTAAACTCATATACCACTTCAACACTGCACCGGTCAAACTATTCTGAAAAAAGTGAATCAGTAGACGCTGATCATCAGTGTGGGTAGACATTCTCCTTACGTATATCACCAAGTGAGCACGAGGGCAAGTGTTTCCCTTATACTTCTCAAATTCCGGGACCTTGAACTTAGCAGGTATCTTAACATTCGGGACCAAACATATCTCATTCACATTCTTCCCAAATAGCTCTTTTCCCCTAGGTGCAACAGGAACAGTATGCATCACAGGAGGTGCCTGAGTAACAAAAGTCTGAACCACTAGAGTATCTCGAGGACCAAGATTGAAACCTTCAGGTGCAAAATTCTCTGGCATTCCCCATGGATAACCTTGAGGCATACGGTTTTGAACAACAGTCAGAATAGCGGATACAGAAACAGTCGGAACTTCAGTATTTGCCCTTGTTGGTTGAGGTTGAACACTCGGTGGCTGATTCTGAGCAACCACCAAAGCTTCCATCAGAGTAGTCAAATTGGCCAAGTCGGCCTTCAAAGTAGAAACTTCTTCGCGCAGCTCGCGATTCTCCTGTTCTAAGTTGTCCATCTTCTTTTTGAAATTAGCCCGAGTGTTGTGGTGATGAGTCAGCTTGCTGAGTGAAGTAAAGAAGCTGGTTAAGGAACCTGGATATGCATAATAAATGTAAGAAATATGTGCAATATGACGCATGACATACAATGCACATGATTATTTTTACTTAATTATTTAATATTTCAAGGGATTTAAGATTTATAGGCATATTGCAAACATCAAAGTAATAAAGCTTTTGAAATACTGAAAAAATTTATTAATAACTTCAAAATGGATTACAAGTTTCAATGATCCCTAGTACAAGATGAAAATACAATCTAAAATCCTGAGAAAAAGAACTGATGGAGATCAATCTGTACGCTGGTGCTTCTCTATGAGCCGGACAATCTGAGCCCTCAACCTCTGGTTTTCTTCCACATGTCTGATGGCAACCTCCTTCCAATCATCTGGATCAGGAAGTGAGTAGCCAACACCTATTTGAGGCTTAGGGGAAAATAAGTCCCCTTTCCTCTCCATAGACTCTACCTCTCGACTCTCAAGGATCTTGATCAAATCGTCTTTCTCCTTCAGGTCTGTTCTGTAGGAACTCTCTAAAGTCTGGAACTTGTTCTTCCAAGCATCCATTTCCTGTTGCATCCTAACCAAACCGAGTTGCATCTCTTCTAGATCATTTAATAAGGGAGGAGTGGTCTTCACAAATAGATCAGGCATGGGTGTCTCCTGAGTATACGACATCTTCAACTGAATGGCTCTTGATCAGACCCACTGAAGATATGGCTCCAAAGAAACAACACCCCTAGGTCCCAAATCCTTCCTACTCTTCTTATGAATGTGATGCCAGGCCTTCACAATCTGCTCCCTAGCTTCCCTATGGTCTTCTCCTTCCTTCATAAAGAAACTACTCAAATGAATGCTATTCGGTTTATCCCTCATCGGGTAACCAAGCTGTCGCCGTGCAAGAATAATGTTATAGTCAATTCCTCCCTTTGTACCAAGAAGAGGTATATTGGGGAAACTACCACAACTATCAATAATCTCCACACCCTGATAAGCTCGATGATACCAATCAATATCCGAGTGAGTAAGTGCCATGATCTTAGGAGCCCATCGAGGTTCCTTCTTGACATCCCAAAAAGCATCAGACTGAGGCATATGAGAGATGAACCACCGGTACAACAAAGGCGTGCAACAGATAATCATTCCCCATGATAAGAATTCTGAAGACGAACAGAGTAATAAGTATCACCCAATAGTGTAGGAATTGGGTTTCCAATCATGAAAATCCTGATAGCGTTAATGTCGACAAACGTGTCCACATTAGGAAATAAGAACAATCTGTAAGCAAGTAATGGCCTCAAAAGCAATCGTACTCTTCATTCTAGCAAAATAACAAGCTTTCTCCAATAATAACTTAGCTGGTAATCCTCTAATCCCTCCTTTAGTAGTCATATGGGCTTCCACCTTAGACTTTCCCAGATGAATCAAACAGCAATCTCATGTGGTTTTGGCTCACCCTCTAAACCAGTAAAAGGAACACGATTGGTAACAGGTAAATCCAATAGATAAGAATACTCCTCCAGTGTAGACATCAACTGATAATCGGGAAAAGTAAATCAGTGGTACATCGGATCATAGAACTGGACCAAGGTCGAGAGAATACCCTCCTTCATCTTCAGCTTCATGAGAGGAATAATGGATCCATACTTCTTCCGAAAGTCTGCAGAACACTCGATCTCTAGAATTAGACTGACCGAATCATCTATCTTAGGATTCTTGAAACTGTATTTCCCTGTCTTTCTCTTTCCAGAATCCATGGTTAAAAGTACCTGAGATATTCACAAATAGTCAACCTTTAAATCCCTTGAAATATTGTTTTCTTCAAAAGATGCTTATGAGTGCATGGATGCATGATGCAACAATGACACACAAGATCACACATATAGGGTCCATAGGTTCAACGCCACGAGCATGAGGTCGAAGGTACTACCCATAAGGTGTTGGTCTAAAAAGTTATCACCTGTCGAACAAGGTTCTAGAGGTTCCCAGAGTCTACATCTTTCCTTCAGATATTACTAACTTCCCGATTAACTCGGTAATTAGTAAAATTCTCAAGAAAGACTCGTCCAAGAATAGTATCGCGTGACAACTATTTCTGGATTACTCCATCATAGCTTCTGCACTACACCTAAAAGGCCAATATGGGTTTGGTATTCTATGATCCTCAGTTTTAGCAGGCTCCCAAGTCGAAATCCGTACGTCTTCCCGATTACTCGGTAAACGACACTACAGTGAAAGGGGCCTCCACTGAGTGGGAGATCTCATGTCTCATTTTTTGGGATTACTCCCTCAAAGTTAACATGACTATACCGCCCGTCCTATCTTAAAGTTTTCCCAAGTCCGGGTATAGGACTTATGAGTAATCATAAAGCACCCTGAAAACCAGGAAAATCCAAACAAACATATATACAAAATATAACACATAAACAACAATAGCACATATACAGATATAAACAAAGATAGGCTCAACCCACTTAGGGATGGACCAGCAAGAGGTCAATCTTTCCCCAGTGAAGTCGCCATTTTTCTGTAGCGGTAGAAATGTTCAAGACTAATCCATTGAATTGACTAGACTTTATACAAATCAAAAATAAAAAATCGCCACCGCGCTTTATTTTTTCCAAAGAAATGGGAAAAGAGTGAATAACCCAAAAATAGGGGGAAAGATTCAAGGTAAGGGGGTTGGTTATGCAAAGGGAAGGTATTAACACCCTAAACATCTACGGTACTCCGCAGGAACCTCTTTGAAAAAAACTATGTATATTTTGGCTATAAAAATGTGTTGTATAGAAAATGGATGGTGGAGGTGAGAAGAGAAATATTTTTTATGATTTTTGCACCCGCCACGGTTGCGAACCTTTAGTGCCTATGTACCACCTTTCATGCAATAGGGGATCAGGGTACACGTAGTTCCTCTTTTAAAAATTTGAAAACCAAGTGTGTTGGTTAATTTTAAGAGATAAGACATCATTGTCATTGACCGTGTGGAAAACATACTTACTACCCACAATCATGAGAAAGGAGAATTTGCATCATCTCAAAGTGGAGGATATGGGTTGGATCTTAAAATCAATAATGCCTAACTCAACACCCAAGTGGAAAATATTTCACTTCACTACATATGGTAGAAGTATAGTTGTTTGCATCACTACAAGGATTGACAAGAGTCTAATCTTTTGAGAAAAAAGTTTAAAGATAAAAAAGCCAAAGTGGAAAAATGGTTTGAAATGAGATTGATCGACTTTTAGTCTTCACACAAGAAAAATGTCAAGGTATTATTAAATTGATTGAAGTTTATTTATGAAAATATTTTGAAAGTGCATGGACATAAGTCCAAGTTTATTATGAAAGTAGTCTAAGTTTCAAAACAAGAAGAGTTTTCAAAAGGAGGAAGAAGATTTTTAAATTAAAGTAGATGGGAGGAGAAGAAGAGACTATCCTAAAGCATAAGGTAAAAACTAGGGACAAGAACCATCTAACCAACAAGAAGCCAAAACTTGCCATAATGTGTCGAGATAGAATTCCCATTCTTTGGATTGAAACCAAGCAAGCAAAGATACTAGACCTCTTGAGAGAACCAAACTTCAAGCGTATTTAGTCTTCACAAAAATTGGGCAGAGTAACAGTTGTATACGAGTGAATTCCAGATTACAAACAAAGAGTGTAATCACAAAAACCTGCACACAAAAATAAACAAGCAACCCAATATCTTGAGGTAAACCTCAAGAACTCCAAACAAAATAATCAGATAAGATAACAAGGTATCCAAGATAGGCCAAGGTTTCTAATCCTAAGTCCAAGAAAAAGTCCCATGCTCCATAATGCCAAGGATAGTAACCAAATAGTCCAAATACCATTAAAAGTTTTTTAGGGTTCATGTTGATTATTAAGTATCTTAAGAAAAGAAAAGAAAAGCTCAAGTGAGAAAAGTAAAAATGGCCAAAAAATAAATGCTCAAATGAGCAAAGATGAAAATGGCATGAAATGAAAATGCTAAAAATAAATAGTACATAAAGCATAAAAAAGCATAAGATAAAACAAGTCAATAATTAGTGATTAGTTGGATGACCATCTTGAAACTTACATTTGGAACTCATTAGAGGATTGGTAGAACAAAAGCCTCCACACAACAAGTTACATTTGCTTTTTGTCAAGTATATCATCTATTTGGAATTCTCAGAAGTACCATTTAATGATCAACGATGTTTAAGTGATCCGCGTTGACCAAAGGTGTTGTAGATCCATTAGAGGATTGGTAGAATGAAAGCCTTCACACAATGAATCTCAATTTTATTAGATCAAAGAGATCAAATTAACATACTTGGGCTTGCAATCATAAGTTTGGGCCACGAATGATCATTTATTCGAATCAGGACAAAATTTAGCGCTATGTTAAGCAATCGTAAGTGGACTTATATAGAAGTCGCACCTATTTTGAGGCCGGTCAATAGCAATCTATGCACCATTTGTTTTGAGACATGATATAGAGATCATGCTCCAACAACATTTAGTGCAATAAGAAGGGGATGAGATGAAGAGGATTAGGGTAAAAAAGAATATACAAACCACTTTTGAATTAAATTTTAATCAAACTATTATTAAAATCATTCATCTATTTTTTGTGGAGTTAAACTCAACATCATGGATCCAATGATGTTAATAAAGTTCATGATCCAAAACTTAACCCAAGATTAGCCAGAAAATAATCACAAGATAATATCACATTTAATATATACATTAAAAGGGTAAAAATAAGTTTAAAAATAGAAAATAATGCGAAATATATCAACTATGTTCAAATTAATCAAGAAATAAAAAATAAGGCCATAGAAAAATCAGAAACGGATCCAAATATTTTTTAAAATTTTTTGTAATTTTTAAAAGTCAGAAACTATTTTTAAACTATTTAAAATTGCTAAAACAAACATAAAATTCCATAAAATTTTCAGAAAGTCAAAAATATGCAAAATAATATTTATGAATATTCCAGAATTAAAAAATGTCAGAAAGTATTTTTTAAGTAATTAAAAGAAATAAAATAATACAAAAAATATAAAAAATACCAAATGTTAAAATAAAAATGCGAAAAAATAGTCATGAGATCATAAATAATTCAAAGTATTTTTGTGAATTTTTTCAAAAATTTTGGGTAAAAAATAAAAGAGTTATGAATTTTTGAAAATTCAATCAATAAAAAAATAAAATCAAAAGAAAAAAATAAAACCAAAAAGATGTGGACCATCAGATCATAGTCAAAACGCGTTAGTGAGCTAATCCAATGGACCAGACGTGTTGTGCTTGATATGGACCTTTGTGAAACACACATGTGATCAGAAAAAGGGCAACCAATGAAATTAAAACGTTTGGCACGCTATCATTGCCTAAGATGAGACATGTCATCGTCTTCAACCTCTAGACACCCTGCAATGGGGATTTTGTGAGATCCTTCAAATGGAAAAATTAGGATCCCAGGCTAGCATCATTGAACTCGTCTCATCAAGACGATTCTAACACAACCATCGCGCCAAATTTATATAAGGTATGGAGAGAGATATGAATCAAAAACCCAGAAAATAGCGAGCACCTTCAATTTGAGATTTCTCTCTCAATTCTCAATGGATTTAAAAATTGTAAGCAGCATTAGAATCAGAAGAAGGAGTAGAATAGATTAGTGCTTGATTTGGATCCAAATGGTGGAGAATTCTACCTTTTCGAAGTTCAAGTAAGAAGCTCTAAAACTAGACTTATGTAGCTTGAACTATGGCTCGTTTTGATTGGTTTAAGTACTGGAGAGTTTGTATGATGATCAGGGATGATGAATGCGCAAAGAATTTTGGAAAAGGAAGCTTAAATCTCAGAAACTGAATTCAAAAAAAGTGGGTTCGTGTGAGGTTTTGGCAGGATGTTCTTGGCTCTCTAAGCTTGGGAAAATGGATGGGGGATTACCCTCTATTTATAAGGAAGTGAATGGGAATGAAAATTTGAAGAAACAAGGAAATTTGGAGGGAAATTGAGTGAAGGTCGAGCACGAGTGAAGTGTGACTTCATTTCCATCAAAACTCAGCCAAACCTTACGTTTTAGGGGGCTAATCACTTCTGGCAAGTTTTCTAATCAAGTTTAAAACAAAAACACGCATAAATCTTGTGTTTAGAAGTCACATTATGGATTTCAAAATTCGGACTTTATGAAAAATTCAGTTTCAAGTTACCAAATTCAAATCCATGGCATTTCCAACTCAAGGGGTTTTAGGGCATAATTCTTGATGCTTTGGAAAGATGAGGTTACAAGCTTTGCAATGGAAAAATAATGGAATCAAATGGATGCTTGAGCTGAAAGTTACATGGAGTCAAAGTTGAAGAAAAAGAGTTGACTTTCCATACTTAGAAATATTTCAATTTCTTCTTCAAAAATGACCTATAATCTTTTGTATCCAAACTTGGCCTTCCACTTAGAATTTGCTCTTGACCAAAAAATATGGAATGAAGTAGATCTCTTGACTGACATTTTGATATTTGAACCACTCAAAATATCCAAAAAAATGAGCAAGTTATGACTTGTTGAAGTTGGTCAAAAATCATGAAATGACCTATAATCTTTTGCATATTTAAGGCAACTTCTATCCATTTTATCACTTTGCACATAAACGAAGGCATAAATTACACATCTTTAAGATCATCATGGAAAAAGAATGGACTCAAGGTGATAAAAATTGACCAAGTTATGACCATTTGAAGTCACATATGGAAAATTGCGGATTCATCTAGATGACTTGTAATCTTTCTTCTTCCCCAATTTCCTTCCACATGAAAAATCCTTGGAACTTTTGAAGTGATTTGTTGGTAACTCTTTGAAGAGAAATATGTATTTGTAATCACTCAAAAAAACCAAAAGGTGAGAAAGATATGCTCCTTTGAAGTTCAAAACCCTGGCCTCTAGATCAAAAAATGCTTTGAGGAACTTTGACAAGTTTGAACAAACTTCTTGTGCCAATATTATTTCTTTATGAATAGAAGTTGTTGAGGATGATGATGAGGACTCATAGCCACCAAAACCACTTCCATATCTTGAAATTTGAGAGAAATGTGCTCTTGTGACCAATAGGAACAAGACCTTGTCCAATCATGACAACTTCTTCCCTCAACCCCTTGTACTTTTGAATCAATTTTGATAACTTTGAAATATGTTGAACCAAAATAAGCCTTGTCATGCCATTTCTTCCAAAACAACTTCAATGGTGAGGTTTGAATTTCTCAAGATTTATTGACTAGGGCATGAAAATAAACTCATGAACCCATGAAGCAACTTGCTAAACCTCATTGCCTTTACCTACATTATTAATAAGTAAGACAAACCAACATTTCATTTTATTAATTAGAAAGAAAATCAAAGAAAAATATTCATGATCACAAAATAAAACAAGTCAAGGTGCATTGGTAACTCCTCAAAAGAGAAAAGCTAAAGATAGGGAGAACAACCAAAAGCCCTAACGTGATCTTGTTGTGATTGAATCAACATGGTATGATGAAGGGATCTTAGGGGCAAAAATTGGGGTACAACACATGGCCATACTCTGGAGTTGAGTACGAGTAGGCGCGAGATCAGCATTTTATTGGTATTGTTTGTAAAAGGCTGCAGCAAGATCTTCCCAATTATGAACATTGACTCTTTCTAAATGATAAAACCAATCAAGTTGAGCTCTAGACAAACTGTCTTGGAAGAAGTGTACCCATAAATCTTTGTCAGCGGTATGGGGATGTATTTTCCTCACATGGGACCGGAGATACATTTTGGGGCATGAGACTCTGTCGTATTTGGGGAACACATGTGCTTTGAATTTTAGAGGACTGATAATTCATGATACCAGTCCCAACTCCTCAAAGTCCAATCCAGGAACTTTTTGGATTTCCATTGCACTCAACCGTTCTTCTAGATGCTTATACTTGTCATCGGCCGGAGGGTATTATTCTTCCGAATAGTCTTCTTCTCCCTCTTTCTCTTCTGAATCAGACTGAACAACCGTTTCCTTGCCCTTCCCATCTTGATTGTCTTTCTCGCCGGATGTTGTTGCGAATTTTAAGGCCCTTCTTGTCTGCCTTTGGAATCTTCTTCCCATGTTCAGAATTTCTGTTATCTTCTTCATCTTCTTTTTCTTTTCCTCAACCAGCAAGGTCTTCAACTCTTCTTGTCCTTTGGCCAGAGTTAAGAACAACTGTTGAAACTGTGCATTCTGAGCTTGGAGGTCCTTCACCGTTTGCTCGAGATCCATCTTACTGAAATAAACAGCAAGGAGATGAGGAGACTTGTTGCAAGAAACCTGCTTATGTTATGATGAATGATAAATGCGTATCAAATGATTTCAAGGATTTTAAAATTCAAATTTGTTTTAGACAAAAAGGGAACACATGTTAATAATTTAAAGTTTTGAGTGCATCAATGCCTTCTCGGGAAAAACAAATACAAGAAACTCTAAGATAAAAAGGTAGTACGCATCCTCTTTGGTGCAATGTAGGGATTCAGAGTTTGCTCCTCATGAAGTTGCTTAGTGAGTTCCAAAACCTTCTTCTCGCTTGCGTAGAATTGGGCTTCAAAAGTATCTCTCTCCCCCTTGAGTTGTATCCAATCTCTTTGTAAGTCTTCAAGAGAGGTGGGCATGTCAGGATGTAGGATAGTGTATGGAACATCTCCTTCTATGATAGGCTCAATGATCATCGGGAGAATGAAGGGGTAAGGCATCATAAGGCTCTGAGCACGAGTTCGTACCCATTTAAGGTAAGGCTCAAGAGGGATGGAATTCTTGTGCCCCAAAGTCTTGTTATCTACCTTGTTTAACATCCTCCAAGCTCGGATAAATCTCTGGCGAAGACCTTGATCGTCGTTGTCTTAGTCAAATACCAAACCTTGAATCAGCATCTCGTGCGGGCCATCCTTTCGGGCATAACCAAAATGTCTTAAGGCTAAGCAAGGGTTGTAGGTGATACCTCCCCTAATGCCAACTAATGGAGAATTAGGGAATTCTCGACAATGATCGACAATTGTAACATTCTCTATAGATCGGGAACACCAATGGATGTCTGAATGTTTGAGTGTCATCAACCTTTGTGACCACCTTGAACCTTGCTTGTTCTTTAATACAGATTGGGGAAGATGAAAAATAAACCATCTTGCCAAGAGAGGAGTGCAACACATAAGGACACCTCTTTTCCTCATAGTGCGAGTGTGAAAAGAGTGTAATATATCCCCTAGCAATGTAGGCAACGGGTTGCGAGATATGAATATTTTGATGGTGTTCACATCTATGAGTTGGTCAGAATTTGGAAACAAAACCATCCCATAGATGAGGAGAGCCACAATTTCCTCAAAGGCTTTCAAATCCAAAGAATTCCAACATTTTTAAGCTTTCTCAAACAAGAACTTTGCTAGGAAACCTTTGACACCACTCCTTGTTTCCCAATGAATTGTGACATCAAATGAGTGCAAGTGTAGAGCTTGAGAAATCTCTTATGGGTTTGGGTCTCTTTCCGTACCTTTGAAAGATGGTTGATTGAGAATGGGAATTCTCAAAAGCCGGGAGAATTATTCCAAAGTAGGCATAAGTTAATAGTCAGGAAATGTGAAGCAATGGTGTAAAGGATCAAAGAAATGAAAGAGCACCTTCATCATGTCCTCATCTGTGTTGGAAGTGACCAAGTTGAGTAGGCGACCATGTCTCTCGGTGAATGGAGAGTTTTCAGGAATCCTTGAAGCTAGATCCTTAAGTTGTGGAGGGATCCTCACAAGGTTGACTTGAATAGTTTTTCTGTGAAGAGAATCCATATCCTATAAAACAAGAACAAAGATGAATCCAAAAATCCTTGAAATGGTTAGTGAATGTGTATGATGTTCTGATGTTCATGATGTTATGTACAAGTATGTATATACAAACAAAGCAAAAAAATCCTTAGGTTTAGGCTTGCATGGAGTCTTATAGGTAATTACCCTTTTGAAGCTTAGTTGGCTCAACTTGTCCTAGTAATAGTAATCGGGTTCTAAGGAGATCAATATCACTGGTTTGTTTCCTTGGTCATTGTTTCAGCACAAGCCTTTTTAACGGTGATCGAAATATCCCAAGAAACTAAACCTCGATGAGTGTAGTATCAAGTATCTACCAACCTCGGACTGCACCAAAGCCGGTCATCTCACTACATCCTAAAGGCCAAGTTGGTCAAGTAAAGGTTCAAGAAGTTAATTAGTGCTTTATGAGATCACTCAGCGGCCCTGTATTCTCTTTGATTAACTCAAAGGCTACCGGTACCCAAAAATATGTTGCACTAACATAGCTAATTCTTAGACCATGTCGATATACCCCGCACAGTTTCCACAACGTATTTCTACTTACCTATAATGTATCGCAAATCCGGGTAGAGGATTCAAACCCAAACAAAGAACCATAATGTAAAGCATATAAGTCAGACAATGAAAGCAAGTAAATATGATATAACCCTAAGGTAACCCCACTTTTAAGTAATTCCCCAGCAGAGTCGCCAGTTCTGTGATACGGTGGGAGAACTGACTTGGGTGTTTTGCGTTTGATCATAAATTTTTCGGTTAGCAAGAGTCGCCACCGACGTTTATTTTATCCAAAAGGAAAGGTGAAAAAGCACAGGAAAGACCTTTGAGATTGTTTCTTGAGTTCGGGGGGTAGATTATGAAAAGGGAAGGTGTTAGCACCCTTTTCATCCATGGTTTTCCATGGGCTCTTAGTTATTTTCTAGCTCACTTGCTTTTTGTTTGAAATTGTGCTTTGTGTGGTTTTTTGAAAGTATTTTGTAAAGAGACCATTGTTTAGGAAATCTTTGTAATGATTCTTGTTTGTAAGAATGTATACAAAGATGTTGATCTTTTGAAAATGTTTTCAAATTTGTAACATGTTTAAAAATGTAAGTGATTGTTTTGAAAATAGAAAGGATGTTTGTTTTTAAAATGGAGCAAGTCATTAGGAGCAATCTACCTACTCAAATGTCTTTTTTGTTCATTTCCTTTTCCTTTTACATTGTTGTCTTACAATTGATTTGGTAAGCAACCCTATGTTTGGATGTAAACGGGACGGGCATGGGTCATCGTATAACCATGATTAGCAATGTTGCAAGGTATCTTAGCATTATTTTGGAGGGACTAAGATCATTTGTAAGGCAACTTAGACAGCATCATCGAGGGACTATGATCTTATATTTGCTAAGATATCTCACATGCTTAATATGGCCATTTTGTATAAGGCAACCAAGTGGAATAACCCTAGGGGTGTTTGTGTGCAAGTGTATCATTTTAATGCTTGTTTTTGTCTTGAATTAGGGTTTTCTAAGTATTGGTTTTAGTCTTTCCATACAAACCCTAATTACTAGCATGTTATATAAAAGCGACAAATTGTGAAATTTAAAGTTACTACGCTATTACAACATTTGTAGGGAGGGGGTGTACAAATTCATGAATGGGGATTGCAAGAATTTAAACCTAATTAGTCTATTACAACCATATTGAATTGATATGAATATACAGGGAATTGAATAAATACAAAGTATAAAAATGAACAAATGTACAAGGATGCAAAATGTAGAGAAAATGAATTTTGTTTAGTTTTCATGAAAAAAGATTTTGTCTTAACCTAATTAAATAAAGAAAATAGTTAATTAAGTTTGAATTTATTAAGAAAATATTTTAAATGAAAACCCTAATTCTATTAATTAATCAAAAGAAAATAAGTTTAAGAAAAGTATTTTTTTTGGTATTTTTTATCTTGAAAATATTTATAGTATTATAAAATATTTTTAGTCTTTTTTTATATTAAAATGATGTATTTTAAATGGTGTGAAAAAATAAATAAATAAAAAAACATAATATTAATTAAGTTTACAAGGTTTACTTAATATATAAATAAAGTATAATAAATAATTAAATATTTTTGTAGGAAAATAAAATAAAATAAGTTTAAATATAAATATGTCATTTTTTTGTATTTTATGATTTTTAGTATTTAGAAAAATATATTTAAGAAAATAAAATTGAAAAATAGATAAATAAATAAAATAACTTGGGCTAGGGGGTGCCAAGAGCCTGCAAGGGGGTTAGTCAGTAAAAAAACAAAGAAACAAGGCAAGCCCAATAAAGGCCCAGGCGCTCAAAAAAACGAGTCAGAAATACCAAAAATGTATGAAAAATGCAAAAGGGTACCTCTGGGGCTCGAACCCAGGTCCCATAGGTTACAACCGCGCGCTTCTACCACTGGGGTGGCTATACACCCGTTAATACAAGTAAAATAATAAAATGTAAGGCAAAATGTGTCCTGAAGATTTCATCTTCAACCTCCAGCCAGACCATCTGTAACTTGCTCATTTCTCATCAAAAATAAAAACTATAAACATGAAACTTGTAGCATATTTTCTCACGATTCCAGAAATGTAAAGTATTAAACCTATAGATCAAAGATAAGCATGGATTTTAATGGCCCTAATCTGAACCCTAAATTTTTTAGAGATTTCAGTTTCAAAATTCTTTAAGCTCAAGTAAAATTAATGGAAACTACAGACATGGTTAGCTTCAGGGCAATGATATCTACATGTTTTATTCACAAATAAACTATTGATAATGCCTGTATGAAGATTTCCAAGTTGAGAAAACTTACCTCAAAATTGGAAATCGTGTTTGGAGTTTGAGCTTGTTTCAAGTGATGGTGATGATCAGGTTAACTTCCTTGAGGTCCTAAGAAGTTAATGCAATGGTTTGCTTGAGTTGAGAGTGGCTGAAATGATCTGGAGAAGTCCAACTGTAATGCTCTATTTTTGGCTATGGAAGTTGATGGAGATGGAGTTATAGTTTGCAAACAGGGACAAGGATGGTCTGTATTTGGTATGAGGAAGCTTTTGAAACAAAAAGGCCAAGAAACGCACAAGGGAAATGTAAGTTTGATGTTCAAGATTAGAAACTGTGCAACAATGGAGTTTTTGGGCAATTTCTGATTTGAGAGAGTTTTGATGTGTTTCAGGGTGTTCAAGCTCTTCCTCTAGCTCACAAATAGTGACTCTATTTATAAGCAACAAGTTTGGAATGCTCTAGTTGATCAGAATTCAAAATCACAAGTTTATGCATAACATGTGATTTTTTGAGAACTCAAGTTTCAATGCTTTATACTTGGTTCATATAGTTGTTAACTACTTTAAACACAATCCTTATGACTTTGTGGATGGAGTGTAATCAATGAAAACAAGTTGGGAGCTCAAGAAGCTGACTCTGTGCATAAAGCTTGCTTTACAAGAATGGATATGTTACTTTCTCCCTAAAATGACAAATTGATTCTGACAAAGCTTGAAACACTTGGATAAGGGCATAATTAGTTGTGTAAACCATTAATTATGGAGTGACAAACAAGTTTGAGGCCTGCAAAGCAAGGATTATGCAGCCTAGCATGGATTTGGTTCATATGTTCATCAAAAATGACTTGTAATTCAAGTGACAAAACCCTAACTTCATCTCTTCGATTCTACCTCCTCAAGAATGATCTCAAGGAGTTCTTGGATATTTTGGAAAGCCTGCAATGTTCTCTACAACCCATCTTTGATTTATTTTGAAGATTCCCCTTGGAACTATATGAAAAAGTGCCATGAAGTTAGGTCAAAATCCAGACCAAATTAGGGCAAAACTTCATTAAGTGTTTAGTTTCATGACCACATGTTCATAAAATTATAACTTGAGATCCAAGAATTTTTGGAAGGAGTTGTGTAAAGAAAAGTTATAGATTTCATGGAGATCTACAACTTTCATATTGGTAGTTTCTCTTGAATCATGGTGAAAATTTGGCTCAAAGTTATGAAAAAATATGAAATTTCCAACACTTAGAAAAATTTCTAAGTTTAGAAATTTTGACTTTTCAAAATGAAATCTTGGCTTTTTGATTTCTTGATGAATAAGTTTCATATTTTGAGATGTTTTGATGAATTGTGATCCTTGGCACTTGAATTTGACCAAAAATTCAAAGTTTGATTTTTCAGTATACAGTTGACTTTTAATCATTTGACTGCAAAATTCATCTGTCAATCCAATGGACTTGCAGTGTTTTCAACCATGCCATTAGGTCAAAAAGATGAAATTGAACTCTTGAAACCATGATTCAAACCAATTGACCATTGTGATACGGTGGGAGAACTGACTTGAGATTTTTGCGTTTTATCGCAAATGTTGCAGTTAGCAAGAGTCGCCACCGACTTTTCTTTTATCCAAAAGGAAAGGTGAAAAAGCACAGGAAATACCTTTGAGTTGTTTTCTTGAGTTCAGGGGGTAGATTATGAAAAGGGAAGGTACTAGCACCCTTTTCATCCATGGTTTTCCATGGGCTCTTAGTTACTTTCTTAGATCACTTGCTTTTGTTATTTGAAATTGTGCTTTATGTGGTTTTGAAAGTATTTTGTAAAAGAGGCCATTCGTTTAGGTTGTATTTGTAATGATTCTCGTTCGTAAGAATGTATACAAAGATGTTTATCTTTTTGAAAATGTTTTCAATGATTGTAAGATGTTTTGAAATGTGTGTGTTTGTTTCGAAAATAGCAAGGATTATTGTTTTGAAATTGAGCAAGTAACTAAAAGTAATCTACCTACTCAAAAGGTCTTAGATGTGTTTTTACTCCTCCTTTAGACGTTTCTATCTTACCATTATTTTGGTAAGGATCCCCATCATTAGATGTGAAGGGACGAGCGTTGGGTCATCGTATGACCATGATAGCAATGTTGTGAGATGACTTAGCACTTTTTCTTTAGGGACTAAGATCATTTTGAAAGGCAATATTGATAGCGTCATCGAGGGACTATGATCTTTTTCGATTTGTCTGTGCTAAGACCTCCCACATGCATAACATGGCCATTTTTAATTAGGAAACAAGTGGAATTACCTTAAGGGTGCATGTGTGCAAGTGTGTTTGATTGTATGAATTTGTCTTTGATTTTTGGTGGTATACTTATTGGTTTTATCTTGCCATACACACCTAATTACTAGCATTTACATTTGAAAGCGATAAATTGCAGAAATGTAAAGTCCTATTGTTGTACCCCAAAATTTTCGCTCTGATTTATCAAGATTTTTCCTCACAAGACTGCTTGGACTCCAGACAGGATTAGGGTTTGCTCAACTCAAGACATCATCTTGCACTGATGACCTGAAATTAGGGTTTGAGTTTGCACAAGGATTTTTGGACCATAAATGCTTCATGTGACTTTCATAAACCATCTTGGACCCCTAATATTGCCCATGTTAAGTTTCAAGCCTTGAATCACATTTTTGCCTAGTCAATTGGACAATTGACCTAAAAATCAGCTGTATTGGGGAAAAAAGTCAACCATGGCCAATTTGCAGTCAAACTTCATAATTTTTGATCCACAACAACATTTTAGACTCATATATACCATTTTATCAAGTTTGGACCACAACTCCTCAAGAAATTTGATCAAATCATCAAAAGGGCAAAATGGTCAAAATTAGGGTTTTGACTGAGAAAGGGAAATTTCTGATTTTTAACCTAACCAATGGCCAATTGGGTTCAAGCATGATTTCAAGGACTCAATGGCATCATATTGACCTAATCACATAGTTCAAAAGATCTCAAATGCATAGGATTGACAGATGAACTTTGCAGTCAACTGATCAAAAGTCAACTGTGCACTGAAAGGTCAAACTTTGACTTTTTGGTCAAAATCAAGTGCCAAGGGTCATAATTCATCAAGATATGTCAAAATATGAAACTTTTTGATCAAGAAAATAAAATTTTCAAATTAGGGTTTCAATTTGAAAAAATTTCATAACTTAGAAAATTTCTAAGTATGGAAAATTTCTTATTTTTTCCGAACTTTCCACAACTTTTTCACCATGATGCAATTGGATTCAAATAAAACTTCCAACATGAAAGTTATATTACTCCATGATATCTACAAATTTTTTTCACAAAGTTTTCCCAAAAGATGCTTGGATCTCAAGTTATGAATTTGTGAATAAGGGTTGATGAACTAAAAGACTTAGTGAAAATTTGCCCTAATATAGGCAGGTTTTTGACCCAACTTCATAGACATTTTTCTCATAGTTCCAAGAGGTATCTCAAAATTCATTTCAAAGATAGATTGTAGAGCATGTTGAAATATTTACAAAATGTCCAAGAACTCTCCAAGATCATTTGTGGTTAGGGAGAATCGGAGAAGAGAAAATGGCATTTTATCACTTTTGTTCAAGCCATTTTTCACAATGCACCAAGTTGCAAATCTGATCAAGCATGCCTGTACCTTGCATTAAAGGTCCTAAATCCCTTCTAAACTACATAATTAAATGCCAACTCAATGGATAATGGTTTTTTTTTGGCTTTTGAGGCATTGCACAAAGAATAATTCCATAAATGGCCAAAAGTTCACAATGCCATTTTGATAAAGCAAGCTTTTCCAACTTTATCAGCCTTGAGCATTGGGCTTGTTCTTGTGGTGCAGACAATTTCCACAGGAATTAAGCAAATCATACCAACTATTATCATCCCTCAAGCTAGCATGTACAGGCCTTTGGCATAGTCACTTCAACCTTTCTTCAAAAACAAGAAAAATTGGCAAAAGTCAAAAAAGCTTGTACATCTGATAAAGAGAAGACTTGAGCTTCATTTTTCTGCCCAAACAGGGCAACTTCTGCAAAATCCTTGCCAACTCCATTTTGGCTCGTGCGTTTTGCCTCTCAAGACTTCAAACACTTTACATACATCCTAACTAAACTATCCAAGCCCTTGTCCTGTTACTGTGAGCCCTGTTTCAGACATCACCATTTTTGTTTTTGAAGGTTGCAGGTTGACTTCTACAGGGAGTTTCAAGCATCCTCAAGACCAGGTAAGAATTGGAAAAGGTTGAGGGAACTTTAAGGAAGCTCACATGATCCTCAGGCCTCACTCAAAGTTACCACATTTCCATATCCAAACTCAGCTGAACAAGGTATTTTTCAAATCTCTATCTCTTTATTTAGGCTTCCTTAAATCATGATTTGTGAAGCAAAAATGTAGTCCTTAACTTGTTGAAGCTGTACATATGCATAGTTTCCATTTATATTAACTGAGTAGTGAGAATTTGAAGCTTGAAGTTCATGAAAAAACTAGGTCAGAAATTACGGGTGGTTAAATTCTCTCTGATCTTTGAGAGTTAGTTTACAAACTTTATATCACTGGAATCGTGGGATCATAAGCTACATTTTTGTGTTATGAGTTTTTGATTTTATGCAAGCATGATCAAGTTCCAGATTTGAAGAAGAAACGCGCGTAAGCTGAAGGAAAGGGACGAAGATGAGTTGTCTTGGGCTTTTTGTTGCATTTGGCCTTTTTGGTTTTGCTGTTTGCACCCTCCATATTACTTTTGCACCCCCTTGCATATTTTGTTTATTTTTCATATTTTTATTTTTATTTTTATATCTATTATTTTCATTTATTTTTCTGAACCATAAAAAATCATGAAAAATATTTTCTCTATTTTTTGCATTTTATTTTATTTTATTTTATTATTTTTTTGACATAAAAAATACTTTATGAATAAATTGAACTTTATTTTCTTAAATAAATAGTAAATACATTTAAAAATACCATACATTTTTATTTTATTATTTTTCACACATAAAATATTATTTTCATACATATTTTATTTTTTAATATTTGTACATAATATTGTCATTATTTTTCTTGAACAAAAAATGAATAAAATAAATAATAGAAAACATTATTTTCTTTTAAACCAAAAAATTAGGGTTTCCCCTTTCAAAAATAATATTATTATTTTTCTTATTTTTAGGACTTAAATAATTTTATTTTTACATATTAAAATAAATACAAAAAACATTTTGCATCCATACATTTTATTGCATATTTAAATAATTGTTTATTTATTTATTGTACCAAAATTCAATTGGGTTGTAATAATTTCTAGGGTTTTATTTTGAGCAATATCCCCCATTCAAAACTTGTATCCCCCCTCCCATAATATTGTTGTAATAGCTAGATTTACTTTACGCAATTTATCGCATTATATACATGTTTAGTAAAATTA
Organism: Vicia faba; assembly: GCA_948472305.1. NCBI lineage: Eukaryota > Viridiplantae > Streptophyta > Magnoliopsida > Fabales > Fabaceae > Vicia > Vicia faba. Next base: position 369,689,524 of record OX451735.1, read on the forward strand.
GGGTTTGTATGATAAGACAAAAATCAAACAAATAGACATAACCTAATACAAGATAAACAAAATGCATGAAAAATGACAACACATTACACACAAGCACCTCTAGGGTTTCACCCACTTTGTTGCTTAAAAAAATAGTCATGGTATGCATGCAAAGTATCTTGGCAAAACAAAACAAAACAAACAAATAAGAGTCCCTCGATGACGCTATCAAAAGGTTGCCTAGAAACAAAATGATCTTGGTCCCTAAAACTTGCTAAGATACTTGACACCATTGCTATCATGGTCATACAATGACCCACGCCCGTCTCGTTTAACATCCAAAGATAGGGTTGTTTACCAAGACAATTGTAAATCAACAATGTCAAAGGAATAAAAATGTACAAGAAAGACTTTCGAGTAGGTAGATATACTTCTAGTTACTTGATCAACTTCAAAACAATCCTTGCTATTTTCAAAAACAAACACACACATTTCCAAACAACTTTCAAAACATTGAAACATTTTTTTTAAAGACATACATCTTTGTATACATTCTTACGAACGAGAATCATTACAAAGATTGCCTAAACGATGGCCTCTTTTCAAAATACTTTCAAAACCATACAAAGCACCATTTCAAACAATTGAAAAAGCAAATCAAGTGATCTAAACAAGTAACTAAGAGCCCATGGAAAACCAAGGATGAAAAGGGTGCTAGCACCTTCCCTTTTCATAATCTACCCCCCGAACTCAAGAAAATATCTCAAAGGTCTTTCCTGTGCTTTTTTACCTTTCCTTTTGGATAAAATAAAAGTCGATGGCGACTCTTGCTAAACCGCAACATTTGCAAATACAAACCCATAACCTCAAGTCAGTTCTCCCACCGCATCACAGAACTGGCGACTCTGCTGGGGAGATGTATAAAAGTGGGGTTACCTTAGGGTTTTAGACCACCTTTACATGCTTATCTTGCTTGACTTGTTTGCTTTACACTTTGGTTCTATTGTTTGGGTTTGAACCCTCTACCCGGATTTGGGAAACATTCATAGGTAAATAGCAATACATTGTGGAAACTGTGCGGGGTATACCGACATGGTCTAAGCAATAGCTATATTAGTGCGACATATTTGTGAGTACCGGTATCCTTTTAGTTAATCAAAGAGAATACGGGTCCGCTGAGTGATGTCATGAAGACCTAATGGACTTTTAGAACCTTTACTTGACCAACTTGGCCTTTTAGGATGTAGTGAGATGACCGGCTTTGGTGCAGTCGAAGTTGGTAGATACTCGATACTACACTCATTGAGGGTTGGTTCCTTGGAATATTTTGGTCGCCAGTAAAGAGGCTGAATTGAAACAATGAACAAGGAAACAATCAAGTGATATTGAGCTCCTTAGAACCCGGTTACTATTTCTAGGACAGGTTGAGCCAACTAAACTTCAAGAGGGTACTTACCTATGAAACCCCATGCAAGCCTAAACTAGGAACTTGTGTGATTTGCTTGTACATATACTTATGCATAACATCATGGACATCATGAACATCATATGCATCCACTAACCATTTCAAGGATTTTGGAGATTCATCTTTGTTCATGTTTTGTAGGTTATGGATTCACTTCACAGGAAAACTATCCAAGTCAACCTTGTAAGAATTCCTCCACAACTTAAGGAGCTAGCTTCAAGGATTCCTGAAAATTCTCCATTCACCGAGAGACATGGTCGTCTACTCAACTTGGTCACCACCAACACTGAGGAGGATATGCTGAAAGTTCTCTTCCAGTTCTTTGACCCTTTACATCATTGCTTCACATTTCCTGACTACCAACTTGTGCCTACTTTGGAGGAATTTTCTCAACTCTTAAGGATTCCTATTCTCAATCAACTACCCTTCAACAGTACAGAAAGAGATCCAAAGCCAGAAGAGATTGCTCAAGCCCTGCACTTGCACTCATCTGATGTCACAACACATTGGGAAACTAGAAGTGGTGTCAAAGGCTTCTTGTCAAAATTCCTGTTTGAGAAGGCCCAAAGCTGCTGGAATTCTTTGGACTTACAAGCTTTTGAGGAGATTGTAGCACTTCTCATTTATGGGATGGTCTTGTTCCCTAATCCTGACCAACTCATAGATGTGAAGGCTGTCAAAATCTTCATGACTCGCAACCTGGTGCCTACATTGCTTGGGGATATCCTCCACTCTTTTCACACTCGTACAATGAGGAAAAGAGGTGTTCTCATGTGTTGCACTCCTCTCCTGGCAAGATGGTTTATTTCTCATCTTCCCCAATCAGTTTTGAAGAATGAGCAAGGCTTGAGATGGTCACAACGATTGATGACTCTTACACATTCAAACATTCATTGGTGTTCTCGATCAAAAGAGAATGTTATCATCATTGACCATTGTGGGAATTCCCTAATGTCCCTCTACTTGGCATTAGGGGAGGCATCACCTACAATCCTTGCTTGGCTCTGAGACATTTTGGGTATGCCCGAAGGGATGGCCCGCATGATATGCTGATTCAAGGATTGGTTTTTGACTTCGACAATGACAACCAAGGATCCGTCAAAGGTTCATCCGAGCTTGGAGGATGCCCAACAAGGTAGACAATAAGACCTTGGGACACAAGAATTCCATCCCTCTTGAGCCTTACCTCAAGTGGGTACGAACCCGCGCCCAAAGTCTTATGATGCCTTACCCCTCCATTCTCCCTGTGATTATAGAGCCTGTTATGGAAGGAGAGGTTCCATACACCCTCCTACATCCTGACATGCCAACATCACTCGAAGACTTACAAAGGAGTTGGATACAGCTCAAGGGAGAGCGCGACACTTTCGAAGCCCAATTCTACGCAAGCGAGAAGAAGGTTTTGGAACTCACTCGGCTACTTCACGAAGAGCAGACTCTTAACACCTACATTTCACCAAAGAGGATGCACAATGTCTTTTTACCTTAGAATTTTGTATTATTTTGCCCAAGGGGCATTGATGTACTAACAATTCTATCTTATTAATATGACGTGTGTTTCTTATTTGTTTAAAACAAATTTGAATTTTTGTGTCCTTGAAAGCATTACATGAATAAATATCATTCATCATATGCATAAACAGGTCTTCACACCAAGTTTCCTCATCTCTCTGCTGTTTATTTCAGCAAGATGGATATTGAACAAACGGTCAAAGATTTGCAAGCTCATAATTCACAATTTCAACAGCTACTCTTGACCTTATCCAAGGGGAAGGAGGAACTCAAGACTCTGCTAGAGAAAGAGAAAGAGAAAGAGAAGAAGAAGCGAGCCGGTGTGGTTATCATGGGCAGAAGGTTTAAAGGACAAGCCAGATGGACCTTGGAATTCCCATCAACATCTGAAGAGGGGGAAGGAAAAGGAAAAGGAATGCCAGTGCCATCTGAGTCTGAAGCAGAAGAAGAAGATGAAGAGGACTACTCTGAACAGCAGTACCCTTCGGCCGATGACAAATACAAAAACTTGGAAGAACGTCTAGCTGCTATGGAAGTGCAAAGAGTACTGGGGATGGATTTTGAGGAGTTAGGGTTGGTTTCTGGAATTGTAATCCCTCCTAAATTTAAAGTGCCACTGTTTTCTAAGTATGATGGGGTGTCTTGCCCAAAAATGCACCACAGATCCTATGTTAGGAAGATTCAACCACATTCTTCTGACAAAGACCTGTGGGTCCACTTTTTCCAGGACAGTCTTTCGGGAACGCAGCTTGATTGGTTCTACCAGTTGGAGAGAGCAGATGTCCATAATTGGGAAGACTAGGAAGCCGCATTCTATAAACAGTATCAATACAACGCCGACTTGGCGCCAACCCGTACTCAGCTACAATGTATGTCCAGGCTACTAATGAGGGTTTCAAAGACTACACCCAAAAATGGAGGGATTTAGCCGGAATGGTGCAACCACCTTTATCTGAAAGAGAACTAGTGGAAATGTTCTTGGGGACTCTGTCAGGTCCTTTATTTAATCACCTGGTTGGAAGATCCTCTGTAGGTTTCACTGAATTGATTTTAACTGGCGAAAGGGTAGAAGTCGGTATTAGAAGCGGGAAAATTCAGAAAGATGCGTCTACCTCTGCCATTGCAAAAAAGCCCTTCACTGGAAAGAAGGAAGTGTCTGCTGTCTATGCCCAGAGAAATCAGGGAAGAACCGAAAGACGACCAACAGTGGGGGCCGTTATGATTCAAAAGTCTGCATCAGACCAGCCTAGAAACAACCAGCCGAGAAATGATCAGCCGAGGAATAACCAGCAAAGGGTGGAAAGGCCTGTAAGGCAATTCATCAAGATAAAAATGACTCCTTCTCAAGTCCTACCACATCTCTTGAAGTTGAACCTGGCCATGCTAAAGGAGGCCCCTAAAAATCCTAACACTGCTTCTCCACACTGCCATCCCAATGCCAGATGCGCGTACCATTCAGAAAGTCCAGGGCACGACACCAACAATTGTTGGGCTCTAAAGAATAAGATTCAAGATCTGATTGACACAAAGGAAGTTGAATTTGAAGCTCCTGAGAAGCCATATTTTATCTCCGCTCCAATGCCGAGGCATGGACACAATGCCAATGCTGTGGAAGAAGATCTGTTTGTTTCTACTGTGGATGAACTATTAACTCCTCTCCTCACCATCAAGCTGAATTTGTTGAAAGTTGGGGTGTTCCTAGGTTGTGACCAAGATTGCCATGCTTGTCTATCCTCCCCATTTGACTGTCCTCTATTGAAGAAAGGAATCCAACAATTGATTGATAACAAGGAAATTTTGTTTGAGAAAGCTCCCATTTCACCCATTCCTGTTCCCAAAGTTTCAATAATAACCATATACGCCAATCCTTCCAGGGTTCCTAAAAAAACCGTTAGGATTACATCTGCTCCAGTGACTACTCCGTTGAAGATAACAACTCCCGGGCCAACGCCATACAAAACCGATAAAATGGTACCATGGAACTATGGTGGAGAAATCTACTACCATGGTGTCAAACAGATTGAATAGGCCACTGAAGAAGAAAGCTATGAAGAAGATAATCCCGATATTAGTAACATTGCCGGGACAAGCAAAGTTACCCGTAGTGGAAGAATTTTCTCTCCAGAGATTGCTCCTCCAACAAAAGTCTTTGGACCCGCGGCCATTCTGAAGATTACACCTATACCAGTAATTGTACCTGCAAGTGTACCCGCTGACAAAAACAATACAATTCCCATCCCTACTTCCGCTGCTGAGAAAAAAAGGAAAGAATGTTCAAGAGGAGCCTGTCTTGACAAAGGCTAAATCACTAGTCATTCCTGAAACATCCTAGAAAGAGATGGAAGAAATCTTGAGGATCATCAAGAAAAGTGATTATGATATTGTTGAACAACTGGGGAAGATCCCCTCCAAAATATCTATGTTAGCCTTGCTGCTGTGCTCTGAGGCACATGCTAAAGCTTTGATCAAGTTTCTGAAGACAGCGCATGTGCCGCAAGAGACTTCGGCTGATCAATTCCAGGAGTGTGTAGCCAGCCTGACAGCGGACAATGGCCTGGGTTTCTCCGATGCCGACTTAATCTCTAAAGGGAGAAAACATAACTATGCACTACATGTCTCGGTGGAGTGTAGGGGAACCACTTTAGCTCATGTCTTGGTTGATACCAGGTCATCTTTAAACATCTTGCCGAAGAAAGCCTTGGATAGATTGGATTGTGAGGGGTTAACTCTAAAACCCAGCAATATAGTGGTTGGAGCTTTTGATGGTTCTAAGAGAATGGTCCATGGAGAGGTGGACATCCCGATCAAGGTGGGTACCCAGACGTTCAATTCAACATTCTATGTGATGGACATCCGTCCTTCCTACTCTTTCCTGTTGGGACGTCCCTGGATTCACAATGCCGGAGCGGTCACATCCACCTTGCACCAGATGCTCAAGTACCCCGTCCAAGGGAAGATTATAACTGTCCATGGGGAAAAGGAATATATGATTAGTCATCTGAATTCCTTCCGTTATGTGGAGTTAGATGGAGAATTCATAGAGACTCCTTTCCAACATTTTGAAGAAGTCTCTGAAGAAATAGCGGCAACCAAGGCGGTGTCCTCAACTTCTGTGATCACAAGACCACCACCTCGGATGTCATCTTTAAAGGATGCTAGGGCAGTAGTGGAAGAAGGCGGATCCACTATCTGGGGGCAGCTTCCTGACTTTCCTTTCAAATCAGACAAATTCGGCTTGGGGTTTACTTCGACTGCTCAGAAGGCTGTGCGCCGCTCCCGAGCCGGAGGGCCACCTGTGAAGATCAGTCACTGAGGGGTTAATGCACTAGAGGATAGTGAAGAAAAGGGCATCTTAGAAGACTGAATTTTTCCTACTGTTGGCGGAGAACTGTGCAACTGGGAAGCAAAAGACTTTGTTCTGATTACTTTCATACCGCAGTAATTTATCTTTTCCATTTCTGTTGGACTGTAATAATTCACAAACAATTCATACTTTTTCAACCTTGTGTCTTACCCGAGGCACATAGGTCCATTTGTAAGGGTTCTTATTTCATTTTCATATGTCATTTAATGAATCATGGATGCTTTTCATATTTAAACCTTTTATGCTCATTGTCTTTCTTTTACATTTTGTTGTTTTAAGATGGCTATCCCTTACACACACCCACACTCACAAATGCAGGTACCCTTCCATTCCGGAACCCATGGGTAACGATACTTCTATAGCCTTCAGTGACTCTGAAGATCTGATCAACCAAGCCGAATACGAAGGTGAGGAAGATTATGAGGTGCCAGGGGAATTGGCCAGATTACTACAGCAAGAGGAAAGAGAAATCCAACCTCATGAGGAGCAGTTGGATACAATCAACTTGGGAACTGAGGATGATAAAAAGGAAATCAAGATAGGTGCAAATCTAGAGCCGAGTGTCAAGGAGCGCCTAATTCAGCTACTACGTGATTATGTTGAGATCTTTGTCTGGTCATAAGAAGACATGCTGGGACTTGATACAAACATTGTGGTACACTTTCTACCCACAAGAGAAGTCTGTCCACCAGTGAAACAAAAGGTCCGCCGCATGAGACCTGACATGTCAGAGAAGATCAAAGCAGGAGTTATGAAGTAGTTCAATGCTGGCTTTCTGGTTGTTACTTCCTATCCACAATGGGTTGCTAACATTGTGCCTGTGCCCAAGAAGAAAGGCAAAGTGAGAATGTGCATGGATTATAGAGATTTAAATAGGGCCAGCCCTAAAGATGATTTTCCACTTCCGCACATCTACATCCTGGTTGACAACACAGCTCAACACAAAGTATTTTATTTCATTGACGGATTCTCGGGCTATAACCAGATCAAAATGGCACCTGAGGACATGGAGAAAACTACTTTTGTCACATAGTGGGGTACGTTCTGCTACAAAGTGATGCCATTCAGACTGAAGAATGCCAGGGCAACCTATCAACACGCCATGGTGGCTTTGTTTCATGACATGATACATCATGAGATAGAGGTCTACGTAGATGACATGATAGCCCGATCACAAACTGAAGAAGAACACCTTAATCACTTGCAAAAGTTGTGTGTCAGATTGAAGGAGTATAAGCTCAGATTGAACCCAAACAAGTGTACATTCGGAGTCCGGTCCGGTAAACTCTTAGGTTTCATTGTCAGCAACAAAGGCATCGAGGTTGATCCTGCCAAAGTCAAAGCTATACAAGAAATGCCTGCTCCTCGCACTGAGAAGGAGATCAGAGGTTTCTTGGGACGCCTAAACTACATTGCAAGGTTCATTTCTCACCTAATGTCTACTTGTGAACCAATCTTCAAGCTGTTGAAGAAAGATCAGGTAGTCCGATGGAATGATGATTGTTAGATTGCTTTCGATAAAATCAAGGAGTATTTGCTAGAACCTCCTATCTTAATGCCACCCGTCGAAGGAAGACCGCTAATCATGTATCTGACCGTCTTAGAGAATTCAATGGGGTGCATACTGGGGTAGCATGACGAGTCTGGCCGAAAAGAGCATGTCGTTTATTACCTTAGCAAAAAGTTTACCGACTGTGAGACCAGATACTCACTACTCGAAAAGACTTGCTGCGCTTTGGTATGGGCTGCTCCCTGGCTAAGGCAGTATATGTTGACTCATACCACTTTGCTGATATCTAAGATGGATCCAATCAAGTACATCTTTGAGAAGCTTGCTTTGTATGGAAGAATAGCTAGATGGTAGATGATCCTAATGGAATACGATATAGAGTACATGGCCTAAAAAGCTATAAAGGGGAGTGTGCTAGCCGATCATCTGGCCCATCAAGCTGTCGAAGATTACCAATCCATGAAGTTCGACTTCCCCGACGAAGACATTATGACATTGGACAATATTGAAGATTTCAGACCATATGACGGACCTGAACAAGGATCCCAATGGACCCTGTACTTTGATGGGGCCTTCAATGCACTTGGAAACGGTATCAGCGCGGTACTTATCTCCCCAGAAGGTTGCCATACTCCTTTCACCGCCAGGCTTTGCTTCAATTGTACGAACAACATGGCAGAGTATGAAGCATGCATCTTTGGACTCAAGGCTTCCATAGACTTGGGAATCAAATCTTTGATTGTGTTTGGGGACTCAGCTTTGGTCACCAGTCAGATCAAAGGAGAGTGGGACACTAAGCATCCAAACCTCATCCCTTGCAAAGAACATGTCTTGACATTGTTACCACATTTTGAGCATATTACCTTCTAGAACTTCCCGCGAGAAGAAAATCAGCTAGCAGATGCTCTAGCTACAATGTCATCCATGTTTAAACTTAACTGGGATAATGAGGCTCCCCAAATTACCATTGAACGGATGGACAAACCGGCACACTGTCACGAGATTAACACCGAAGAAGTAGTGGACCAACCATGGTTTCATGAAGTCAAAAGGTATCTCGAGGTGCAAGAATACCCTGAAGGAGCTTCAGTCAATGACAAAAAGTTCTTGAGGAGATTCTCAGCTAAGTTCTTCTTGAGCAATGGCATCCTATACAAGCGAAATCATGATTCTATTCTGCTCCGTTGTGTGGACAAAGTTGAAGCTGAAAAGGTCATGGCTGAATTGCATGAAGGTACCTTTGGCACCCACTCTAGCGGGCATACGATAGCTAAGAATATTTTACGGGCAGGCTACTACTGGTCTACCATGGAAGCTGATTGTTATCAACACTCCCGAACATGCCATAAATGTCAAATCTATGCAGACAAGGTGCATGTGCCTCCTATTCCTCTTAATGTCTTAACAGCTCCTTGGTCGTTCGCTATGTGGGGAATCGACATGATTTGAGAGATCAAGCCTACAACTTCCAATGGACACCGCTTCATTCTGGTAGCCATTGACTACTTTACCAAGTGGGTCGAAGCAGCTTCCTTCGCATCCGTTACTAAGAATGTGGTTGCCCGCTTCATCAAGCAAAACCTTATTTTCCAGTACAGTATCCCCGAAAGGATCATCACTGAAAACGGTACAAACCTTAACAATACTATGATCACCGCCCTGTGCGAGCAGTTCAAGATTCAACATCATAATTTATCCCCCTACCGACCAAAGATGAATGGTGCAGTCGAAGATGCTAACAAAAATATCAAGAAGATCATACAAAAGATGACAGTCACCTACAAGGACTGGCATGAAATGTAATCGTTTGCTCTCCACGGGTAACGTACCACGGCACGTACATCAACTAGGGCAACACCCTATTCTTTGGTATATGGCATGGAGGCTGTTTTACCTATCGAGGTTCATATTCCCACCTTGAGAATCATGAAGGATGTTGGTTTAAGTGAAGACGATTGGATCCAGACCCAGCTTGATCAGTTGAACTTAATTGATGAAAAGAGACTTACTATTGTTTACCACGGTCAGACATATCAAAAACGGGTGATCAAGGCTTTCAACAAGAAAGTCAGACTCCAGGTATATCAAGTTGGAGATCTAGTGATCAAGCGCATCATCTTGCAACAAATTGATCCCAGGGGAAAATGGACTCCTACCTACGAAGGACCATTTGTAATCAAGAACATCTTTTCTGGTGGGACAATGATCTTAACCACCATGGATGGCAACGATCTGTCGCACCCTACAAACGCAGACATAGTCAAAAGATACTACGCATGAATGACCCGCTAGGTTGACACACCTAGGAAAAAAAAGGGCATCCCGGTGAACCGAAAACCTGAAAGGGCGGTTCAGGCAAAAATTAGGGATAAATAAAAAAATTTGTACACCCGGCAAGTTGAAAACCCGAAAGGGCGAGTTGGGCAAAAAAGGGTTTCCCCGTGGATCGAAAACCCGTAAGGGCGGTCCAGGCAAAAGTTAGGGAATTAAAGCGTATGACTATGTCTCGTCGGATCACTCTAAGGACAATCGCTTCACAAACAAACCTGGAGCTTCTGATCAACCCAATCATCTTCGGACGAAGCAATGAATGGACAAGATATTCAGAGATATGAAGGCTATAACGGAATGGGAACCCCATGGGATCTATTCATACATAGCTATTCTTTGTATAATTTTTTCTTACTTTTTATGACACCGTCCTCTTACTAGGATGTCTGTCTCCTTTGTACAAAACACTTACTCAAAGTAAATACAAAGATACCTCTTTAAAGTGCAGAAAACTATTTGCCTTTTTTCTTTTACACTTGTGTTTTTATTTGTAAAAACGTCCAATGATTCATTGATGAACATATGCATTTGAAAATAGTTACTGTTTACAAATAAACAGAATGAAAAAGAACAATTACTGACAGACTGAAAGGATAGGAAAACGTCTTTAAGCTATTCCATGAGCAATCCCTATAGTACATCATCTAGATCCCCAGTGGAGCTAAAATTTCAAACCCTTAATCCCCATCAGAGTTGAAACTTCAAACTCCCAATCCCCAGCGGAGCAAAAACTTTGAGTTACAGATCCCCAACGAAGCTGAAACCTTCTTCCCCAGTCGAGTCAAAACTTATAACTATCAATCCCTAGTAGAAATCTTTTAGTCAATCCAAATTCCCCAGCAAGTTATCTTGAAGCCTGGAAATCAATCAGATAACAGTTTTAACTTTTGTCTCTCCCCAACCTAGGATAACTCCCCAGTAGAGTGGCAGACGACCGAAAACTCCTAAACTTACTCCTCAGCAGTAAGCCTTCTTCCCACAGAGTTTTTATTCCTCAACAGAATGAAGATTCTCATTCTTAATTCCCCAGTAGAAGTCGTCAAAATTATCTGGATTTCCCAAGCAAATTTCTCAAGCAATTTGGCATTACTCTCTCAACAAAATTTTTGTCAATACTCCAACTTCAAGACATGAAGGATCCTCATATCCCCACAGAAGTTTTCAAAGATTTTTAATCCCCAACAGTCGCCCAGGATTTCTTATCCTTAGTAGTCAAGGATTTATTTTCCTCAGCAAATCAGCTTACATGCGCATACATTACATCCATATATCATAAACATTGATAAAGCACATATGTTGCATCATACATTTCATGCAACATAACTTTGTGTTTCAGCTAACGTTTTACCCTTTTCAGGATAAGATTAACAAGCTATCGTTAACGGTATACAATCATGATACAGTACAGATACACTCCAGACACGAAAGTCATTTTGTTGCTCATTCAGATCCAGATTTCAGATACAGTTCAGATACGCTCCAGATACGGATGCCATCCTGATACTTATTCAAATTTCAACTATAAGATACAGTTCAAATACAATCCAGACACGGAAGTCATTCTGTCACTTATTCAGATTCTAGTTCAAATACGCTCGAGACGCAGATGCCATTCTGGCCCTTATTCAGTTTTCCGATTCAAATACAGTACAGATACACTCTAGACACAGAAGTCATTCTGTTGCTCATTTAGATTTAGATCTCAGATACAGTTTAGATACGCTTCAGACACGGATGCTATTCTATTACTCATTCAGATTCAAAACTTCAGATACAGTCCAGATACGCTCCAGACACGATTGCCATTCTGTCACCTATTCTGATTTTCCCCATCTCAGAGACGCTCCAGACACGGATGTTATTCTATTTCTTATTCATATTCAACATTTAGATACAGTTTGGGTACGCTCCAGATACGGATGCTATTCCTTTGCTCATTCAGAATCAGTCCCCAGATACAGTACAGATACGTTCCAGATACGGACACCATTCTGATGCTCATTCTTTTGACTTACAACTCAGCAAACATACTTGGATGGCATCTTTAATCCCATCTCCAACAAGATTCTATCACATCTCCAAATGGCATCTTTAAGCCCATTTCCTTAACTACACTTTGACGAGTGCAAATTTACGGGCACTCTAGTGTCCAATCATCTTTTACCTTCGAGTCACGAACGGCAAAACTCGCCAATAAAAAACTCTCTAGGTTCAAGAAGATTGAACAGGGGAAGCTGTTGTACCCCAAAATTTTCCCTCTCATTTATCAAGATTTTTCCTCACAAGACTGCTTGGACTCCAGACAGGATTAGGGTTTGCTCAACTCAAGACCTCATCTTGCACTGATGACCTGAAATTAGGGTTTGAGGTTGCACAAGGATTTTTGGACCATAAATGCTTCATGTAACTTTTATACACCATCTTGGACCCCTAAGATTTTCCATGTTAAGTTTCAAGCCTTGAATCACATTTTTGCCTAGTCAATTGGACAGTTGACCTAAAAATCAGCTGTATTGGGGAAAAAGTCAACCATGGCCAATTTGCAGTCAAACTTCATAATATTTGATCCACAACAACATTTTTGACTCATATATACCATTTGATCAAGTTTGGACCACAACTCCTCAAGAAATTTGATCAAATCATCAAAAGGGCAAAATGGTCAAAATTAGGGTTTTGACTAAGAAAGGGAAATTTCTGATTTTTAACCTAACCAATGGCCAATTGGGTTCAAGCATGATTTCAAGGACTCAATGGCATCATCTTGACCTAATCACATAGTTCAAAAGATCTCAAATGCATAGGATTGACAGATGAATTTTGCAGTCAACTGATCAAAAGTCAATTGTGCACTAAAAAGTCAAACTTTGACTTTTTGGTCAAAATCAAGTGCCAAGGGTCATAATTCATCAAGATATGTCAAAATATGAAACTTGTTGATGAAGAAAATCAATTTTGCAAATTAGGGTTTCAATTTGAAATTTTTTCATAACTTAGAAAATTTCTAAGTATGGAAAATTTCTTATTTTTCCCAACTTTCCACAACTTTTTCACCATGATGCAATTGGATTCAAAGAAAACTTCCAACATGAAAGTTGTAGTCCTCCATTAAATATACAACTTTTATTCACAAAGGTTTCCCAAACGATGCTTGGATATGAAGTTATGAATTTGTGAATAAGGGTTCATGAACTAAAAGACTTAGTGAAATTTTGCCCTAATTTAGGCAGGTTTTTGACCCAACTTCATGGACATTTTTCACATAGTTCCAAGAGGTATCTCAAAATTAATTTCAAAGATGGATTGTAGAGCATGTTTCAAGATTTCCAAAATGTCCAAGAAATCTCCATGATCATTTGTGGTTAGGGAGAATCGAAGAAGAGAAAATGGCATTTTATCACTTTTGTTCAAGCCATTTTTCACAATGCACCAAGTTGCAAATCTGATCAAGCATGCTTGTACCTTGCATTACAGGTCCTAAATACCTTATAAACTCTATAATTAAATTCTAACTCAATGGATAATGGTTTTGTTTTGGCTTTTGAGGCATTGCACAAAGAATAATTCCATAAATGGCCAAAAGTTCACAATGCCATTTTGATAAAGCAAGTTTTTCCAACTTTATCAGCCTTGAGCATTGGGCTTGTTCTTGTGGTGCAGACAATTTCCAAAGGAATTAAGCAAAGCATACCAACTATTATCAGCCCTTAAGCTAGCCTGTACAAGCCTTGGGCATAGTCACTTCAATCTTTCTTCAAAAACAAGAAAAATTGGCAAAAGTCAAAAAAGCTTTTACATCTGATAAAGAGAAGACTTGGGCTTCATTGAAGACAACTTCAAAAACTTGTTACAAGCCTAAGCACGAAAGAAAAAGATCTAAAACCTTCCCAAACACAGAAAACACATTTTTCTGCCCAAACAAGGAAACTTCTGCAAAATCCTTGCCAACTCCATTTTGGCTCGTGCGTTTTGCCTCTCAAGACTTCAAACACTTTACATACATCCTAACTAAACTATCCAAGCCCTTGTCCTGTTACTGTGAGCCCTGTTTCAGACATCACCATTTTCATTTTTGAAGGTTGCAGGTTGACTTCTACAGGGAGTTTCAAGCATCCTCAAGACCAGCTAAGCATTGGAAAAGGTTGAGGGAACTTCAAGGAAGCTCACACGATCCTCAGGCCTCACTCAAAGTCCCCACATTGCCATATCCAAACTCAGTTGAACAAGGTATTTTTCAAATCTCTATCTCTTTATTTAGGCATCCTTAAGTCATGATTTATTAAGCAAAAATGTAGTCCTTAACTTGTTTAAGCGGTACATATGCATAGTTGTCATTTATATTAACTGAGTAGTGAGAATTTGAAGCTTGAAGTTCATGAAAAAACTAGGTCAGAAATTAGGGGTGGTTAAATTCTCTCTGATCTTTGAGAGTTAGTTTACAAACTTTATATCACTGGAATTGTGGGATCATAAGCTACATTTTTTGTGTTATGAGTTTTTGATTTTATGCAAGCATGAGCAAGTTCCAGATTTGAAGAAGAAACGCGCGCAAGCTGAAGGACAGGGACGAAGCTGAGATGTCTTGGGCTTTTTGTTGCATTTGGCCTTTTTGGTTTTGCTGTTTGCGCCCTCCATATTACTTTTGCACCCCCTTGCATATTTTGTTTATTTTTCATATTTTTCTTTTTATTTTTATATTCATTATTTTCATTCATTTTTCTAAACCATAAAAAATCATGAAAAATATTTTCTCTATTTTTTGCATTTTATTTTATTTTATTTATTATTTTTTTTGACATAAAAAATAGTTTATAAATAAATAGAACTTTATTTTCTTAAATAAATAGTAAATATATTTAAAAATACCATATATTTTTATTTTATTATTTTTCACACATAAAATATTATTTTCATACATATTTTATTTTTTAATATTTGTACATAATATTGTCATTATTTTTCTTGAACAAAAAATGAATAAAATAAATAATAGAAAACATAATTTTCTTTTAAACCAAAAAATTAGGGTTTCCCCTTTCAAAAATAATATTATTATTTTTCTTATTTTTAGGACTTAAATAATTTTATTTTTACATATTAAAATAAATACAAAAAACATTTTGCATCCATACATTTTATTGCATATTTAAATAATTGTTTATTTATTTATTGTACCAAAATTCAATTGGGTTGTAATAATTTCTAGGGTTTTATTTTGAGCAATATCCCCCATTCAAAACTTGTATCCCCCCTCCCATGATATTGTTGTAATAGCTAGATTTACTTTACGCAATTTATCGCATTATATACATGTTTAGTAAAATTAGGGTTTGTATGATAAGATAAAAATCAAACAAATAGACATGACCTAATACAAGACAAACAAAATGCATGAAAAATGACAAAACATTGCACACAAGCACCTCTTGGCAAAACAAAACAAAACAAACAAATAAGATCATAGTCCCTCGATGACGCTATCAAAAGGTTGCCTAGAAACAAAATGATCTTGGTCCCTAAAACTTGCTAAGATACTTGGCACCATTGCTATCATTGTCATACAATGACCCACGCCTGTCCCATTTAACATCCAAAGATAGGGTTGTTTACCAAGACAATGGTAAATCAACAATGTCAAAGGAATAAAAATGTACAAGAACGACTTTCGAGTAGGTGGATATGCTTCTAGTTACTTGATCAACTTCAAAACAATCCTTGCTATTTTCAAAAACAAACACACACATTTCCAAACAACTTTCAAAACATTGAAACACTTTTTTTAAAAGACAAACATCTTTTTATACATTCTTACGAACGAGAATCATTACAAAGATTGCCTAAACGATGGCCTCTTTTCAAAATACTTTCAAAACCACACAAAGCACCATTTCAAACAATTGCAAAAGAAAAGAAAGTGATATAAACAAGTAACTAAGAGCCCATGGAAAACCATGGATGAAAAGGGTGCTAGTGTTGGCTCCCAAATTTGACACTTACTATATTTGGTCTTTTGGACCAAATAAGTGGAATGAACCAAGCCATGAAGTATGATTCGACACATGAAATAACTTAAGGAAAAGATCTAAGTTATATTGGAATCTTTGACCAAGGGCTCATTCGACTGAAGAAAACTTATGTCACTCGACTAAGAGAAAGTATTCTCGCTTTGACACATGATACGAGGACTATTTGAATTTTGAATTATTGGAGGGAAAGGAAGTTCCGCCAGCGTTTAAGAAGAGGCAACGTGGCTGAAAGCCATAGGTCGAGGGACATGCAGAAGACACTTGTCTTCATCCTAGCGCAGAATCTTCCCTCGACGGTTACCTATTTTTAGTATAAATTAAGAAACTTGTGTAATTTTCAAGTGTGTTGAACCTATTGTACTAAGTCACTCAAACACTATCCAAGTAACTGCTGCGTGAGAAAGGATAAAGCTGAGAAATGTACGTTGGAAACACCTTTTTTCCTTAATGAAAGTCTTTTACATTACTTTACTATTATCTTACAAAGTTATCCCTTTTTCTTTTACTTCTTTTACTTGCATTTCTATACTTCTGCTTACTTTTCAACAATCTCAAACATCCTTTCTCTGAGTTGAACGTGCGTTCTTCCTGCTTATCCATTTTACATAAAAATTAGCATATGTCCTAGGATTAGTTTGATCGATCCAATAAGTAAACCAAAAAACTTACCTTTTTGGAGATCAGCGGTTGTTTACCAAAAACAACGGTAAACAAATTGGCACACCTGGTGGGACCTTGCTAATTTTCTATGTTATTGTGATTTTCCTGTACAGTTATAACATTGCATGTTATTAAGAAGTGGTAGAGTAACCAACAAATATACTGTTAGGAAGGAAAATAGAGAGAGTAGTATGGCTAATGAGCCAAACCATGGAGAAATACCTCCACCAATCACAGGAACAGTGGTTACTACTGTTGTCGAAGGGAATATCCCAACTTCTGTTGGATCAATGCCAGCGTTAACCACAAACCAAACTGGACCCTTACTTTCGTATGTGGGTCCAAGAGGTCCTTTAGGAACGCCTCCACCAAGGATAAATTTAGGATCTCGATCAGTTGTACCCCCAGGCTTTTCGACAACCTGGATGGGTCGAGAACAGCCATATGGCATGCCAACAACTGAAATGGCTAGCCTTATGAATGCTGCTTCCACTTTTTCAGAACCTTTGGTGAACGCAACATCACCATTACAAGGGTCTGAAGCCAGTAGAAACCAATTTTTGGGAGGGCCATCTCATACGATACCAGGCCTCACAAATGTTTCAACAACAATTTTAAGGCAACAAATGGACGAAAGTAATCATGAAATGGTACAAATGCTAGCACAAACTCTAAGTACAGTACTAAATCCCCTTATTCAGACTGCCACATAGTCGAATCAACAGATGACAGCGTAAATGACCCGCATGGATGAATTCTTTGGGGTACCCCAAGTTGTTCGACAACCCCAGAGGATACCAATAAGAGTAAATCAAGGGGTAATTATGGAAGAGGATTTGACCGTTAATCCTAACCCCCTGATTCCTAGGGTAGAAGTAGAACAACCAAAGATAGAGATACCACGAAACCTTCGAGAAATCGATCAAGGCGTTATTATGGATAATAGAAACCAAAACGCTGACGAATTAATACAGCAAGTTCGACACCAAAACTATGGGACGGACAATAATTTAACCGCCATGATCGAGAGGATCATGCTTCAAAACGGGATGAATGTTGGTTTTCACAGACCAAACTTTGCATCTCCATTGTCAGAATATATTCTGCAAACAGACTTACCACCTAGGGGAAAAGTCCCAAAATTCACTAAATTTTCAGGGGATACGACAGAGTCGACTGTCGAACATGTGGCTAGATATTTGATAGAGGTCGGAGAAATAGCAAACAACGAAAACCTTAGAATCAAATATTTCCCAAGTTCCCTGACAAAGAATGCTTTCACTTGGTTCACTGCCCTCCCAACCAATTCGATCCACAATTGGAACCAATTGGAAAGATTGTTCCATGAACAATTTTACATGGGTCAAACCAAGATAAGTCTAAAAGAATTGGCTAGTGTGAAGAGAAGGTTCATAGAGCCAATTGATGAATATTTAAATAGATTTCGATTACTCAAAGCCAGATGCTTTACCCAAGTGCCTGAGCATGAATTAGTCGAAATAGCAGCGGGGGGCCTGGATTATTCGATTAGGAAAAAGTTAGATACACAATACCTAAGAGATATGGCCTAACTTGCTGATAGAGTTCGACAAGTAGAACGCCTTAAAGCTGAAAAAGCTAAGACTGCCAAAACTCATCGATGAGAAAGGGTAGTCTGATACGGTGGGAGAGAACTGACTGTTTTTTGGAATGCTGGTTTGTGTTTTGCGTTTGTATTCGCAAAATGTCGCGGTAAGCAAGAGTCGCCACCGACTTTTATTTTATCCAACAAGGAAAGGAAAAAAGCACATAAAAATTCCTTTTTTGAGATGTTTCTCGGGTCCGGGGGGTAGATTATAGAAAGGGAAGGTGTTAGCATCCTTTCTATCTGTGGTTATCCACGGGCTCTTAGGTACTTGCTCATATGTGTTTTCAAAATTGCTTTTCTTTGTGTTTGTGGGTTCCAAATAAGTTTTTTGTTTGAAATAGAGTGTAAGTGTGAAAATTTGTTTCGTTTTGAAAGAGCAAGTATCTAAGAACCATCTACCTACTCGAAAAAGGAATCAATCTGTGATAATGTCCTTTAGACAATGCTACCCCACTATTGATGAGTAGGTAGCACCATCGTTGGAGTTTTAAGGGTCAATTCGATTAAGGGACGTGCGGTCACTAAAGCAACGTTAGGATGCCTTAGCGGTAACCCTAATGTCTTAGATCATTTTTCCGAGGCAACCGTTTCAAGGAAACTATGATCTTTGGACAAGAGGGAAACCTCTAAAACTTCCTATACTCAATGACCGCGTTCGAAGGCAACCAAGTGAGGTGTACCCTAAGAGTGCGCATGTGCGAGTCTGTTGTTTTCAGTTTATTTTATCTTTGTACATGTTAGTGGTTATCTAAGTTGATTTTAGGTTAAACATTCAATCTTTTCATGCATTCCCTATTACCAAACATCTAACAGTTTATAAGTTGCGGAAATTAAATTGCGGAAATTAAACTAACTATTACAAGGCATCGGGTATTTACATCGCCAAAAGCAACCCTTGAAATAAAAATGGGGAAAATAAATAAAGCGGTAAAAATAGTAAAGTCCTATTAAGCTATTACATTCCGGAAACAGATACAATATTGAATAAAATGGATCGCGCGCGGAAAATTAAATCGGGCGCAAGTTTTTTAGGGTTTTGACCCTTTGTTATTCAAGAAAAGATTTTTTGTTATTTTGAATTTATGGAAGAAATTATTAAATTAATAAATTAATTAGTTAATAAAAATATTTTTGGGTTTTTGGTATTTAAAGAAATAAAAATAAATTTGATCAATGTTAATAGAAACCTAATTGTCTAAGTTAATTTTAATTATTGCAAAAAAGATATTAAAATTATTCCTAATTAAGACTAAATTAATTAAATTAATATTATTAATAAAAATAAAATGCTGAAATTTAATTTTAATAAAGAAAATATTTTTTGGTTTTTAATTTTATGAAGAAAAAAGATTTAATTGGTTAGTTAAATTATAAAAATAATAACAATAATTAATTAAAATAAATATTAAAAAAGAAAGGGTTAGGAGGTTTGGGCCTGTTTAAGGGGGTGAGAATGGCAAATTCCATGGCCCATTTATGTTGGCCTGGCTGACTTTTGTGATCCAGCGCGTGCACTTTGACTAGGTAGCATGGTGGACGTCCCATTTGGACCATCAGATTTGGCCTGGGGCCATCTGTCCATTGATTGAATGAGGTAGTATGATGCATCACGCACTTGGAATGACATTGGATCACCTGAACAAAAAAAATAATAATGCATATGGGGGACCTGGGATTCGAACCCAGGTCATGTTGGTCCCTGAACACATGCCACTACCACTGCACCAATATGTCTCAATTGTTAATATATTGAATAATAATAATAATAATATGGGATAACGTGATAATATGCCAGAAATAAATAAAAATGCGCCAAGTATTTGAACCAACCAAGCAGGGGGAGACATGTTTGTCATCCCTAACCTCCAACCCCCTGTAAATTTACCTACGGATTTATATCCGCGGCTAAATTCGTATGTCCATCCTAAAATTAAATCTAGGCTATGAAAACGACCCCCAAGACCATGGTTATGTTCGTCTGGGAATCCTGAGTAAACCTATACCCTTCTTGGACCTTGATTTCCCCTGAAAAATAAAACCCTAAAACCTAATGCAAAACCCTAGCCATACGGTTATGGGGTTAGAGTCCATATCAATACAATCAAATAATGCCAAAAGTCCAGAAATCTCATAAGCATCATGAATATGTCAACGATTTGCCAAAAAAATGCAAGAATATGGAGTTACGATTTCGAATACAGGGCGGTATTTTGAGATACTTACAGAGCTTCTGAGCGTGTATGGAGGCTGGCTTTAGGTTGGTTCTGCTTCAGTGATCCTCCAGCAAGCGATTGGTGTTGACTTTTGCTTTTGAAAATGCCTCCAAGCTTGATTTCAGTTTCACACTTTTTGCACCTTTTTTCAAGTTTTGCTTTTGATGTTCTTGCAGCCTCTAGGTCTCAAATTCGTGTGCCTTGGATTGTATATGTATGCTGCAATGTATTAGGTCAACAAATTAGTCTTGAATCTTTCCATATTAATGCCTTGAGATTGGATTTGATCCACCATTGATAACTTGCCTAATTTGCCAAAAATCCAATATTTTTGCACATGGAATGCTTGATACGAGTTTGATCATGACATTGATGATGATTATGTCCTGAAAATAGAAAATATCTCATGTAATCAAGTTTTGTGATTTTATTTGATTTAAATTGATTTAAAATGAAATAATTCAATAAAAAATCAAATAAAATAATAAAATTGATAAATGGACACAAGGCTGAAGTTAGGACACGTTTGGAATGTGGCAAGTCCAAATCAAGTGGAAAATAATGGGCCCATTTGACAAAATTTGAAGTTTTGGGAATAGTTGACTTTTGGCAATTTTGCAAAAATTCCCAACTTCAACAATGCATAAATTCTTCAATTTTGAACTTTTAGAAGTGTTCTTGGACTTTTTAGAAAGCTTGAGATGTCCTATAACAAACCCTTTAGGTATAATCTCATTTTTATATTCCATTCTCAAGTTATAAGCTTTGGGAATAAAGGTGTTTTTGTTGACTTTCAAAAATGACCTATAATGTCCAAATTTGTAACTTTTTGTGAGTGCATTTTTTGATCTTGGGGTATGAATATGGATTGTAGGAAATTGCATCCTATTCAAAATGATCTTTTTATGGATCATTTATCATAAAGTATGAGAAAGTTATGCTTCGTCAAAGTTGAGTTGACTTTTCCTACAAAACCCTAATTTAGCAACTTTTGAGTCTTGATGAATTTTGAGCAATCCTTGATGAATCATGATCAACCATTGATAAAATGATGAAATATCCTTCAAAATGAGAATGTTGACAAAAAATCTTGAAGTTTGACTGTATTTGGGTCACAGTTGACTTTTGCCCTAGCATTATCGATTTTTGGACCCTTTGAGCAATTGACTGAGCAAACTTCCTCTGCAAGGCTTGAATTTTGACACGGATGAACTTGAGAACATATTAGGACATTGGGGAGCACTTGAGGTCATTTGGATGCAAGGACCTTGATACAAAACGGTTGTACGCCAAAATTTTCCCTCCCATATTCTTCAAGGTTTGTCAAGAATGATCTTCAAATGGTTCAAGATTGCTCAATAGATTGTACAGTTAAACCACCTCCTAAGCCAGCTGAAATTAGGGTTTTGGTTCTTTCAAGGAACTTGGGATTTTCAATGGTTCAATCAAGTCTCAATGTCCAATATACATCCTCAAGCACCTACATGCCAAGTCTCAAGACTCACAGTGCCAATTTGCACAGTCAAAAGCTCCATTTGACCTGTAGTCAACTGCAAGGGCAAAATGGTCATTTTGCAGTCAAAAGTCAGAATTTTTGGTCAACATCTTATTTTGAGTCCACAATCATCATTTGATCAAGTCTTGATCATGATTCCACAAGGATAGCTCAAAAATCATCAAGATGCAAAAACTTACTATTTTTGGACAGTAGAAAAGTCAACTGTATCTTGACCAGGGCATAACTTTCTCATGGTTCATCAGAAAAATCCCATCCAATTCCCATTTTGAAGGGGATGACATTTCCTACAATCCATCTTCACATTCCAAGTCCAAGAAATGCTCTCACAAAAAGTTATCAATTTCTACATTATAGGTCAATTTCAAAAGTCAACAAAAATGCACTTTAAGTCAAAGACTATAACTTGAGATTGGTGAATCCAAATGATATGGGACCAAAGGCATTGGTTAGAGGACTTCAAAAGCTTTCCAAAATGTCAAAGAACATGTTCATATGATCAAAATTGAGCAAGATATGCATTGGAGAAGTTGGGAAATTTTTAGGAATTTGCAAATGTCAACTTTGCTCAAAACACCTTATTTTTGCTAATGGGCCTCAATTTCTTCTTGAAACTTTATCTATGGCTTATGCACGACCCATCAAGCTTAATTGAATTATTATCTTATTTTTTATTAATTAATTGGATTTTTAATCAATATTAATTCATTTAATTAATTTAAATTGTAGGAAAATATAAAGATATGGTTTTTCAATCTTTTTGTGAAGCAAGAATGACCTAAAAAGGCTGGCAATTTCGTGCACCAAGTCAAAGATGCAATATCTCCAAATTTGGCAACTTTTTCCAATCATGAAGATTCAAAAATATATGATTTCCAATCAAAGATTCAACCATCAATTCCATGGATTTTTGCTCAAGATTCTGACCTAATTCCATTCCTCTATAAATATGCAAGCTAACCCTAATGCCACACACGTGAAAAAGCTGCAGGAAAAAGCCATTGCAATTCAAGAAAATTGGGAAAAAACTCAAAACTGATTTCTATATTCCAGGGCGATTCAGAGCTTTTTGTTAATTCTAACACCTTGCAGGGGTTCCCAGGAACGTGTGGCAATTGAATTCACACGCTAAAGCTCAAAGAATCACCCTAAACAGTTTCACGGTTTGCACACTTTGTCCATAATCGTATTGCTCAAATCATGCGCATTTAACATATTTTCTTGGTTGTTTTGTGTTAATATGAATCATATGAAGCTATTGGTATAGGTTAATTGAATTATAAGGCCATAAATCAAAAGTTGCCGTGATCAATTTCTAGGGTTCATGAGCTGTGAATTTGGGGCTTTGCAATCCAGGCAAAATTAGAACTCCTAAGGCATATGGTTGAAATCGTGAGAATCAGACGGACATAAACCAACCCTCGCGAAACATTTATATCAATCACAGTGCTAGTCGCTATTTTTCGTCGTTGCATATTGTGAGGGTTAAAAACCCCTGCTATCTAATGTTTGTTTTTTTGCAGAATGTACGAAGAAGATGATGAGGTGTGAATGTCCCATTGGTCAGTTCAAAAAAAAAGGCGTGCGTGTTTTTGTGTTACAGCATATGGATTGACTTTTTAATATAATATTCACTTGTCATTAGAATAACAAAAAGGTGCAGGTGGCGTAGTGGTTGAACGATTGGCCAATGATCATTGGGACCTGGGTTTGAATCCCAGGTCCCCCCAAAACGCTTATGTTGTTTTTCCTAACATATTCACATGCAGGCTTCCCAAAGTGTTCCACCATGTACCTCACTTACCAACACTCCAGATGGCTTCAAATTCAAATCTAATGGTCCAGATGGAAGGATCATGGTACTCCCAGTCAACACGCACCATGGAGAAGCAGGAAAGTCAGACAGGCTTGAGGTTAATGGGCTTCAAAATTCCAGAACTTACCTCCTAAATGGGCCAGCACCCCCCTTGGTTTATTCTTCTTTTAATTCTTTTTTCTTCTTTATTTAATTATTTTACTAATTATTATTATTTAATTAACCAAATTAATTATTTTCATAATAAAATTCAGAAAACGTAAAATATAATATTTTTATTATTTATTAATTTCACTCTTAATTTCCTATTTTTGTAAATAAATGCTACCAAATTAATTTAGTCTTTTTTTTAATTAGGTTAATTTTAACTTTTTCTCAATAATTTAAAATAAACTAGAATTAGGGTTTTTACTAACTTTTGACTATTTTTTATTTTCCTTAAAACATTAAAAACCAAAAACTATTTCTTTTAATTAATTAATTAGTTTTAGGATTAATTTAATTAAATGCCAAACAACAAAAAGCTCATTCTTTCTCAAAAAGGGTTAAAACCCTAAGGACTTCTCCGATTCAATTCTTTTTTGTGCGCATATTATTGTTTGATCATATTATGTAATTGCTCCGAGGATGTAATAGCGTTAATTAGGACTTTTTATCGCTTTCTTTAATTTCCCACAATTTACTTTTTCCAAGGGTTTGTTTTTGGCGATGTAAATACCCGACGCCTTGTAATAGCGTAGATTTATTTTCTGCAACATTTAACTGCTAGATGTATGTTAATTAGGCTATGCATGACAAGACCTATCTGAAAATTAAAATCAAAACGTAGATCACAATAACATGTGCAAAGATAACTTAACATGAAACTTGACACACTCGCACATGCCACTCTTAGGGTACGCCTCACTTGGTTGCCTCGACGTGGTCATTGAGTATAGGGTGTTTTAGAGGTCGCCCTCCTGTCTAAAGATCCAAGTTGCCTCGAAACGGTTGCCTTGGATAAAAAGGATCTAGGACATTAGGGTTACCGCTAAGGCGTCCTACTATTGCTTTGGTGACCACATGTCCCTATAATCGAATTGACCCGACAAAACTCCAACGACGGTGCTACCTACTTCTCAATAGTGGGATAGTACTGTCTAAAGGACATTTACACAACTTAATTTCTTTTGAGTAGGTAGAGGTTCTCAGGTACTTGCTCTTTCAAAACAAAAAATACTTTTCGCACCTACACTTTTATGACAAAAGTTTTCAAACAACACTTCATACACTCTTGAGGACAGATACAAGAGTTAAATTGAAGTCTTCAAACAAACTTTTTCAAAACCCACAAACACAAGAAAAGCAAACATTTTTGAAAACATAGTGAGAAAGTACCTAAGAGCCCGTGGATAACCACGGATAGAAAGGGTGTTAACACCTTCCCTTTCTATAATCTACCTCCCGAACCGAGAAACATCTCGAAAAGGAATTTTGCTGTGCTTTTTTCCTTTCCTTGTTGGAGAAAATAAAAGACGGTGGCGACTCTTGCTTACCGCGACATTTCGCGAACCAGCATTCCAAAACAGTCAGTTCTATTTCCACCGATCACAGAACTGGCGACTCTGCTGGGGACATTATAAGTGAGGTGTACCTTAGGATTAGATCATTCTATGTTTTCAATTGCATGCTTTGTATGATTTATATTTGTGGGCTTGTATTGGAGTTTCATAGATCCTAACCCGGATCTGGGGAATAACCTTTAGGTAAGTAGCAATAAACTGTGAGGGACCTGTCCGGCGTAGACCGACACGGGTGAAGCAGTAGGTACGTTGGTGTGACATCTTGGTCTGTACCGATATCCCTTGTGTTGGAATGAGGAGAATATGGGTCTTCTGAGGAGTAATTAAGCACCAACTGACCTTAGAACCTTAAATTGACCAACTTTGCCATAGAACAGTAGCAGTATGCTACACTCATTGAGGCTAAACTCTCGTGATGGTTCCGGCCGCAAGAAAAGGTTGCGAAGCTGGAGTTATGACCGACTGAGGGTAGTCAGTGATATTGAGATCCTCTAGAACCCGGTTACTATTTTTAGGACAGGTCTTAACCAACTGAAACTGAAAGAGGGTAGTACCTAAAACTTCATGCCAGCCTGAAATCTAAGTGCTCTTTTGTGTGACTTGTGTGCCTTTACCATGTTTGCCTTTTGTGAATACTTGTGGTGTGCCTTTATCATAACATCATAACATCATAACATTTCATGCATCTTGCATAAGGACTAACCCATTTCAAGGATCTCAAGGGCTTGTGATGTAGGTCATGATAAACCAACTGTCTAGCAAGGGGCAAAGGGGATTTATTTTCCTCTATCCAAGGTTGTTTGGAGATCAAAACATGATAACTTGAGTCAGGGGCTATGACCCACTCGATATGGTGAGCCTGACTCTTGAAGAAGGACTCTTAATAACAGGAAGTTCCTTCAATCAAGCTACCAAATTCAAATTCTAACAAGTTTCTCTGTTTACCCCGCGAGATCCTTGAAAACATTGCATGCATATCATTGCATTACAGGTACCCCTTTTACAGGTCACTTATCTTATTCGCTGTTTATTTCAGCAATCATCATGTCCACTGAACCTTCCGCTGAACAAGCTATCAAGGCCCTCCAGGCCCAGAATGCCCAGTTCCAAGAGTTGGTTATGAGCCTAGCCCAGGGTCAACAGGATTTGAAGACTCTGATTCTGAAAGAGAGGAATAAGAAGAAGAAGAGGACCGTCTTGTTCAACACTAGACGCAGATTTGGGAATGGACTACAGAATGAGGCTGAGCTGACTACCTCATCTGTAGGCAAAGACAGTCCCCAAGAGAGAAGGGTTGCTAGTCCCGTGGTCTCCGACAACGAGACGGATTATAATGATGAAGAGTACTCTCCTGCTGAGGACAGGTACAAACAACTGGAGGACCGCTTAAGTGCTATGGAGATACAGAATGTGCCCGGGTTGGACTTTGGAGATCTAGGCTTATCCTCTGGGGTGGTGATTCCCCATAAATTCAAGGCACCTGCCTTTGCCAAATATGACGGAGCCTCCTGCCCAAAGATGCACCTCGGGTCGTATGTAAGGAAGATCCAACCTTACACCGCTGACAAGAATTTGTGGATCCATTTCTTCCAGGATAGTCTTTCAGGGACTCAACTCGAATGGTTCTATCAGCTGGATGGAGCCAGTATTCGTAACTGGGAGGATTTGGCTACTGCGTTCTATAAGCAGTATCAGTATAATTCCGACCTCGCTCCTGCGCGTACCCAACTCTAGGGTATGTCACTAGGGACGGGTGAAGGATTTAAAGAGTACTCCCAAAAGTGGAGAGACCTTGCTGGAAGGGTGCAGCCACCTTTAACTGACCGTGAGCTTGTGGATATGTTCCTGGGGACCCTGTCTGGTCCGTTCTTCAGCCATTTGATTGGAAACTCTTCAACCAGGTTTATAGACCTTATCTTGACTGGGGAAAGAATTGAAGTTGGCATCAAAAGCGGTAAGATTCAAGAAGCTACACATTCCGATGCTCATAAAAAGCCCTACAATGGAAAAAAAGAGTCCAATGTTGTGTCTGGTAAAAAGAGTCGTCATGGTCAACATGTAAGGGAAACCCAAATCTCCGATCCCGCGCTTGTTCAACAAAGACAGAGCAATAGGCGTAGGGTAAGATATCAAGATAGAAGTATACTGACATCAACATGCCTTTGTCTCAAGTGTTACAACAATTGCTGAAGGCGAAACTAATCACACTAAAGGATCCTCCTCAAAATCCTGATACTTCCTCTTCCAAGTATAACCCGAGTGTGAGATGTGCCTACCATTCCGACAGTCCTGGACATGACACCGATGACTGTTGGAGTTTGAAGAACAAGATCCAAGACTTGATTGATGCCAAGGAGATCAAGTTTGATCACTGATCCTACACCAAATCACTGAGAATGTCTTTTGTTCATTAGAATTTTCAATTTGTAATTTTCTTTTGATTGTTCAAACATTTATTCATGTCAAACTTTATTACTTTATCAATGCATCACATATGTCTGTTTTGAATCAATCCATTCGTATTCACTATATTCAAATTGCTTTCATTTTTTGCGATGTTCAACTCTCGATTAAAAATTCTAAGCCTTTTGAGGGAGGATGACGAAAATGATACCACGATCTTTACAGTATGCTTTTGAACAGATCCCGCTGATGAGGTACAGGCATTGTTTCAAATCCTAAATAATGGAGTTATAAGGAAGATAATCCCTAGTCAACCCCTTTGAGCCAAAGAAGTTGGAGTTTTTCTTTTCAAAAATTAAAACCCTTAATCATAACCTGGGGCAGGGTAGTTTTCTCAGTTGATCCAAGTGCACAATGAAGGGCATCAAAGAAGTCCTTCCGAAACAAGAGACAGTGGTGGTTCCGAATAATCGTAAGGATAGGCAGTCATTATCTCTCAGAAATAAAAGCCCAATAAATCAAAACCTATGAAGGAACTTACAAAAGCTGGGGCATCCCGCTGACTGTAATCACAAAAAGAAATAGTTCAGGCAAAAAACAGGGATAATAAAATCAAAAAGAAAGAGGTCCAACAAACCCTCAACAAAAAAAGAAATGACTGCCTATTCAAAATAAACTACCAGTATCTGAACCATCACCGGAATATCAGAGCAAAGACTCAAACAGGATCTGATGCACGATTAGCTAAGTTTAGGATCGAAGAACATCACGAAGAACGGGTGGGTACAAATAAAATTTGAGCCTTTATCCTTTGTTTCTTAAACCGTGAACCAGGCCACGTTATAACCCTTAAAAGTCCTAGCTGAAGCATGGGTTAGTTCAAAAGCATACTGTTACAAAAGGTATCCTGACTCCTGTAGGGCTCACTGTAAAATCTTGAGTTGACATCACATTTTACAAAAATTCGCTTGTTTTATTAAAAACTGCATTTTCAAAAACTTCAAAAAAAAAACATACATAAGCTTTGCATTCTTAAAATAACATTGTTTGCATATGACTATTTGTTCGAACAGCAGAGAAATTCGCACGATGAATATCTTGTGAACAAAAAACCTTTTCAATAAGAAGGATCACCTCAAGTGGAAAAACACTTCCAATCAAGGGGCACGGAATGATCATTGTCCATCATCTGGGGTAGTCAAGTCAAGATTCATGGAATCCCTCAAAATGCCAAATAGCCAGGGGCAAATCTCCGTCTGAGTCACTTGGGACATTGGACATGAATTCCAGCAACGAATCTTGCATGATCAAATGAATATCTTCTGGTAGTATGGCAACACAACACTACCGACAGCGGCAACTCCCTACATTCTGAGAGCGTGGACATAGTCCAAAAAATACTACGCATAATCAAAGACCCGCTAGGTCGACTGGCCTAGCCAAAAATAAGGGCTTCCCGGCGAATCAAAAGGGTTCGGGAAAAAATAAGGGATGAAAATGAAAAAATATGTACACCCGACAAGTCGAAAACCTGAAAAGGCGGCTTGGGCAAAAAGGGGTATCCCGATAGATTGAAAACCCGAAAGGGCGGTCCAGGCAAAAGTTAGGGATCAAAAGCGTATGACTATGTCCCGTTATCTCGTCACTTACCTACCAGAAGAAGATTTGTCAATCGGCAGTTATCAAGCACTCATAGGCCTTTCTCCTCCCGCAGAAACTAGGGAAATAAGAATTGTTCGAACTGTACAAGCTGCTCTGTCCTCCAGGTACAAGGTATATTCAGTTGAAGAATATGACCAAGATACCTTCAATACCCGCAGAGTAAGACAGTAATGGTAGCTCTCCCCACTAAGACTTGCCACTACGAACAAATCAGCAATACTCTTCCCAAGCAGAGTTAGCCTACCATCAGCCCCAAAAAGGACACAGGATCCCCTGCAAGTCAGCAATACTCTCCCCAAGCAGAGTTAGTCTACCATCAGTCCTGGAAAAGTTGGGTATCCCCAGAAGATCTTAATATTCTCCAGCGGAGTATACAGATATTCCTCAGCAAGCATCCCCGGCGTTCTTACTATTCTTCAACAGAGTATAAGAATGTTCCCCAGCGGAATACAAGATACCCCCAGTGGAGCCATTCCCCAGCGAAGTTCTTTCTATCCCCAACGGAGTTCATCATCGAAATCCCCAGTAGAGCTTATCAACGAAATCCCCAGCGGAGTTATCATTAAAATCTCAGCAGAGCATCTCTTCCCACAGAGTAATTCCCCGCAGAGTAGTATCTTCACCAGTTTATTCCCCAACGGAGTTCTTTTATCCTGCAGGTTTATTCTCACAATCATCTTCGTTCATCATCCCCAGCGGAAACGAAGAATTCAACATCATTCTCCAGCAGCTACCCGGGATTTATTTTCCCCAGCTAACACATCACATTTTCATACATCATGATACATGCATATACGCATCATATCATACGATCTCATTTTGAGAACATCATGCATCTCATACATCATGACATTGCATACAATTAACTCTTTACCTTTTCAGGAAAGAACGATC
The DNA here is from genome assembly GCA_948472305.1 of Vicia faba. Taxonomy (NCBI): domain Eukaryota; kingdom Viridiplantae; phylum Streptophyta; class Magnoliopsida; order Fabales; family Fabaceae; genus Vicia; species Vicia faba. Next base: position 369,720,064 of record OX451735.1, read on the forward strand.
AACAGATAAAAGTTATTAACTTTTGGAGTAGCAGTCCAAGACTCCTTCATCATCCCGTTGAGGTAGCAGTCGTCAAAGATTCCTTCATTATCCCGTTGAGGTAGAAGTCGTCCAAGATTCCTTCATCATCCTGTTGAGGTAGTAATCGTCCAAGATTCCTTCATCATCTCGTTGAGGTAGCAGTCGTCAAAGATTCCTTCATCATCCCGTTGAGGTAGAAATCGTCCAAGATTCCTTCATCATCCCGTTGAGGTAGTAATCGTCCAAGATTCCTTCATCATCCCGTTGAGGTAGAAGTCGTCTAAGATTCATTCATCATCCCGTTGAGGTAGAAGTCGTCCAAGATTCCTTCATCATCCCATTGAGGTAGTAATCATCCAAGATTCCTTCATCATCCCGTTGAGGTAGTAATCGTCCAAGATTCCTTCATCATCCCGTTGAGGTAGAAGTCGTCCAAGATTCCTTCATCATCCCGTTGAGGTAGAAGTCGTCCAAGATTCCTTCATCATCCCGTTGAGGTAGTAATCGTCCAAGATTCCTTCATCATCCCGTTGAGGTAGTAATCGTCCAAGATTCCTTCACCATTCCTGTTGAGGTAGAAGTCACTCAAGATTCCTTCATCATCCCGTTGAGGTAGTAATCGTCCAAGATTCCTTCATCATCCTGCTGAGGTAGTAATCGTCCAAGATTCCTTCACCATTCCTGCTGAGGTAGTAATCGTCCCAGATTCCTTCATCATCCTGCTGAGGTAGTAATCATCCAAGGTTCCTTCATCATCCTGCTGAGGTAGAAGTCATCCAAGATTCCTTCATCATCCTGTTGAGGTAGTAATCGTCCTAGATTCCTTCATCATCCTGCTGAGGTAGTAATCGTCCAAGATTCCTTCATCATCCTGCTGAGGTAGTAATCGTCCCAGATTCCTTCATCATCTATTTGGAGTAGAAATCGTCTCAGATTCCTTCATCACATCATTATCAAAAAGCCTCCTCTGGTCCAGTTAAGTCGATTCCTAAAGATTTTTCTGACACCAAACTCGTCAATGAAGACAACCTGTCAACAAAGACAAAACTATCTCCTTGACCCACCTCTCTTAAGTTCCAGATCAACACCTGTAACTAGCCAGGAAATATCTGTGAACGATTGATTGTAGATCTATACCTGAAACTAGACAGGAAAACTATCTCCCCGACCACCCTTTCTTAAAGTTCCGGATTAATACCTGTAACTAGCCAGGAAATATCTGTGGACGATTAATTGTAGATCTATACCTGTAACTAGCCAGGAAAGTTATCTACATGAAGAGATTGAAGATCAACACCTGTAACAGGCCAGGAAACCATCTTTCTTTCTCAGGTCAGAGATTAATACCTGAAACCAGACAGGACAACTATCTACTTGACCATCATGAAGCAACCCTACACCGGTTCCTTCTCTTACAAGATGCAGTTTTACACTGACTCATCATAAAGCAAACCTACACCGGTTCCTTCTCTTTCAGATGCAGTTTTACACAGACTCATCATCAGGCAACCCTACACAGGTTCCTTCTTTCAACCTACCAAGTTACAATTCAACAAATGATCTCCAGATGGCATCTATAAGCCCATCCTTCTACCAACAATCTCCAGATGGAATCAATAACCCCATCCTCCTATCCATCATCTCTCCAAATGGCATCTGTAAGCCCATTCCCGACAACACATTTCTGATACTACACCATGCGAGTGCAAATTTCTGGGCACTTTAGTGTTCAATCATCTTCCACCTTCGGATCACGAAAGGCACACAGGCCAATCTACATCCTCAGGTTTAAGAAGATTGAACAGGGGCAACTGTTGTACGCCAAAATTTTCCCTCCCATATTCTTCAAGGTTTGTCAAGAATGATCTTCAAATGGTTCCAGATTGCTCAAGAGATTGTACAATTAAACCACCTCCTAAGCCAGCTGAAATTAGGGTTTTGGTTCTTTCAAGGAACTTGGGATTTTCAATGGTTCAATCAAGTCTCAATGGCCAATATACATCCTAAAGCACCTACATGCCAAGTCTCAAGACTCACAGTGCCAATTTGCACAGTCAAAAGCTCCATTTGACCTGCAGTCAACTACAAGGGCAAAATGGTCATTTTGCAGTCAAAAGTCATAATTTTTGGTCAACATCTTATTTTGAGTCCACAATCATCATTTGATCAAGTCTTGATCATGATTCCACAAGGATAGCTCAAAAATCATCAAGATGCAAAAACTTACTATTTTTGGACAGTAGAAAAGTCAACTGTATCTTGACCAGGGCATAACTTTCTCATGGTTCATCAGAAAAATCCCATCCAATTCCCATTTTGAAGGGGATGACATTTCCTACAATCCATCTTCACATTCCAAGTCCAAGAAATGCTCTCACAAAAAGTTATCAATTTCTACATTATAGGTCAATTTCAAAAGTCAACAAAAATGCACTTTAAGTCAAAGACTATAACTTTAGATTGGTGAATCCAAATGATATGGGACCAAAGGCATTGGTTAAAGGACTTCAAAACCTTTCCAAAATGTCCAAGAACATGTTCATATGATCAAAATTGAGCAAGATATGCATTGGAGAAGTTGGGAAATATTTAGGAATTTGCAAATGTCAACTTTGCTCAAAACACCTTATTTTTGCTAATGGGCCTCAATTTCTTCTTGAAACTTTATCCATGGCTTATGCACGACCCATCAAGCTTAATTGAATTATTTTCTTATTTTTTATTAATTAATTGGATTTTTAATCAATATTAATTCATTTAATTCATTTAAATTGTAGGAAAATAGAAAGATATGGTTTTTCAATCTTTTTGTGAAGCAAGAATGACCTAAAAAGGCTGGCAATTTCGTGCACCAAGTCAAAGATGCAATATCTCCAAATTTGGCAACTTTTTCCAATCATGAAGATTCAAAAATATATGATTTCCAATCAAAGATCAACCATCAATTCCATGGATTTTTGCTCAAGATTCTGACCTAATTCCATTCCTCTATAAATATGCAAGCTAACCCTAATGCCACACACGTGAAAAAGCTGCAGGAAAAAGCCATTGCAATTCAAGAAAATTGGGAAAAAACTCAAAACTGATTTCTATATTCCAGGGCGATTCAGAGCTTTTTGTTAATTCTAACACCTTGCAGGGGTTCCCAGGAACGTGTGGCAATTGAATTCACACGCTAAAGCTCAAAGAATCACCCTAAACAGTTTCAGGGTTTGCACACTTTGTCCATAAACGTATTGCTCAAATCATGCGCATTTAACATATTTTCTTGGTTGTTTTGTGTTAATATGAATCATATGAAGCTATTGGTATAGGTTAATTGAATTATAAGGCCATAAATCAAAAGTTTCCATGATCAATTTCTAGGGTTCATGAGCTGTGAATTTGGGGCTTTGCAATCCAGGCAAAATTAGAACTCCTAAGGCATATGGTTGAAATCGTGAGAATCAGACGAACATAAACCAACCCTCGCGAAACATTTATATCAATCACAGTGCTAGTCGCTATTTTTCGTTGTTGCATATTGTGGGGGTTAAAAACCCCCGCTATCTAATGTTTGTTTTTTTGCAGAATGAACAAAGAAGATGATGAGGTGTGAATGTCCCATTGGTCAGTTCAAAAAAAAAGCGCGTGTGTTTTTGTGTTACAACATATGGATTGATTTTTTAATATAATATTCACTTGTCATTAGAATAACAAAAAGGTGGAGGTGGCGTAGTGGTTGAACGATTGGCCAATGATCATTGGGACCTGGGTTCGAATCCCAGGTCCCCCCAAAACGCTTATGTTGTTTTTCCTAACATATTCACATGCAGGCTTCCTAAAGTGTTCCACCCTGTACCTCACTTACCAACACTCCAGATGGCTTCAAATTCAAATCTAATGGTCCAGATGGAAGGATCATGGTACTCCCAGTCAGCACGCACCATGGAGAAGCAGGAAAGTCAAACAAGCTTGAGGTTAATGGGCTTCAAAATTCCAGAACTTACGTCCTAAATGGGCCAGCACCCCCCTTGGTTTATTCTTCTTTTAATTCTTTTTTCTTCTTTATTTAATTATTTTACTAATTATTATTATTTAATTAACCAAATTAATTATTTTCATAATAAAATTCAGAAAACATAAAATATAATATTTTTATTATTTATTAATTTCACTCTTAATTTCCTATTTTTGTAAATAAATGCTAACAAATTAATTTAGTCTTTTTTTTAATTAGGTTAATTTTAACTTTTTCTCAATAATTTAAAATAAACTAGAATTAGGATTTTTACTAACTTTTGACTATTTTTTATTTTCCTTAAAACATTAAAAACCAAAAACCATTTCTTTTGATTAATTAATTAGTTTTAGGATTAATTTAATTAAATGCCAAACAACAAAAAGCTCATTCTTTCTCAAAAAGGGTCAAAACCCTAAGGACTTCTCTGATTCAATTTTTTTTCGCGCGCATATTATTGTTTGATCATATTATGTAATTGCTCTGAGGATGTAATAGCGTTAATTAGGACTTTTATCGCTTTCTTTAATTTCCCGCAATTTACTTTTTCCAAGGGTTTGTTTTTGGCGATGGAAATACCCGACGCCTTGTAATAGCGTAGATTTATTTTCCGCAACATTTAACTGCTAGATGTATGTTAATTAGGCTATGCATGACAAGACCTATCTGAAAATTAAAATCAAAACGTAGATCACAATAACATGTGCAAAGATAACTTAACATGAAACTTGACACACTCGCACATGCCACTCTTAGGGTACGCCTCACTTGGTTGCCTCGACGTGGTCATTGAGTATAGGGTGTTTTAGAGGTCGCCCTCATGTCTAAAGATCCAAGTTGCCTCGAAACGGTTGCCTCGGATAAAAAGGATCTAGGACATTAGGGTTACCGCTAAGGCGTCCTACTATTGCTTTGGTAACCACATGTCCCTATAATCGAATTGACCCGACAAAACTCCAACGACGGTGCTACCTACTTCTCAATAGTGGGATAGTACTGTCTAAAGGACATTTATACAGCTTAATTTCTTTTGAGTAGGTAGAGGTTCTCAGGTACTTGCTCTTTCAAAACAAACAATACTTTTCGCACCTACACTTTTCTGACAAAAGTTTTCAAACAACACTTCATACACTCTTGAGGACAGATACAAGAGTTAAATTGAAGTCTTCAAACAAACCTTTTCAAAACCCACAAACACAAAAAAAGTAAACATTTTTGAAAACATAGTGAGCAAGTACCTAAGAGCCCGTGGATAACCACTGATAGAAAGGGTGCTAACACCTTCCCTTTCTATAATCTACCTCCCGAACCGAGAAACATCTCGAAAAGGAATTTTGTTGTGCTTTTGTCCTTTCCTTGTTGGAGAAAATAAAAGACGGTGGCGACTCTTGCTTACCGCGACATTTCGCGAACCAGCATTCCAAAACAGTCAGTTCTATTTCCACCGATCACAAACACAAAACCCTAATTTGAGGTTGACTGCCTTAGGAGATAGCTTGACTGTCCAACTCTTGAGCAATCTTGAGCCACTTGGAGATTTTTCTTGCCATGTTTTGAGAAATATGAGAGGGTAAATTTTGGGATACAACAGCTGTCCCTGTTCAATCTTCTTAAACCTGAGGATATAGATTGGCTTTCGGGCCTTTCGTGATCCGAAGGTGGAAGATGATTGAACACTAGAGTGCCCAAAAATTTGCACTCCCATGAAGTGATATCGGCCTTGTGATGTCGGGAATGGGCTTACAGATGCCATTTAGAGACTGTTGATAGGTGGTCTGAACTTCGACTGGAATAGGAATCAGGGAGATCTTAGGGTCGATCTGACTGAACCAGAGAAGGTCTCGAATTAACTTTGATTGGATCGGAATCAGAAAAATCTTAGGATCGATTTAACTGAACCAGACGAAAGTGTTGGGATATCTTCAACTGGAATACGAACCAGGGAGATCTTAGGGTCGATCTGATTGAACCAGAGAAGGTCTTGGATTAACTTTGAGTGGATCGGAATCAGAAAAATCTTAGGATCGATTTAACTGAACCAGATAAAAGTCCTGGAATGTCTTCAACTGAAATACGAATCAGGGAGATCTTATCATCGATCTGACTGAACCAGAGAAGGTCTTGGATTAACTTTGACTGGATCGGAAACAGAAAAAATCTTAGGATCGATTTAACTAAACCAGACAAAAGTCTTCCATAGATGTAGTTTTTCTTTTGAGGGGACTACCAGGTCATATGAGTATTCAGCGGTGTTTACTGATTCGTCTTTCCCTGAAACGGTAAAGGGTTAGTCATATGCAATGTCATGATGTATGAAATGCATGCTATATATCAAGCAATAATGCTCTCAAAATAAATGAGATTGTATGGTATGATGCGTATATGCATGTATCACGATGTATGGAAATGTAATGTTTCTAGCTGGGGAAAATAAATCCTGGATGGCTGCTGAAGAATAGAGTTGGATTCTTCGTTTCCGCTAGGGATGGTGAACGAAGGTGATTGCGAGAATAAACCTGCAGGAGAAGATAACTCTGTTGGGGAATAAATTGATGAGAAGATTACTCTGTGGGGAAGAGATGTTATGCTGAAGATTCCACTTATACATTCCGCTGGTGATATTGAATCTGTTGGGGATTGAATTTCTATTTGTGAAAAGGAAGAACTCTGTTGGAGATGATCTTTCAGTTGCAACTTACTGGGGATAACCCTTTGACTTTTATGGGAATAATCCTTTGAATTCGGCTGGGGAGATTTATTTTTGTACTCCGCTGGGGATAAACTTCCAGAGTCTACTGGGGATGATGCTTCAACTCCGTTGGGGAAGCTTTTTTTCAGACTGCGCTGGGAAAATTTTAACTCCACTGGGGGTATCTTGCATTCTGCCAGGGAACATGCTTATACTCTGCTAGGGAATATTAAGATTGTCGGGGATATCAAGCCCCTTCAGATAGATCAACTCTGCTTGGGGAGAGCATTGCTGATTCATTCATAGTTGCAAGTCTTAGCTGGAGGAGAGCTACCATTACTGTCTTACTCTGCGGGGAGTGAAAGTATCTTAGCCATATTCTTCAACTGAATTTACCTTGTACCTGGTGGATAGAGCAACTATACAGCTTGGACACTTCTTATTGCCCCTGTTTCTGCAATTACCAGTAATTCATCTTTTGTTTTGCATGTAAATATTTATGAGCAGCGATTAATGTCAAGTGCATATATCAAAAATGAACATTGGACGTTCTTTGCAAAACAAAACAGATAAAGGAAAAACAGTTTGAAATTTCTTTGAAAAGGAATTGTATTGATTTTGAGGTTTGGCCTGTAAATAGGCGTTTTTGTACAAGAGGCTGACGTCCTAGTAAGAGAACACCGCCGAACAAATAGAATTTATACAATTTGTAAAAAAAACAGCTATGTGAAAAATCCCACTGGTTTCCAACTCTGCTATCGCCTTTATGTCTTCAAGCGTCTCATCACTTTGCTGCTTAGTTAAAGATGAAGCTGATTGATTGATGTCGTCTGAACCTGATAGTTGATACTGAATTCTGGATGCAAGGTGATCCAATGAGACATAGTATTACGCTTTAATCCCTAACTTTTTCCTGGACCGCCCTTTCGGGTTTTCGGTCCACCGGGATACCCATTTTTGCCCAAGTCGCCTTTTCAGGTTTTCGACTTGCCGGGTGTACATATTTTTTCATTTCATCCCTTATTTTTGCCCGAACCCTTTTGGTTCGCCGGGAAGCCCTTATTTTTGCCTAGGTGTGTCAACCTAGCGGGTCTTTAGTCATGCGTAGTATCTTTTTACTATGTCTGCATTAGCGGGGTGAGGAAGGTCGTCACCATCCATGGTAGTTAGAATCATAGCTCCTCCTGAGAAGATATGTTTAACCACAAATGGCCCTTCGTACGTAGGGGTCCATTTGCCCCTGGGATCACTTTGAGGAAGAATGATGCGCTTGATTACCAGGTCTCCGACTTGATACTCTTGTCGTCTGACTTTCTTGTTAAATGCCCTGATCATCCGTTTTTGGTACGTCTGACCATGACAAATAGCAGTGAGTCTCTTTTCGTCAATTAGGTTTAATTGATCAAGTCGAGTCTGGATCCAGTCATCTTCGCTCAAACCTGCATCCTTCATTATCCGGAGAGAGGGTATATGGACTTCGATGGGTAAGACTGCCTCCATGCCATATACCAAGGAGTAGGGTGTTTCCCCTGTTACCATCCGTGCTAAGGTACAGTACCCATGAAGAGCAAATGGTAACATCTCGTGCCAGTCTTTGTATGTCACTGTCATCTTCTGCACAATCTTCTTAATGTTCTTATTAGCCGCTTCAACAACCCCAATCATCTTCGGCCGGTAGGGAGAAGAGTTGTGATGCTGTATTTTGAACTGCTTGTAGAGCTCGGTGATCATTTTGTTGTTAAGATTGGTACCATTGTCCGTAATAATCCTCTCGGGTACACCGTATCGACAGATCAGATTTTGCCGAATGAACTGTGCCACGACGTTCTTGGTTACAGTAGCAAAGGAAGATGCTTCAACCCACTTTGTGAAATAATCAATTGCTACCAAGATGAAACGATGCTCGTTGGACGCTGTAGGTCTGATCTCGCCGATCATATCAATGCCCCATATTGCAAAAGGCCAAGGTGTCGTCAAGACGTTCAGAGGAACTGGAGGTATGTTCACCTTATCAGCATAGACTTGGCACTTGTGACATGTCCGAGAATGCTGACAATCGGCTTTCATTGTGGACCAGAAATATCCTGCCCGAAGGATTTTCTTTGCCATGTTGTGTCCACTGGAATGAGTTCCGAAGGTACCTTCGTGTAAATCTGCCATGATCTTTTCTGCCTCATTCTTATCCACACATCGCAGTAAGGTTAAATCATGGTTACTCTTGTAAAGGATACCGTTACTGATGAAGAACTTTGCCGTGAACCTTCTCAGAAACTTCTTGTCATTAACAGATGCACCCTCGGGGTATTCTTGAGCTTCAAGATACCTTTCACCTCATGAAACCATGGTTTTTATGTTACCTCTTCAGTCTCAATGTCACAACAATGTGCAGGTTCATCCAATCTTTCGATGATGATCCGGGGAGCTTCATTGTCCCAATTGACTTTGAACATAGAAGACATCATAGCCAGCGCGTCCTCCAACTGATTCTCCTCTCTAGGGAAGTGTTCAAACGTTATCTCCTCGAAATATGGAAGCAACGTCAACACATACTCCTTGTAAGGAATAATATTTGGGTGTTTCGTATCCCACTCGCCTTTGATCTGGCTGATCACGAGAGCGGAATCTCCGAAGACACTTAGAAACTTAATCCTTAGGTCAATTGCTGCTCGAAGACCCATAATGCATGCCTCATACTCCGCCATATTGTTGGTGCAGTTGAAACATAGTCGGGCGGTGAATGGAGTATGAGAGACTTTAGGAGATATGATCACGGCACCAATGCCATTACCCAAAGCGTTCGAAGCTCCATCAAAGTACATAGACCATCGGGATCCTTCCTCAGGTCCTTCATCCGGTCCAGGTGTCTCACAATCAGTTACCAACACGATATTCTCGTCCGGGAATTCAAAGTTAATAGAATGGTAATCATCCATTGCCTGATGTGCCAAATGGTCTGCCAACGCACTTCCCTTGATTGCCTTTTGGGTCGTGTACTGAATGTCATATTCAGTCAAGATCAGCTGCCATCTCGCTATTCTTCCAAACAAGGCAGGCTTTTCAAAGATATACTTGATTGGATCCATCTTAGATATCAACAGAGTAGTGTGAGTCAACATATACTGTCTCAGCTGGAAGGAAGCCCATGCCAAAGTGCAGCAAGTTTTCTCGAGCAACGAGTATCAGGTCTCGCAGTCGGTAAACTTTTTGCTAAGGTAATAAATAGCATGCTCTTTTCGGCCAGACTCGTCATGCTGACCCAGCACGCACCCCATTGAGTTGTCGAGTACTGTCAAGTATAAGATCAGAGGTCTCCCTTCAACTGGAGGCATCAGAATAGGTGGCTCTTGGAGATACTCTTTGAACCTTTCGAAAGAGGTCTGGCATTCATCGTTCCACCGTACTACTTGATCTTTCTTCAGCAGCTTAAATATTGGCTCACAAGTAGCAGTCAGGTGCGAGATGAATCGGGAAATGTAATTCAGTCATCCCAAGAAGCCTCTGACTTCTTTCTTTATTGTGGGAGCTGGCATCTCCTGTATAGCTTTCACCTTTGCAGGATCCACTTGAATACCTTTATCACTTACTACGAAACCCAGCAGCTTACCAGATCTCACCCCGAAGGTGCACTTGTTTGGGTTTAACCTCAGCTTGTACAACTTCAGCCTGTCGAACAGCTTCTGCAGATGGTCAAGGTGTTCCTCCTCAGTTTGGGATCTTGCAATCATGTCGTCAACGTATACCTCAATCTCATGATGGATCATGTCATGAAACAAAGCAACCATGGCACGCTGATATGTTGCTCCAGCATTCTTCAATCCAAAGGGAATGACTTTGTAGCAAAAATTACCCCACTGAGTAACAAAAGTTGTCTTCTCCATGTCTTCGGGAGCCATTTTAATCTGATTATAACCGGAGAAACCATCCATAAAGGAGAAGACTTTATGCTGAGCAGTGTTTTCAACCAGAATGTCGATATGAGGCAGAGGGAAATCATCCTTGGGGCTTGCCCTGTTCAGATCCCTGTAGTCAACACACATTCGAACCTTACCATCCTTCTTCGGTACAGGAACCACATTGGCCACCCACTGAGGGTAAGAATTAACTGCTAGAAAACCAGCGTCAAACTGTTTCATAACTTCAGCCTTGATTTTCTCAGACATCTCTGGGCGCATTTGGTGGACCTTCTGTTTCACTAGAGGACAATCTTCCTTGGTAGGCAGATGATGAGCCACAATATCAATATCAAAACCAGGCATATCTTCGTAAGACCAAGCAAAGATCTCAACGTAGTCACGCAGCATCTGAATCAACCGTTGCTTCACACTAGCTTCCAGATTTGCACTGATCTTAACTTCTTTCTTGTCTATCTCTGTACCCAGATTCACTGATTCCACTAGCTCTTCGTGCGGATGAATAACCCTCTCTTCCTGAAGTAACAGTCTTGCAAGTTCACCAGGCACTTCGCAATCATCTTCACCTTTGTCTTCGGCTAAGTTGATCGGACTTTCGAAGTCATAACTGGCAGTAGCAGAGTCGTTACCAGTGAGATCCAGAGTGGATGTAGACCTGTATATGTGAGTGTGTGTAAAATAGGTGTTTTGCAATATAATAAAGAAAGAAAAGGAGCGCAAGATTTGAAATGTAAAAAACGTCCAATGCTTTTATTAATGATATATGAAAGTGACAAACAATATCCCTCACAAATGACGCCATGGTGCCCCGGGTAAGACACCGGGCTTTAAGGTTTCAAATTATTGTTCGTTACAAATTTAAAACAAAGGAGTTCATTACTGAGTGACAAAAGTAATAGGTATGAAATCTTTCGCTGTCCAGTTGCTTGGTCCACCATTGGTTGTTGGGTAGATCCAGCTGTCAAATTCGGATTCCTCCACATCGCCTTCATCCCTAATAGCATTTACTCCATTATTGGGCATGGGAGCTGTTACCACATTAGGCCTCTCGGGAGCCTCGAACTGAACCTCTTTAGCATCAATAAGGTCTTGAACCTTATTCCTTAGAGCCCAACAATCATCGGTAGTATGCCCCGGGCTATCAGAGTGATAAGCGCAGCGGGCGTTGGGGTTGTACTTTGGAGAGGTAGTGTTTACAACCTTCGGAGCTTCCTTGACAGTTACCAGATTGGTTTACAGCAGTTGCGGAAAAATCTGAGACAGGGTCATGCTGAGCCGAGTGTACTACCTTTTGGGTCTCTCACCCCTTGGCTGGTTATACTGCTGAGGAGCAGCAGCAGACTTTGAAATTACCACCGCGTTGACAGCTTGGCGGTGTTCCGGTTTGTTCTGTCTTCTGGGACCATACACAACACTAGCTTCCTTCTTGTAGGGCTTCTTTTCAGTACTCGAGGAGGCACCCTTCTGTATCTTCCCCGACTTGATACCAGCTTCGATCCTCTCACCAGTCAGGATCAGGTCTGTAAACCCAGCAGAGAAATTACCAATCAAGTGATTAAAGAATGGACCAGACAGGGTCCCCAAGAACATGTCCACGAGTTCACGGTCAGTCAACGGTGGCTGCACCCTGCCAGCCAGGTCTCTCCACTTCTGCTCGTACTCTTTAAAACCTTCACCCGTCCCAAGTGACATACCCTGGAGTTGGGTATGCGTAGGAGCGAGGTCGGAATTATACTGATACTGCTTATAAAAATCAGTAGCCAAGTCCTCCCAGTTACGAATATTGGTTCCATCCAGCTGATAGAACCATTCGAGTTGAGTCCCTGAAAGACTCTCCTGGAAGAAATGGATCCATAAGTTCTTGTCTGCAGTGTAAGGCTGGATCTTCCTTACATATGATCTGAGGTGCATCTTAAGGCAGGAAGCCCCGTCGTATTTCACAAAGGCAGGTGCCTTGAACTTGTGTGGGATCACCACCCCAGAATATAAACCTAGATCTCCAAAATCCAACCCAGGTACACGTTGAATCTCCATAGCATTTAACCGGTCCTCCAGCTATTTGTACCTGTCCTCAGCAGGAGGGTATTGTTCATCATTGAAGTCTGTCTCAGTTTCAGAGACCACGGGACTAGGAACCCTTCCCTCCTGGTGACTGCCTTCCCCAACAAATGGAGTAGTCAGCTCAGCTTCATTCTGCAGTGTATTCCCGAGTCTGTGTCCAGTGTTGAACAACACAGTCCTCTTCTTCTTCTTCTTCTTCAGGAGAAAAGCCTTCAACTCCTGTTGTCCTTGGGCTAAGCTCATGACCAGCTCTTGAAACTGGATGTTCTGGGCCTGGAGGGCCTTGATAGCTTGTTCAGTAGTTGGTTCAGGATTCATGATGATTGAGTGCTGAAATAAACAGCGAAGAAGATTAAGCAACCTGTAGAAAAAGGGTACCTGTTATGCACATGATGCATGATATGCTATTTATGCAATGCATTCAAGGGTTCAAAAGTTCAAGTTCGTTGTAGACAAAAAGGAACACACATTGTATTAAGAAATAATTTGTTCAGTACATCAGGGCCTCATGGGCAAAATGTTACAAAAATAATTAATCCCAAAAGACACTGCGCATCCTCTTTGGAGCGATGTAGGTGTTGAGAGTCTTTTCCTCGTGCAGTAGGCGGGTGAGCTCCAAGACCTTCTTCTCACTGGCATGTAGACTGGTTTCAAGGGAATTTCGTTCTTCCTTGAGTTGGACCCAGCTCTTTTGCATTTCTTCCCAAGATGTTGGCATGTCAGGATGTTGGATGATGTAGGACACCTCTCCCTCCAAAACTGGCTCTTTGATCACAGGGAGAACATGAGGATATGGCATCACCAGCTTCTGGGAGCGGGCTCGTACCCACTTGAGATAAAGCTCCAGGAGGATGGAGTTCTTGTGTCCCATTGTCTTGCTATCTACCCTGTTGGGCATCCTCCAAGCTCTGATGAATCTCTGGCGAAGTCCTTGTGCATCGTTGTCGAAGTCAAAAACTATGTCAGGAATCAACATGTCATGAGGGCCATCCCTCCGAGCATAACCAAACTGTCTCAAAGCCAGACACGGGTTGTAAGTAATACCTCCTCTGATTCCAAGTAAAGGAACATTAGGAAACTCCCTGCAACGATCAATGATAGTGACATTCTCTCTGGACCGAGAACACCAATGTATATCAGCATGTGTAAGAGTCATCAATCGTTGTGACCATCTCAAACCCCGCTCGTTCTCTAAAACTGATTGTGGAAGGTGAGAAATAAACCACCTTGCCAGGAGAGGAGTGCAGCACATGAGAACACCTCTTTTTCTCATGGTTCGAGTGTAACATGAGTGAAGGATGTCCCCAAGCAACGTAGGTATAGGATTCCTGGACATGAAGATCTTGACAGCATTGATATCTATAAGCTGATCCGGATTCGGGAACAACACCAACCCATAGACAAGGAGTGCCACAACTTCTTCAAAGGCTTGTAGGTCAAGGGAATTCCAACATTCTTGGGCCTTCTCAAACAGAAACTTTGCCAAGAATCCTTTGATACCACTTCTAACTTCCCAATGTCCCTTGATGTCAGATGGTTGTAGGCATAGTGCTTTAGCAACCTCTTCAAGTTTTGGTTCCCTTTCCGTACCGTTGTAGGGTAGTTGACTAAGAATAGGAACCTTCAGAAGGTGGGAAAACTCTTCCAAGGTAGGCACCAATTGATAATCCGGGAAAGTAAAACAGTGGTGCAAAGGGTCAAAGAACTGGAAGAGAACTTTTATCATATCTTCTTCAATGTTGGTGTTGACCAAGCTGATGAGTCTACCATGTCTTTCACTGAAGGAAGAGTTCTCGGGAATCCTGGATGTAAGCTCCTTAAGCTGAGGAGGAATCCTTACAAGGTTGATCTGAATTGTCTTTCTGCGGATAGTTTCCATGTCCTACAAAACAAAAACAAAGATGAAGATTCGAACCATTGAAGTGGTTAGTGGATGCATATGATGCTGTATGATGTCATGATAACACACACCACAAGTATTCGCAAAGGCAAACATGATAAGGCGCACAAGTCACACAAGACAACCCTTAGAGTTTAGGCCAGCATGAAGTTTGGGGTATTACCCTCTTGAAGTTGGTGGGCTCAAAACCTGTCCTATCAAAAGTAACCGGGTTCTAAGGATCTAAATATCATTGGGTTGTTTTCTGTGTTCATTGTTTTGATTTATCCACTGAACTGGCGATCAAAATATTCCAAGAAAACAACCCTCAATGAGTGTAGTATCGAGTATCTACCAACTTCGGACTGCACCAAAGTCGGTCATCTCACTACCCCTAAAGAGGCCAGGATGGTCAAGTAAGGTTCCTAAGGTCAGTTGATGCTTCACGACACCACGCGGCGGCCCCGTACTCTCCTTGAATTGACTCAAGGGTTATCGGTACTCACCAAAGTGCCACATCAACGTAGCAAACTGTTTCAACCGTGTCGGTATACCCCGCACAGTTCCCTCACAGTTTGTTGCTACTTTCTAAAAGGTATCCCCCAGATCCGGGTTAGGATCTATGAAACTCCAAGACAGGCCCACAATTTTAAAGCAAACAAAACAAGCAATTGAAAACATAAGAGTGGTCTAATCCTAAGGTACACCTCACTTTATAAGTATCCCCAGCAGAGTCGCCAGTTCTGTGATCGGTGGAAATAGAACTGACTGTTTTTTTAAGCTGGTTTCACGAAATGTCGCGGTAAGCAAGAGTCGCCACCGTCTTTTATGTTCTCCAACATGGAAAGGACAAAAGCACAGAAAAATTCCTTCTTTGAGATGTCTCTCGGTTCGGGAGGTAGATTTATAGAAAGGGAAAGTGTTAGCACCCTTTCTATCCATGGTTATCCATGGGCTCTTAGGTACTTGCTCTTATGTTTTCAAAAGATGTTTTCTTTTCAAGTGTGTGTGGGTTTTGAAAAAGTTTCGTTTGAAAAATTTCTAAGTAACTCTTGTATCTGTCCTCAAGAGTGTATGAAAAATTTGTTTGAAAACTTTTTGAAAGTGTCAGTATGAAAAATTGTTTTGTTTGTTTTGAGAGAGCAAGTACCCATGAGAATCTACCTACCCTAAAGAATTAGGCTGTGTAAGAGTTCTTTAGATAGTGTTATCCCACCATTGAGAGGTAGGTAGCACCATCGTTGGAGTTATTCAGGTCAATTCGATTATCGGGACATGTGTGGTCACCAAAGCAATGGTAGGACATCTTAGTGGTAACCCTAACGTCCTAGATCCTTTTTATCCGAGGCAACCGTTTCGAGGCAACTGGATCTTAGACAGGAGGGCGACCTCTAAGACACCCTATACTTGATGAACACCTTTTTTTTTTGTAATTAAATGAAATAATTAGCGGGGGTTTTTAACCCCCACAAAACAAGATGACAGAAAATAGCGATTAGGCCCCTGATGATCAGAAATTTTTCGCGAGGGTTGGGTTGGATTCGTCTGGCCTTGACGAATTCAACCATATGCGTCTCAAGGTCCAATTTTTCCTGTGCTGGGAATCCCTAAATTGGAAGCTTTGAAACCCTAAAAATCATCCATGGTGGTTTGTGATTCAGGGCTCCATAATGCAATTGTCTTATACCATTAGCTTCAGAAGAGTGTTAGCAATGTAAATCAATGATCATAACATGTTAAGGATGCATAAATATTGAATTACGATTAAGGAAAAAATGGTCAAACCGTGTGACTGTTTCTTGGGATTCCTTGAGTGTTAGCGTGTGGTTTTGATCTCTACACGTTCCTGGGAATGCTGGCAATATGTTTGAATCCTCAAATTAGCTTGAAAGGGCCTTGAAGTGAGAAATCAGATTTGACTTTTTGCTTGGATTTTTTTAATATCGTTTGGCCGTTTGTGCAGTGCTCAGGTCGTGGATTAGGTCTGCAATGCTTGCATATGTATGTGTGAATGGAATTAGGTCAGCAGTCAGGCTTGTATCCTTGTGCAATTAAGTTTTGAGATTTTGTTTTAACACCATTAAAGGCCTTTCCATACTTGAAGCAAAACCATGATTTTGTGCACAAAATAGCCTAGCACAATTTTGGTAGCTGGAATATGACACATGAAAGCCATTCAAACCAAAAGATGCCATTCCATTAAATTTTTAGATTTTATTTAAATTATTATGGATTTAAAATGAATTAAATCAATAAAAATTAAATAAAATGGAAAAATAAATGTTTGACCTTGAAATTAATCATGGGACACGTGTATGGCATGACAAGGCTGAATCAAGTGGAAGAAAGTGGGCCCTTTTGTCAAAAATTGAAGTTTTAAGGATAGTTGACTTTTGCCATTTCACAAAAATTTCCCAACTTCTCCAATGCATATCTTGCTCAATTTTGATCATATGAACATGTTCTTGGACATTTTGGAAAGGTCTTGAAGTCCTATAATCAATGCCTTTGGTCCAATTTCATTTGGATTTACCAATCTCAAGTTATGGTCTTTGACTTAAAATGCCTTTTTGTTGACTTTTGAAAATAACCTATAATGTAGAAATTGATAACTTTTTGTGAGAGCATTTCTTGGACTTGGAATGTGAAGATGAGTTGTAGGAAATGTCATCCCCTTCAAAATGAGAATTGGATGGGATTTTTCTGATGAACCATGAAAAAGTTATGCCATGGTCAAGTTATAGTTGACTTTTCAGCTGTCCAAAAATGGAAACTTTTGCATCTTGATGATTTTTGAGCCATGCTTGTGGAATCATGATCAAGATTTGATCAAATGATGATTGTGGCTTCAAAATAAGATGTTGACCAAAAATTTTAACTTTTGACTGCCAAATGACCATTTTGCCCTTGTAGTTGATTGTGAACCAAATAGGGCTTTTGACTGTGCAACTTGACCCTGTGAGCCTTGAAACTTGCCATGTAGATGCTTGGCAATGTATATAGGCACATGGGACTTGATTGGACCCTTGAAAACCTCAACTTCCTTGCAAGAACCAAAACCCTAATTTTGACTGGCTTATGAGGCCTTTGAATTGTGCAATCCTTGATCCATTTGAAGATTGATCTTTGACAATTTTTTGAAGAATATGGGAGGGCAAATTTTGGGGTACAACAGAAGGCAACCAAGTGAGGTGTACCCTAAGAGTGCGCATGTGCGAGTGTGTTGTTTTCAGTTTATTTTATCTTTGTACATGTTAGTGGTTATCTAAGTTGATTTTAGGTTAAACATTCGATCTTATCATGCATTCCCTATTACCAAACATCTAACAGTTTATAAGTTGCGGAAATTAAATTGCGGAAATTAAACTAACTATTACAAGGCGTTGGGTATTTACATCGCCAAAAGCAACCCTTGAAATAAAAATGCGGAAAATAAATAAAGCGGTAAAAATAGTAAAGTCCTATTAAGCTATTACATTCCGGAAACAGATACGATATTGAATAAAATGGATCGCGTGCGGAAAATTAAATCGGGCGCAAGTTTTTTAGGGTTTTGACCCTTTGTTATTCAAGAAAAGATTTTTTGTTATTTTGAATTTATGGAAGAAATTATTAAATTAATAAGTAAATTAATTAATAAAAATATTTTTGGGTTTTTGGTATTTAAAGAAATAAAAATAAATTTGATCAATGTTAATAGAATCCTAATTGTCTAAGTTAATTTTAATTATTGCAAAAAAGATATTAAAGTTATTCCTAATTAAGACTAAATTAATTAAATTAATATTATTAATAAAAATAAAATGCTGAAATTTAATTTTAATAAAGAAAATATTTTTTGGTTTTTAATTTTATGAAGAAAAAATATTTAATTTGTTAGTTAAATTATAAAAATATTAACAATAATTAATTAAAATAAATATTAAAAAAGAAAGGGTTAGGAGGTTTGGGCCTGTTTAAGGGGGTGAGAATGGCAAATTCCATGGCCCATTTGTGTTGGCCTGGATGACTTTTGTGATCCAGTGCGTGCACTTTGACTAGGTAGCATGGTGGACGTCCCATCTGGACCATCAGATTTGGCCTGGGGCTATCTGTCCATTGATTGAACGAGGGAGTATGATGCATCACGCGCTTGGAATGGCATTGGATCACCTGAAGAAAAATAATAATAACGCATATGGGGGACCTGGGATTCGAACCCAGGTCCTGTTGGTCCCTGAACACATGCCACTACCACTGCACCACTATGTCTCAATTGTTAATATATTGAATAATAATAATATGGGATAACGTGATAATATGCAAGAAAAAATAAAAATGCGCCAAGTATTTGAACCAACCAACCAAGGGGAGACACGTTTGTTGTCCCTAACCTCCAGCCCCCTGTAAATTTACCTGCGGATTTATATCCGCAGCTAAATTCGTATGTCCATCCTAAAATTAAATCTAGGCCATAAAAACGACCCCCAAGACCATGGTTGTGATCGTCTGGGCATCCTGAGTAAACATATACCCTTCTTGGACCTTGATTTCCCCTGAAAAAGAAAACCCTAAAATCTAATGCAAGACCCTATCCATACGGTTATGGGGTTAGAGTCCATATCAATACAATCAAATAATGCCAAAAGTCCAGAAATCTCATAAGCATCATGAATATGTCAATGATTTGCCAAAAAAATGCAAGAATATGGAGTTACGATTTCGAATACAGGGCAGTATTTTGAGATACTTATAAAGCTTCTGAGCGTGTATGGAGGATGACTTTAGGTTGGTTTTGCTTCAGTGATCCTCCAGCAAGCGATTGGTGTTGACTTTTGCTTCTGAAAATGCATCCAAGCTTGATTTCAGTTTCACACTTTTTGCACCTTTTTTCAAGTTTTGCTTTTGATGTTCTTGCAGCCTCTAGGTCTCAAATTCGTGTGCCTTGGATTGTATATGTATGCTGTAATGTATTAGTTCAACAAATTGGTCTTGAATCTTTCCACATCAATGCCTTGAGATTGGATTTGATCCACCATTGATAACTTGCCTAATTTGCCAAAAATCCAATCTTTTTGCACATGGAATGCTTGATACGAGTTTGATCATGACATTGATGATGGTTAGGTCCTGAAAATAGAAAAAGATCTCATGTAATCAAGTTTTATGATTTTATTTGATTTAAAATGAAATAATTCAATAAAAAATCAAATAAAATAATAAAATTGATAAATGGACACAAGGCTGAAGTTAGGACACGTGTGGAATGTGGAAAGTCCAAATCAAGTGGAAAAGAATGGGCCCCTTTGACAAAATTTGATGTTTTGGGGATAGTTGACTTTTGGCAATTTTGCAAAAATGCCCAACTTCAACAATGCATAACTTCTTCAATTTTGAACTTTTGGAAGTGTTCTTGGACTTTTTAGAAAGCTTTAGATGTCCTATAACCAACCCTTTTTGTATCATCTCATTTTGATATTCCATGCTCAAGTTATAAGCTTTAGAAAAAAAGGTGTTTTTGTTGACTTTCAAAAATGACCTATAATGTCCAAATTTGTAACTTTTTGTGAGTGCATTTTTTGATCTTGGGGTATGAAGGTGGATTGTAGGAAATTGCATCCTCTTCAAAATGAGCTTTGGATGGGTCATTTCTCATAAAGTATGAGAAATGTATGCTTGGTCAAAGTTGAGTTGACTTTTCCTATAAAACCCTAATTTAGCAACTTTTGAGTCTTGATGAATTTTGAGCAATCCTTGATGAATCATAATCAACCCTTGATCAAATGATGAAATATCCTTCAAAATGAGAATGTTGACAAAAAATCTTGAAGTTTGACTCTATTTGGGTCACAGTTGACTTTTGCCCTAGCATAGTCGATTTTTGGACCCTTTGAGCAATTGACTGAGCAAACTTCCTCTACAAGGCTTGAATTTTGACATGGATGAACTTGAGAACATATTAGGACATTGGGGAGAACTTGAGGTCATTTGGATGCAAGGACCTTGATGCAACACAAAACCCTAATTTGAGGTTGACTGCCTTAGGAGATAGCTTGACTGTCTAACTCTTGAGCAATCTTGAGCCACTTGGAGATTTTTCTTGCCATGTTTTGAGAAATATGAGTGGGCAAATTTTGGGATACAACAGGTAGCTTATGTCGAAATGGATGATAACGATCCGGAGACATACAGCGATCCTATAGATGTCGAAGAAGACGAAATTGATTTAGCGGAATTAAAACAAGGAACATCATATTCTTGTAAATTCCTAGTGCCATCAAATGGGAAAAATCCTGTAGAACCTGAGAAAAACAGTGATAAATTTCCTAAGAAAACTTACAGCTTCGACATATCCAAATGTGATGAAATATTTGATCTATTAGTTAAAGATGGTCATATGATAGTGCCCCCAAGGGCTAAATTGCCTCCTTTAGAACAGAGAAAGAAAAGAGGTTTTTGTAAATACCATAATTTTTTGGGACATAAAACCTCACAATGTTTCCTTTTCAGGGATATCGTTCAACAGGCGCTGAAGGAAGGAAGGCTAAAATTTGCTGATAAACCAGCAATTAAAATCGACACAAACCCACTGCAGACAGAGGCGCATTATGTCGAACCAGTTGGCATTCATATGGTGGAAGTGTCTAAAGATTTCATCACAAAACCCATCTTTGGAAGTTTCACTGGAAACATCTCCAGAAAAACTATTAAAGGGGTGAGAAAGGCCACTAAAGGTCTGGATTTGAAAAAGGAAGTTGGCCAAGGGTCGAACAAGAAGGCTGCTGGAAGCCTGAAACTGATCGAACGGGTTACTGAAGACCCAAACAAAATCAAAGGAGTTGCTGAAAGCTCCAGCAAAAGAACCACCACAGGTTCTTATTTGGCTGCTGCAAAGGGTTCGACAGAGGACTTGGAGGCCAAAATGCAGAAGATGAACCTGGTTGCCAAAAGCAACATGCAGGTTAACGTGGTTGAAGTCTCTGGCGCCAACTCTTCAGAGGAAGCCATTCGACAAGAAGAAGTAAACAAAACTGCATTCCCAAAGGAGGATGAAGATTTTGAAGATTTTCTGCATAGGTGCCAGAAGAAGAAATCGGAAGTAATGCTATGCCCTAGATGTAGCTCTATTTTCGATAAGAAAGCCGCTGAACACATACAAGTTATGCGGGTTGTAAAAGCAAAACAGGGCACCAATGCCCAATAAAGAATGGGTTCAGAAATTCGATTTGACCCCAGAAGGGGGAATCAACAAAGACCCGTGAATCAGGAAAGGAGGCCACCAACTTTTAGGCCTCCAACTAATGTGCCTACAGATACTTGGCTAAATACCATGGGAAGGAAGAAGCCAAATGAAGAAAGATGGCAGGCATTCGACGTACCAAGAGGTTCTTCTCTAGATTACAGAAAGGAGTACCATGCTTCTACGTCGAAAAAAATGACCCATGTGTCAAGCAATTACAAAGGAAAAAATCCTATGTCTCGTTCACAATGGAGAAGGTTCAAAAGACGACGAAAGGCCGAGAAAGAGGCAGTTGGACCTCATCCAGAAGTTAGCACTAATATGCAGAAGAAACAAAGGAAACCTCTGGAGAGAAACCCTATGCCCTGGGCGGAGGAATGTGGGTCGAATGATGAAGACGACTCCGACTCCAGTGACAGTTTAGACATCATAGTAAATGTCATATCCATGTTGCCTAAAGAATACAACCGTGAGGTCGAAGTCGAAGAAACTGACCTAATGGTTGAACAAGAATTGGCTAGACACAAGCCAGTATGTTACTATATAATGAACAATGGATGCGTATAAGAACAAAATGCATTTTTTGAACCACCAACAGAGGAAATGAAGAGCCATCTGAAACCCCTGTTCATTAGAGCAAAGGTAGGGGAGGTAACCATAAACAAAATTCTGGTTGATTGTGGGGCAACCATCAATATCATACCACAATTCATGCTGGAAAAGTTAGGCAAAGGAGATGCTGACATAAAACCACATAACATGGTCTTATCCAACTATGAAGGGGGCATTGGCACCATAATGGGTGTCATTCAACTAGACCTCAAAGTGGGCTCAATCGTTCGACCCACTATGTTCATGGTTATTTCAGCAAAGCCCAACTACAATCTACTCCTTGGTCGGGAGTGGATACATGGCATTGGAGCAGTGCCATCTTCGATGCACCAAAGGGTCACAATATGGCGCCCCGACGACATTGTGGAGAACATTGAAGCAGGTCAGAGTTATTACTTAGGTGAAATCAACAGTGTCGGAAAGAATAGTTTCGACAGAAATTTGGCTCACATAAGGCCATGTAACCCACCTGAGTTTGATTTAACCCGAACTCCTAATGCATTCTGCTCCCTATACCCACACTCCGATTACGGCTTTCAGTGGGATAGAGAAGACTTATCCAACATCGACTTTGGAGGAGTTAGTGATATACGGCCAACAGGCTGGGGAAGTGAGTTTGATGATGATGACTGAGTCATCAACTCTCTAAAAGATTTCGGCATATGTGGCCGAAAATAGAATGATAGCGGCTGAAGTTAAATATGTGGCTTTCAAAGCCAATGAACAAGTCCTTTCGAAGATATGGCCTGGGAAAGATTTCGACCCAGAACCTCCCAACTTAGGAACGAAAGACTTTCGAGACCAGAGTTTAGACGCCATCTATGACGATGAACCTCTAGGTTTTGAAAAGGACCCGTTGGCGAACAATGTCAGAATGCTGGCTCAAGATCCTCTAGAAGAGGTAAATCTAGGCGAAGGTCCTGTGAACAAGCCCATATACATAAGCACAAAAACGGATCCAGGACTCAGGGTCGAAATGATCGAATTACTAAAAGAGTTCAAGGATTACTTTGCGTGGGACTATGACGAGATGCCTGGTCTCGACAGAAGATTGGTAGAACTGCAGTTACCAATAAAGCCTGGAAAGAAACCCGTTAAGCAGACTCCAAGACGGTTTGCACCCGAGATTTTATCAAAAATCAAAATGGAGGTCGAAAGGCTGCTAAGATGCAAGTTCATAAGAACGACCAGGTACGTCGAATGGATTGCAAATATTGTGCCTGTTATAAAGAAAAACGGTACCTTGAGGGTGTGCATCGATTTCAGAGATCTAAATGTTGCAACACCCAAAGATGAATATCCAATGCCAGTGGTGGAAATGATTGTAGATTCTACCGTTGGTTTCAAGTACATGAGTATGCTTGATGGCTACTCTGGATATAATCAAATTTTCATTGTTGAAGAGGATGTGTCGAAAATAGCATTTCGTTGCCCTGGGGCTTTAGGCACTTATGAATGGGTAGTAATTCCCTTTGGCCTAAAGAATGCAGGGGGGAAACGTACCAAAGAGCCATGAATTCGATCTTCCATGATTTTATTGACACTTTCATGCAGATTTATATTGATGATATTGTTGTCAAATCTGTTTCAGGGAAGGCTCTCATGGATCATCTTTGAAAATCCTTTGAGAGGATGAGACACTACGGCCTGAAGATGAATCCTCTAAAATGTGCTTTTGGTGTAAAATCAGGAGATTTCTTAGGTTTTGTGGTCCATAAAAAGGGCATTGAGATAAACCAAAACAAGACCAAGGCTATCTTGCAAGCCAAAGCACTAACTAACAAAAAGGAATTGCAATCCTTACTTGGGAAGATAAATTTCCTAAGGAGATTTATATCCAACCTCAATGGGAAGACGTACGCCTTTTCGCCATTACTTCGACTAAACAAAGGAGGATTTGAATGGAGGGGAGAACATCAAGAAGCCTTTGATAAAATCAAAGAGTACCTCATTAAACCACCTATTTTGGTGCCTCCTTGTCGAAGTAGAAGTATGAGACTGTACATAGCTACGTCTGATAAAACTTTAGGGAGCATGCTGGCTCAGGAGGATGAACATGGTGTCGAAAGGCCCATATACTACCTCAGTAGAGTCTTAAACAATGCAGAAACTAGATATAACGAGGTTGAAAAACTATGTTTATGTCTATATTTTTCATGTACAAAACTTAAGCAATATATAAAGCCAGTTAATGTTTATGTTTCGTCTCATTTTGACGTTTTCAAATATATATTGTCGAAACCCATCTTGCACAGTAGAATTGGCAAATGGGAACTTGCATTAACTGAGTACTCATTAACCTTTATGCCTCTCAAGGCTATAAAAGGTCAAGTGGTCGCAGACTTTATAGTCGACCACTCTATACAAGAAACATCACTGAATTATTTGGAGATCGAACCGTGGAAACTTTACTTTGATGGCTCTAGTTATAAAGATGGAGTTGGAGTCAGAGTCCTTATTATTTCTCCAAACAAAATTCCAACAACATTTAAGTATAAAATAGATGGGGGTTGCTCCAATAATGAGGCTGAATACAAAGCATTAATCGTAGGCCTTGAAATCCTGTTGGAATTGGGGGCAACTCAAGTCGAAATAATGGGAGACTCAGAGTTAGTCCTAAAACAAATTACGAAAGAATACAAATGCATAAAAGAAAACCTTATCATGTATTTCGTAATATCCAGACGGTTGTTGAAGAACTTCGATGCAGTTAGCATTCGACACATACCCAGATTAGAAAATTAAGCAGCCAACGACTTGGCACAAATTGCTTCTGGGTATAAAGTTTTGAAAGATAGGATACAACAAGCAATCAAAGTTAGAGGGGGAGTAACTGCCACTAAGTTATCTCCATCGGATTTAAGGACCACAATGTTAGGATACACTGATCATGAAAATTTTGAAATTTCGTTCATAGACAACCTAACAGAGCAAGATTGGAGAAAGCCTGTAGTGGACTATTTACAAAATCCAGCGGCTTCGACAGAATGAAAGATAAAGTACAGAGCACTGAGTTATGTGTTGATGGGAAATGAACTATTTAAGAAAACACCGGAAGGTGTGCTTCTGAAATGCCAAAGTGAAATAGAAGCATATATATCTCTTTCCACCACACATGCTAGGGCATGTGGAGCACACCAAGTAGGCCAAAAGATGAAATGGTTATTGTTTCGACAAGGCTTATATTGGCCCACTATGTTAAAGGATTGTGTTGAGTTTGCAAAAGGATGCCAAGAATGCCAAAAACATACAGGCATTCAACATGTGCCAGCAAATGAACTTCACTCGATTGTGAAACCTTGGCCTTTTAGAGGATGGGCTTTGGATCTCATTGGAGAAATTCGACCAGCATCTTCTAAAGGTCAGAAGTATATATTGGTGGGCATTGATTATTTTACTAAGTGGATTGAAGCGATTCCTTTAGTCAATGTAGACCAGGAGAATGTCATCGAATTCATTCAAAGGTACATCATATATAGATTTGGAATCCCTGAAACAATAACTACAGACCAAGGGTCAGTCTTTACTGGTCGAAAGATGCAAGATTTCGCTGCAGAAATTGGGTTTAAATTGTTAACGTCTATGCCTTATTATGCACAAGCTAATGGCCAGGTCGAAGCAGCAAATAAAGTAGTGATTAGTTTAATAAAGAAACATGTGGGAAAGAAACCCAGAAACTGGCACAAGACGCTAGATCAAGTCCTGTGGGTATGTCGAACTTTTCCGAAAGAAGCCACAGGAACAACACCATTTCGCCTGACCTATGGTCATGATGCAGTGTTACCAGTGGAAATCCACTTGCAGGCGACAAGGATTCAGATACATCATGAGATCCCTTCTGAAGTCTATTGGAGTATGATGTCGAATCAACTAGTGGACTTAGACGAAGAAAGGTTGAAAGTTATGGATCTTTTGAGACTGCAGAAGAAGCGAGTTGAGAAATCCTACAATCGCAGGGTGAAGTCGAAGACGTTTCAGCCTGAAGACCTAGTTTGGAAAGTAATACTCCCAATGGATCGAAGAGACAGAAACTTTGAAAAATGGTCCCCTAAGTGGGAAGGACCTTTTAGGATTGTGCAAGCATTCTCGGGAGGAGCCTATGAGATCGAAGAATTAAGCGAAGATTAAAGACTCTTGAAGGTGAATGGTAAATACCTGAAAACGTATAGACCTATGCTTCAAGAGGTAAAAATAAATAATATATAGTCACTATTAATAGAAAATGCCAAAACGGAAACTTAAAAATTTCATTAAAAGTGCCAAAATGGCTCTGAAATCGTTAGATAAAGTGATTACATAAATGAGAGAAACAAGATTCAAAAGGGAAGATTAACTTTAATCTGGAGATACTTGATTCTTTGCAATTCTAGTCGTCGATCACATAGATCTTTCGATTGGTGAAGGGTTTCGAGCTTAGCATCCAGAGATTGAGCTCGATCGGCATGTCTTAACCCTTCAGCCAATTCTTCTTGGCTTTCTGATTCAGTGTTCACAGCAAGAAGTTCCTCTTTCTTTTTGTCGTTGGCAGCAATTTTAGCTTCCAACTCTGCAATCTGCACCCTCAGTTGAGCATTGTCTCGATCTATCTCATCGACCGCCTTTTGTCTAGCCTCCTGGGCCTTCGACAAATCCTTTACCCTAGAAGTTGACTCAGTAGCAGCATTCCAGGCAGCAGCCACTTGACCATTGGCTTCTTCAATCTCACGATTGAGAGTTCTTTGACGATTGTAATCCGCTGATACCTGGTCGACAATGGAGAGTAAATCCAAGATTACACTTGCCACATTTGGAGGAGCAACAAGGAGATCGACAGCCTTCAGGATAGTCTTCAGAAAGGAAGGAGTTGTTGGTTCCCCCTCTAAAGTTAACATCAAATCTCTTTTAAATATGTGTGCTTTAACTTTCTGAAGAGCCTCGTCGAGAGGAGAAGTCGAAGTAGATCTTCCAAATGCAGTTGAGGCGTTGTGATCATAGGAACTCTCTCAACCTTCTAGAATTGCAGTCAGATAACCTAATAGATTGTGTTGTTTCAGTAAGGCCAAATCCTCCTTGGTTCTAGATCCCGTCGAAGGAATACTTTCGTTGGCTGTAACAACCACGTTGGCCACTTGACTTGGAATTGTTTCAGTGCCTGGAGGATTTTGGTTTCCTTCAACAAAACCTTCTTCACCGTCAGCCTCTGGGATCTCTACATTCTCCCTCTATGTTTTAGTTTCAACGCCAGGGATACCTTCCTCCTCAGTCTCTCGCACATCAACCAGCGGAACCCTAGTCTCCTCTTGGTTTCCTGCAGCTTCTTCTTCATCGGCTTCTTCTATGGTTTCGTGCTGAGGTTCACAAGCCTGATTTACTTCGTCAACTGAACTCATGAAAGAGCCTTTCGCTGAAGAAGGTCTATAGGTAGGATCCCCTTCACTATTCAACAGAGTGACGGAATCCTCGACATGAGTAGGAATTTGTGTGGAAGTTCCAGCAGTGTCCTGGAAAATAGAAGGAATTTGTTTCTTTCAGAATCCTCATAAAGAAAAAGGGAGTGGAGGAATAAATAGTGAGCAGTCGAAGTAAAATACCTGGACTGGGATTTCAGCACCAGGACTAGAGTTGTCACTTTCGCTGGGATTGTTTAACCTAGCGATTACCTCTTGTTCAGTGGGCTCATTGATGACTATAGGAGGAGGCCTCACAAATGTAGTCTTAACCCTGATTTTTGGACGGGGTTCGACGGCAGGGATTGTTTATTCAATCTTCGTCTCTGCAAAGGAACAGGAGGAGACTCCTCTTCTTCATTGCTAGAGATTTGGATCTCCTGAACCTTCCATTTTTTGGGGTTGATTTCTGAATATCCAGAAAACCAAGTCGAATGGATCAGTACCTATGTCAGATGAAAAATAAAAAAATAAGGGTATGAAATAAAGTAAATACCTTAAGAGAGGGGTTGACGGCGGAATCTCCCCCTTTTGTACTCTCAGCAGTCTTTTTCGAGCTGGTTCTCTTGACAGCTAAACAGAAGACAAGACAACTATAGTTAATTGAGTGTCGAAAGACAAATCTAAGGCGAAGAGATGGAAAAGAATAATACCTTTCTTGACCCTGTCGAGAACCAGCTTAAACGCCTCACGTAGGTGGTGGGTGAAGTCCTTCTCATCGAAGAACTCTTCGTCGTAATATTGTTTCCACCACTCCTCAAAGGGAACGGAACTCAGAAAATTGAGGTTAAAGTCGAATAGGGTCAATATAGTTCGACCAGAGTACCTACCAATATGTTTGGTAGCGGCATCTTCTGAGTAGTCTGCATTGTAAAAAAGTAGCAGCTTCTCTCGAGGATAAATAGGTGAAGGAAGTGATTGAGCAATACCAAATTGTCGAGAGACAAGATTTGGTTGGTAAGCAATTAAGCTCAATTGATTTTTTGAGCTCTTCAATCTCAAAGGCATGATCCTGTGGCGAAGAAACGATTCCCACATCCTCACGAACTTATCAGTCACGTCATCCTCCTCATTCGAAGGATATGGTATGGTGAACCATTCTGGACCAACTTTTCGACTGGCAAAGGGATCCATGGTCGAAACAAAGCGCTTTCGCTCCGCAAACGTCATTACGAAGCTTGTGAAAGCCTTCAGAAACTGTTGGCCTTCATCAGTGGGAGTTAGCAATGCAAGCCTGGTGCCTTCGACTCTCCTGTTCAGGATTTCAGGAGCCTCTTCGTTAATCTTTTTCTTCTAGGGAAGGAAAGATTCAAAGGTGGCATTGAGCCACAACTGGAGAAGCCAAAAGGGACCAGATAGCAGCAGGCTCCCCCTGTCCCCTATAACCTTAAGTTGAGTCACACCATTACTGATGGACTCATATAAGTTGGCCAAAATCAATTCGGCCAGGTAAAGGGGGTATTTGTGGTGAAGTTGTGTCGCGAGCGTCAGCATCTTTTTCGTCACCTGAAGTGACTTAGTACAAAAAACAAATCGAGACAACCACATAGCCAAGAAGGCTATATGCTCCACCTCCGACACAGTACTAGAGGTTTTATCGTGGAAGTGGTTAATAAAGGTGGTGTAAGTGGGTTTTATAGCAGCAAACCTAATAGCATCCTCAGACAAGTCTTCAGGGTCGAAATAGTCACCAGTTGGTCGAAGACCAGTGAGGGCAGCTATGTCGAATAAAGTGGGGGTCATCATCCCACAAGGAAGATGAAAAGTGAAATGTGCGCTATCCTAAAAGTACAATGAAGATACCAGCATGATGGGACAGTAAGGCAATCATGTCTTCGACAGCATCACCAAGTCATAAATGCCTATCTCTTTCCAGAAAGAAGCTTTCACCCTCTCCATTTTATTCAACCAGTCTGAATATTTATAAGAGAGGTTAGGGCTTGATCGAAAGATTCGGTTCCCTTTATTCATTAACTGGAGGTTGATATCCTCTGTAGTCTGAGGATGCTGCTGGTTAGCCGGAGTAGCGTCTTCAGGGTCCTCCCTAGGTTTCTTCGCGCAACCTATGGGTCTAAGCCTTGGGTGAGTAGGAAAGAAGGCACGGTTTTTCAAGGGATTTTCGACGCATGAAGATAACAGACCAGACATAGCATACATGTTTCCACCGTATCTAATGGGAATGATGAGTTGAGAATCATATGCATCTCGCCATTCTTTCGTCATGGGTTCAACGATATACCTATCAATCGAGGAAGAAGGAGGGTTAGTGGAAAAGACCTCTGGTAGTTTCTAGACATCATCAGCGTTTTTGGGTTGAGGATTGTTTGGTGCATTAGAGAGGAAAGCCATTGTTGAGGATTTGAGAGAAAAACGAAGTTGACAGTACAATGTTGTGATAAAGCAAGGGATTTGGAAATGCTGGAAATGGAAAAAGTTCCAAATAGAAAGGCTTAGAAGTATTTATAGCCTTCAGAAGAGGGATATGTCTCGTCAAGGCCATTTAATGTTTCACAGGTAGTGGGACATGTGGCGAAGTGTGAAACGGTTACCGTGCAGGCATTGGGAAACGTTTTAACATGCTTGCCTAGGTTATAGGAATATGGTCATCATGGCAAGCGTGGTAACGGAAGTTTGAAGAGACATCTTGGAGAAAGAGTAATGATGGTTTTCTCGAGTGTAGCAGTTGTTGGAAGGCGAAAGGCACACGTCAAGACTTGGCGGACAACTGGGAAGATAGGTGTCGAATGGGAAGTTCAAAGAATGGCTATTTCTTTGAGCGTCGAAATAAACATTCTTGGGGGGCAATTTATTGGCTCCCAAATTTGACACTTACTATATTTGGTCTTTTGGACCAAATAACTAGAATGAACCAAGCCAGGAAGTATGATTCGACACGTGAAATAACTTAAGGAAAAGATCTAAGTTATATTGGAATCTTCGACCAAGGGCTCATTCGACTGAAGAAAACTTATGTCACTCGACTAAGAGAAAGTATTCTCGCTTTGACACATGATACGAGGACTATTTGAATTTTGAATTATTGGAGGGAAAGGCAGTTCCGCCAGCGTTTAAGAAGAGGTAACGTGGCTGAAAGCCATAGGTCGAGGGACATGCAAAAGACACTTGTCTTCATCCTAGCGCAGAATGTTCCCTCGACGGTTACCTATTTTTAGTATAAATTAAGAAACTTGTGTAACTTTCAAGTGTGTTGAACCTATTGTACTAAGTCACTCAAACATTATCCAAGTAACTGCTGCGTCAGAAAGGATAAAGCTGAGAAGTGTACGTTTGAAACACATTTTTTCCTTAATGAAAGTCTTTTACATTACTTTACTATTATCTTACAAAGTTATCCCTTTTTCTTTTACTTCTTTTACTTGCATTTCTATACTTCTGCTTACTTTTCAACAATCTCAAACATCCTTTCTCTGTGTCGAACGTGTGTTCTTCATGCTTATCCATTTTACATAAAAATTAGCATATGTCCTGGGATTAGTTTGATCGATCCCGTTAGTAAACCAAAAAACAAACCTTTTTGGAGATCAGCGGTTGTTTACCAAAAACAACGGTAAACAGCTAGCACCTTCCCTTTTCATAATCTACCCCCCGAACTCAAGAAAACATCTCAAAGGTCTTTCCTGTGCTTTTTTACCTTTCCTTTTGGATAAAATAAAAGTCGGTGGCGACTCTTGCTAAACTGCAACATTTGCGAACACAAATGCAAAACCTCAAGTCAGTTCTCCCATGGCATCACACCTACGCTATTACAATATTTAGGGGATGGGGATACAAATGTACGAATGGGGATTGCAAGTAAAAATAAGTCCTAAGTTACTATTACAACCATATTGAAATAATGTACAAGAAATGTAAAATGGACTTGTTTAGAAAATGTTTTTGTCTTAAGGAAATAAAAAAAAAGTATTTTTATGTTTTTTATGTTAATATAAAAAAAATGAAAAGGAAAAAATAAATGCAAGGTAGAAACAGCGTGTTTCTACAAACAAAGAAACAAGGATCAGAAGTTCTGAAGCCAGGCGCGTGACTCAACAGGAAACGTCAGTGGGATCAAAAGTTCTGGATTCGTACACTCTAATGTCCTGCAAAAAACGTTAAAGGGAAAACACAGAGGTTTTGGATGACATTTAGCCAGTGAACCAAAAGTCAGAAGTTATGTATTGTCAGCATATGAAAATCAGAAACTCATAGTGTTTGAAAACAGCTGATGGAAACATCAGAAGTTCAGTGTATTTGACATGTGAGGAGAACTCAGAAGATCTGTGTTGTGTTAAGATTGTGAGTGAACATCAGAAGTTCAATGTTGTGCTGAGCCAATGGGTGAACATCAGATGTTCAATGTGTGTTAACAGTGAGAAAAATCATGAAAGCTCTGTGTGTTAAAATGATGAGTGAACAACAGAAGTTCTGTGTTATATTTCAGCTCTTAATCGGCACAACAACAATTTATTCAGTTCAGCAAATCAGAATGATCACAGCACAACAAATCATAGAAGTTCCAATCCTAAGTCTGAGCCTAGCATCATGCTAGAAGTTCTGATCCATAGTTTTTCTATTCATACAATGATATGTACAATATTAATATTATGATATTTATATGTTAATGATGTTCATAATGAAAAGCAAGTAAAGTCAGAAAGACTTACCTGGGGCGTGCTTGGAGCTTTGAGTGGCTGCTTTTGGATGTTCTGAGTCAGCAAGGGTGACGGAACAGTGGTTGTGTTCTTTGATTCAAAGGGGAGAACAAAGTTTTGTTTTTGTATATGAGAAGTCTGGATTTTTTTGAAGGTTTGACAACTTATTTTTTCTCTCTTAATCGTTTTCTCTTTCAAAAAGCCAGCCTCTAACTTTCAGCCTCTCGTCCAAAAAAAAAAGCCCCCCTTGAACGTATGATGGAGCCAAGTATTTATAGATGAATTTGTTGTGATTTTGGGGGGAAAACAAATAGGATTTGAACCTGTTTTGGCATTCTCTTCCTTTGCTTTTTCATCACAGTTTTTGTATGCTAGTTTGGTGTAATCATGAGATGCAGGCGTAGGCTGAGCTAGCTGTTGGTCATAGGTCCATAGCAAGTCGTATAAACAAGGTTTTGGGGTCTGGTCATGTTCTGACCAAAGCGTTAAAAAAATAGCCTTCATGTGCTTAAGCGATGCCTTGTCTTTGAAGCAAGCATGGTGCCTGTCAGCAGGAATTAAGGAAAAGAAAAAGCAAAGTTGCTATCCCAAGACAATAGAGGTACATGTGGTGAAGATCCTTTGGGTAAAGACTCAGAAGGAGGTTGTGAGCATTAAATGAGCATTAAATGGTGATGAGACTTTTCACAACCAGAAATCCTGCAACATGAAACTTTGTATCATTGCTTTAGTTCTGGATCAGAAGTTCTTCCTCAGCGTAGCATCCATCCTCCAATCTTTGTATCTTCTGGCTCCCTCATGTTCTGAAGGAGCTTTCAGACTTTCTAGAAAGCTTACAGCATGCTCCTTAACCTTCTTTGCATTACCCTAGCAAACTCTGACTGAACTTGCGTAGATGCTGAAGAGCCATGTTCTGACTGGAGACCATGTGCTGAACCATGTTTACAACTTCTGACTGCACCTGCCTGGAGGCTGGCTCAGAAGTTCTAAAATGTCATTTTTTTCTTAAATACTTAGAAAAATCCCAAGTATTTAGAAATTTGGCTTTTCCATAGTAAATTTGACTTTTGATTTCTTAATGAAACAAACTTCATATTCCAACATGTTTTGATGAAATATGATTCTTGAGATTTGATATTGATCCAAAAGTCAATGTTTGACTTTTTAGTGTGCAAATGACCATTTGGCCCTTATGAATGGTTTGCTTGGAAAATTGATAATTCAAGGCTTAGAAACTTGATAGAAGCAAACCTGGGATCCAGGGTGATCTATTGTGAAAACAGAGGGTAAATTTTGGGGTGCAACAGCTGCCCCTGTTCAATCTTCTTACGCCTGGAGAGTTAGATTGGTAATTCTGCCATTCGTGACTTGAAGGTGGAAGATGATTGAACACTAGAGTGCCCAGAAAATTTGCACTCGAAGATGTGTTAGTTGATTACGTAGGGAATGGGCTTAAAGATGCCATTTGGAGAAGAGGTAGAATCTTGTTGGAGATGGGCTTGTAGATACCATTCAAGAATGTTTGTTGAAGTGTAACTTGTAAGCTGAAAGAACGAGCATTAGAATGGTGTCCGTGTCTGGAACGTATCTGAGTTGTATCTGAATGAGTATCAGGATGGCATCCGTGTCTGGAGCGTATCTGAACTGTATCTGAAAGATGAATCTGAATGAGTAACAAAATAGCATCCGTGTCTGGAGCGTATCTGAAAGTTGAATTTGAATGAGTAACAAAATGGCATCCGTGTCTGGAGCGTATCTGAATTGTATCTGAAAGTTGAATCTGAATGAGTAACAAAATGGCATCCGTGTCTGGAGCGTATCTGAACTGTATCTGAAAGTTGAATCTGAATGAGTAACAAAATGGCATATGTGTCTGAAGCGTATCTGAACTATATCTGAAAGCTGAATCTGAATGAGTATCAGGGTGGCATCCGTATCTGGAGTGTATCTGAGCTGTATCTGAATGAGTATCAGGATGGCATCCATGTCTGGAGCGTATCTGAACTGTAAATCTGAACGAATATCAGAATGACATCCGTGTCTGGAGCATATCTGAACTGTATCATGAGCTTGAAATCTGAATGAGTATCAGGACAGAATTCGTGTCTGGAGCGTATCTGAACTGTATTTGAACTTGAAATCTGAATGAGTATCAGAATGACATCCGTGTCTGGAGTGTATCTGAACTGTATCTGAAAGCTGAGTTGTTAATGGTAGCTGTTAATCTTATCCTGAAAAGGGTAAAATGTTAGCTGCAACACAAAATTATGTTGCATGGAATGTATGATGCAATATATGTGTTTTATCAATGTTTATGATATGTGGATGTAATGTATGTGCATGTAAGCTGATTTTTTGTATTGTTGTATTGCTGAGGAAAATAAATCCTTGACTGCTGCTGGGGATATGTGGATTCTTCATATCTTGAAATTGAAGTATTGACAAAATCCTATTGTAAGAGTAATGCCATATACTGCTTGAGGAATCTGCTTGGGGAATCCAGAGAATTTTGATGACTTCTACTGGGGATTAATAATTTGAAATTTTAGTCCCGTTGGGGATTTAAATGACGTACTGTGGGGATGGCTCATGGAATAGCCTAAAGACGTTTTCCTATTCTTTCAACCTGTCAGTAATTGTCTTTTTCATTTTATTTGTAAACAGTAATTATGTTCAAATGCATATGTTCATTAATGAATCATTGGACGTTTTTGCAAATAAAACACAAGTATAAAGAAAAAAGGCAAATAGTTTTCTGTACTTTAAAGAGATATCTTTGTATTTAACTTTGAATAAGTATTTGTACAAAGGATACAATCATTCTATTAAGAGAATGATGCCATCAAAAGCAAGAAAAACTTTATACAAAAAAAGATAGCTATGTGTAATAATCCCATGGGGTTCCCATTCTGCTATTGCCTTCATATCTCTGAATATCTTGTCTATTTGTTTCTTTGTCTGAAGATGATTGAATTGATCAAAAACTCCGAGTTTGTCAGTGGAAGTCAAAAGGTTGTCCATAAAGTGATCCGACGAGACATTGTCATACGCTTTAATTCCCTAACTTTTGCCTGGACTTCCCTTTCGGGTTTTCAGTCCACCGGGAAACCCTTTTTTGCCCAAGTCACCCTTTCGGGTTTTCAACTTGCCGGGTGTACAGATTTTTTTATTTTTATCCCTAACTTTTTCCTAGGTGTGTCAACCTAGCGGGTCTCTTATGCGTAGTATCTTTTGACTATGTCTGCGTTCGTAGGGTATGGCAGGTCGTCGCCGTCCATGGTGGTTAAGATCATTGCCCCACCGGAGAATATAATATTGATTACAAATGGTCCTTCATAGGTAGGAGTCCATTTGCCCATGGGATCACTTTGTGGCAAGATAATGCGTTTGATCACTAGATCTCCAACTTGATATACTTGGCATCTGACTTTCTTGTTGAAAGCCTTGATCATCCATTTTTAATACATCTGACCATGGCAAACAACAGTAAGTCTCTTTTCATTAATTAAGTTTAGTTGATCAAGTCGAGTCTGGATCCAATCGTCTTCATTCAAACCTGCATCCTTCATAATTCTCAAAGAGGGGATCTGAACCTCAATAGGCAAGACAACCTCCATGCCATAAACCAAAGAATAGGGTGTTGCCCCAGTTGATGTGCGAGCCGTGGTACGATACCCGTGGAAAGCAAATGGCAATATCTCATGCCAGTCCTTGTAGGTGACTGTCATTTTTTGTATGATCTTTTTAATGTTTTTATTAGCAGCTTTGACGGCACCATTCATCTTTGGCCGATAGGGGGATGAATTGTGATGCTGAATTTTGAACTGCTCACACAAGGCGGTGATCCTAGTATTGTTAAGGTTTGTACCATTATCGGTGATGATCCTTTCTGGGATACCGTACTGGCAAATGAGATTCTGCTTGATGAAGCGGGCAACAACATTCTTAGTAACAGATGTGAAGGAAGTTGCTTCGACCTACTTTGTGAAATAATCAATGGCCACTAGAATGAAACGGTGTCCATTGGAGGTTGTAGGCTTGATCTCCCTAATCATATTGATTCCCCACATATCAAAGGGCCAAGGATCCGTCAAGACATTTAGAGGAACCGGAGGTACGTGCACCTTGTCGGCATAAATTTGATACTTATAACAGGTCCGAGAGTGTTGATAGAATTCTGCTTCCATGGTAGACCAATAATAGCCTTCCCGTAGGATTTTCTTCGCCATCGTATGCCCACTGGAGTGGGTTCCAAAAGTACCTTCGTGTAATTCATCCATGATCTTTTCAGCCTCAATCTTATCCATACACTGGAGAAGAATGGAGTCATGATTGCGTTTGTACAGGATGCCATTACTCAGGAAGAACTTAGCAGAGAATCTCCTTAAGAACTTTTTATCATTGATTGAAGCTCCTTCTGGATATTCTTGAGCCTCGAGATACCTCTTGACTTCATGAAACCAAGGTTGGTCCACTACTTCTTCAGTATTAATCTCGTGACAGTGTGCTGGTTCGTCCATTCGTTCAATGGTAATCTGGGGAGCCTCGTTATCCCAATTAAGTTTAAACATAGATGACATTGTGGCTAGAGCATCTGCTAGCTAATTTTCTTCTCGTGGGAAATGTTCGAAGCTAATCTGCTCAAAATGTGGTAGCAATGTCAAAACATGTTCTTTGTAAGGGATAAGGTTTGGGTTCTTAGTGTCCCATTCTCCTTTGATCTGACTGATGACCAAAGCTGAATCTCCGAATACATCTAAGGATTTGATTCCCAGCTCTATGGCAGCCTTGAGACCAAAGATGCATGCTTCGTATCCCGCCATGTTGTTCGTACAGTTGAAGCAAAGTCTGGCAGTAAAGGGAGTGTGACACCCTTTCGGAGATATGAGTACAGCATTGATACCATTACCAAGTGCATTGGAAGTCCCATCAAAGAACAGGGTCCATCGGGATCCTTGTTTAGGTCTGCCATGTGGCCTGGTTTCTTCACAGTTGTCTAATGTCATGATGTCCTCATCCGAGAATTCAAATTTCATGGACTGATAATCTTCTACAGCTTGATGAGCAAGGTGATCATCTAGCACACTGCCCTTTATAGCTTTCTAGGTAGTGTACTGTATGTCATATTCTGTTAGGATCATCTGCCATCTAGCTATCCTCCCAGACAGAGCAGGCTTTTTGAAGATGTACTTTATCGGATCCATATTAGATATCAACAAAGTGGTATGAGTCAACATATATTGTCTTAGCCGGCGAGCATCCCATGCCAGAGCGCAGCAAGTTTTCTCGAGCAGTGAATATCTGGTTTCACAGTCGATAAACTTTTTGCTGAGGTAGTAAATAGCGTGCTCTTTTCATCCAGACTCGTCATGCTGCCCCAATACACACCCCATTGAGTTCTCTAAAACAGTCAGATACATGATCAGTGGTCTTCCCTCGACTGGTGGCATCAAAATAGGAGGCTCTTGTAAGTACTCTTTGATCTTGTCAAAAGCAATCTGGCATTCATCATTCCATCTGACTACTTGATCTTTCTTCAATAGTTTGAAGATTGGCTCACAAGTAGCTGTTAGGTGAGAAATGAATCTGGAAATATAGTTCAGGCGTCCCAAGAATCCTCTGACTTCCTTCTCAGTACGAGGAGCAGGCATTTCTTGTATCACTTTAACCTTGGCAGGATCAACCTCGATACCTTTGTTACTGACGACAAAACCTAAAAGTTTACCGGACCGCACTCTGAATGTACACTTATTTGGATTCAATCTTAACTTGTACTCCTTCAATCTCACAAACAACTTTTGCAAGTGATCAAGGTGCTCCTCTTCAGTTTGTGATCGGGCTATCATGTTATCTACATAGACCTCTATCTCATGATGTATCATATCATGAAATAAGCCTACCATGGCGCGTTGATAGGTTGCCCCAGCATTCTTCAGTCCAAATGGCATCACTTTGTAGTAGAACGTCCCCTACTGTGTGACAAATGTAGTTTTCTCCATGTCCCCAGGTGCCATTTTGATTGGGTTATAACCTGAGAATCCGTCCATGAAGGAAAACACTTTGTGATGGGCTGTATTGTCGACCAGGATATCGATGTGGGGAAGTGGAAAATCATCCTTAGGGTTGGCCCTGTTTAAATCTCTATAATCCATGCACATTCGTACTTTGCCGTCCTTTTTAGGCACGGGAACAATGTTGGCAACCCATTGAGGATAGGAAGTGACAGCCAAGAATCCAGCATTGAATTGTTTCATGACTTCCGCTTTGATCTTCTCTGACATGTTAGGTCTCATGTGGCAGACCTTTTGTTTCACTGGTGAACAGTCTTCTCTTGTGGGTAGACGATGTACCACGATGTCTGTATCAAGTCCAGGCATGTCTTTGTATGACCAGGCAAAGATCTCAACATAATCATGAAGACAACACGATATTTTTATCCTGGTTCGTTTGATCTCAAACTACTCCAGTCCACCCATCAAGGTGATTTCGCCTCTCTCCAACGAGGTCTTAATCCATTATATTCAACTGAATACACAACTACTTTAACAACTGTTAAAGCCTTCTTGAGTCTAACCACAGACCGGTTTATCTCAAGGAATTTCTCTTACAAATAAATGAACAAATGTGTGTTTGATGTTTTCTAGAAAAACTATATACCACAACTGTGATAATACACAATATGAAGCTTAGATGAAACTAGATTGCTAGAGCTATAGAGTAAGCATGGTTGAAAGCTTTAGAAAAAGTGAGAGCGTGCTTGAGGATGATTAGCTTAGGCGTGTATATGTGTGTAGAGTATTATCCATTTCTTTTCTCACCGACTTGTTTAAGTAGCCTAGGAATAGATACATTGTTGTCCATAAATCCATTTCAATGCTCATAATGTTCTTTCCTTTTTGAGAAGATCTTTGTCTTGGAATAAAGTCGTTGTAATTAATTTGTCTTGAATGCATAGTAATGTTGATACTTCAGAGTGTTCTGCTAATGATAATCAGAGTGTTCTTGGCTTTAGCTAATTCTGACGCTTCTGAGTGCTGATGACATGGTCAGGATCTTGATCAGAGTTAGAGTATGTTATGCGCAGATTCTGTTCATCAGGCTTTAGCGTATAGCACATGTTATTTGATCTTATGATGCTGACATATCTTCTGATGCTGATTTTGATACTGATATTCTGATGCTGATTCCATCAGAGTTTCTGTAAATACACAACATAATTTTAAGTAGCATATATGTCTTATATAAATCTCATAATTCATTTAATCTTGTATTTTGTTATCATCAAAACTCTAACTAAGGGTTATAGAATCAAACTATGTTCTAACAATCTCCCCCTTTTTGATGATGACAAAAACCAGATTTTTTCAATTAAAATTAAAGAATATAAGGTATCAGAGATTACGGATAGAGAAGAAAAAGTATCAGAGATAAACAAACAACGAATACAAGGTATTAGAGATAAGAAGATAAGGAATAAAAGGTATCAGAGTAATGAAGAGAAAAACTCCCCCTGAGTTGATTACTTCCCTTTAATTCCATGAGACCTTGAGCATCAGAACTTTATTGAACTTTCTTTGAGCATCAGAACTTTATTTTATCAAAGTTCATCAGATTCTTGTACCTGTAAGCTTTTCAGAAGAAGGAAATTCAAATATATCAGAATGTTAGAATGTTTGAGACTTATGTCTCAGTAATCCGTTATTGAAAAATTTCATTCTTTCTCCCCCTTTTTGTCAGTTATCAAAAAACATAAATAATCAGAGTTAAAATGATCAGAGCAAAAAGAGCGTTTATATAAAAACATAAGCAATGATTAAGTTCAGAACACGAGAAAATATTACAGACAAACATGTAAAGAAAACAGGGAAAACACAATAAAATTTCTAAGAAGAAGGTGGAAGACGTGTGAACAGAGCTTCCAACATGCTCTTGATTTGATTGCTGGTTTCCTGTTGCTTAGATACCATGTTTGCTATAGAATCAATCTTGATATCCTGCTTATCCATCCTTTCATTCATCAGCATATCAGATCTTTTCAAATCCTCCAGAGTCTGCCTGTCAAGAGAGGAAGCTTGAGGATCTTCATATACAGGCTGCTTCTCAGAGCTTTCTGCAATAACTTCTTCTTGACCCAAGTCTTCAGTTGGATCAGTCTGTTCTTCTGCAGGTTGAACTTTGGATGCTGGACGCTTTTCAGACCAAGGCGCAATGTCCAGATGGAGAACTTCTTCCTTAAGCAGCTTGCTCAGAACTGGACCTTCCATTTCCTTCAGCAGATTGCTGAAGTTCTGTTGAGCTTGTCCATAGCTCTGGTCTTGCAACTTAAAGGTTTCAGCGTATACCCATCTTCTGAATTGTGTCCAGAGGAGGTATGATACAGCAGGATCAACCATTTCCAGACTTGCTTGTTTCAAAGAAGTGATCCACTTCTGTATATCTGTTTCAAAGTTCAATATGCTGGAACCAACATCTGGTTGTTTTGGTTTAGGGATAGCAGTTTTGTTGTTTATTGCAGCAAGGCGTTCAAAGACTGTTAGATCAATGACAGTCTTGCTGTGGTCATCTGAATTTTTCTTAGGTGAGGGAGAGGGAGAATCAGAAATTACGATTGGACTTGATGGGGAATTTGGTGGAGTTATTTCTGGTGAAGAGGGAAGTTGAGTAATATTCACAGTGGTACCACAGGGCAATTGAATGGCCAAAGGTTGTGGTTCAGGGGATTCAGAGTGTTGAGCCTCAGAGGTTTAAGTCTCAGGTTGTGGAGATTGTTCATGTTGAGGAGAGGGTGGATTAATATTTGGTTGAGGAGATGAAGATTGTGGGATTTCTGGTATTGGAGAGAGTGGAGTTTCTGTTATTTGTGAGAGTGGAGTTTCTGTGTTTGGATTTGGATTTTCTGGTTCGGGAACGAAAGTGTGTTGGTCTATATCAAAAAGAACTTGTGCAAGTTCTGGTTCTGGTATGGTTGCAGTATTTGGATTTTATGGTTGGGAGCGGGATCTTCTGAGGGTTAATGACTCAGAAGGGTCACGGTCAACGTCAAAATCATTGAAAGTTTGAGGTGTTGGGTTTTCAGATGGAGTTTGAAATGGAATAAATGTGGAAACAGCAGTTGAATCTAAAACAGTTACAGAAACAAGATTACCTCTTTTCTTTGGAGTCTGTTGAGATGATCCTTCTGCAGCAGCTTTTCTTTTCTTCGTCTTCTTCAGAACAACCTCTGGAGCCTTCTGATGAAGATCTTGAATATTCAGATTTGGTGTTGTACCATCAGCTTTACAAGCATCCAAATATCTCAGAATGATTTGAGGCTTAGAGTCAATTTCTGAGAACATAGGGAAGTCGTCCAGAGGGACTCTTCTGCTGGAGATTTCAGCAAAAGGAGTGACGCTGGGCTCCTTCTTAATGTTCTCTATCAGCTTCATTTTCTTCAGAATTTTGGCATTCAGCTGCTTGCCAACAGAAGGTTCCAGAGTGCTGATTTCTTGTGCCTCTGTCAAATGTTCAATCAGCCTATTCTCTGTAAGAATATCTGATATCAGTCTTCCCAAGGGTATCCAATCCCTTTTTGTACGTTCCTCTTCCCTAGTTTCTTTGACACTTGTTCTGAGATGGTTGAACAGAAGATGAGCTAGATTTATCTTCACCTTCTGATTGATGAAATAGAGCAAAAACAGTTGATCAGTGTTTATGTAATCAGGAGAGCTGGCAGGCTTCCTGTGGTTGAAACAGCCCAGAATGATCTTGGCCCAAATTATGTGCTTGTCCTTCAAGTCCCTTATCTTGCTGGAGGGAAGCCCCAGCGTGAAAATTTCCCTTGCAATTAGGGCAACATCTTGACACCTTTCTGCCATATCAATGCAGCGAATACCACCTCCATTGTACCCTATCAGTCTTGCAATCAGGTCTTCAGTAATCACAGTCTTCTTCCCCATGATGTAGGATGTAACTTGGTGATTTGAAGAAGAAGCGTGAATCCAAAATTCCTTTACCATAATAGGAAATGTTGGACCCACCAGCCTGTCAAAGTACTTTTCTCAACCTTGAGCTTTAATCTCTTCAGATAAATCAAAACCATTCTCCTTGAGACTGTTGAAATCCACTATTATTTCTGACAGAACCTCTAGGTTTTTTATTGGAGTGAGAAGCGTTCTGAGAGGTACTTCATATTGTTCAGAAGAAGCAAATTTCTAGGAACCTGAAGAAGGAATGCTGGAAGAAGCCATGTTCACACGAGGTTTTTGAAAAAGATTGAAAGGTTTTCTTGAGAAAGAAAGAACACAGAAATCAGAAATATTGAGAGAAAACAAAAGTGACGGTAAAAGTGTGTGAATGGTGTGAAGTGTTTAAATAGATTTCTAAAAAGTTTTTGAAAACATAAACGTTTAAGAGAGAGAAATAAATAATGATTATTAGCATTTAATGATAGCTAATTTTAGGGGATTCAGAAAGATATTTGGAACGGTTACCTATGACATGTGTCTCAATGCATCCAATCAGCGCTTTGCCTTTTCAGAAACGTGAACGCGTGTTCAGCCTCAGAAAACCGCTGATGACTGGATGACACTTGTTTGCTTGAGTGAACAACACTTCTATCCTTGAACTGAAGCGCTCAGATCTTCATGGATAGATTCTGATACAATCTGCACTTCTAAGATTCTGAAAGAAGATTGATCAGAAGTTCACAGAAAATAAACACAGTTCTGAAGGTTAATATATAAAATTAAAACAGTTTTATTCTGGACAGAGCTTCATGCTGAGATGTTTCAGAATGAAGTTGAACCTATCTTCAGAAAGTGGTTTTGTGAAAATATCAGCCCATTGATGGTCTATGTTAATAAATTTTAAATTTTAAATCCCTTTCTGAATATAGTCCCTAATAAAATGATGTTTTATTTCTATATGCTTAGCCCTAAAATGCAAAATTGGATTTTTACTTAAGCAAATGGCAGAAGTGTTTCACAGAGGATAGGAATATTACTCTAAAATATCTGGAAGTCCTCAAGTTGACTTTTCATCCAGAGCATTTGTGTGCCGCATCCAGCTGCTGCTATGTATTCAGCTTCTGTTGTTGATAGAGCAATTGTGGATTGTCTTTTGTTGGACCATGAGATCAGATTTTCTCCCAGAAACTGGCAGCTTCTAGAAGTGCTTTTACGCTCTACTTTGTCTCCAGCAAAGTCAGCATCACAGTATCCTACTAAGTTGTAATTACTTGATTTTCTATAAAACAGACCCAGATTAGTAGTACCTTTCAGATACTTGAAAATTCGCTTAACAGTTGTTAAGTAATATTCTTTAGGATCTGATTGGAATCTTGCACAAATGCATACACTAAATAAAATATCAGGCCTTGAAGCTGTCAGATAAAGAAGAGAACCAATCATACCTCTGTAGACCTTCTGTTCTACCTTTTTGCTTACCTCTTCTTTTTCCAGAATGCACGTGGGATGCATTGGAATCTTTGATGGCTTACATTCTGAGAGATCAAATTTCTTCAAAAGTTCTCTGACATATTTGATCTGATGAATGTAAGTTCCTTCTGGGGTTTGATTGATCTGAATGCCCAGAAAGAATTTCAGTTCCCCCATTAGGCTCATCTCAAATTCTGCCTGCATACACTTAGCAAACTTTCTTCCCAGAGAAGGTTTAGTAGATCCAAAAATGATATCATCAACATAAATATGACATACTAAAATGTCATTCTTAACTGTCTTACAGAATAGAGTTGTGTCCACTTTCCCTCTGGTGAATTCCTTTTCTAACAGGAAGTTACTCAGTTTTTCATACCAAGCTCTGGGAGCTTGTTTCAGACCATACAGTGACTTCTTTAGTTTGAAAACATATTCTGGATTTCTTGAACTTTCAAAACTAGGGGTTGGTGCACATATACCTCTTCTTCTATATAGCCATTTAAGAATGCACTCTTAACATCCATCTGATACAGAGTGATGCCTTTATTTACAGCAAAGGAAATTAAGAGTCTGATAGATTCTAACCTGGCGACTGGAGCAAAGGTTTCTGTATAGTCTATCCCCTCTTGTTGACTATAACCTTGTGCTACCAATCGTGCTTTGTTTCTGATGACTTCACCTTGTTCATTCAGTTTGTTTCTGAACACCCATTTTGTTCCAATGA
Source organism: Vicia faba (assembly GCA_948472305.1). Lineage (NCBI taxonomy): Eukaryota > Viridiplantae > Streptophyta > Magnoliopsida > Fabales > Fabaceae > Vicia > Vicia faba. The sequence goes on from OX451735.1 coordinate 369,764,672, forward strand.
CGTTGAATCCTTTTGGTTTGGGAACTAGATCCCATACGTCATTCCTTGTGAATTGATTCAGCTCTTCTTGCATTGCTAGAATCCAGTCATTTTCCAGAAGTGCTTCATCAATTGAAGATGGTTCAATCATAGAAACAAGTCCCATGAGGGATTCTTCAGAGTTTCTGAAGCTAGATCTTGTTCTGATTGGATCTTCCTTTCTTCCTAAGATTGTTTCTTCTGGGTGATCCATGCTGCTTCTGGATGGTCTTTTCTGAAGTTGATCAACAGAAGGTGTTGGATTGCTTGCAGTGCCTCTTTCTGATGTTGAGGGAGTGTCTTGGTTGAGAGCTTCTGATGACTTGTCTTCAGTACCTGTGAATTCAACTTCCATACCTGCAAGTAATTCATTCTGCTTTGACTTTGGAGAGTCAAGCTTATCGTTAAAACGAACACTGATTGATTCTTTAACAATCTGTGTTTCTATATTGTATACTCTGTACCCTCTTGAGCGTTCATAGTATCCTAACATAATACACTTTTGTGCTTTAGAGTCAAACTTGTTCAAATAATTTTTAGTATTCAAAATAAAACAAGTACACCCAAATGGATGAAAATAAGAAATGTTGGGCTTTCTGTTCTTCCACAATTCATATGGAGTCTTTTCCAAAATAGGTCTTATAGAGATTCTATTCTGAATGTAGCACGTTGTGTTTATTGCCTCTGCCCAGAAGATCTTAGCAATGTTAGTCTCGTTGATCATGGTTCTGGCCATTTCTTGCAATGTTCTGTTCTTTCGTTCTACAACTCCATTTTGTTGGGGGGTTCTAGGACAAGAGAAATCATGCAGAATGCCTTTGTCATTAAAAAATGATTCAAAATATTTGTTTTCAAACTCTCCACCATGATCACTTCTGACTTTGACGATTCTAAGATCCTTTTCATTCTGAACTTGGTTGCAGAAGGTGACAAACACAGAGTGTGACTCGTCCTTGTGTCTTAAGAACTTTACCCATGTCCATCTGCTATAGTCATCTACGATTACTAACCCATACTTCTTGCCACTGACTGGAGCAGTTTTAACTGGTCCAAATAAGTCAATGTGCAGAAGTTCTAATGGCTTAGAGGTGGAAACGACGTTTTTAGATTTGAAAGCTGGTTTTGCAAACTTGCCTTTCTGACATGCTTCACACAGAGCATCTGAATTGAACTTCAGGTTAGGAAGTCCTCTGACCAGATTGAGTTTGTTAATCTGAGATATTCTTCTCATACTAACATGCCCCAATCTTCTGTGCCAGATCCATTCCTCGTTGTTAACAGACAGAAGACACTTTACATTCTGACTTTTCAGTTCAGAAAGTTTTATTTTATAAATGTTGTTTCTCCTCTTTCCATTAAATAGGATAGTCCCATCTTTCTGACTAACAGCTTTGCATGAATTTTGATTAAAGATTATATCATAACCGTTATCACTTAATTGACTTATGGATAACAGATTATGCATTAATCCATCTACTAATAAAACATTACTTATGGAGGGAAGATTTCCATTACCTACTGTTCCAGAGCCAATGATCTTTCCCCTCTGATTGCCTCCAAAGCCTACGTGGCCTCCAGGCTTAAGTTCCAGGCTTTGGAACATATGCCTTCTTCCCGTCATGTGTCGTGAGCAGCCAGAGTCCAGGTACCATGACTGGTGTTTCTGCTTTGCTGCTAAAGATATCTTCAACATGTATTATTTTATCCTTAGGTACCCATATTTTCTTGGGTCCTGATTTGTTAGTTTTACCAAAACTCTGGTTGAATTTTGGTTTGACAGAATAGTTACTACTAGTATATTTGATGTCGTGTGTATGCCCATATACAAAGTGTGCATTAAGTGGAGTTCATTTTATAACTAAATCCATGACCTTCTTTGGTGTAGGTACCTTACCTTGGTATCCTATTCCTTTTCTGCCATTTTTGCTAACTCCATAGATCATTGAAGCCATTTTTCTTCTATCTATGTTTTTAGCTAGAAACTTCTGAAAGCTGTGATCATACTCCTTGATGATCTCATCAGCACTACTGGGAGTTTCAAGAATTGTTTCCTTCTGAGAGTTTTGCAATAGATTTTCTAATTTTGAAACTTTATTTTTCAACTCAGAATTCTCCAATTTGAGACTCTCAGTTTTATCAGAGTCAGAAGCAAGATTCCTTTTCAGGTTTCTGAATTTGACTCTGATCTGCTGATATCTTTCCAGAATTTCATTAAGGTTTTCATCTAGTTCATCCTTAGTAAAGTTAATAGCAAAATCGGGAAATACCTCTTCTGTGCCTGATTCAGAGTCTGATTCAGAAGCTTCACTGTCTTCTGTTATGTTTTCCATGAGAGCTATGTTTGCTCTCTCATCATCTGATTTTGAGTCAGCTTCAGATGTGTCAGAGTCATCCCATGTAGCCATGAGACTTTTCTTCTTTTCCTTGCCAAACTTCTTTTTGGGCTTTTCCCTCTGAAGCTTTGGGAAGTCACTCTTGTAGTGTCCTTGCTCGTTACATTCATAGCAGATGATGTCTTTGTTGTTTGGCTTTCTGCTTCCTAAAGAGCCTTCAGATCTTCTGTGTCCAGAGGAGGATTCTGACCTTCTGTATATGGAGGAGGATTCATTCTGATTCTCTGATCTTCTTGGATTCCTGAACTTTCTTTGCCTCTGCTTCCACAGTTGGTTCACCCTTATGGAGAGGAGAGACAATTCATCTTCTTCTGATGAGGACCCATCAGAGGTTTCTTCTACAGCCTGCAAAACTTTGGAGTCAGATTTTCTATTATATTTTAAAGCTAATGGCTTACCTTGCTTTTGAGGTTCATCTGCTTCTAGCTCTATCTCGTGACTTCTGAGGGAGCTGACAAGTTCCTCCAGAGAGATTTTGTTGAGATCCTTAGCTAGCTTCAGCACTGTGACCATTGGCCTCCACTGTTTCGGCAAGCTTCTGATGATCTTCTTAACATGATCAATAGTAGAATACCCTTTGTCCAGAACTTTGAGACCAGCAACCAGAATTTGAAATCTTGAGAACATCGTTTCAATTGATTCACTTTCTTCCATCTTGAATGCCTCATACTTCTGAATGAGCGCAAGAGCTTTAGTTTCTTTAACTTGAATGTTGCCTTCATGCGTCATTCTCAAACAGTCAAACATATTTTTTGCAGTGTCTTTGTTTCATATATTTTCATATTCAGAGTAAGAGATGGCGCTGAGAAGAATTGTTCTGGCTTTATGATGATTTCTGAAATCACGCTTTTGTTGATCAGACATTGCTTCCCTGTCAATCTTCTGACCACTTGCATTCACTGGGTGCGTGTATCCATCAGTCACCATATCCCACAGATCAGCATCGTGGGCCAAAAAGAAGCTTTCAATTCTGTCTTTCCAGTAATCAAAGTTCTCTCCATCAAAGACTGGAGGTTTGCCACTGAATCTGTCTCTTTCTTCATTATTGTCATTGCGGATGTTTTGATGTGGTCCTGCCATTGTGTTTTTCTAACGCTGGATCTTGTACTGACATGGTTAAGTGTTTTAAGCTCAGGACCAGGCGCTCTGATGCCAATTGAAGATGTGAAAAACACAATAAGGGGGGTTGAATTGTAAAACTTGAAATCAAATGCAGACAACACGTTATTTTTATCCTGGTTCGTTTAATCTCAAACTACTCCAGTCCACCCATCAAGGTGATTTCGCCTCTCTCCAACGAGGTCTTAATCCACTATATTCAAATGAATACACAACTGCTTTAACAACTGTTAAAGCCTTCTTGAGTCTAACCACAGACCGATTTATCTCAAGGAATTTCTCTTACAGATAAATGAACAAATGTGTGTTTGATGTTTTCTAGAAAAACTATATACCACAATTATGATAATACATAATATGAAGCTTAGATGAAACTAGATTGCTAGAGCTATAGAGTAAGCGTGGTTGAAAGCTTTAGCAAAAGTGAGAGCGTGCTTGAGGATGATTAGCTTAGGCGTGTATATGCGTGTAGAGTATTAGCCATTTCTTTTCTCATTGACTTGTTTAAGTAGCCTAGGAATAGATACGTTGTTGTCCATAAATCCATTTCAATGCTCATAATGTTCTTTCCTTTTTGAGAAGATCTTTGTCTTGGAATAAAGCCATTGGTAATTAATCTGTCTTAAATGCATAGTAATGTTGACACTTCAAAGTGTTCTGCTAATGATAATCAGAGTGTTCTTGGCTTTAGCTAATTCTGACGCTTCTGAGTGCTGATGACATGGTCAGGATCTTGATCAGAGTCAGAGTATGTTATGTGCAGATTCTGTTCATCAGGCTTCAGCGTATAGCACATGTTATTTGATCTTCTGATGCTAACATATCTTCTGATGCTGATGTTGATACTGATATTCTAATGCTGATTCCATCAGAGTTTATGTAAATACACAACATAATTTTAAGTAGCATATATGTCTTATATAAATCTCATAATTCATTTAATCTTGTATTTTGTTATCATTAAAACTCTAACTGAGGGTTGTAGAATCAAACTATGTTCTAACAAATCATGCAATAGCTTAATTAGACACTCCTTGACACTCGGCTCTAGATTGGTACCCACCTTGATTTCCTTTTTATCTTCCTCGGTACCCAAGTTGATTGTATCCAACGGCTCCTCATGAGGCTGAATAGCTCTTTCCTCTTGTTGTAGTAGTCTGGCCAATTCCCCTGGTACTTCACAATCTTCCTCACCTTCGTATTCGGCTTGGTAGATTAGATCTTCAGAGTCACTAAAGGCCATAGCAGTATCGTTACCCATGGGATCCTTAATGGAGGGGTACCTGCATTTGTGAGTGTGGGTGTGTGTAAGGGTATAGCCATCTTTAAACAATAAAATGTAAAAGAAAGACAATGAGAACAAAAGGTTTGTATGTGAAAAAACATCCATGATTCATTGAATGTCATATGAATATGAAATAAAAAACCTTACAAATGGACCATTGTGCCTCGGGTAAGACACAAGGTTTTTAAGGTGCGAATTGTTTGTGAATATTACAAGTCCAACAGAAATGTAAAAGATAAATTACTAAGAGATGAAAGTTATTGGGACAAAGTCTCTGGCTTCCCAATTGCGAAGTCCTCCATTGACAGTAGGAAATATCCAATCTTCCAAGCTGCCATATTCCACTGTGTTGACCTCTCCGTTACTAATCTTCAAAGGTGGCCCTCCAGCACGGGCACGGCGCACAGCCTTCTGAGAATTTAAAGTAAACCCTAAGCCAAACTTGTCAGATTTATACAGAATGTCTGGAAGCTTCCCCCAGATGGTGCATCCACCCTCCTCTACTACTGCCTTAGCATCCTTTAGAGATGACATCCGAAGCAGAGGTCTTGTGATCATGGGGATCGGGGATACCGCCTTGGTTACCGCTACCTCTTGAGAGACCTCTTTGAAATGTTGAAAAGGAGTTTCAACGAACTCGCCATCCAACTCCATATACCGGAAAGAATTTAGATGGATAATCATGTACTCCTCCTCTCCGTGGACATTGATAATCTTTCCATGGACCGGGTACTTCAGCATCTGGTGTAGCATAGAGGTGACAGCACCAGCATTATGGATCCAGGGCCGTCCTAACAGACAGGAGTAAGAGGGGCGGATGTCCATTACATAGAAGGTTGAGCTGAAAGTTTGAGTTCCCACTTTTATGGGGATGTCCACCTCCCCGTGGACCATCCTCTTCGAGCCATCGAATTCTCTTACAACTATGTTACTGGGTTTCAATGTCAGCCCTTCGCAATCCAATCTATCAAGAGCTTTCTTCGGTAAGACGTTCAAGGATGAGCCCGTGTCTACCAAGACATGGGCCAGAGTCGTTCCTTTACACTTCACAGAGACATGTAATGCCTTATTGTTCTTTCTCCCTCTTGGTGTCAAATCAGCATCAGAGAAGCCTAGGCCGTTATCAGCTGTCAAACTGGACACACAGTCTTGGAATTGGTCAGCATACGTTTCTTGTGGCACATGGGCTGTCTTCAGAAATTTCACCAGAGATTTCGCATGTGCCTCAGAGCACAGCATCAATGCTAGCATGGAGATCTTGGATGGATTTTGCCCTAACTGTTCAACCACGTCATAGTCACTCTTCTTTATTATCCTCAGGATCTCCTCCATTTCCTTCTTGGATGTTTCGGGGATAGCTAGTGGTTGAGCCTTCAATCGGACAGGCTCTTCTTGAATACCTTTTCCTCGATTTTCAACAGTAGAAGTGTTGGTAGGGATAAAAGCAGGGTTCGTGTCGTCTTTGTTGATAGGAGTACTTGCAGGTATGATTATTGGTACAGGGGTAATCTTCGGAACAACCACAGGTCCAAAAACTGCCTTTGGAGGGGCAATCTCTGGAGATAAGATTCTACCTCTATGGGTAATCTTACTAGTTCCGGAAAAATTGCTAATGTCGGAATCTTCTTCTTCAAGGCTCACTTCTTCGGCGGTTAGCCCATCTTTTTTGATACCATGGTAGTAGATTTCTCCATCGTAATTCCACGGTATTGTTTTGTCTGATTCGTACGGGACCGGCCCGGGCATTGTGATTATGAGAGGGGTAGTTTTTGGAACAGATGTAATCCTAACGGGTCTTTTAGGGACCCTGGAAGGATTGGCGGAGATGGTTATGATTGAAATGTCTTCAACAGGAATGGGTGAAACAGGAGCATTTTCAAACAGAATCTCTTGGTTGTCTATCAAGCGTTGAATGCCTGTCTTCAACAGATGGAAAACAGTTGGTGAGGATAAGCATAGTTGGCAGTCTTCATTACAACTTGGGAATATACCATCTTTCAACAAGTTCATCTTAATGATTGGGAGCGGAGTCAAGAGTTCATCCACTGTAGCAACAAACAAATCTTCCTTGATAGCATTAGTATTATGACCATGCCTAGGCATAGGAGAGGAAATGACATTTGGTTTCTCGGGCGCCTCAAACTCAATATCTTTTGCATCTATAAAGTCTTGAATTTTGTTTTTCAAATCCCAACAGTTGTTGGTGTCGTGACCCAGACTTTCGGAATGGTATGCGCATCTGGTATTCGGGTGATAATGAGGGGACGCCGTGTTGGGATTCTTTGGAGCTTCCTTCAAAGTTTCCAAATTAGATTTCAGAAGATATGGTAAGACCTGGACTAGAGTCATATTAATTCTGGTGAATTGCCGGACCGGGCTTTCCACCCTCGGTTGATTACTCCTTGGTTGATCAGATGTAAGCTTTGGGATCATAACGGCCCCTACCATTGGTCGGCGTTCAGCTCTCCCTTGGTTCTTTTATGGATAAACAGCAGATACCTCCTTTTTCCCATTGAAAGACTTTCTTACAGCTGTAGAGGCAGACGAATCCTTCTGAATCTTTCCACTTTTTATGCCAGCTTCCACCCTCTCTCCGGTTAATATTAACTCAGTAAACCCAGCAGATGAGATCCCAATCAAATGGTTGAAGAAAGGGCCCGATAGAGTGCCTAAGAACATATCAACCAACTCCCTTTTAGATAGAGGGGGTTGCACTCTCCCAGCTAGATCTCTCCACTTTTGCGCGTAATCTTTAAAACCCTCATTTGAAGCCATAACCATACTCTGAAGTTGAGTACGGGTAGGCGCCAAATCTGCATTATACTGGTATTGTTTATAGAAAGTTGCGGCAAGGTCTTCCCAGTTGTGGACATCGGCCCTTTCTAATTGGTAAAACCAATCAAGTTGTGTTCCGGATAAACTATCTTGGAAAAAATGCACCCACAGGTCTTTATCGGTAGAGTGCGGCTGAATCTTTCTCACGTATGATCGGAGGTGCATTTTAGGACATGAAACCCCATCATATTTTGCAAACAACCGAACTTTGAACTTTGGTGGGATCACAATTCCCAATACTAGCCCCAATTCTTCAAAGTCTAGACCTGGTACCCTTTGTATCTCCATAGCGCTTAAACGCTCTTCAAGATGTTTGTACTTATCATCAGCCGGAGGGTACTGTTCCTCAGAGTAGTCTTCCTCTTCTTCCTCCTCTTCAGATTCTGAAGGAACCGCTGTTTCTTTTCCTTTCTCTTCTCCTTCCCCGGAAGTGGTTGCAAAATTCAAAGTTCTTCTAGTCTGTCCCTGGAACCTTCTCCCCATGTTCAAAACCCCAATGGCTTTTTTTGTTTTCTTCTTTCTTTCTTCAGCTTACAGAGTCTTCAAATCATCTTGCCCCTTGGCCAGGGTCATGAGTAACTGTTGAAACTGCATGTTTTGAGCTTGAAGATCTTTGACCGTCTATTCGAAATCCATCTTACTGAAATAAACAGTAGAGAGATGAGGAAACTCGTTACAAAAGACTTGTTTATGTCATGATGAATGATATGTGCATATGTAATGTTTTCAAGGATTTTAAAAGATTCAAGTTTGTTTTAAACAAAAAGAAACACACGTTATATTAATAAGATAGAGTTTGATTACATCAATGCCCCTTGGGAAAAATAATACAATACTCTAAGATAAAAAAGTAGTGCGTATCCTCTTTGGTGCTATGTAGGTATTTAGAGTCTGCTCCTCATGAAGTAGCCTAGTAAGTTCCAAAACCTTCTTCTCGCTTGCGTAGAATTGGGCTTCGAAAGTATCTTGATCTCCTTTGAGTTGTATCCAATCCCTTTATAGATCTTCGAGAGATGTGGGCATGTCAGGATGTACCATAGCGTATGGAACTTCTCCTTCCTTAACAGGCTCAATAATCACTGGGAGAATGGAAGGATAAGGCATCATAAGACTTTGAGCGCGGTTTCGTACCCACTTGAGGTAAGGCTCAAGAGGGATGGAATTCTTGTGTCCCAAAGTCTTTCTATCCACCTTATTTAGCATCCTCCAAGCTCGGATGAATCTCTGGCGAAGACCTTGATCGTCGTTGTCGTAGTCGAATACCAAGCCTTGAATCAGCATATCATGTGGGCCATCCCTTCGGGCATAACCAAATTGTCTTAGAGATAAGCATGGGTTGTAGGTGATGCCTCCCTTAATTCCAAGTAGAGGGACATTAGGGAATTCCCCACAACGGTCAACAATGATAACATTCTCCTTGGATCGGGATCACCAATGAATATCTGAATGTTTTAGCGTCATTAACCTTTGTGACCACCTTAATCCTTGCTCATTCTTTAAGACTGATTGGGGAAGATGAGAAATAAACCATATTTCCAGGAGGGGAGTGCAACACATAAGAACACCTCTTTTCCTCATTGTACGAGTGTGAAAAGAGTGTAGGATATCCCCTAGCAATGTGGGCACTGGATTGCGTGACATGAAGATTTTGACGGCACTTACATCTATGAGTTGGTTAGGATTGGGAAACAAGACCATGCCATAGATAAGAAGAGCCACAATCTCCTCAAAAGCTTGCAAGTCTAGGGAATTCCAACAGCTTTGGGCTTTCTCAAATAGAAACTTTGCTAAGAAGCCTTTGACACCACTTCTAGTTTCCCAATGAGTTATGACATCAGATAAGTGCAAGTGTAGGGCTTGAGCAATCTCTTATGGCTTTGGATCTCTTTCTGTATCGTTGAAATTTAGTTGATTGAGAATAGGAATCCTCAAGAGTTGATAGAATTCTTCCAAAGTAGGCACAAGTTGATAGTCAAGAAATATGAAGCAATGATGCAAAGGATCAAAGAAATGGAAGAGCACTTTCATCATATCCTCCTATGTGTTGGAGGTGACCAAGTAGAGTAGAAGACCATGCCTCTCGGTGAATGGAAAGTTTTCAAGGATCCTTGAAGCTAGCTCCTTGAGTTATGGAGGAATTCTTACAAGGTTGATTTAGATAGTTTTCCTGCGAAGTGAATCCATATCCTACAAAACAGGAACAAAGATTAATCTCAAAAATCCTTGAAATGGTTAGTGAATGCATATGATGTTCATGATGTCGATGATGTTATGTACAAGTATGCATATACAAGAAAATCAAACAAGTTCTTAGTTTAGGCTTGCATGGGGTTTTATAGGTAAGTACCCTCTTGAAGTTTAGTTGGCTCAACCTGTCCTAATAATAGTAATCGGGTTCTAAGGAGCTCAATATCACTGGATTGTTTCCTTGGTCATTGTTTCAGCTCAAGCCTCTTTAATGGCGACCGAAATATCCCAAGAAAACAACCCTCAATGAGTGTAGTATCGAGTATCTACCAACTTCGGACTGCACCAAAGCTGGTCATCTCACTACATCCTAAAGGCCAAGTTGGTTAAGTAAAGGGTTCTAGAAGTTCATTAGTGCTTCATGACATCACTCAGCGGCCCCGTATTCTCTTTGATTAACTCAAAGGCTACCGGTACCCACAAATATGTCACACTAATATAGCTATTTCTTAGACCATGTAGGTATACCCCGCACAGTTTCCACAACGTATTGCTATTTACCTATAATGTTTCCCAAATCCAGGTGGAGGATTCAAACCGAAACAAAAGAACCATAATGTAAAGCAAACAAGTCAAACAAATGTAAGCAAATAAATGTGATCTAAACCCTAAGGTAACCCCACTTCTATAAAAATCCCCAGCAGAGTCTCCAGTTCTGTGATACGGTGGGAGAACTGACTTGATGTTTTTGCGTTTTATCACAAATGTC